>CM031613.1:37962904-37974921 GCA_018398815.1 Conus ventricosus
TCGTTAACTGGAGATGTAGACAATACAGTGTCCGACTATGGCATTTGGACTCTTGTTTTGATTCCTGTTGTGTCTTATGGTCATCTTAGCCCTTAACCCCCCCCCCCCTCTCCCCACCTCCCTCCCTTCCTTCCTTCCTCCCTTTCTCCCGTCTCCCCTTCCTTTGCACCCAAATTCCTTCATATGACTGGAGAAAATAAAGCGGAGGAGGGTGGAGGATTTCAGGGGTGAGGACAGTGTGGAGTTGGGGATGGGGGCCGGGAGGGGAAGGAAGAAGGTTAGGGGTTAGGAAGGGGGGGGGGAGAGGTCATAGAACGGGAGAGATGGGGGTGGAAATGGTGGTGGTAGGGTTGGGGTAGGGAGGGGGGGGGGGCAACACAGAAAACTTCCTCCACGACAAGACAGTCTAACGAGGTAACCACCGGTTGACAACCAAAGGGAGAGAACAACCGGCTGACAAAGCTCAAATTACCGGTCATCACAGGGGTGCCCCTACACGGTGAAGAGGCAGTTTGGTTCCCCCTCATTGCCCGGGCACTTTCCGTTCCCTCGGCTACCCCTCAACCATTCATCCCCTTTGCTCGGCACTGCTGCTGCGCGCTTTTGTCCCCGCGCGCGGTAATTGGGCTGAAATCGGCCCAGGATAATCTGCTAATGTTTCCTCGATGGGACGAACCGAAGACCCCGATGTTTATCATTTTATTGGGACGTCCTGGGGAGGATCTCTGTTGGGGAGGAGACAATGGAGACTATCGCAAAAGTGAAGAAGGGAAAGCGGGAGCGCGGGGGGGGTGGGGGGGGGAAGAAGGGACGGAGGGAGGGGGGGGGGTGTGTAGGTTAAGATATCAGGGAAAGCAGGGCGGAGGAACCGGAGGGGGTGGGGAGGGGGTGGGGTGGAGGAGGCAAGGGCGGAGGGGGGTGGAAGAGGTGAGGGGGTAAGGGTGTGATTAGGATGTCGTTGGTATGTCAGATCACCTAAGGGTATTGGAGGGGGGGGGGGGGGGGGGTGTTATTATACGTTGGTCAGCTAGCTGAGAGTTAACCTGTTGTTATTATGTGCGTAGTCTCTCTCTCTCTCTCTTCTCTCTCTCTCTCTCTCTCTCTCTCTCTCTCTCTCTCTCTCTCTATGATATAGAGAGAGTAATGTGTGTGTGTGTGGTGTGTGTGTGTGTGTGTGTGTGTGTGTGTGTGTGTGTGTGTGTGTGTGTGTGTTGTGCGCGCGCGCGTGTGTGTGTAGGGGGAAGGGGGAATGGTAGTGTTTGTGATTTTGCCCTTTAAGCATTCGATAGTTAATTTTCAAATCTGTTTACAATGCATAATATTACACTATATGTAAGGCAACAAGGAACATATATTAACAATAATGACTACAGCAAAGAGTGGAAGCGCAAACTAATAAAGAAGCGATTTAAGGAAATGAAAAGAAAGGGCTCCACTTGTTTACAGTTGAAAAGAAATATTAGAACTTGTGAGATCTTGATACAATTACATCCTACATTTTCACTTCTACAAGGTCGATTACCTTGTCTCTCGCTTCCCAATTTTTGTTTTTATCTTAGCTAGATTATGCTACAACAACAACAACAACAACAACAAAAAACAGTAACAACAACAGCAGCAGCAGCAGCAGCAGCAACGGCAGCAACAAAAATAACTGAAACCGGTTTTAAGAATCACGGAGAAAAGATGAAAATACTGGCCAAGGACACACCGATTACATTCTGGTTGGAGCCTGGACCAAAGACATCTTTTAAGAGGATTGTTTAGCATTGGCGGAGTCCGCCCTGTCTCGTGTGACCTTCTAGGTCTGAAAGCGTTTAATTTCAAAATGCAAAATAAGAGAATAATACATGATTATCTAGAAAATAAACAGCTAAAAAAATGTTTATTCCTGAAATGTTTCCAGTATGCATTTTGTTGCCAACTGTACCCTTCATGCTTGCTTGTGTGTGTGTGTGTGTGTGTGTGTGTGTGTGTGTGTGTGTGTGTGTGTGTGTGTGTGTGTGTGTGTGTGTGTGTGTTGAGAGAGAGAGAGAGAGAGAGAGAGAGAGAGAGAGAGAGAGAGAGAGAGAGAGAGAGAGAGAGAGAGATGGAATGTTTAAGTCCGAAATGTTTACATCATCTGCTTTTCGTTTCGCTGTTCAGTCTATCTTGTCATCATAACGGATGCTGTCATGAGATCATGAGAAAGAACCCAAGGGATGATAATCTTGTATCCTTTCGGATCAACAAATATGCGATTTGTTTCTGCAATAGGATCTTGTCTTGTTTGGGGGATTAAACCTGCTCTGCGCGAATCCTTCTTTTTTTTCCATATGCAGAGGAATGCCTTCAAGACGGCTTGGTTAAATCGGAAAGATAGAGTCATTTAAATCACAGTTAGCCTAGCGGTAAACATGAAACCGTCTTGTTCCCCAAGATTGCGTGATCTTTCTATTTTTTTATTACGGAATTACATCAGCTGCTTCCGCTTCATTATCATCCAGCAGGGTTCAATGGATTTGATTTTGATACGAAAATGATATGAATTTTGTACAAATTCTTTTGCTAATGTGCAAATTACGTCGGCATTGCTATTTCCGTTCAAAGACGAATTGTTGATATTCGTGGTTGCCTTTTGCAAGCTGCCATGCTAGACAAAGGGAGGGTGGAAGTGTGGACTTGGATATTTCTTTCATAGTAATTTGCAACTGATGGGTTACATCAGATGTATGATGTGAGTAAAGAAAGTGAACAGGTTCTTTTTTTCTTTTTTCTTTCCTTTTTTTTTTTTCTTTTTTGACATTTGAAAGTCAATGTGGCATCTTTGACTCGTTTCATTTTCGAGAGTGCTATCAGAAGGTAAATCCTAGGTGACACACTCTTTCCTTTTTTTTTTTTTTTCCTGCACGCTGCCGATATTTGTCTGATACAACACTTAGACTTTTCATCGCAGCCCTGAAGAGCATTTGCAGTACGACGTCCAAGACTGGCTTGAATGCCTTGCTATATTCAGTCCATGTTTGAGAGGGCAAATCTTGAGCTTACACATGATAATGATTGATAATTGAATGTTGCGAAATTTTAAACTCGATATCGTTTAAATACAACTTTGGGAAATCAGAACTTTTTTTCTGGCTTTGCAGACAAAAATATTCAAAGTTTTTTTTTTTTTTTTTTTTTCCTAGGTGCGTACATGCGTCAGGCGTGAGAGTATGTGTGTTTGTATGTGCGCATACCCGCAAACGCGTGTTTTTTTGTGTGTTTTTTCACTTGCTCGTATGTGTGTGTGTGTGTGTGTGTGTGTGTGTGTGTGTGTGTGTGTGTGTGTGTGTGTGTGTGTGTGTGTGTGTGTGAGAGAGAGAGAGAGAGAGAGAGAGAGAGAGAGAGAAGAGAGAGAGAAGAGAGAGAGAGAGAGAGAGAGAGAGAGAGATCTAAACAGTCCAGTTTTACATGCGCACAAAAAATATGACAATCATGTCGATGATGATGATGATGATGATGATGATGATGATGATGATGATGATGATGATGATGATGATGATGGTTGATTGATTGAGTATGCTGCTGCTGCTGCTGCTGCTGCTGCTGCTGCTGCTGCTGCTGTTGCTGCTGCTACTGCTGCTGAAGATGATGATGATGATGATGATGATGATGATGATGATGATGATGATGATGATGATGATGATGATGATCCTATTCATAGTAAGGGCATGCGATGCATTCTAATACGTCTGCACATACACACCAACAATTCCCGAGGAGCGAGAGATGTCAGTCGGCGCAAGGCAACGCACCATAGGACACCCCGCACTGCGTCATGGTAGCTGGACAACCTTCAGGACTGCTGCTCAGAGTCAAGATGTTCTGGAAGCCTGCCGTCATATCTGCCTTGTTGTATGAGATACACATGTTTTTCGAATATGCCTACTTCTCTCCCGTTCCTTCCGGATAATGTTCCACGCACTCACATAATCTGCCCCGTTTGATACATAACCGTATTCATTTCTATTACACAAGTACACACACTATCTGCAGGTAAGGCATGCCGCGGTAGTTGAGGTTTTCAAGGTCAGACCAGTGCGTTGGCTTAGTGCGAAAATCAGATGTCTGTTAGGTCTTGTAAACGTGTTTTTAAATCCTTTCAAATGGATTAATCAATCAACTGGTTGAGTAACTTGATTAATCAATTGATTGATTAATTGATTAATCAATTCATCATTCATTCACCATTCATTCATTCATTTACGTATTCTTTCATTCATTCACCTATTCCTTCCTTCCTTCCTTCCTTCCTTCCTTCATTCATTCATTCATCCATTATATCCGACAAGCGCAGGATGTCTCATGGTGGCTCGGCTGCAATGTGTGGTGTGAGGTGCTCGGACTTCTCAGCAGCACTCTGTTACGCTTCTCTGGTGAAACTGCTCTCTCTCTCTCTCTCTCTCTCTCTCTCTCTTCTCTCTCTCTCTCTCTCTCCTCTCTCTCTCTCTCTCTCCTCTCTCCTCTCTGTCAACCTCGGGTGATGTCGATGGAGGAAGGACTAGCGCACAGCCCAAACACACTCACAGCTTGCTTACAATCTCATTCATATATCATGCATTCGTCACATCAAACCACTAGTAAAGTCTATAACTTTACTACACATGATCATAGAACGAAACATCAATGCATATGGAATCAAATGAAATAAAACATTCTCTCTTTCCTGAACTTCACAAAATCATTTATCTAAAACATCATTAACTAACCCGGGTATAAATAGATTTCTACTTTACCTGGCCAGGTGATCTTAACTATTCACGAATCACTGTCTTTTTCTTTTCCCTTTTTTTTCCTTTTCACTGTCACTTTCACAACACGACACAACGCTGGCACTGTGTTGGTCTGCTTGCACCGGTAAAGCTGGACTGCTGCACCGGGTCAGGCTGGACTGCTGCGTTGGTCAGGTTGGACGGGCCGATGAAAGTGGCGCTGGCCAAGTATGAGGTCAACCCCCGGTTCAGATGGAACAGTGACTATAAACATCAAATCTGTTTCCCTTTTTTTCTTCCTGCATTAACGCATTGCACTCTCTCTCCTCTCCTAGTCTGCTCTATTAAAGGGAAACATGGTTGCTTTTCTTTCCTTTTCTTTTCTTTCTTTTTCTCTTCATTAGTTACAACTCCCCTCTTTCCAAAATCTCTTTAGTCCCCCTTTGCAGACTATATCTGGTGCTAATGCTCAAACTTCACTCCTCTCATCTCTCTGCCTTTCTCCCTGCAGAGACTACAAACCCCAGAACCTCTCTCTCTCTTTTGTCTCTCTGTTCGTTCTCCCCCTCGTTCTCCCCCGTTCTCTCACTCTCACACCCTTTCTTATTCCGTTCCGATCTGCCCAAAAAAAGGGCGAGTACCATTGGTCATATTTTTACCCCTGATACCCGAATTAATCTCCTCTAATTCCATTGGACATTCAAATCATGACAGTCCCGCCTACAACGCTTACTCTCTGTGGTGGTAAATTTGGGTCATTTAATTGGTTTAAGCTAGATTTCAACCCCCACCACACACCTCTTCCCTCCCTCCCCCCTTTCCTGCTTTAACCTGCAACGTCCGACTAACAATGGCGCTGGTTCCACAAATTGGCTAGATGAGCCTGGCCAGGCGCTACGACCGTCTCGCTAGACATCGAGGCGCCCGGTCAAAGCTGCTTATCCCGTCTACCACAGACCGTCTCTGTGGAGCCTCTCCCCAATGCTTAATTGGCTGGATCCGAACCATGGGCCGGTCTACGTGGCGCCCAGAAATTTTGAGTTAGAGCTTATGTCCAAACAACCTGACCACGACTTGGTTGTTCTATTTTTGACCGTGACAATTTCCCCTTGAAAAAAGGACTATGCACCGCACCCTCTCAAAACCACGGTAAAAAAAAAAACAACAACCGAATTTGCTGACACACAGCTACACTGCAAAGTTTGAAAAAATACTTTAACAACCAAGGGTTTTATAAATTATAAAATATATTATTAGTGGTACCACCCCAATGAGTTATCATTGACGTGCGCTCTTGCGTTATTTCAATTCATTTTAAAACGACCTCTGTGCCACTTATGCCAATTCCCCTACCTGCGGATTTGCCATCTCTCCTTTTCCAATTCTTATGAAAAGCACAATATAATATGATCACGACCCATGACACTTCACTGAGGAATCTCCATCCCACTTATTGCAAATAATGCATCACTACACAAGCGACTGTATGCTCCAAGCATAACTACATTCACATGAACAAGTCTCACAAAGAAAACATGAACAAGTCTCACACAAAAATATGAACCATAGCCAACTGGAATGAACCCATATCCAATCAACTAACTGTAATCAACACATATTATCAACAAAGCACCCCGGATATGACTGACTTCCTCTGAGTTGCAGCTTGCTAGACTACACGGCTTAAATAGTCAGCTCCGACATTCTTTTCGACCTGGAATGTACTGCACTCGATACCTGTAGGGCTGCAATGCCATTGCCCAACGAAGCACTCTGCTGTTTTTCAACTGCGCCTCCTGCAGGAATTTGAGTGGTTGATGATCCGTCCCCTATCACGAACTCTTTCCCATACAAGTATTTGGGGAACTTCTGCACGGCCCACACGACACTAAACACTCCTTCTCCACCGTTGCGTACCCTTCTTCACACTTTGTCAACTTCCTGCTAGCATACCTCACAGGGAACCGACCCCTTCATGCCCCTGCAACAATACCGCACCTATCCCCCCGCCTAAATGCATCTGTCCGCAACAAAAATGGTTTGGACATATCTGGTAGCTCAAGAGGGGACGGGAACCTAGTCTTTCCAACACCGTCTGCAGTGCTTGCTCTGCAGCGTCTGACCACTCGACCACTGCCGGTTTCCCTGCCTTGACCAAGTCACTGAGAGGACTCGTGATTGTTTGCGAAATTGGAACAAACCCCTATAGAAGCCAATAAAACCTAGCAGACTCCTGACTTCTGTTTTGGTCTTTGGTCTCTCTGAATTCATCACTTCTCCACCTTTCCTCTTTCCGGGCTGCTTTGTGTCGCCTCCGACAACAAAACCTAGGAACTCCTACTGTCTAGCCCTTCATACAGTGACACATCCCTGTATGACTCTTCGGGAAACTTACCCAAACAAAATCTCCCCTTCTTCAGCTGGGTCTCTTTCACCTCATCAATGATTGCTGCTGCGCCTATGTGCTGAGTCTAAACGCTGAATATATTTGCGGAGAAAATTCGCATGGAAAAGTTTTGGTTTCCCATTCACATAAATTTCGGTAATCCCGATCTACCTTTTCAGTGATGGTGAATGGTCCCTTCCAATGCATCAGCAGCTTGTTGTGATCCTGGGAAGCAGTAACAGGACTTGATCTCCCACCTTGAGGAATTGCTTTCCTCACCTTCCTGTCATTTTGCTTCTTCTGGACGACCCTAGCCTCCTGCAAACCTCCCTTGCGACCTTACATGTCTCCTCTAGCCTATTGCGTAAGTCCACCACATACTGATATTGGTTTGACTTCTTCGGACTCCTGTTCTCTGGACCACAGCTCTTTGAAAAATGCACACCGGTCCCCAACTGTCCGCCCATACAGCACTCAAATGGCGAAAAGCCTGTTGCTTTCCTGAGGGGCTTCCCTGTAGGCGAACAGTGCCGCTGGAATGTAGCGGTCCCAATCTGCTGGCCTTTCCTCACAGAGCTTCTTTAAGATGCCCTTCAGCACACCATTGAATCTCTCCACCAAGCCTTCATTGTGGGGTGGTATGGGGTAGTGAGAAGCGTGTGATCCCAGCACCTGTGACCTCCTTCATCACGCCTGAGGTGAACTGTGACCCCCTGTCACTGAGAATTTGTGCTGGCACACCCACGCGAGAGAAAATATCTACCAGCCTTCAGCAACCTGTTGCGTATCTAACCTTTCAATGCAACGCTTCTGGTATCTGGTCGCGTAGTCCACGAGCGTCAACACATACCTGTGCCCCCCTTTGGAACAGGGCGCGATTGGGCCAATCAATCAACAGCCACTCTCCTGAACGGTGTGTCAATTAAAGGGGGATGTTTAAGAGGACCTTCCTCTTCACCCCTCTTGTGGCTGACCTTTGAACACACGTCACATGACATGCAAAACGCTTGATGTCTGCCATTGCTCCTGGCCAATGAAAATCATCGAAGATTCGGTCACTGTTTTTCTGGGGCCGAGATGACCCCCAGAGCGACTCGTGACCCACTGACATGCAGTGTCACGATAACCTGCTGGTACCTCTAACTGAGTGGTCACCTTACCTGTCTTCCCCTTGGTGAACACTCGGTACAACAGCCCGCCTTTTCACAAGAAACTCTGTCTCAAAACCCCCTCTAACCTCCTGTTTCTTCTCCACCCCCCTTGCCAACTCCCAAGACTTTTACGAGCGAAGGGTCTTGTTCCTGCGCTGGGCCCCAAACTCATCAGCGACACATCTATGCCTGACTTCCTTGCTGGAACGACTAACGGTTTATCACCCTTTTCCTCCTTCTTGCTCCGTGTTTGAACTGCTGCCCCTGTAGCAGTCAACAACTCAGGATCCCCCGGTTTCCCTTGCACCTGGGAAAATTTCCAATGATCAAATCAGGGAAAGGGGGTTCTCCATCACCAACGCAAGACAACCGCCTGAGAAGTAAGGGGTACGTACTTCTATCTTAGCAACTGGAAACTCCCTCACCCGTGCCATCGATTAGAGTACAGGTCTGGATTTGCCCTGTCAAATCCCCCTTTCCCCGACCACGTTGTTCGTACTACCCCCGCATGAACAACCAGTGTCTCGTAACACTTTCACCCTCTGCTGGCCAATCCACCCTTCTTTCCCCTGGTAACGAACCACTCAGCCTAGTGCCCTCCATCCCTGACACTGACTGCTGCCCAGTTTCTAGCCATAGGCGCACTCCACCCTCTTCAGACTGAATCCCTTTTGGTTTCCAAACCCCAGGTCGTTTCCCTTTACGACCCTTATCCACCTCTTGCAAGGCTGCTGCCTTCGGAACCTCATGCGACAATCCTCGCCACATGTCCCTTCTTGTGACAAATGAAACACCTAATGTCCCTTTGCCCTTCCTTCTGCCCCACCCACTGGGTTTGCAGGGCTTTGCAGAAAACTCCCCTGGTCTCCTTGCACTCTTCTCACCTGTGCCTAGCACCTGTTTCTCCGCACCTTTGTGCCCAAACGTGCCTCTCTATACACCTCTGCGAACTTCAAACAACTCCCCTGCTGTCTCTGGCTGTCTCTCCTTCAAATGTATGGGGTTAATTCAGGCCGCAACCTGACAAATTTGTTCCTTCATAACTAGCTCTTTTTAATTCAGCGAACTCCCTTTTTCGTACCACTCAACTCTAACCACTTCTCAAAATAGTGATCTAGAAAGTGCACCAAACTGAGTGTAAAGTCCACCTGCTTGTAATTTAGCTGAACGAAATTTCTTCCTGAACCCCTCCCTGTGAGGTCAAATCCTTTCATCAACGATTCCTTCACAGCGCCGAAATCAGACTGTTTTTCTGCTGGTAACGCAGTGAAAATCTGTAATGCCTTACCCGTCAGTAACGCCGACAAAATGACTGCCCACTCTTCTGGAGGCCAACCCTGAAATGGTCGCAAACGTTTCGAAACGACTGATTAAAGCATCAAACGAATCGGTTCCTTCAGAGAATTGGGTAACTTGGGTCGGGGAGCGTAAATGCGCACAGAGTCACTGGAAACCGAACTCCCATCCTCGGGGGTTTTCCCCTTTGTATTCTCACTTTCTCTAACTCTAATTGAACCTTAATCTTTCCGTTTCCTGCTTCATTCTTTCTGTCTCCTGCGCTTTCCCCTTTTTCTTTCTGTTTCCTGCTTCATTCTTTCTGTTTCCTGCACTTCCCCTTATTCTTTCTGTTTCCTGCGTTTCCCTAGCCTGATTATCATTAGCCTGAATCCTTAATTTTTTTTGTTTTCTTCTCTTCTTTAGCCTTTTCCCGCCTGCTATTTCCAATGCGACGCGGCGTCTTTCCGCGCGTTCATCTCTTTCCATCTTTTGTTGGTTTTCAACGAATGCACGCAAATCATCTCCTGAGTAACCTAAATCACGAGCGACGCCCCACGAGTTGTTCAATAGGGTGTTCTTTTCTTCCGCCATTGTATCTCTTTCTTTTTTTTTTTTTTTTGAACAAGATTTTTTTACTACGACAGCCAAACTGGTGGTTTCCGATTACGAGTGACGTAATAGCACAATCCTATGAATGATAATATTAGCTTGGACAACGTAATTAGATTTTATAAACTCCAGCGCCTTTACCCAACATGAGAGCGAATTATAGGCAATCTGTGCGAAATGAGTACTCGGGCTGAAATGCCAAGCCCAGTAATTAACTATCTGGGGAACAATGCCAAGCCTAGTGTTTAACTATCTTGGGAACATACAGTAAGACAACCCTTGTCTTAGGATTACAATACTTGAATCCCACCCAGCTTCCTCTCTGAGAAGTTGAACAATTATAATAATGGGCCAGAATATCCTGGCAGGCTCGCCAATAAATTGTCAACCTCGGGTGATGTCGATGGAGGAAGGACTAGCGCACAGCCCAAACACACTCACAGCTGCTTACAATCTCATTCAATATCATGCATTCGTCACATCAAACCACTAGTAAAGTCTTATAACTTTACTACACATGAATCATAGAACGAAACATCAATGCATATGGAATCAAATGAAAAAAAATCATTCTCTCTTTCCTGAACTTCACAAAATCATTTATCTAAAACATCATTAACTAACCCGGGTATAAATAGATTTCTACTTTACCTGGCCAGGTGATCTTAACTATTCACGAATCACTGTCTTTTTCTTTTCCCTTTTTTTTTCTTTCACTGTCACTTTCACAACACGACACAACTGCTGGCACTGGTGTTGGTCTGCTTGCACCGGTCTCAGGCTGGACTGCTGGCGTTGGTCAGGTTGGACTGCCGATGAAAAGTGGCGCTGGCCAAGTATGAGGTCGAACCCTGGTTCAGATGGAACAGTGACTATCAACATCGATCTGTTCTCCTTTCTTTCTTCCTGCATTAACGCATTGCACTCTCTCTCTCTCCTAGTCTGCTCTATTAAATGGACATGGTGCTTTTCTTTTCCTTTTCTTTTCTTTTTTTTCTCTTCATTAGTTAGCAACTCTCTCTTTCCACATCTCTCTTTAGTCCTCCCTTTGCAGACTATATCTGGTGCTAATGCTCAAACTTCACTCCTCTCATCTCTCTGCCTTTCTCCTGCAGAGACTACACCCCAGAACCTCTCTCTCTCTCTGTCTCTCTGTTCGTTCTCCTCCCCTCGTTCTCCCACTTCTCTCACTCTCACATCCTTCTTATTCCGTTCCGATCTGTCCAAAAGGGCGAGTACCATTGGTCAGTATTTTTACCCCTGATACCCGAAGTTATCTCCCTCTAATTCCATTGGACATTCAAATCATGACAGTCACGCCTACACGCCTTACTCTCTGTGGTGGTCAATTGGTCATTTAATTGATTATGCTAGATTTCACCCCCACCACACACTACCTTCTCCCTCTCCCTTTCCTGCTTTAACCTGCGACGTCCGACTAACAATGGCGCTGTTCCACAAATTGGCTAAAATGAGCCTGAGCCAGCGCTACGACTCGTCTCGCTAGACATCGAGGCGTCGGTCAAAGCTGCTTAGTCCGTCTAGCCGGACAGACCGTCTCTGTGGAGCCTCTCCCCTATGCTTAATTGGCTGGATCCGAACCATGGGCCGGTCTACTGGCCCCCAGAATATTGAGTAGAGCTTATGTCCAAACAACCTGGACCACGACTTGGTTGTTCTATTTTTGACCGTGACACTCTCCTCTCCTCTCTCTCTCCTGTCTGTCTGTCGATCCTGTCTGTCTCCCCCCCTCTCTCTCTCTCTCTCTCTCTCTCTCCTCTCTCCTCTCTCTCTCTCTCTCTCTCTCTCTTTCATCCCACGCATTTATCATCCACGTTTTAATATTGCAAAACCCCATGC
>CM031613.1:37992521-37997521 GCA_018398815.1 Conus ventricosus
TATGATTCTGCTGTTCATTGTGAAAATTTCCATTTATTTGCATTGCAAAAGTTCCTAGGAGTGAGCATGCGAACACCTAACGATTTAGTCTACGGCGAAGTAAATAGATATCCAATATATTTGAATTCTGCGACAGCTTGCATATAATTATCATTGGTTGAAAATAACACAAATGGAAATTTCAAGGTTGCCCAGGAAAGCATGTAATATGTTATATAATTTGGATGGTAGAGGGAAAAGAAACTGGGTTTCAAACGTGAGGACTAAATTATATAAACTTGGTTTTGGCTATGTTTGGCTACAACAGAGCGTTGGGGACATAAATGGATTTCTTCGTGTATTTTGGAATAGATTGATAGATTGCAGATGGCAAGAATGGTCATGTCACGTTCATGAAAGTGACCGATTTGCTTTTTTATAGACAGTTCAGATCTATACATTGTGTGCCGGTGTATTTATCTATTGAAATGGACAATCATTTAAGATATATCATGACAAAGTTCAGATTAGGTATTTCTGATCTTTCTATTCATTATTATCGTTATATGAAGCATAATAAACTTGAACTGACATGTCCGCTTTGTAAATGTGCCGAAGAAAATGATGTTCATTTTGTGTTGTGCTGCCCCGCTCTAAGTGACCTAAATATTGTAGAATCCTTCTTCTTTTCGACTTTCATTGCTAATGGCATCTACAAATGAAACTACTGTAAAACGTTGTGCTGTTTTCTTTTACAAGGCATTTAAGATTCGAAGTATGGCTCGTAGTTAGAATTGATTGTTGTATGTTGTTTAATATCGTTCGTCGTCCGTCCGTCCGTCGTCTGTCTGTCTGTCTGTCCTGTCTGTCTGTCTCTCTCTCTCTCTCTCTCTCTCTCTCTCTCTCTCTCTCTCTCTCTCTCTCTTCTCTCTCTCTCTCTTTGTCCGTCTGCTGACATCACATTTTCATTTTGTTTTCTTTTTTTCCCCATCTATATAGTTTCTTCTTCACTACTCCTTTTCTGCCCGCTACAACCCACCTCTCTCTCTCTCTCTCTCTCTCTCTCCGTTCCATTGTCTGTTTTATATCTTTCCTTCCAGCCCTCTTTTTCTTTTTTCTTTTTTTTTATATCTCCCCATTCCAACCTCCTCCTTCCCGCTCTCCCTCCTAAAGTTCTTGCCCCCCCCCCCCCCCCTCCCCCAAAGTCTGATTCCGTCAGCGCTGTGGGCCAGGCCCGCCTTGTGGTTAGGTCAGCGGAGGCAATGAGTTTGGACATCGACGCCAGTCTTCAATTATCCCACATAAACACGCTCCTTCGCCCCTGACATCGAGAGCCTCGCGCGCGCCCGGCACGAGCCGAGATGCGCGTGCTTCGCTTGTCACTTTCCCTTGTCCATCTTGTCAACGGCTTCGATTTCTTGCCAAGGAGTTGTCGCTTTCGGAGGGGTAGGGGGGTGGCGGGGTGGCGGGGTGGGAGTGGGGGTGGGGGCAGGAAGGGAGGACTGGAGAAGGGGGAATGCTTTCTGGCGGGAGGGTCTTGGACTGGGAGAAAGGGACGGGAGATTGGGGGGGGGGGGGGAGCTGGGGGAGGTGGGAGAGAGGGGGGGGGGGGGGAAGAGGGGCGGAGGATTGGGGGGGGGGGAGATGAGGAGGGGAGTGGTGGGGGTGATGTCTGGCAGTGATGCTGGAATCTTAGGAAAATGTTGTCGGTGGGTGGAAGTCTTGGAGAATGAACGCGGTCGACTGTATACGTTGCAATGGGCGCGGTCGCGAGCCTGATGTGGTGGTGTTTTGTGTGTTACGTTGTCAGTTCACTCCGTGACGTTTACAAAATACAGTCGACTGCAAAAGACCATCTGAGGGCTAAGTTGAAAGAACGTGTTTAAACACACACACACACACACACACACACACACACACACACACACACACACACACACGCACGCACGCACGCACGCATGCTCGCACGCACGCACGCACGCACGCACGCACGCACGCACGCACGCACACACACACACACACACACACACACACACACACACACACACACACACGTACGTATATACGCATGCACGCGCGCGCACGTGTCTGCGTTCGTGTGTGTAAGTACTTCATTTGATATAGAGCACCCTATTGTTCCCATTATTACCTCCGCCATCGAGATCATTTCCCCTCTGCACTCCCACCCTCAGCCTTACCAGTTAAATTAAAACAAACGAACAGCTGAAGCCTATTCAATGAAAGGTCTCGGAAAAAAAAAATACCACCACCACAACCAACACCAACACCAATGTGGATCTAGATGTGGACGGCATTGAATTTTGCGGCCGATTAGTGTGCGCAGTGTGGTCTCGAAACTAAACGCATGCGGTGTTGCGTATATGGACTAATCCGCACGCAGTGACATCTCCGTGAGGAAACTGAAACTGAAACGGTGAGGTCGGAACCAAACAGTGAAGCCACCATCCTTTCACAAAGATGACGACAAATTTTGATGACTCAAGAACTACGGAATGGATTTCGGTCGATCTTGGTGTGTGTGTGTGTGTGTGTGTGTGTGTGTGTGTGTGTGTGTGTGTGTGTGTGTGTGTGTGAAACCACGATCCTTTCACAAAGATGACGACACATTTTGATGACGCAAGAACTACGGAATGGATTTCGGTCGATCTTGGTGTGTGTGTGTGTGTGTGTGTGTGTGTGTGTGTGTGTGTGTGTGTGTGTGTGTGTGTGTGTGTGTGTGTGTGTGAGTGTGAGTGTGAAACCACGATCCTTTCACAAAGATGACGACAAATTTTGATGACGGACGAATACGGAATGGATTTCAATCGATCTTGGTGTGTGTGTGTGTGTGTGTGTGTGTGTGTGTGTGTGTGTGTGTGTGTGTGTGTGTGTGTGTGTGTGTGTGTGTGTGTGGTGTGTGTGTGTGTGTGTGTGTGTGTGTGTGTGTGTGTGTGGTGTGTGTGTGTGTGTGTGAAACCACGATCCTTTCACAAAGATGACGACAAAGTTTGATGACGCAAGAACTACGGAATGGATTTCGGTCGATCTTGGTGTGTGTGTGTGTGTGTGTGTGTGTGTGTGTGTGTGTGTGTGTGTGTGTGTGTGTGTGTGTGTTTGGATATATATGGCCCAAAACACGCAGCTGTGGAATTGCAGCCGTTGATCAACCGTGCAGATCTGAATAATAATGATAATCATCATCATCATCATCATCATCATCATAATAATAACAATAGTAATTATGATATTTGTAAGGCGGAAAATCTTGATGAAATCAACTCTAAGCGCACGGGCGGAAAAAAATCTGCACGCACGCACACACACACACACACACACACACACACACACACACACACACACACACACACACACACACACACACACACACACACACACACACACACACACACACACACACACACACACACTCACTCACGCAGACACACCCACACACAAATGCACATGAATGAATCCGTCAACAGACCCACGACTTCCCGATGTTCCGTGAAAAAGTCATAGGCCCTAGCTGCAGTGAAATCGTTGAAATGGAGAAAAGACGGCAAGGGCTGCAAAGACAACACAACAGTACTGACTAGATGACAACCTCACTGGAAGAACATCTCCATGAAACACGAGATCAGGCGCCTGTGTGGACAGCTATATTCCATCGTCTTGTATGGATGCAATACATAGATCTTCACAACGGATCTGGACAGGAGAATCCAAGTCCTAGAAATGAGATGCTACTGCAAGACAACTAAACATCAGATATACTGATCATACCACTAATCGAAAAGTACGTCAAACCATAACTAAACATCAGATATACTGATCATACCACTAATCGACAAGTACGTCAGACCATAACTAAACATCAGATATACTGATCATACCACTAGTCAAGTACGTCAAACCATAACTAAACATCAGATATACTGATCATACCACTAATCGACAAGTGCGGCAAACCATCGGGCAGCGTTACAGGACCATACGAAGATCTATCAACATTAGTCAGGAGAAGAAAACTCCGTTGGTGTGGCAATGTAACTGGATCCAGTGGCCTTGCTTACAGAATCCTTCAGGGAATTGTTGAAGGCAAAAGACGGAGATGCTGACAAAGCCAACAAACAAACAAAACTTCTTCACAACATTGCCCAGTGGACAGGGAAAGCACTTGCAGAGCCCGAGGCCTTGGCATACAACAGGCAGAGCTAGGAGAACCTGGCGAAGTGTTCTACAACGTGGTGCCCCTATGATTCCCCATGGAATGAAGCAGAACAAGAAAGACGCTAGACGGGGTAGGGAAGGGACAGACGATTGGAAAAAAATGGAATTAGAGGAGAGGGAGAGTGGATAGTGGGAGGAAGAAGGGGGGGGGGGTGGGTGGAGGGAGGGGCAAATCGGGTATGGTTATAATAATAATAATGAATACTTATATAGCGCCTATTCTCGGCTAGAGGCCAAGCTCTAAGCGCTTTACAATCAACACTCGTTTACACAACGGGCTGCCTACCTGGGTAGTGCCGACTGAAGAGCTGCCAGCTGGCGCTTCATTCAGTCGTTTCCCGTGTCATCCAGTCAGTATCGTTCAATATCGATCACTCATTTTCCTTACTTCCTTCATTTTTCCATTTCTCACGCAGGGTGCATGCTATGTGTAACGTGTCATCCACACCAACGGCCAAACTGGCCTACTCTTCCGAAAGTTGGTGATGGGATTTTACGTGTGTGCAAGATGTTATGCATGCGTTCACACACGGAACCTCGGTTTATAGTCTCATTCGAAGGACTGTATGGGAAATGGAGTCAGAACCAATGTTAACTCCGAGGGAAAAATCCCCCTGTACCGAAACGCCCCGGCAGAGGTTCGAACCCGCAACCCCAGGATCACCAAGATTACGAGTCAGGCGCTCTACCAACTGAGCTATTCCCAGTCTTCAACAAATTCCCAGAAGTGAGATTTGGCGATGTTGTCTGCTGTTGTTAGAGCTGACTGCCAGACACACACTGTGTGTTTG
>CM031613.1:38000021-38002521 GCA_018398815.1 Conus ventricosus
GTTTATGCGTGAGTGCAGAAATGTGTACTGGCCAGGAAAGACTGTTATCAATTGTTAGACCAAGCAGTTTATGAGAGTCGACCTCTTCTAGAACACTGTCGTTTATTTTCATTTTGCTTAAGTCAGTTTTGAAGTTTTGGCGTTTTTGTCTAGTGGTAATTATCATTAACTTAGATTTCTTTGGATGTAGAGCCATATGATTTAGTTTACTCCATGTTTCCAGTTTTGTAAGGTCGTTTGGTATATCTGCAAGCACTGAGTCTGTGTTCTTGTTTTTGTTATGCATTGTAGTATCATCTGCAAATAGTTCACAATCAGATGAGACGTATAACGGAAGATCGTCTATATAGACAGAAAATAAAACAAGTCCTAGGACTGACCCTTGGGGGACACCATAGTTTACATGTTGAAAAGATGATTTTTTACAACCCTGGAAAACTAATTGTTGTCTGTTGGTTAGAAAGGATGAAATAAGATTTACTGCATCTTGTGATAAACAAATTAATTTCAGTTTCTTTTTATAAGAAGATTGTGCTCAATGGTATCAAATGCCTTGGCAAAGTCAACAAATACTGCCCCAGTAACAAGATCATTATTAATATTTGTGTGCCATTGTTCTACTAGTTTGAGAGTGCAGTGTGACAAGAATGATTTTTTCTGAAACCACTTTGGTTTGGATGAAACAAATTATGTTCATCAAAATGGGACTGAATCATTTTCTTTAAATGCTATTCTAATGGTTTTGACAGAACAGATAAAATTGATATGGGCCTGTAGTTTGAAGCATAATTTGGGTCACCAGATTTAAAGAGAGGAATTACCTTGGCATCCTTAAAAGCTTGAGGAAAATGACATTTTTCGATACACAAATTATAAATATAGGTTAAATGTTCCGCAATGATCGGTGCTGCCGTATTAAAGGTCTACTTTAGAGGTTTTCGATAATTGGTCAGCTTATGCAGAAATATGAAATGTTTGATAAATTGGTAAAACAAACATCTGATTCTCTCCCGATCACACAAAATCGATCCGCGAAAGTGGACATTTTCACCTGTAATCAGGAAAACGGGAGGTAATCAACTAAATCTTGGCATGGCTTAACTACTCTTGGATGTGACGTCACATGATGGACTGGTCGTGAGCCGCGACCTACACAACAAGCCAACGGTGACAGAAAGCGATTCTGATGGTTCTTGCACATCCCGATCGGTATTTGATTTATCATGTAAAAGCAGTGACTATGATTGCGACAGCCAATGTAACTCTGGGGATGTTTCTGCAAGGCCTTTACCTTATCAGTTTGAACGCTAAGTTCTTTTTACCACGTCAATTCCACCTGGACCACGGAAACGAGCTATTCAGTTCCAGCTGGACGCCCGAACACATCATTCCGAAGGCGTACGGACTTTACCGAAGTCTCGAGGGAGGCTACCGACTGACTTCTTGATGTGATCACGCGTGGACGGCGAGCGGAGATTCTCCTTCCTCAAACCTTAACGTGTTCATTCAATTTAACAAGTGTGATCTGTCCATATATATGAACAGAATAAACGTGCGACTATCGTACTCATCTGTACGAACTCACCACCCCGCCTTCAAAGTATACGCGCACAATGCAGACGAAGTTTTTGATCCACTCGAACGGGCTCGGCAATTGTCGGAACAGCTCGTTTCCGTGGTCCAGCTGGAACTGACGTGGTAAAAATAACTTAGTGGCCCGGCATGGTTGCACCAACCGAATCCACTTATTTCGAGTATCTGGATCAGATTGAAATGTGTGCAAAGAATATCCGTCTCCTGCTGAGCTGCTGCACACGCCTACAGCACAATATCTGCCACCCCCTCGTGACTTTTTAGGCTGTGGGGATCGCAACTCCTGTTGATTTCACTTGGCGTTGGCTTGTTGTGTAGGTCGCGGCTGACGGCCAGTCCATCAAGTGACGTCACGGTTTTCGGTCTACCGCGCGGGGTTTGAACAGGTGTGCAAAACTCGTTTTTTATCTATTAAATTCTTCCGGCGACTTTTTTTTTGAAAAATGAATACCATACTGTAGTTATATGACATGTAGACCTGTTTTTAACAAATTATCGAAAATCTCTAAAGTAGACCTTTAAGTATTCGATTGTCCAAATCATCCAATCCGCGAGATTTAGACTGACTTAAGGAACATAATTCATGGTATACATCATGCACACTTATTAATTTAAACTTAAGAAAAGATTTTACATTTCCAACGCACAAAAAGCTTTAAGTAACAACAAATCATTTTGATGAGTGTAGTCGTTCTTGACAATCGAATCAGAAACTGTTGAGAAGTGATTGTTCAATTCGTCGTTTGATAGGTTTGTAGATGGAGTGTTTGAAGATGCTTTGTTTTTTTTCCTGATAGTTGATTTACTGCTTTCCATATAGATTTAGTGTTAGATTTAGAAGCGATTATTTCGCTAAAGTATTTCTTTTCAGCAGCTCTTTTCATTGAGTTTACTTTATTCCGCTGTT
>CM031613.1:38010802-38013302 GCA_018398815.1 Conus ventricosus
TAAAACTTGAAACATAGACCGACGAATCAGATTGGCGTATCCCCACGTTGGGCCCTACACACTGGCTCCCATCACAAAGGTAAGTGAGAGTTTAGTACACTCACATTCCTTTGACGTCAGTTGCTGTCCAAAGCTTTGTAGTGGGTTCGTTTTGAATTCATGTTGATCTGGTGAACAAGTAGAAGGATCCACCCCCCTCCAGATGGGTGACATCATCAATGTGGTTGACCTACTGGTCTGGTCAGATGTCCACCTGAGGCAGTCTGACTCCATGGAGGCCTGATGTTGTTGCCAGGTGGCTGGAGCCACGGTGCCCAGGACTGCTGTGGAATCAACAGAGCCTGAAGTTGACTGTACGTTTTCTTAGCTCTGGCTGAACGTATCTTTACATTTGCCCTCTGAACTTTCAGGACAAACCATGAGGCCTCAGCCAGCGTAAAGAGACGGAATGTGAGTGAAACACATCTAATTCACTGCATTTACCCTGATTCCTCACACATCGAGCAAACTGATGTGACACAGTATAATTAGCCAAGGTCAAAACACATCTTAAATGAATGTTAGCGAACCGCCAAGAGAATCGTGGACAAACGAGTCACAAGACAAAATACAACGCGTTTCGACCTTTTTGGTCTTCTTCAGGCAAGACAAAAACAAATAATAAAACGAAAATGAACGAATTTGGTACTCAGCTTCGATCTCTTCACTCTTCAGCGCAAGGATGCCAGGCGTTGCATGCGTCTCTCCCTAGGCTTGGAGAGATTCTGGCATTTCAACGCCTGGCATCCTTGCGCTGAAGAGTGAAGAGATCGAAGCTGAGTACCAAATTCGTTCATTTTCGTTGTATTATTTGTTTTTGTCTTGCGTGAAGAAGACCTAAAAGGTCGAAACGCGTTGTGTTTTGTCTTGTGACTCGTTTGTCCACGATTCTCTTGGCGGTTCGCTAACATTCATTTAAGATGTGTTTAGATTTCCGCCTGCAGTCGCCTCATTTTGCAGCTAGCCAAGGTCAAACCGAGTTACTCTGAGGGAGATAAGCCCTAGTGTTAGTCAGCTAATCAGGTCTTTCAACTAATCATCATACTGCACTGAGACAAGCAAAGGCAGTAAATAGATTTACATCACAGCAGTTAAACGAGCAAGGGTGTCATATTGTCATCCTAATAGCTTCAACCAAACGTTGCTTGGCAGATGTACTGATCACGTAAAGCATGAACAAGAGGCAAACATAGTCTCAAGACTAAGAAAATCAATACCAACTACTTTAGTCTGTTGGGCTGAATTCCTGAGGAGCACAAAACGGTCGGGACCTCAGAAGTGGTGAGGTAGGCCATTCACGACTCTGGTACACACCTGAATTTATTGGAAGTAAGAAATAGAGTGCTGACGGTCTGTCGGCACATTGAGGAGTGCTTGGGCTCAGTTCACATCACTAGTTAAGAGAATATCATTGTGTCAACTGACTAGTGACAAGAAGGTTAACCCATAACCCATAAATGGGTTGATAAGAAGAGAGAGAGAGAGAGAGAGAGGAGAGAGAGAGAGAGAGAGAGAGAGAGAGAGAGAGGAGAGAGAAGCTAATTAGATTAAGACTGGTGTTTTGCCTGGATGTGGCTGATATTTTTCATTATTTCAAACCAGCCGTCTCCCTAGGCTTGGAGAGATTCTGGCATAGTTATATGAAAGATGCGTGAGTTCACACCTTCCTTTCAACATTGTACCCGGTGAGAATGATGGGCAAACTCTGACACAGATGGGCCAGTAATGCTTACTGATAGTACATGAGGCGGCCTGCAATAGAGGCAGACAGTTTACTCCATCTGAGTGGTAAGGGGATAGGGAGGAGGAGGTAGTAATGACGGAGGAGAGACGACCAGTGTGAGTGTTAGAGGTGCTGTCTTGGTCCTCTACTTACTAAACCTCGAGAGCTGTTTCGTGAAATCACGTGTAACTGACGTACGTTTCCTCGTGGTGGTTGGTGTCATGCCGAGAAGAAGGAGAGGTGGGAGTGGTGGTGACTACGGATGTGTTTCACTGATGGCACCATTCTGTCGATGAGAGAGAGAGAGAGAGAGAGAGAGAGAGAGAGAGAGAGAGAGAGAGAGAGAGAGAGAGAGAGAGAGAGAGAGGAACGTTGGAGTGTAAGGAGGGGGGAGGGGCCAAGGGTAAGAAGATAGTTTGTCAGAAACATCTTGTCACACAGTTGTAGCAATTATCTTTGGCTGCACTGTGTTCTTCTTGAGAGCATTTTGCTGATGGCATTACTTTTCACAGTAAATGTATTAGTGAAAACTCAGTGTGCTCTGACCGACAATGTGATCTTGACAAAATTGGACTGGCCTCCACAATATTGCCCTTCTCCCTTTATAGATTCAAATTTATGTGCATTACAACGAGAGACAAATTGCAACATATTAAAACAAAAAGATGGTTTGTAAGAACAATATAGAGAAGAAATTGAATCATGCAAATTACTTGGTCTGAATACTGACCTAATCAT
>CM031613.1:38015802-38018302 GCA_018398815.1 Conus ventricosus
ACTACTACTTCTTCTTCTTCTTCTTCTTCTTCTTCTTCTTCTTCTTCTTCTTCTTCGTCTTCTTCGTCTTCTTCTCCCTTTTCTTCCCTTTTCTTCTTGCTATTCTTTGTGTAATTCCTGGTTGCCATGATGAAGTCTTGGACAGATTCTCAGCAGACCTCTTGTTTTAGATTTTGCCCTTTGGGCACATGTGCACTTCTCGTTGTATCCTCTTCAAACTCTGCCTGTGGTTCGTCTTCTGTGAGAAATCTCCCTCATAGAGTTGTTTTTTTTCTTTTCCATTTCTTTTTTTTTTCTTTTTCTTTCTTTCCTTCTTTCTTTCTCTCATTCTTTCTTTCTCTCTTTCGTTCCTTCTTTCTTTCCTTCTCGTCCCCCACCTCCTTGTCCTCCTCTTTCTCCTCCTCCTCCCCTTCCTCCTTCTCCTCCTGTCCCTCCTCCTCCTTCTGTCTGTCTTTCTCGAGGCCTCATCCTCTCCTCCACCTTCTTGTAGCCAACGGCTAAGTTTTCTTTCCGTGTGATTGTCGTTGTCATCTTTGTCATTGTCAACATCAAAGTCAGGACTTTCCATGTGATTGTCGTTGTTCTCTTTGTCATTGTCAACATCAAAGTCAGGACTTTCCATGTGATTGTCGTTGTCATCTTTGTCATTATCAACATCAAAGTCAGGACTTTCCATGTGATTGTCGTTGTCCTCTTTGTCATTGTCAACATCAAAGTCAGCACTTTCCATGAGTTCTTTTTTTTCCCTCTTCATCATCTTTCTGTTTCGGGATTCAGTATTTGGATATTACTTGAATTGCAATAACAAGTTTAACGTTGTCCAGAAACATCTGTGTGATAAGGCGTTAGCAAGCTAGATCTGTACTTAGAAGAAAGTGTGGGAAAGTGATGTTGCCCCTGGATATTCAAATAGAAATATTTGACAGAAAGATTGCACCTTATGTTATTGCAGGGTTGTGAAGTATGGTGTCTTAATATGACAAACCTAGCCTCTAAACTCAAGCTCCCTTGTAGGTAATTTTTTTCAGATACACAAATAAATCAACGAATATAGTTTATGGTGAATTGGACCAGAAATCACTGGAAGTGTACGCTAAAGGTTGAATGCTTTCTCACTGGTTTAAGCCAGTTTATAATAATACACTGTCTAGTACTGTGTTCCGTTTCATGTTCGACATGTCGTCATGGATCCAAGGTTAGCAGTCCATTAATTTAAGTACGATAGAAAAACTACTGAATAATGCAAGGCTTTTAAGCTTTTGGCGCAATCGCTTTGAATAGACTTATTCAGAAAACTGGTTCAAAAAAGAAAAGATTGCGCATTTGAAAAACTAATGAATCTAACAATGGATGAATGAAATTAGCAGAAATGAGTTATTCTATAATAATCGGCTTTTCAAGAATATCCTCCACCTTGAAGACTATCTATTTGTGTTACTACAAAAAAAGTCATTATCAACATTTTTTGCAGTTCAGATCATTGAATCATAGATTACCAATTCAAACATAACTATCATAATATTTTGCAGTTCAGATCATTGAATCAGAGATTACCAATTCAAACAGGCAAATTCTGTAACATAACAAGAGAAAAACAATTTTGTCAGAGGTGCAATTTGTCAGAGCTGGGAAATGAATTCCACTACGTTTTTAAACGAAAAAGAGAAAAACACAAAACATTCCTGATCAATGGCTATTAGAGAACAAACCATTATGTGATTAAGTTCCGCGAAATGTTTGATGCCAAGAAAAATAATAATTGCCAACAAAAATCGCAGGTCTGTTGCTTTTAATAGTGAATAATATTTAAGCCCTACCGAATCGAACATGTAACCAGAAACGTTAATTGTAAGTTGACATAGATTACTTCCGTCGCGACCGTGTACATTGTGAAGAATAGAGTTAGCTTGGAAGTATGATGAGTTGTATTGTAATATTTCACGTACACTACTTGAGGTTCTTCGGATAACGTGTGTGTGTGTGTGTGTGTGGTGGGGAGGGCGGGGGGGGGGGGGGGGGGCAGGAAAGACACCCTCCTTAATGTCACAAGGCTGCTGTTGTTGTTTCAATGTTCCTTACGACAGATGTGGTCCTCAGTCTTGTATCACAGAATTCTTGTTAACGCTGTTGTTATTGTTGTTGTTTTTGATGTTGTTAGAATTAGAGTGCCGATTATGACAGACACGTGATTGGTCTCGGTCATGTCTTGAAGGGTGACTAGTGCTGGTTGGGAGTCCATCAGTCACATGATTTCAGATGACACGTGGGGAATGTTTGCTGGTGCTTTGTCCTTTCCAAGCATACTGGTGCGTGTTGGTATTTCAGGTATGTAACGCGCCAGACACTGACATGAATTACAGATCTCTCCGTGTGCACATTGGCTCTTTTATGTAAGCATCCACACTGACTAGTTCAGACTCTATCTGTAATACGTGCTGACGTTAAAAAGAAAGTCGGATCATACCTTGACTCATAAGATCATGCAGGGGACCCTACTCCA
>CM031613.1:38023302-38025802 GCA_018398815.1 Conus ventricosus
CCACCTCCTCTTCCTCCTCCTCCACTTCCTCCTCCTCCACCTCCTCTTCCTCCTCCTCCACCTCCTCTTCCTCCTCCTCCACCTCCTCTTCCTCCTCCTCCACCTCCTCTTCCTCCTCCTCTTCCTCCTCCTCCACCTCCTCTTCCTCCTCCTCCACCTCCTCTTCCACCTCCACTCCCTCCTCCTCTTCTTCCTCCTCCCCTTTCTCATTCTCCCCTTTCTTCTTCTTCTTCTTCTTCTTCTTCTTCTTCTTCTTCTTCTTCTTCTTCTTCCTCCTCCTCCTCTTCTTCTTCTTCTTCTTCTTCTTCTTCTTCTTCTTCTTCTTCTTCTTCTTCTTCTTCTTCTTCTTCTTGTTCTTCTCATAACTGTCGTGATTGTAGTGTTAGACACAATCTCAACAGAACTCTCACTTTGAATGTGGCCTGCTGAGTACGTATACAGCCATGTTCTCTTTTCGCCTTGTCACACCTTTCCTTTTCATTGCCATACGTTCTTAGTTTGAGTCTTGGTTTCTTTCTTTTTTTATATCTTCCTTTCTGTCTTCTTCACTTGATTTTCCTCTTCCCTTTCTCTCCATTTTCTGTGTTCCCCTGTCTTCGTTCTGTCTTTTGTGGTGAGTGCTCTTGGTGTTTGGACATATTCGCGCCTGTGTTCTTGTTTTGAATACTTCCCGCTGAATACAGAGGCACTGGTGCCCACTTGAGGAGCTCTTGTCTGTAGTGGCACACTCATTTTGGATATGTCATCCTTCTCTGCTGTCCCATCCTTTAGAGATCTTAAATAGCCATTCATTTTCCTTTGCACCCTCATCTTTTTTCTTTCTTTTCTTCTTCATTTCTCCTTCTTTTCTCTACTTCTCCTGCTTTTTAATTTCTCCCCTTTTTCAATCCTCAGTCTCATGCATTGTCCACATTTTCCTCTCCACATTATCGACACCATTGTCATCATCATTTTCTGTTTTTTTTTCGTCGTCATTGTCAGTTGTTGTTTCCGCGCCTGCTTTCCAGTTATCTTTTATCATTATCGCTGTTCTCTCTTTTCTCTTTCTTTCTTTTATTCTAATTTCTTTTCGTTTATTTGTTAATATTAGCCTTCTGTCGTGTCGTAGGATTGTGCTTTCCTTGTCCATAATTTTGTTGTGTTTTTCATTACTAAGTGAACAAGGTTCACACAGGTACTAGATTGAGAGCATTACTTTGACTCATACCAGTGCTAGCAGATAATACATAAATACATTTTAAGAACGCTTTGGCATAGACGTACAGCAGACAGTAATGACTTACTTCTCCATTGTATAATCCCATATTAATGCGAGATTTAACGCCAATTCTACTTTACCTGCATGATATACTGAGACTACATCACAGCTATGAATTCGAGTGTTCCAGTCTTGTCAACATTAGTTAACTTCATTTTAATGTATGATCCAACTCCGATTGCAGTTGTATATGAATTATCAGCTGATATCTATCACTACTATGAATCTGACCGTTCCCAACGTCGCCAAAGATAAGTTAACTCTGTTTAAAAACATTGCGCAAAACTGATCTTCACGCTCAGCACCACGGTATAGTCTATCCTGTCCAAATCCATACATACAGAAACAACGAATGTTTGAAATCCATGAACATTTCCGCCCACAGCCTAAGTTATAAAGAATCTTATAAGTTTTTGGATCTGGATTCATCAGATCTATCTGGTTTTTTAGCTTTACATAAACATATATGAAGTCACGTATGTTTGTGTATCTACCTACATTATGTATGAACATATCACTGGGTGTTAGCCATCCAACTCTTGGGAGAATTGCCAGCACAAATAAATGAACAGTAAAACAACAGCACTTTTAAACATGCCCAAAGTTTCTACCTCATAATGAAGGGGAGAGAGAGAGAGAGAGAGAGAGAGAGAGAGAGAGAGAGAGAGAGAGAGAGAGAGAGAGAGAAAAGAGAGAGAGAGACAGACAGAGGCAATCAGGACATTGGGAAGACAGACAAACAAGCCAAAGTCCACCGTCAGTCCACTGGTATCCCAAAGATGCCCCTGGCCAGTCAAGAGAAAAAACCACTTCGTCACGTCAAGCTACCATTTCAACAAACGTCCTTCCAACCAGTCCCCAGTTTCTGCACGTCACGTCATGACTTTGGTCCTACACTCAGGCCATTTGGCTCGGGCGAAACACTCAATTCCTCTATTTGGCTCGGGCGAAACACTCAATTCCTCTCTTTGGCTTGGACGAAACACTCAATTCCTCTCTTTGGCTCGGGCGAAACACTCAATTCCTCTATTTGGCTCGGGCGAAACACTCAATTCCTCTCTTTGGCTCGGGCGAAACACTCAATTCCTCTCTTTGGCTCGGGCGAAACACTCAATTCCTCTCTTTGGCTCGGGCGAAACACTCAATTCCTCTATTTGGCTCGGGCGAAACACACAATTCCTCTATTTGGCTCGGGCGAAACACTCAATTCCTCTATTTGGCTCGGGCGAAACACTCAATTCC
>CM031613.1:38033302-38040802 GCA_018398815.1 Conus ventricosus
TCATCATCATCATCATTATCATCATCAAATTTCAACTGCTCATGCCTGACTGTCTTGTTTTCCATTGCACTCAACAATGGCGTTCCCTGGTTTCCCTTCAGGAACTTTCGTTACACCCCAACTGTTTTTGAAGACCCTACACAATATTCAACAACACACTATCTTCCGGACAACCGCATTGTGCACACACACAACACACACACACACACACACACACACACACACACACACACACACACACACTAACACACACTAACACACACACACTAACACACACACACACACACACACACACACACACACACACACACACACACACACGTACGTTTGTGTACAGATCGCAATCACGGTCATCCACCTCTCTGCCTGTGTCACCGGCAGTTCTTCCGGCATGGGGTCAGTTGCACTGTTCTCCCAACACAACACGGGTTGGTCAGGGCATTGCGCTGACCAGAGTGGTTCCTAGAAGTGCGTGGTGACATAAGTTGTGTGCAACCTGATCCATGGAGATGAAATAGGCTTGGCATCATTGTCTTGACTTGGAATGCATGAGAGAGCTGACTGATGCCACTGACCAGGTCGAAGAAGAAAAAGAAAAAGAAAGAGGAGGTGGAGGAGGAGGAGAAGGGGAGGAGAAGGGGGAGGAAGGGAAGGAGAGGAGAAAATGAAGAAGACGAAGAAGAAGAGAAGGAGGAGGAAGAGGAGGAGGAGGAGGAGGAGAAGAAGAAGAAGAAGAAGAAGAAGAAGAAGAGCAACAACAACAACAACAACACAACAGCAACAAAATAACAAAACAACAACAGCCACGATAGCGATGCCAACTACAACCACAACAACGACAACATCAACGACGACGACGACAACGACGACGACAACAAAAACAACAATGATGAAAGAAAGACCGGGAACAGTACGTGGAAGGAATAGAAGAAGGGGAAAACGAGCTTGAATGGGAACAATGTCGAAGTTTTAATCTGAAGGCTGCATGTTTGAATAACAATAGATGTCTGTCGGTAATGTCTGACACGGAACTAAAAATCAAACGGCGAGAGCATGGCTGAAAGTTGTACCACTATGCGGCTGTTCAGTTCGTTTCGATGCAGACAGCATAGAAAGGTGACAGAACAGATTTACCGCTTATGCTGAACGGAATAATAAACTTGGGATTGCGATGGTTCCCTTGTGCAGCTAATGAAAAGTTTTCGTATCTGTAATATATTTTCTTAATTTCATGTTCCCAATTTCTCCATCTTCAAACTCCCCCCCCCCCCCCCTCCCCCCTCCCCCCCCCCCCCCCTCCTCCTTAGGTCCAAATCTTTGCAAGGTCATTGCTGTGAAGACAGTTCGGTTGTTGGCCTGCGCTTGTTTTTTTCTCCTCACTATTAGATTGTTCGTCAATGTATTTGTCTGACTTTGTCAAGTTTAAAAGGCTGTGCCAGTCTTGAATAAAAGTTATTCTGTGTTAGGTTTTCTTATGGAGCAAACGTTACCCCACTTGTTTACGGAATAATAAACGTCTGTGCATTATTATTTGCCAGGATTGCTAGGTAGTAATATTATACTTTTATGACAGCTCCTATGCAAGTGCCGCTCATGAACTGATGCTAACTACAATAACTGATTAGCAAGAGGACCTATGACAGAAAGACAATAAGATTAGCCACAGTGTCGTATTGTTAGCGACGCATACTCCAGCTGCAATGTCGTGGAGAATCAATCATCAGACCCCTTTGTTTTGTGCGATCGTCCGCTCCAGCCAACTCCTACCAAGAACTGAATATGTTTATGGGCTCAGTTTGGAAGACTGTACCACAACGTCGAGTTTCGTCCGCCGCCTGAAGGATGCGTTTCTGAATGTTGCTTAAATATTCTCACCAACACTACAAAATATCCCTACGTTCTGGACTAACTGGCTCTTAGAGTACAGCCCTGTCGCGTCTTAGAGCTGAATGGAAATCCAGTGCATCATCTTCATCATCCTCAAGCTCATTGATAAGCATGAAAATGCCCTTGGCAAAGTTCTGTCAGGGTCCACCGTACTGACAAATTTTTGAGGACTTTCATCAGACAGATATGGTGGCACCATCCGGAGGAGAGTTCACTCACACTGGCTCCACGACAAAGCAGCTATTGTCCGTCAGTACGAAGTTCATAGGTGATATCCTGTATAATATAGATCAAATTGATATCCTGTATAATGTAGGGTCAGAATTGATATTGTCCAGATGGGGGAAATCGTGATGGATTGCTTAAGTGCACTAAGTTGATGTATTATTAGTCAGGCTAACACACCAAGGTTATCTTTGCACTCATACACGCATATGCACACTCATGCGCACACCAAACATTCACCTCTCTCTGGAATGGGATGTCACGCATTCGTTTTCTCTCCTAACACGACTCAGCACAAGAAATACAATTTCTATGCTACTTATAATCAAACATGAAAAATATCCATTACACAGATGCACAAATCAACACATAAAAGATCAATACTTCCTAATCCCAGGTTATAATAAAATGACTTCTTACCTGGCCAGGTTTCACACACACAACCACGCTTTCACACACCACACCACAGTTCTTGAACAAGTTTCTTCAAGTCTTCTTCAGCACTGCTTGATGGTGACGCCCTTGGTTGACTGGCTCCAGGTTTCAGGACTGGGTCTTCGTGGTCGTCTCTGGGGATCTCGACGTCGAACTCTTCTTCTTCGTCTTCTTCACCCACCTCTGGGTTCAAATTCAGTTTGTCTGTCTTCACCCACCTCTGGGCTTCAAACTTAGTTTCCTTCTCTTCCAGCTTGTCTTTAACTCTAAGACCTTGCTGTCTCTTCTATCTCCCAGACCACGTTTCTCTCGACCCTTCTCTGTCCTGCTCACATCCTCTCCTCTCTCTCTCTCTCCTCTGCCTTCTCTCTCTCTCTCTCTCCTGGCGTTGTTCTCCTCTCACGTTGTTCTCCCTCAGTTTATATAGGGAGGGAAACAAAGGATTCCCCTTCGGGCCATGCCTTTGTCCACGCTGCTTCTCAAACCCTAGTTCACAAGTACCCTGAATTCTCCATTCGCTACATTCTCCCACACATCAGCATTTACACACACACCCCTACCTAATTGATTAGCAAACACACACTTAGCACCAGATGGACATCGAAAATTCCCGCCGACTTTGGGGTCACTTAACACAGTAATTATCTTAAGGAGGGCTACTACAACCTCCACAACGCATTCAGCCAGCCTGACAATAGAACCAACACAGTGACCCACGGCAACACCATCCGAACGAATCCAAGACCCCTGCTCTTCACTGACTGTTTACAAAAGAACCTCAGCTGACCGAGCATTTAGCGCTCACTTGGAGCGCCGACGGTCGTAGTGGTTACATCCCTTCCCCTTTCGCCACTGGGCAGGTCGAACTCTCTCCTAGGTGTTGTTTGTCATCTGACCACTTCGGCCTTCTTCCACACAGTTCAGCCGTGTGCGATGGGCAAGGTACCCTGGTTAATTGGTCTATTACCTATTTGTATACTACGTACAACGTCCCTTTGCCTCCAAGCGTCTAATGCCTTTTGTGAGAGGTTTCACGCTCCTTGACAAATTCCCCCCACTCGAAGACAATGGCCCTGCATTGGCTAAGACTTAACATTCAAGGAGATGAAACTCTCATAATTTTCCCATTTAAAGCAGTGCTAATATCGGCCTCTCATAAGCCTACTTACACCAGAGAACGCACGCAAGATGTGTCTTGCAACAAAAAATAGAGAAAAATCAATACATACACACTATCCAAGCAAATATCAACATAAATCTGGAATCTCCACCAGCTCCAAGTCGTGTGGCCATATAACCATTTATGTTTCTACGGAAATTCTCTCCCCTTCTCTTCTAACACGTGGCCCGCAGCCAGCCACGTCACGCATACACGACACTGCAAAAGACACTCGCACCCACTACACTGACTTCTCGACCGACCATTTTATTTTGGCCAACTTTTGGTAAGACCAGTCTGATCCCCCTTTCTGTACACACACCTTGCCTACCCCGCAGCATGTGCTGCATTGTGCACGAAACGCCTGACATCACCAAGGATACCGGGCCAGTAGTACTCTCGCGTCACAACCTTTTGTGTGGCCTTCCCACCGAGATGGCCCGAGGCCGACGTCACATGATTTCGGACATCACCACCTTTCTGCGCTGCCTAGAACGACAACCTGCTTTCTTCGTTTTTTCCCAACTTGCGTGTGGAAAGTTCGGTACAATACCCCGTCCTTTATCTCAAACCCGATTGTGCCCTCTTTAACATTTTTCTTCTGCCCACTGTGAGCAAAACCAAACAGTTTACTGGAGCGAGTAGTCGCCCTTTTGTGTCTGCTCGCAAGTGAGAGGGGTTGTCCTCACTGGACACGCTCCATTGCGTTCTGAAGTGTGTGACCGCTCGGGGCCTTCTCTCTCCGTGATTTCTGTTCCCTGATGAACAGAGAAGTCAGGGTTTGGGTTTTCGTACCCACGTGCTCCTGAAATGTTCCCAATCACTAAATCATATGGTGTTTTGGAACAGCCAAAGCCTGTACGACACCACTATAGAATGCTGTATCAATGAACACCAGTGCCGTTTTGAATTCTGCTACTGTTCCATCTATTTGTCTACACCTCCGTGTTCTACCTGTGAATTGTCCCTTCTCAACCAGGGACTCCTTCACCATTACGCCAGTGCACCCAGATCTCTAATGACATAACCACATAGTCCCCTACTCTGCCTTTGTGCACATCCATGTTATCGCCTGAATCTGTGAACACACAGCACAATCCAGACAAAATAACACTGTCCTCTTTTCCATCTCTTTCTACCTGTCTCTCACTTGCCTGACCCTCATTGCTGCAGCTTTCTGGGCCTAAATGGGCAGTCTCTAGCCAAGTGTCCTGTCTTATCGCACAGAAAACAGGTACGCTCATTCCTAGCCACGTGGCTATTGGTTTCACCCTTGTTTGCTCACGTGATGCCGTGGGCCTACGGTGTGTACCACTGACTCATTATGTGAGTCATGTGCTGGCCTGCTATCCTCTGAATATGCTTCCAGGCTTTCCTCTTGTTCAGGCAAATCACGCCTCGCTTCCCGGTAAGTCTCTGCCGTCTGAAGTACCTCAGCTATTGTGGTTGCACCTTTTTCCTTAATGTGGATTGTGAGGCCCGTCCCACAACCATCGAGTATCTGTTCTTTGTCATCACCAGTGTCTTGAGGCCTTCAAAATCACTGTCTACTCCACTAAGTTCTACCCACTTGTTGAAATAGTGGTCCAGTCTAACTCCGAACTGTGTGTATGCTCACCCTGTTCTATTCTTGCCTCGCGAAACTTACGCCTAAAACCTTCTTCAGTCAAATCATATGCCTTTAGTACTGCTTGTTTCACCTTGTCAAAATCTCTCTGATCACCTTTGGGTAAGGTGGAAACTGTGTGTAACGCCACGACCTGTCAACAAGGCAGACAGGTTTATTGCCCAGTTATCTTCTGGCCAGCCCTCGTGCTCGGCAACCGATTCAAACCGACTGATATAGGCATCGATCGAATCATTTCTTCTCTGAACAGTGGGAGTTTAAGTCTAGTGCGCAACTTAGTCTGCGGCCTAACTGACTCAGAACTGGTGTCCATTTCACTGCGATTTTCAGACTTTATTCTTTCCAACTCAATTTGTTTGGCTAAAATCTCTGATTCCGCTTCTGCTCTCGCTCTGGCAGCTGCACTCTCTGCATCTGCTTTAGCCTTTGACGCAGTGGTTTCTGCCTCTAGATTTCTTTTGACAGCCTCAAGCGCTCCTTTTCAAACTTCTTCTTCAGCCCTTTCATCTCTCTCAGTCTTCTGCTGAATTCAATGAATCTACGCAATTCATCTCCTGTGTATCCTAGTTTTCTCCCCCGAAACTCATCAGTTTCTCAATGGGAGTAAAACTTTCTTCAGCCATTTGTCGTTTTGGCACCACTAAAACAGTTATGCTTTAAACCCGGAAAAAGTCTACTAAACGTTATGAGTACACCAACCAGTGGTAGCGTTCCTAACACAAAGGAGCCTTAATCTGAAACCACAGCTTCTGTGAGAGTTAAGACTAGAACCCTCGTTCTTCGTTTCTCTGAACGACCTTGATTAATACAACCACCCTACACACAAGTCAATACCAACACTCAAAGAACTAAAGGAAATAATTAGAAGAGCTAATTACAATTGCCTCTAGTAGACGCTTCGCCCCAGTACTACTCTAGTACTCACTTTGTTTCCCTCCTGAAACTAATTTGGGCCATGCAATTCCTGGCAGCTCGCCACTTTGTCCAGGAACGGGGGAAATCGTGATGGTATTGCTTAAGTGCACTAAGTTGATGTACAGTTGACTCATCAGTTTCTCAATGGGAGTAAAACTTTCTTCAGCCATTTGTCAGGCTTAACACACCAAGTTATCTTTGCACTCATACACGCATATGCACACTCATGCGCACACGAAACATTCACCTCTCTCTGGGAATGGATGTCACGCATTCGTTTCTCTCCTAACACGACTGAGCACAAGAAATACAATTTCTATGCTACTTTAATCAAACATGAAAAATATCCAATTACACAGATGCACAAATCAACACATAAAAGATCAATACTTCCTAATCCCGGGTTATAATAAAATGACTTCTACCTGGCCAGGTTTTCACACACACAACCACGCTTTCACACCACACCACAGTTCTTGAACAAGTTTCTTCAAGTCTTCTCAGCACTGCTTGATGGTGACGCCCTTGTGACTGGCTCCAGGTTTCAGGACTGGGTCTTCGTGGTCGTCTCTGGGATCTCGACGTCGAACTCTTTCTTCTTCGTCTTCTTCACACCACCTCTGGGTTCAAATTCAGTTTGTCTGTCTTCACCCACCTCTGGGCTTCAAACTTAGTTTCCTTCTCTTCCAGCTTGTCTTTAACTCTAAGACCTTGCTGTCTCTTCTATCTCCCAGACCACGTTTCTCTCGACCCTTTCTCTGTCCTGCTCACTCCTCTCCTCTCTCTCTCCTCCTCTGCCTTCGCTCTCTCTCTCTCCTCCTGGTGTTGTTCTCCTCTCACGTTGTTCTCCCTCAGTTTATATAGGGAGGGAAACAAAGGATTCCCCTTCGGCCATGCCTTTGTCCACGCTGCTTCTCAAACCCCTATTCACAAGTACCCTGAATTCTCCATTCCGCTACATTCTCCTACACATCAGCATTTACACACCCCCCCTACCTAATTGATTAGCAAACACACACTTAGCACCAGATGGACATCGAAAATTCCCGCCGACTTCGGTGGTCCACTTAACACAGTAATTATCTTAAGGAGGCTACTACAACCTCCACACGCATTCAGCCAGCCTGACAATAGAACCAACACAGTGACCCACGGCAACACCATCCGAACGAATCCAAGACCCCCTGCTCTTCACGACTGTTTACAAAAGAACCTCAGCTGACCGAGCATTAGCGCTCACTTGGAGCGCCGA
>CM031613.1:38045802-38048302 GCA_018398815.1 Conus ventricosus
GTGAGCTGACCTAAGTGGCTGATAGTGGTGTGCTGAGCATGACCTAAGTGGCTGATAGAGGTATGCTGACCTAAGTGGCTGACAGAAGTGTGCTGACCTAAGTGGCTGACAGAGGTGTGCTGACCTAAGTGGCTGATAGAGGTGTGCTGACCTAAGTGGCTGACAGAAGTGTGCCGTAACACAGGCTGGGTGTCGTCTGCTCCATGGTCATAAACTAGGCTTGGGATCATTGTCTAGATATACAATACAAAACAAACAGCTGACCCACGCCATGGTTTTGATTGAAGAAGAAGAAGAAGAGGAGGAAAGGAGTAGAAAGAGGAGGAAGAGGACATTAGTATGAGGAAGAGGGAGGGGGTGAGGATGAAGAAGAAGAAAAAGAAGGAGGAGAAGAAGAAGAAGAAGAAGAAGAAGAACAACAACAACAACAACAACAACAACAGCAGCAACAACAGCAACAACAACAATGACAACAGCAAGCCGAACACTCCTCGGTAATTTCGAATCGATGAGGCGGCAGAGAAGGATCACATATCAAACCAATCTCTGTAACTACACAGAAGAGCTTCTCGAGAAGACAACCGTTGTCCCTGTGTTCAGCAGGAAGTATTCATAACAAGAACACAGGCGAGAATATAGCTGAGAACCAAGAGCACGCACAGCTAAAAACAAGACAGAGAGAGAGAGAGAGAGAGAGAGAGGGGAGAGAGAGAGAGAGAGAGAGAGGAGAGGGGAGAGAGAGAGAGAACGGAGAAAAAAAACGAGAGGAGGAAGAGGAGAAGGAGAAAGATAGAGGAAAAAAAGACGAAAAGGAAGCAAAAGAAGAAAGAAACCCGAGAGCAAGAATGAAAGGCAATATGGAGGAAGTGTGTGAAGAAGACAAAAGAAGAAATGAGTGTCTATATACTTTGCAGGCGACAATCCAAAGGAGGGTGCTGCTGAGACTGAGTGACACTACATCATGACAATTACAGACAAGAAGGAGGTGGAGGAAGAGGAGGAGGAGTAAAAGGAGGTGATGAAGAAGAGACGGAGGAGGAGGAGGAGGACGAGGAGAAGAAGAAGAAGAAGAAGAAGAAGAAGAAGAAGAAGAAGAAGAAGAAGAAGAAGAAGAAGAAGAAGAGGAGGAGGAGGAGGAGGAGGAGGAGACGAGGAGGTGGACGTGGAGGAGCAGAAGAAGAAGAAGAAGAAGAAGAAGAAGAAGAAGAAGGCCCCTGTCAGATCTCTAAACGAAGAAGGGACAGCAGAGAAGGATAACATATCAAATAATCTCCGCAACTTCGTACAAGAGCTACTCGAGAGGGTACTCTGTGTCCAGAACGAATTGTTCACAACAACAACACAGGCGAGAATGTATCTGAGAACCAAGAGCACTCACAGCAAAAGACAAGACAAAGTGAGGGAAAAGGAGAAGATGGAGAAAAACGAGAAGAAGAGGAGCATTGAGAGAGAAAAATCATAGATGGAAAGGACGCAAAAGAAGAAACAACATGGAAAGCAAGAATGAAGGGCAATATGCGGAACCGGCGCCAAGGAGACAAAAGAAAAAAAAAGGGTGTGTGTATACTCTGCAGGTGACTCCAACAGCATTGTTCAGCAATAAGTGTGTCTGGCACTACATCATGACAATTAGAGAGGAGGAGGAGGGATAGGAAGAAAGAAGCAGGAGAAGGAGAAGGAGAAGAAGGAAAAGGAGGAGGGGTGGGAAGAATAAGAAGAAGCAGAAGGAGGAGGAGGAGTAAAGAAGAGAAGAAGATGATGATGATGATGATGATGATGCACACCCCCTGGTGATATGTAATCGATGAGGCTGCGGAGAAAGATAACATATCAAAATGATCTCTGTGACTACACACAAGAGGTCATCGAGAAGGCAACAGTGTCCCTGTGTTTAGCAGGAAGGATTCCCGACAAGAACGCAGACGAGAATATACCTGAAAACCAAGAGCACTCACAGCAAAAGACAAGAGAGAGAGAGAGAGAGAGAGAGAGAGAGAGAGGAGAGAGAGAGAGAGAGAGAGAGAGAGAGAGAGAGAGGAGTAGAGAGAGAGAGAGAGAGGAGAGAGAGAGAGAGAGAGAGAGAGAGAGAGAGAGAGAGAGAGAGAGTGGAGAGAGAGAGAGGAGGACAAAAAAGGATAGGATGCAGAGGAGGGGGAGAAGGATAGAAAGAAAAGACAAAACAGACGCAAAAGAAGAAAGAAACCCGAGAGCAAGACCGAAGGGCAATATGGAGAGACTGTGTGAAGAAGACAAAAGAAAAAATGGGTGTGTACATACTCTGTAGGCGCCAATCCAAGGGAGGCTTCTATTGAGACAGCCTGACACTACATCATGACAATTACAGACAGGAAGAAGAAGAAGAAGAAGAAGAAGAAGAAGAAGAAGAAGAAGAAGAAGAAGAAGAAGAGGAGAGGAGGAGGAGGAGGAGAAGAAGAAGAAGAAGAGGAGGAGGAGGAGGAGGAGGAGGAGGAGGAGGAGGGGAGAGGAGGAGGAGGAGGAG
>CM031613.1:38050802-38055802 GCA_018398815.1 Conus ventricosus
CTTCTATTGAGACTGCCTGACACTACATCATGACAATTACAGACAGGAAGAAGAAGAAGAAGAAGAAGAAGAAGAAGAAGAGAAGAAGAAGAAGAAGAAGAAAAAGAAGAAGAAGAAGAAGAAGAAGAAGAAGAAGAAGAAGAAGAAGAAGAAGAAGAAGAAAGAGGAGGAGGAGAAGGAGGAGGAGGAGAGGAGGAGGAGGAGAAGAAGAAGAAGAAGAAGAAGAAGAAGAAGAAGAAGAAGAAGAAGAAGAAGAAGAGACGAAGAAGAAGAAGAAGAAGAAGAAGAAGAAGAAGAAGAAGAAGAAGAAGAAGAAGAAGAAGAAGTAGAAGAAGGCCTCTGTCAGATCTCCAAAACAAGAAGAGACAGCAGAGAGGGATAACATATCAAATAATCTCCGCAACTTCGTACAAGAGCTCCTCGAGAAGGTACTCTGTGTCCTGAAGGAAGTGTTCACAACAACAACACAGGCGAGAATGTATCTGAGAACCAAGAGCACTCACCGCAAAAGACAAGACAAAGTGAGGGAAAAGCAGAAGATGAAGAAAAACGCGAAGAAGAGGAGCATTGAGAGAGAAAAATCATAGATGGAAAGGACGCAAAAGAAGAAACAACATGGAAAGCAAGAATGAAGGGCAATATGCCGAACCGGTGCCAAGGAGACAAAAGAAAAAAAAAGGTTGTGTGCATACTCTGCAGATGACATCCAACAGGATTGTTCAGCACTAAGTGTGTCTGACACTACATCATGACAATTAGAGAGGAGGAGGAGGAGGGGTAGGGAGAAGAAGAAGCAGAAGGAGGAGGAGGAGTAGGAGGGGGAAGCGGAGGCGGAGAAGGAGGAGGAAAGAAGATGAAGATGATGCACACCCCCTGGTGATATGTAATCGATGAGGCTGCGGAGAAAGATAACATGTCAAAATGATCTCTGTGACTACACACAAGAGGTCATCGAGAAGGCAACAGTGTCCCTGTGTTTAGCAGGAAGGATTCACGACAAGAACGCAGACGAGCATATACCTGAAAACCAAGAGCACTCGCAGCAAAAGACAAGAGAGAGAGAGAGAGAGAGAGAGAGAGAGAGAGAGAGAGAGAGAGAGAGAGAGAGAGAGAGAGAGAGGGAGGGAGAGAGAGAGAGAGAGAGAGAGAGAGAGAGAGAGAGAGAGAGAGAGAGAGAGAGAGAGAGAGAGAGAGAGAGAGAGAGAGAGAATGAAGGACAAAAAGTGGGAGGACGCGGAGGAGGGAGAGAAGGATAGAAAGAAAAGACAAAACGGAAGCACAAGAAGAAAGAAACCCGAGAGCAAGAACGAAATGCAATATGCAGGGACTGTGTGAAGAAGACAAAAAAAACATGGTGTCTTTATACTCTGCAGGCGACAATTCAAAGGAGGTTTCTGCTGAGACTGAGTGACACTACATCATGACAATTACAGACAGGAAGACGAAGAAGAAGAAGAAGAAGAAGAAGAAGAAGAAGAAGAAGAAGAAGAAGAAAGAAGAAGAAGAAGAAGAAAAGAGGAGGATGAGGAAAAGGAGGAGTAGGAGGAGAAGAAGAAGAAGAAGAAGAAGAAGAAGAAGAAGAAGAAGAAGAAAGAAGAAGAAGAAGGAAAGATGATGAAGATAAAGAAGAGGAGGAGGAGGAGGAAAGAAGAAGACGAAGATGATGCACACCCCCTGGTGATATGTAATCGATGAGGCTGGGGAGAAAGATAACATGTCAAAATGATCTCTGTGACTACACCCAAGAGGTCATCGAGAAGGCAACAGTGTCCCTGTGTTTAGCAGGAAGGATTCACGACAAGAACGCAGACGAGAATATACCTGAAAACCAAGAGCACTCAAAGCAAAAGACAAAAGAGAGAGAGAGAGAGAGAGAGAGAGGAGAGAGAGAGAGAGAGAGAGAGAGAGAGAGAGAGAGGAGGAGAGAGAGAGAGAGAGAGAGAGAGAGAGAGGGAGAAAAAGGAGAGGAGAGAGAGAGTAGAGAGAGAAGGAAGAGAGAAGAGAGAGCGAGAATGAAGACATATGAGGAGGACTGGAGAGGAGAAGGATAGAAAGAAATGACTAAACGGGACAGAAAAGAGAATTCCGAGAGCAGACAAGATATGGCATATGCAGGGACTGTGTGAAGAAGACAAAAGAAGAAAAGAGTGTCTAATATATATGAGCGGACAATCAAAGGAGAGGTTCTGCTGAGACTGAGACATACACAGGACAATAAAGACAAGAAGAAGAGAGGAAGAGGAAGAAGAAGAAGAGAGAAGAAGAAGAAGAAGAAAGAAGAAGAAAGAGAGGAGGAAAACGAAGAGTAGGAGGTAGGGAGGAGAGAAGAAGAAGAAAAGAGGATGACGAAGAAGAGGAGGAGGTGGAGGGAAGGAGGAAGAGGTGGATGTGAAGAAGAAGAAGAAGAAGAAGAAGAAGAAGAAGAAGAAGAAGAAGAAGAAGAAGAAAGAGGAGTAGGAGGAAAACGAAGAGTAGGAGGTAGGGAGGAGGAGAAGAAGAAGACAAAGAGGATGAAGAAGAAGAGGAGGAGGTGGAGGGGAAGGAGGAAGAGGTGGAGGTGAAGAAGAAGAAGAAGAAGAAGAAGAAGAAGAAGAAGAAGAAGAAGAAGAAGAAGAAGAAGAAGACAACGACGCCGACGATGAAGAAGAAGAAGAAGAAGAAGAAGAAGAAGAAGAAGACGAAGACGAAGACGAAGAAGAAGAAGAGCCCCTGTCAGATCTCTAAAAGAAGAAGAGACAGCAGAGAAGGATAACATATCACATAATCTCCGCAACTTCGTACAAGAGCTCCTCGAGAAGGTACTCTGTGTCCTGAAGGAAGTGTTCACAACAACAACACAGGCGAGAATATATCTGAAATCCAGGAGCACTCACAGCAAAAGACAAGACAAAGGGAGAGAAAAGCAGATGGAGAAAAACGGGAAGAAGAGGAGCATTGAGAGAGAAAAATCATAGATGGAGAGGAAGCAAAAGAAGAAACAACATGGAAATAAGAAATGAAGGGCAATGTGCGGAACCAGTGCCAAGGAGACAGAAAAAAGGGTGTGTGTATATTCTGCAGGCGATACCCAACAGGACTGTTCAGCACTACGTATGTCTGACACTACATCATGACAATTAGAGAGGAGGAGGAGGAGGAGGAGGGGTAGGAAGAAAAACAAGCAGAAGAAGGTGAAGGAGAGGGGGGAGGAGGGTGGGAAGAAGAAGCAGAAGGAGGAGGAGGAGAGGGGGAGTAAAGAAGAAGAAGAAGAAGAAGAAGATGCAGACCCCCTGGTGATATGTAATCGATGAGGCTGCGGAGAAAGATAACATATCAAAATGATCTCTGTGACTACACACAAGAGGTCATCGAGAAGGCAACAGTGTCCCTGTGTTTAGCAGGAAGGATTCACGACAAGAACACAGACGAGAATATATTAAGAGCACTCACAGCAAAAGACAAGAGAGAGAGAAAGAGAGAGAGAGAGAGAGAGAGAGAGAGAGAGAGAGAGAGAGAGAGAGAGAAGAGAGAGAGAGAGAGAGAAAGAGAGAGTGGAGGACAAAAAGTGGGAGGACGCGGAGGAGGGAGAGAAGGATAGAAAGAAAAGACAAAACGGAAGCACAAGAAGAAAGAAACCCGAGAGCAAGAACGAAATGCAATATGGAGGGACTGTGTGAAGAAGACAAAAGAAAACATGGTGTCTTTATACTCTACAGGCGACAATCCCAAGGAGGTTTCTGCTGAGACTGAGTGACACTACATCATGACAATTACAGACAGGACGAAGAAGAAGAAGAAGAAGAAGAAGAAGAAGAAGAAGAAGAAGAAGAAGAATGAATGAATGAATGAATCTTTAATGGGTTGAGAATTAGGCTCATTGAAGGCCTTTTTACAATTCTGCGCAACAATAACTACAATTTAAAAAGTAAGGTAACATCGAATTACAAAATAACATCAATATAACGATTTCATGCTTAAAATATCTCTCTCTCTGTCTCTCTCTCTCTCTCTCTCTCTCTCTCTCTCTCTCTCTCTCTCTCTCTCTCTCTCTCTCTCTCACTCCCTGTCCTCCCCCCCTCTCTCTCTCTCTCTCTCTCTCTCTCTCTCTCTCTCTCTCTCTCTCTCTCACACACACACACCCACACACACACCCCCACACACACACATCTCAATCAACTGCATCGTTTATCAGCATTACACTTTTTTTTTCCTCCAGTACGTATGTATAGTCAGGCTAATGTCTACGCATAGGTCAGTCATGAGTATCAAAAAGAAGTAACTTTACTTCATTTTTAAAAGCTGATAATTGGGAAATATTTCTGTGTTTTGCTGAAAGTTTGTTCCATTCTTTACAGCCACAGAAGGAGAAACTTGTTTTGAATAAATCTAAATTAGCTTTAGGAATAATGAATCTGAGCGAATCATGATGGTGATGTAAATGTACTATTGATTTTAAATAATCTGGGCATGCGTCATGAACAATTTTGTGCATAAGAATCAGAGTGTTGAATGTTATACATGAGTGAAGAGGCAGTATTCTATTGTACCTAAATACATCACGCATAGAAGGATCGGATTGCTTCTGACAGCTGATCATCTTAATGGCTCGTTTTTGCAATGAACAAAGTGGTTTTAAAGTAGATGGCGCACATTTACCCCAGATTATAGAGCAGTAGTCTAATCGAGCCTGAACAAAAGCAAAATAATACATTTTTCGTGAATGTTCGTTGAGAAAGTGTTTTATCTGTGACAGCTGGAACACACAACACGAGACTTGTTTGATTAGGTTATGGATCTGATCGTGCCAGGAAAGATTTTCATTAATGACGATGCCTAATAATTTGTACTTTGCAACTTGTTTTATTGTTTTATCTTTGTACATTATTTTTAATTTTGCTTCGTTTATGACTTGTCTTTTTTGACGTGCACATATTAACATAGACTCGGTTTTATGAGGATGAACAAGCATGTCATTTGAATCACACCAGTCTTCCACTGATTTCATGCTTGCATTTAAATGA
>CM031613.1:38060802-38073302 GCA_018398815.1 Conus ventricosus
TTCACTCACAGACACACAGACAGAGACAGAGACACACACACAGACACAGACACACACACAGACACACACACACAGACACACACACACACACACACGCACGCACGCACACACACACACACACACACACACACACACACACACACGCGCGCGCACAAATACACATACACACACACACACACAAACAACACAACTCAACACAACACACACAAGCAAGCGCGCATGCGCTAGCACGCACACACACACACACACACACACATACACACACACACACACACGCGCGCGCGCGCGCGCGCGCGCGCACACAGACACACACACACGCACGCACGCGCACACACACACATGCATGCACACATAACACACAACACAACACACACAATACACAACACACAACACCACACACACACACACACACACACACACATACACACACACACACACACACACACACACACACACACACACACAACACCACACACACACACGCCCCGCGCGCACACACACACACACACACACACACCACACACACACACACACACACACACATGCACGCACGCATACACACACACACACACACACACACACACACACACACACACACACACACACACACACACGAGCGCTCGCACGCGTGCACACACATCCACCCGCACTCACAGCGCGCAGGTGTAAGGTGAGTCAGGGAGTTTTGGGGTTGGGTAGTCACACACGTTCACGCTCGCGACCACTCTGACACGTGCAAATAAACTTTTTATAGATCTGTCTGTCTGTGAGTCAGTCTGTCTGAATGCTTCTCACTCTCTCTTGCTCTCTCTCTCTCTCTCTCTCTCTCTGCCTCTCTCTCTCTCTCTCTCTGCCTCTCTCTCTCTCTCTCTCTCTCTCTCTCTCTCTCTCTCTCTCACACACACACACACACACACTCACGTACACACACACACACACACACACACACACACATCACACACACACACACACACACACACCCCACACTCACACACGCACACACACGCCACACACACACACACACACACACACACACACACACACACACACACACACACACAACACTTCAACCCTTTCCTACAGACATTTTAAAAAGGTAGACATGAAAAGGGCCATCGTTTGGAACAACATAATCACATTAGATAGAATTGATTTTCCCCGAAGCTCACGTCCGCAGGGAATAGCTCCAGCCAATTATATAAACATTTAGGAGGAGCAGGGAAGGGAACAGTCGACAGGAAATGGCGGTCAGGGAGGGGGGGGAGGGGGCAGAATGGAACAGCGGATGACGTCAAGACGAGGCCAGGAATGACGTAGGGATGAGGTTGGGGATAGCGCAGGGATGAAGACGGGAGATGATCCCTATAACAAAAAGATGAGGGTGGGGATGACAAAGTGATGAGGGTGGGGATGACATAGGGATGAGGGAGGGGATGACAAAATGATGAGGGTGGGGGATGACATAGGGATGAGGGTGGGGATGACATAGTGATGAGGGTGGGGATGACAAAGTGATGAGGGTGGGGATGACATAGTGATGAGGGTGGGTATGACACAGGGATGAGGGTGGGGATGACATAGTGATGAGGGTGGGGATGACAAAGTGATGAAGGTGGGATGGCATAGTGATGAGGGTGGGGATGACATAGTGATGAGGGTGGGGATGACAAAGTGATGAGGGTGGGGGATGACATAGTGATGAGGGTGGGGATGACAAAGTGATGAGGGTGGGGGATGACATAGGGATGAGGGTGGGGATGACAAAGTGATGAGAGTTGGGCATGACAAAGTGATGAGGGTGGGGATGACAAAGTGAGGAGGGTGGGGATGACATAGGTTGAGTGTGGGGATGACATAGTGATGAGAGTGGGGATGACATAGTGATGAGAGTGGGGATGACATAGTGATGAGAGTGGGGATGACGTAGTGATGAAGGTGGGGATGACGTAGGGATGAGGGTGGGGATGACATAGTGATGAGGGTGGGGATGACATAGGTTGAGGGTGGGGATGACATAGTGATGAAGGTGGGGATGACGTAGGGATGAGGGTGGGGGATGACAAAGTGATGAGGGTGGGGATGACATAGCGATGAGGGTGGGGATGACATAGTGATGAGGGTGGGATGACATAGTGATGAGGGTGGGGATGACAAAGTGATGAGGGTGGGGATGACATAGAGATGAGGGTGGGGATGACATAGGGATGAGGGTGGGGATGACAAAGAGATGAGGGTGGGGATGACATAGGGATGAGGGTGGGGATGACATAGTGATGAGGGTGGGGATGACAAAGTGATGAAGGTGGGGATGACATAGTGATGAGAGTGGGGATGACATAGTGATGAGAGTGGGGATGACATAGGGATGAGGGTGGGGATGACATAGTGAAGAGGGTGGGGATGACAAAGTGATGAAGGTGGGGATGACATAGAGATGAGAGTGGGGATGACATAGGGATGAGGGTGGGGATGACATAGTGAAGAGGGTGGTAATGACAAAGTGATGAAGGTGGGGATGACATAGTGATGAGAGTGGAGATGACATAGGGATGAAGGTGGGGATGACAAAGTGATGAGGGTGGGGATGACAAAATGAGGAGGGTGGGGTGACAAAGTGATGAAGGTGGGGATTACATAGGGATGAGGGTGGGATGACATAGTGATGAGGGTGGGGATGACATAGTGATGAGAGTGGGGATGACATAGGGATGAGGATTGGGGATGACAAAGTGATGAGGGTGGAGATGACATAGTGATGAGGGTGGGCATGACATAGGGATGGGGGTGGGATGAGAGTGGGGATGACATAGTGATGAGGGTGGGGATGACATAGGGATGAGAGTGGGGATGACATAGTGAAGAGGGTGGGTGTCGCGGTCCTTGTGGGGATGTGGTGTGTATGGGGTGAATATGTTCTCTCCCACAAGTCTCTCTCCTCTCAACTTGGAGACACTCACGAGGATGGATACGATTCAACAAATTTTATTAAACTAATGATGAATGATATGAATATGAATGTCGTGTGTATGAGCGAAGGACGATTTGGTGTGAATGAGTGACGATGGGTTCACAAATTACGCGGACAATGATTTAACTTAATGAACTCACAACCATGCACTGTTATATATCTCTCTCTCGCCACTTACAAATTTTTGGTGTATCTATGTGCATGTGTGCTGCATCGTTTTAGCGTTACATTCTCTCTCTGCTTATCTGATTATAGAAGACGTCGTCGTGGTCACCGTGCCCGGAATTCTTCCGTTACCGCACTGAAATTCTTGAGCACTGTCCACGTCACTTTGCAATCTTGCTGCTTCACAATCACACACACCGTCAATACACCTTGATGATCTTCTTGCTGAATTGCTTGTGTGCTCAACGCCTTCCGATGAATATAACTTGTCTTCTTTGTTTTCTTCTGGGCACCGATATAATAATAAATAATATATATCGGCATGAAACACAATATCACTCGTCCTCTCTTCTTCTGCAGCACCGATATAATTACTAAGCAAAATATATATCGGTACAAAATACAAATATCGCTTGTCCTCTTCGTCTTCTTCCGAAGCACCGATATAGTTACTAACAACAACATATCGGCACCAACACAATATTGTCCTCTTCGTTTCTTGTTCGATGATTATCGGAGATAATGGAGACGATGTTTACTTGATGAATTTGATGAATTCTTGATGTACGACGATGGCTAATTTTGATTGAAGAATTAATATCCCAACATAGGTGGAGTCTGTAACAAAAGGAATCAATGTCTCTTTTTGAGTGACCAAGCCTGGCTGATCACATAAAATACAATTGCTCATGCACACACGCACTTACATCACCACTATCTCCCTAGTGTGGCTTCTTTCACACCCGATTCGTAACCTGAAAGAAAATAGTAACGATGGTTAAGAATGGTACGGCAGGTTCAGGCAGGCAGTTCCACGCGTCTGCGCCTAGGAATCCTGTAAACAACACGATACAAATGATAGCAGCCATCGCCCAGCATCCTCGACTATCCTGCACATCGATAGGACTGATAACTATTGTACCAGATCGATTCTTACCTCAGAAACTCCCTACAGGCGACCACTAGGTCCGACAGTCGACATCCCTGTGACGTTGACCAACGACAATCTGGATCTCCAAGAGAACGCAATACCGTAATGTTTTTGACCAATCGAAAATCTTCGTTTCCAACTTGTCGCCTTGCCGTCTTGTTATTGTGCTAGAATAAGTCGTGGAGGATGACGCAATCGCGATGACGTAACTTAAAATGTGTGCCGATTACGTCGCACTTCCGTGTTCTAAAACTAATCAAAACAACACAGAATAAAAATAGTATCACAACACTACCAAGGCCGTATGAACGTGACAGTGGGGATGACATAGTGATGAGGGTGGGGGATGACATAGTGATGAGGGTGGGGGATGACATAATGATGAGGTGGGGGATGACATAGTGATGAGGGTGGGATGACATAGGGATGAGGGTGTGGATGACAAAGTGATGAGAGTTGGGGATGACAAAGTGATGAGGGTGGGGATGACAAAGTGATGAGGGTGGGGATGACATAGGGTTGAGGGTGGGGATGACATAGTGATGAGAGTGGGGATGACGTAGGGATGAGGGTGGGGGATGACATAGTGATGAAGGTGGAGATGACATAGTGATGAGGGTAGGAATGACATAGTGATGAGGGTGGGAATGACAAAGTGATGAAGGTGGGGATGACATAGTGATGAGAGTGGGGATGACATAGGGATGAGGGTGGGGATGACAAAGTGATGAGAGTGGGATGACATAGTGAGGAGGGTGGGGATGACAAAGTGATGAGGGTGGGCATGACATAGGGATGAGGGTGGGGATGACAAAGTGAGGAGGGTGGGGATGACAAAGTGATGAGGGTGGGGATGACAAAGTGATGAGGGTGGGGATGACAAAGTGAGGAGGGTGGGGATGACAAAGTGATGAGGGTGGGGATGACAAAGTGATGAGGGTGGGGATGACAAAGTGAGGAGGTGGGGATGACAAAGTGATGAGGGTGGGGATGACAAAGTGAGGAGGGTGGGGATGACAAAGTGATGAGAGTGGGGATGACAAAGTGAAGAGGTGGGGATGACAAAGTGATGAGAGTGGGGATGACATAGGCATGAGGGTGGGGATGACATAGTGATGAGAGTGGGGATGACGTAGGGATGAGGGTGGGGATGACATAGGGATGAGGATGGGGGATGACATAGTGATGAGGGTGGGGGGTGACATAGGGATGAGGATGGGGGATGACATAGGGATGAGGATGGGGATGACACAGGGATGAGCATGACATAGGGATGGGGGTGGGGGATGACATAGTGATGAGGGTGGGCATGACATAGGGATGGGGGTGGGGGATGACATAGTGATGAGGGTGGGGATGACAAAGTGAGGAGGGTGGGGATGACAAAGTGATGAGGGTGGGCATGACATAGGGATGAGGGTGGGGATGACAAAGTGATGAGGGTGGAGATGACATAGTGATGAGAGTGGGATGACACAGGGATGAGGGTGGGCATGACATAGGGATGGGGGTGGGGGATGACATAGTGATGAGGGTGGGGATGAGACATAGGGATGAGGGGTGGGATGACATAGTGATGAGGGTGGGGATGACATAGGGATGAGAGTGGGATGACACGGGGATGAGGGTGGGGGGATGACAAAGTGATGAAGGTGGGGATGACATAGGTATGAGGGTAGGGATGACATAGGAATGAGGGTGGGCATGACATAGTGATGAGGGTGGGGATGACATAGGATGAGAGTGGAGATGACATAGGGATGAAGGGGGGATGACATAGGGATGAGGGTGGGCATGACATAGTGATGAGGGTGGGGATGACATAGGGATGAGAGTGGAGATGACATAGGGATGAAGGTGGAGATGACATAGGGATGAGGGTGGAGATGACATAGTGATGAGAGTGGAGATAACATAGTGATGAGAGTGGGGATGACATAGGGATGAGGGTGGGGATCACATAGTGAAGAGGTGGGGATGACATAGGGATGAAGGTGGGGATGACATAGTGATGAGAGTGGGGATGACATAGGGATGAAGGTGGGGATGACATAGTGAAGAGGTGGGGATGACATAGGGATGAAGGTGGGGATGACATAGTGATGAGAGTGGGGATGACATAGGATGAGGGTAGGGATGACATAGGGAAGAGAGTGGATATGACATATGGATGAGAGTGGATATGACATATGGATGAGAGTGAGGATGACGTAGGAATGGGGGTCGGGAATGACATAGGGATGAGGGTGGAGATGACATGGGGATGAGGGTGGGGATGACATAGGGATGAGGGTGGAGATGACATGGGGATGAGGGTGTGGATGGCACAGAAACTAGAGTGAAAATGACGTGTGAATGATGGTGGGTTTGATTTCATAGCGGCCAGGGCCTCAAGTGGTATTTGATGATGATGATGATGATATGATGATGATGATGGTGGTGGTGGTGGTGGTGGTGATGGTGGTGGTAGTGACGATGATTATGTAATTGAGCGGTGCGTGTGCATTTTCAAACAATGGGATATGTCTTTTAAAGAAATAACCGGCAAAATGAAAAAAAAAAATCATAGAAAAGGAAAAAAAGAAAAGGAAATAAAAAGCAACGGAGGACGGAACGAAGGAAGAAAGAAAGAAAGAAAAGAAAAACTTCTAAAAAAAAAAAGGAGAAAAAACAGGCTGAAAAATAAGAAGAGAAATGTACATCATAAGAGAAATACAGACCCCCACCGTTTACCAGCAAGTCATCGTTTAAATCACCACAAGCCTTAAGTTTTTAAATAGCCGTGTAGTCATTGACATAGGAATGACATACTCCAACAAGAAGGAAAAAAAGAACATGTCCAAGAGAAGGCACTCTGTGGGTTACTACGAGGCTGGTGACCTCCCTTGTAAAGTGCATGTACATTTGAGTTACCGGAGATTGACTGGAGGGGAGCCCGCCTTGGCTTAAGGCTGCGTCAGACCAATTGACATAGGCTAGAACAATAAGGCTACATCAATATGTTGTTATGCTCTGCATAGTTATGCGGGGATTGTCGTCAGTTGTGACAAGCTTCTAGCATAACACCATCAGTCTCCAAAATCCCCCGAAGTCGGAATGTGGCTGCCCACGTCGCGGGGTAGTCAAAAACGGTCACACACGTAATGTTCTCATCCCCAGGTGATGCACTTGTACCATAGTGTTCAAGTACTTTGGCTGTTCGGATGACCCCTGGAGTCTTTCAGCCAGGGTACAACAACAACAACAACAGCAACAACAACAACAACAAAACTGGAGGACAGCAAGGAAGTGGAGATATAAGTATTCGCGAACTGAGCGATCGCCTGGTCAAAGGTGCGATGCAGGAGCATTTGTGGAGATGTGTGGGACACAGCTAACAACTTTATATAATAATCTCTCTCTCTCTCTCTCTCTCTCTCTCTCTGAAGTTTTCCTTTTTTCTTTGTTTTACCGTAACATTCTGTCTTTCTGTCCTTCATTGTGCCATTCCTTCCTCCTTTCATTCTTTCTTTCCTCTCAACCTCCTTTGTTCTTTCTTCCCCCCCCTCCCCCTCTCTCTCTCTCTCTCTCCTCTCTCTCTCTTTCTCTCTCTTCTCTCTCTCTCTCTCTCTCTCTCTCTCTTTTTGTTCTTGCTTTCTGTCCCTCCTCCTTCTTTTCTTTCTATTTTTTAAGAAATACCCAGACCAGTCAAATTTCAAAATCACGATCATGGATATTTCAAGCGTGTTTGCGTAAATACGGTAATACGTACACGCACACACCGGTACGCACGCGCACGCGCGCGCGCGCGCGCACACACACACACACACACACACACACACACACACATACACACACATACACACTCACACACACACACATACACACACACAAAGCTGAGCACGCTCACGCACACGCGCTTTCTCTCTCTCTCTCTCTCTCTCTCTCTCTCTCTCTCTCTCTCTCTCTCTCTCTCTCTCTCTCTCTCTCTCATATACACACGCGCGCGCGCGCACGCACGGACACACAAATACACACATGCACGCACGCACGGACGCGCGCGCGCGCACACACACACACACACACACACACACACACACACACACAAGTGAGAGAGAGAGAGAGAGAGAGAGAGAGAGAGAGAGAGAGAGAGAGAGAGAGAGAGAGAGAGAGAGAGAGAGAGAGAGAGCTAGACAGACAGATCTTTTGCTCTCTTCCCTCCACCTTCCACATCCCACCTCCACCGGCTGTAACACCGTTCAATCACGACCACCAACAACAAACAAACTAACCAACACCCCCCCCCCCCCCCCCAAAAAAAAAAAAAAAAAAATCAACAACAACAAACAAACAAACGAAGAAAAAAAAGGTCCACCATCCAGACCCCGGTCCCAATCCCTTCTCGCCCCCTCTTAAAACAACAACAACAACAACAACACACACACACACACACACACACACACACACACACACAACCCCCGCAGCACCCGTGGCAACCAATCGACGTCAAGGCATCTATCGACCAATGACAGGCGCAGAGACAAGAGAGGGCTGGTGGGACAAAAGCGTCCATTGTTTTAGCGCAGCCAAGATGTCCGTGAAATTTGGAGAGAGTATCGATCGGAAAGCTGGGCCCGGCTTTCGGCACCCTCTTTCCTTCCTTTCCCATCTCTCCTCTCCCTCCTTCTCTCTCTCTCTCTCTCTCCTCTCTCTCTCTCTCTCTCTCTCTCTCTCTCTCTCCTCTCGCTGCCTGTCGCAACAACAGGCTAGCCAGCCAGTCACAGGCGCAGAGCTTGGATTCTGGTTGGCTGCTGATTAACATCCCACGCTTGCTGCCGCTGGTGGTGCTAGCGCTAGTGCTGCTGCTGCTGCTGCTTATGCTGCTGCTGTGATGCTGCCGACGAGTTGTCCGCCTGATAAGAGAGAGAGAGAGAGAGAGAGAGGTGGGGATGGAGGATCGGGGAGAGATGGGGGTTAGGGTTAGGGTGGGGATGGGTATGGTGCGGCAACGGGAGGGAGTTAGTGGGACAACGTAAGAAAAATGAGGAGATATTAGATGTTGATAAAAAGAAACAAAACAAAAAACCACGAACATGTCTGGCTTGAATGCGAGTCGAGACTGAAGTAAAGAGAGAGAGAGAGAGAGAGAGAGAACGAGACAAACAGACAGACAGGGACAAAGACAGAGAGACAGAGACAGACAGACAGACAGAGATGAGGAAGGAGAAGAGAGAGAGAGAGAGAGAGAGAGAGAGAGAGAGAGAGAGATAGAGAGAGAGAGAGAGAGAGAGAGAGAAGTCAAATGAAATCAGACCCAGACGACAGGTAGGAGAGGGGATGAGAGTGTAGGGGACAGGTGAAAGTGGAAGGTGGGAGGGGGGGGGGGGACCAGCAAGTTGATCTGGTGCGTCGTGTTTTGCCTAATCACGTTTCGCCTAATCAGTATTTACCCAATCACGCTTCAAGTAATCACAACTCGCCTAATCAGAAGAAGGAGGGGCACTGGTGGGTGAGTGGGTGGGTGGGTGGGGGGTTAGGGGGTAGGGGAGAGAAGGAAGAATAGGGAGATAGAGATGGGGGTGGTGGGTTTTTTTCTGATTACCTGTTTCCATCGCCACAAGGCTAGAATTTGATTTTTCGTTTCCAGTAACGCCTTTAATGGGCTTATACTTGTTTATTTGTTTGTTTGTTGTTGTTGTTGTTGTTGTGGCTGTTGTTTGGCCAGGGGCAGGAAAGCGAAACGGAGCACAAGGGGGTGGTCTGAGGATGACGCAGAGAGAGAGAGGAGGGATGGAGTAAGGAAGGCGGAGGGGGGGGGGGGAAGGTTCAGAATTCCCAATAAGCCACGCCCCATCCCTTCTCCCCAAACAGGTGCATTCCGACATTACTTCCTACCAATCGCAGGAGAGTTCACAGAATTTGGCCAGTCCTGTGGCCCGATATACAAATTGCTCTTTAGATATCAAAGACACAGAGGTAAGAAGCAAAGAGAAGATGGAAGCAAGCTAGATTCTAATTCGGTTTCTTTGTTCTTTAAAGAAAAAGGATTATTCCCCCGAACGAGACAGACAAATTACAGGACAAGCACGACGCGTTTCGACTTCTTTGATTTTTTTCAGGTAAGACAAACAACATCCAAGACAATTTTTAAAAAAAACTAAGAACGAACAATCACTTACCTCCTCAAACTGCTTTTCATTATCTTCAATGTTATTTGTCTTGCCTGAAGGAGACCAAAGAGGTCGAAACGCGTCGTGCTTGTCTTGTAATTTGTTTGTCTCTTTTGTTCGGCGAAATGAAAATAATTTTTTCTTTTTTTAAGTCTGTTTCAGTTTCCGCCTGCTGTCACCTTGCTTTGAAACTAACTCGGCTTCTTCTGGTTTTCAAATCGTCTTCATCTGTAAATACAAAGAGAAATGTCTCTAAGGTCTAATGATCAAAAAGAAAATCTGTTCTTATTGTTACAGTTCAGCCGTTGTTTCGTTCTTCGAGCACTCGAATGGATCACGTTCCTCCGGCTAGTTGGAAGAGAGTATAGCAAGCAGGTTCTTTTACTCTCTCTCCTTCCTGGTTGGCAAAGTACACGCGATGTGCTTCCAAGGACTGAAAGGAAGAGTGAAGCGACCGTAGCACAAGTGACAATGTATCGAGCCAGCAATAAATATCAACAGGAGTGAAGAGTTGTTATTTTCTGACAGTTAACGTTCTCTTTTTCCATATAAACTTTCGAAGAAGATGCGCGCTTTTAAGTTCTGATAGCGCCAAATAACAAAGCGAGTGGCATCACAACACATCACTTTTGGCTTCGAACATGCTTGAACCCATCCACACGTTTGGCTTTCTTTTTCGTTTGTTTTTATTTTCTCTATAGTCTGTGTGGATTGTGATCTAATTCACGAAAGTGTCTGTTGGCAAAAAGGATATTGAAAACAACGAAAGCGATACTGTTTTGTGTGTAAGGGGTAAAGAGAATGGTCTCTGCAGTAGTCTTCTCACCTCCTTCCTGTTAAATCTTTCTCTTCCATTTTCCTACTTCGCGCCAGTTTACAAATGCACAGACAGGCGCGCGCGCACACACACACACACACATATGTGCGGATGTGTAGAACAATTTGGCAGCAGGAGTATGCGCAGGCTAACTAATTCTCCATCAGCATGTAAACGACTATGCAAAAATTGAAAGACAACTAAATATAATACATGGGAAAGGAATGAGCGAAAACAAATCAAGAGAAATTCGTTATGATTGTAGATTTCTTCACTGGTACTATTGAAGACCATCGTAACTCATTTGGAACGTATAACTATCTCTATAGCCTGCTTCGAGGCGTTTTGTCTGTTGGATCGAACTCGTCATAAAATACACGGTCAGCTGAATTCCTACTCCCTTAGCATCAGATGGACATATAGTATAGTCTACAATATTGTGGTATTCTCACCACCGAGGGTTAAAAAACGGAATCGAAAAGCACCCCAAGGCAGCCAGCAAAGGGTAAAAAATAAAGCGAAAAGAAAGTGTGATGAGGAAATATTTGTTGAAAAACTAAAATTATTCGTATAAGATATTAGGGTGAATCTTTCAGCCGATGTTTGACGTTCCATTTAAGGACGCAAGGGAGGTAAGAAAAAAGTCCACAGTCAGAGTGGTCAGTTCTACTGTTAAATAACCCAAGCATTGTCAGTCACGTAAGTACTGAGGGCACTTAAGAACGCACGCACGCACGCACACACACACACACACACACACACACACACACACACACACACACACACACACACACACACACAGGCGCGCGGGCGGGCGTGTTTCAAGTTTGGAGTCTAGTTCATTCTTTGATCCTGATAAGGGCATGGAGGATAAGAGTTCAAAAACGCGTAACCAACACATACATATGCACGCACTCACACACACACACACACACACACACACACACACACACACACACACACACACATACACATATGGGCGAGCGCACGATCACTCTCTCACACACTCACACACGCAAGCACACACACACACGCATGCACACAAACACGCACGCACGCACGTACGCACGCACACTCACACACGCGCACACACACACACACACACACACAGAGAGAGAGAGAGAGAGAGAGAGAGAGAGAGAGAGAGAGAGAGAGAGAGAGAGAGAGAGAGAGAGAGAGCGAGAGCGAGAGAGAGAATCAACGTCGATCGTATTTTGACTTCCCCAACTTGAATTCACCTCCCCTTTGTCTAGAACACATAGAAAACTGCTGCATGCAAGAAAACACTTGTTTATATTTCCACAAAGAGCGAGTACACAATGGATCGCGGCATGACCAATCAAATCAAATGATGTTGCTTAAAGCTCAGCCGGCGAAGGGCGAAGGAGTGCGGGGGGGATGGGGAAGAGGGTATGGGGGTTATCAGGGATGCAAACGAACGAACGACGGGTAAAATGCATTTGTCTGGTG
>CM031613.1:38080802-38087095 GCA_018398815.1 Conus ventricosus
CTCTCTCTCTCCCTCCCTCTCTCTCTCTCTCTGGCTTGAATTCATTGGACAGTTATCAGGTGTGACAGGTTTTCTTTCTGATCTTTCGGTCTGTTGGAGGGAAACGGCAGGTTTTGTTAATGTGCGTGTGCGTGCGCGCGCGTTTGACTTTTGCTATTGACGTAAAAACCTTAAGTGCTTAATAAACACAACATTCTCTCTCTCTCTCTCCCCTCTCTCTCTCTCTCGTTCGACTGTTGCTATTGATGTGAACACTGAAGTCCTTAATAAACACATCAGTACTCTCTCTCTCTCTCTCTCTCTCTCTCTCTCTCTCTTGATACGAACACCTCAAGTCCTTAACAAACACGTCAGTAGTCTTCTCTCTCTCTCTCTCTCTCTCTCTCTCTCTCTCTCTTCTCTCTCTCTCTCTCTCTCCGTATATGTGTGTTTCAATGCATGCTTGCGTGCGTAAGTGTGCGTGCTTTACGCGTTCCGCGTGTGTGTGTGTGTGTGTGTGTGTGTGTGTTGTGTGAGAGAGAGAGAGAGAGAGAGAGAGAGAGAGAGAGAGAGAGAGAGAGGAGAGAGAGAGAGAGAGAGATTAAGTGATAAATACACACAAATGAAGACCGTGAGTGTTCACATGCTTGTTTATATGTGTGCGTTTCGTTATGTACATGCAATCGTGCACGCGTATATAACACCATGACTTACCCAGCCTCCAGATTTATTTTTAAATGCCTCAAATTTGCGATATCTTACGGGACCAGCAGGTGTTCTCCTTTCAAAGTAGATCCACCTGGGCACCTGCAGCCTGCCGGCAAACTGCTTGATAGACTGTATTCTGGTGATTTGCTTATTAACAACTAATTTTCATTTTCTTCTCACAGTCACAATTCGCTTAAGTCCTCAGCTGTCTCTGTCCCATCCCTACCCGTTTTGTAATTGAAGAAGCTCCGTGGTGCGTTCTATGTCATGCGCCACTCACAATGAAACATTCTTTTAGAGTGTTGGGACTTGCATGATGCGAGACACAAACATTACAGCAGATTCCATGAAAATCGTGATCAGAGATGTTCCGCCTGATGCGATCTTTGAATTCTTGAAAGAGATTAACAATTTTCATCGGATCTGAGATTTTACAGTGGGAAGTTTTTTTTTAAACAAAATTTCGGGTGGGTTTTTAGAAGATATATTTTAAAGAGCTGTGTGAATGAATGATTTGTGAGTTGATTTTAACGTGGTGACAGCCCTGATATGGCCCTTTGCGGTCGGCTGGGCTATAAGCAACATTACCTTACCTTACCTTTTCCCTCCTCTCGTACCTTCTTCTCTCTCGTTATTGTCCCTCATTACTTATTCGTTTACTCAGTCTTCAGTCAGTCAATTATCATTTCTTTCAAACACACACACACACACACACACACACACACACACACCACACACACACACACACACACACACACAATGTTAAGTCCATCACTAATAGTAGTGTTACGGCATTTTAATTTTATTACTTTTCTTAATTTCGCTTTCATGATAGATTAATTGATTGTCTGGTTGCTATGGAACAAACAAATTTGGTTTTTTTTTTTTCTATCAACGATCTTAATATTTCAAACGTGACGGGAAAAAAATCTTTATTTACTGATCTAAAGGAGAAGTTTGATGGTGGTGTGCTATTATTTACTTATTTTCTTATTTTTCAATCTTGATCTATTCGACAGTTCGTTTTTCAAATTTTGTAGTTTATTTCTTTTTTATTCGCACGCACACATGAGAGAGAGAGAGAGAGAGTGAGAGAGAGAGAGAGAGAGAGAGAGAGAGAGAGAGAGGAGAGAGAGAGAGAGAGGTGGGCCTACATGTATGTGTGTGCGTGCGTGGGTGCGTGTATGTGTTTCTCGGAGAGAGAGAGAGAAGAGGAGAGGAGGAGAGAGAGAGAGAGAGAGAGAGAGAGAGAGAGAGAGAGAGAGGGGTGGGCCTACATGTATGCTTACTTCCCCCGACTTCCCTCACACACTGTTATATACACTGCAAAACAAAACAAAACAAACAAAACAAAACAAAACAAACCTTGCATGTGTTCAGGTGTGTGCGATCGTAAAGGACTGTTTCCCCGGCCTAGCATCGCAATTTAACAGACACATCATGTGTTCAGTGTGTGCGATCGTAAAGGACTGTTTTCCCCGGCCTAGCATCGCAATTTAACAGACACATCATGTGTTCAGTGTGCGCGATCGTAAAGGACGTTTCCCCGGCCCTAGCATCGCAATTTAACAGACCATCATGTGTTCAGTGTGTGCGATCGTAAAGGACTGTTTCCCGGCCTAGCATCGCAATTTAACAGACACATCATGTGTTCAGTGTGTGCGATCGTAAAGGACTGTTTCCCCGGCCTAGCATCGCAATTTAACAGACACATCATGTGTTCAGTGTGTGCGATCGTAAAGGACTGTTTCCCGGCCTAGCATCGCAATTTAACAGACACATCATGTGTTCAGTGTGTGCGATCGTAAAGGACTGTTTCCCCGGCCTAGCATCGCAATTTAACAGACACATCATGTGTTCAGTGTGTGCGATCGTAAAGGACTGTTTCCCCGGCCTAGCATCGCAATTTAACAGACACATCATGTGTTCAGTGTGTGCGATCGTAAAGGACTGTTTCCCGGCCTAGCATCGCAATTTAACAGAACATCATGTGTTCAGTGTGTGCGATGTAAAGGACTGTTTCCCCGGCCTAGCATCGCAATTTAACAGACACATCATGTGTTCAGTGTGTGCGATCGTAAAGGACTGTTTCCCCGGCCTAGCATCGCAATTTAACAGACACATCATGTGTTCAGTGTGTGCGATCGTAAAGACTGTTTCCCCGGCCTAGCATCGCATTTAAACAGACACATCATGTGTTCAGTGTGTGCGATCGTAAAGGACTGTTTCCCCGGCCTAGCATCGCAATTTAACAGACACATCATGTGTTCAGTGTGTGCGATCGTAAAGGACTGTTTCCCCGGCCTAGCATCGCAATTTAACAGACACATCATGTGTTCAGTGTGTGCGATCGTAAAGGACTGTTTCCCCGGCCTAGCATCGCAATTAACAGACACATCATGTGTTCAGTGTGTGCGATCGTAAAGGACTGTTTCCCGGCCTAGCATCGCAATTTAACAGACACATCATGTGTTCAGTGTGTGCGATCGTAAAGGACTGTTTCCCCGGCCTAGCATCGCAATTTAACAGACACATCATGTGTTCAGTGTGTGCGATCGTAAAGGACTGTTTCCCCGGCCTAGCATCGCAATTTAACAGACACATCATGTGTTCAGTGTGTGCGATCGTAAAGGACTGTTTCCCCGGCCTAGCATCGCAATTTAACAGACACATCATGTGTTCAGTGTGTGCGATCGTAAAGGACTGTTTCCCCGGCCTAGCATCGCAATTTAACAGACACATCATGTGTTCAGTGTGTGCGATCGTAAAGGACTGTTTCCCCGGCCTAGCATCGCAATTTAACAGACACATCATGTGTTCAGTGTGTGCGATCGTAAAGGACTGTTTCCCCGGCCTAGCATCGCAATTTAACAGACACATCATGTGTTCAGTGTGTGCGATCGTAAAGGACTGTTTCCCCGGCCTAGCATCGCAATTTAACAGACACATCATGTGTTCAGTGTGTGCGATCGTAAAGGACTGTTTCCCCGGCCTAGCATCGCAATTTAACAGACACATCATGTGTTTCAGTGTGTGCGATCGGTAAAGGACTGTTTCCCCGGCCTAGCATCGCAATTTAACAGACACATTAGTACTATTTCCCTTTTTTCTTTCTTTTTTGGAGGGTGGGGGGTGGGGGAGTTGGGGTGTGATGCTGGGGGGGGTGGGGGCGTATGTCAAGCGTTTCTCTTTACAATCAGAAACAGTTTTACATACCCGACGAATCAGGTTGTCTGAGATTTATATTCATAATTCAAAGACAAGAGATGAGAAGGAAAGACGAAGTTTATACCATCTAGTTTCTAATTCAGCATTTTCCGTTTACAGTTCACCCTCACGTGCGACACAAGCAAAACACATTCTGCTTGAAGGAGTAGACATCAGAAAGGAAATCCTATTTGATTTATGTGCAGGTAGTATTTTTGGTCATTTAGAATTTTTGGCCAAGTAATTATAGTTGTCTGATGGGTAGAAAATTCCGTTTCATTATGTACAGGTGGTATATTTTGGTCAGGTAGTTTTTTTTTTGTTCAATGAATGATAATTGTCTGATGGTAGGAAATCCTGTTGTATTATGTACAGATATTATTTTGGTCAGGATTTGGCCAAGAAATAATAGTTGTCTGATTGTAGGTGACTTGCTCGGAATTTCCGCTTCACATCATTTCTGGTTGGTGTTCGAGTTTCTTCTTTTGACAACCCCCCCCCCCCCCCCCCCCATCCCCACCCCCCAATACTTTCAAGAGAGGGGACAGAGACAGTGAGGTACAGGGCCCTGTCTTCCTGTCTTCTAATTTAATTATAACGCGCACTGATCCCAACAGAAACTGATAAATAAGTGAAGAAAGAAATATGACAACCCCCCAGATGCTAATATTGGGAGCGGGATGAGTGGGGACAGAAGGATGGGGGGGTGAGTGCAGAATCCGCCAAGCGATAATCCCTCAAGGGTATCCCCATCCATGAATATTTCACTGGCACCTGATCGCGTTTTCAATGGAGTGCCAGCTTTAGCGATTTCACGTCAACTGCTTTCCCACGTTGCGGGGCGGGGTTCGCTTCGCCGTAGATGAAAAATTCACGGGTCGACAACTCTCTCAGCTCTTGTTCAAAGAGCAGCCACCGAGGGTTTGACATTCAAGAGAGAGAGAGAGAGAGAGAGAGAGATGCTCAATAGCTCATCAATGTTTGAGTCGGAACAATTCACAGTTCACTTTACGCTTCGCTACTTCTGTGGTTTTCCCCCTTTTATTCTTTTTCTTTTTTCTTTGTTTTTTTTTTTCCCTTTTGTTTGTTTCTTTTTTTTCTTTGGCCATGTAGAAAAAAAGTCTATTGTAATATTGCTCAAGCGGTTGAGAGGTGGTTTCTGCATGATTCTTGTTTCTTGTATCAAATCTTTCTTTGCTCTCTCTCTCTCTCTCTCTCTCTCTCTCTCTCTCTCTCTCTCTCTCTGTGCACCGCTTTCCCCCTCGACGCCCCCCCCCCCCCCTCTACAGACAATGGAAGATGCTGTAGGCTGTGCCAGTGTTACTGAGGGATTAGTGGGACTGCTGAAATGGATTGCGTGGCTCTGTGTTGATTTATTTACTAGTCCCCTTTCTGACATGCCTGTCTCAATACAGAACCGACTGTCACTGGCATTGTCTGCTGCCGTCCATGTGCTATTCTCCACCAGGCACCTTAGGTCAGAGTGTTGATTAGGAGCAAGTGACCGGACGGCAGCAGGTGCGAACCTTGATGACTTGAAGAGAAAATTAGCAAGAAAATGGCTTTTTGTGTGTCAGTGTTCGTCTTGGAATGATAAGTAAGTAAATTCATTCCGAACTGACGGACTCGCTTACAGCTTTAACTTAACTATTTCGTTCATCAATAAGTGATCTACAAGGAAATAGATAAATGAATAAATCAATAAATGAATAATACATAAATAAATAATTTATAGATAAAGAGATAAATAAACAAATGAAGCAATAAATCAATAAATGCTCTGGATCAATGTATTTACATAATCATCAAATGCAATCTACGCTTTCCATTTGCTGTTCTAGATTGTTGTTGCTCTTTTTCTTTTAATAGTAATTTTTTTTCCAATGTATCATATTGCAGAACTTTACATATTAATCAAATACAATCTACGTTTTCTATTTGCTGTTTTGAACTACTTTTCCTCTTTTCCTTTATAGTAATTTTACCTGGTGTATTGTGTTGCGTAACTTTACATAATTATCAAATGCAATCTACGATTTGTATTTGCTGTGCTTGATGATTATTGCTCTTTTACTTTAAATATTTATTCCGCAAAGTATATCATCATGTTGGTGACTACCACGCGAAAGTATTGCCAGTGTGACGTTGAAAAATCATAAATGAAAAAATCTTATCGGAACAACTGGACATAACGAAAACCACACCAACTGATTATTTACAAAAGACGAAGAATTAAGAAAGAAAGAAAGAAAGAAAGAAAGAAAGAAAAGAAAAAAAATGCTGACACCTATTAGATCTTTCGAGTCCATACACACATAGTGATCGGACAGCCCCCCCCCCCCCCCCCCTCCCTCTCTCTGTCTGTCTGTGACGTTTTGATTAAGACCCCATTCATAAAA
>CM031613.1:38087195-38104695 GCA_018398815.1 Conus ventricosus
GAAAAAAATAACTGATAAAGATTAATGTTGTTATAAAAAAATTTTGTGAGCAGTAAATTTTTAATGTTACAAACAACAAGCCTAAATGTCTTTCATTTACGAACAAATTGTTTTTGGGCCAAAGGGAAAAGCTTAAAAAAAAACGGATTGATTAATTATGATAAAACAGGAGCAGTTAAACTATATATAAATCCCCTCATGTTCATTATTTGGGCAAACGGGTTGTGAAAACATATTTACCTCGACCGTTACAAACAGTTATCGTTTAATTTTGCTCATATTGTGTTTTTCCCTGTCCAACCTTGAATTTAAAAAGCATATTATGATAGAAGTTTAAATGGGCAGATGATACATATATTTAGTTGATCCTAGCAATAAGCTAAGTGAGTGTTTAGAATATTTTTAAATAAATTTTTTAAGGGAACGCAGACACATATATTATAGATGACGTTCGGCAAAAGAGAATAGTTAAAAAAAGAAACGCTTTGTCGAAACTAGCTTTCAGTGAAGACATGCTGGGATAAGTGTGTGGATTTTATGTCAAAAAATATAACTTGGTTTTAAAAGACTTAGAGAACGTTAAAGACTGTATTTTTTATTTCACATGAAAGACAAGACGCATTTGATGAATGTATGCGTGAAAATAAATTATTGAAAATGACCAGGAAAAACACGGGATTAAACAAAAATTAAAGTCTGAAAAGTTTATTAATTAGAAATTAAAACAGATAATCCTACACATATGTTGTTTGTAGAAATCGTTATTTTTTGGTTATTGAAAGAGAATGTGTGATGGTTTATTAAGAAAAGAAAAAATGTGTGTTCGGGGTCAACCGCTCGAAACGGTTGAGAGCGGTTGAGCCAGAACACACATTTTACTGTTCTCTACAAAACCACAGCACACGTCAATTATTGTCAATGCTGAAACCTCCACCCGGGCTGCTCGCTGCGCACGCCAGTAGACTTGTTTCCACTGGGCATGCCCATTAAACGAGGTAAAACCAACCTGCTCTGGTAAAACCGTCGGATCCGAAGGTATCTAAAAATATTTTCTGACATAGCAGTGGAGAGAACTATCTCTCCACCCGGGAGCGGTCAAAGGTCACAGTGGCAAGACGTTTTTCCAGCGCGAGGGGTCAAAGGTTATCAGCAGAAAGAGAGAGGGGGAAACGCCGCTGTGTGGCGCGAAGGGCGACCATAGAGCCAATTTTTGGCTTCTATTTCCCCTTTGGGCAGTGAGAGAAAACCCGGGCGCCCCCACCCCGGAGGGGCCCAAAGGCCACAGTGGCAAGACGTTTTTTTCCAGCGCTCTGCTAGACACACACCACGCACACCCCCCACTCCACCCCACCCCACCCCGCATGCACACACACAATCACTTCTAATTTTTAACTCAAGTCACCCCAAGTCACCCCAAGTCCCTTAATTAAGTTCTTAAACAGTCGCCCCAAAATGGTCCTAGTAGTTCCACTTTTGCAACCTCCACTTTGAAACACTTGACCCTTCACCCAAGTCACCCCAAGTCACCCCAAGTCCTTAATTAAGTTCTTGATCAAGTCACCCCAAGTCCTTAATTAAGTTTTTTAAACAAGTCACCCCAAGTTCTTAAAATTTAAATTCTTAATTAAGTTTTTAATTAAGTCACCTCAAGTTCTTAATAAGTTCTTGATCAAGTCACCTCAAGTTCTTACTCAATCACCTCAAGACGTAATTAAGTCATCCTTTTCGTACAACCAAGTTCTTATTCAAGTTATCTTATAATTAATACAAAAAACCCAATAACAATCTATTTTTTGTCTTAAATAGTAGATATCTAATATAGTACACACACGCCTCAAAAAACGCGCTCACGTCGAGGATGTCTTGCTCAGCGTCCTTGGCGCGAAATCGTCAGCAAAATCTTAATGAAGTTCCACATCGTAAGCAACCGCATTGATTACAATTCTGGTCTATGGAAATGTCTTTTATAACTCCATGTCTTTATTTATTGACTCCGTCATTTTAAAAAAAATAATAATCCGCCATATCTATTTTTATCAAAAAACAAAAAATTTTAAAATTAAGTTCTTAAAATATTATTGCATTTTGAAATGGATCAAAATGAACTTTTGTTGTTGGCGGTTTTTGGCATGCTTTTGTTTCGCTTCTGTATTTAGTGGGGGAGATTGTTTGGACTTCTTTGGTTTTTGCTGTCGCTGTTTATATATTTTATAACCGAATAACCGCCCCCAGCAGCAGCAAGGCAACCAAAAATGACAACATTTAAGTTCAATATTCCATGAAGACTTGGTGCTGTAGAAACCCTTTAATCAACTTGTTCTTGTTCTGGCGTTTTTATACGGCATTGAAACAACTGTTGGGTTTGGCGGCGTTTTTTTTTCATTATGAGTTATATTTGTAACATTAATTTTGTTTGTTGTTCCACTCTGCTATTTTTTTTCCTGCTGCAACACGCCCAGGGTGAGGAGGGTTTTTACTGGTCACTTTTCTCCACCGATCAGTGTTTTCTGATTCTGCGATTTTCTGGCTCGGTCATTTTGAAGGGTAACAAAATCATATGATTAAAAGTAATTAATCCCGCGATCACTGGCGACAATAATGTTCCAAATCTGTAATACAGATCACACCCTAGAGACTCTAATGACTTAGTTAATAACTGGATCCTGCGTTAATCATACATAAAATCTTGTTCAGAATCAATAGGCGCAAATTTACTTACTAGTTTAGTGTACAAACTAAGAACTGTTTGTCCTACACTTTTTACCATTCTTGATCCTAGTTGCGCTTCATACCTGTTGTGATACTTCAAAATGTCTTGTGGCGACATTTGTTGAATCTGTTCTATGCTGAATTCATTTCCGAGGTACTGTTTTGTTTTTTCCACATGCTGCCAAAGAATACAGCCTTTCCTTTTTGGACATAATAGCTTGGTCATCAACTTGATCTTCATAAGTTCAGGAAGGTTTAGGCTGCCCTGTAGCTGTAGTAGATCATCGCTGTTCATGTTTTTTTTATTAATTATAATTTTTTTTTTTTTTAAATGAGCACCGAAAAACTGTTGCCAACCTTGTATGTCATTCTGCTGTTATTGGGGGTCTAAGTGTAGGATACACAATGCTTGGTAAAAGCCTGTTAAAAATTAAACCGGCAGATCTTGGCAAACTAGACTTTGAAGACTCGGCAAAGCTGATTGCTATTATTACAGCTTCATTTGCTACGAAAGATTTTTTAGTTAAGCAAGGAATAATTCCAGACAGTATTAATATGTAAAAAAAAATACATTTATAAAAATGGCTTCACTCGTAAATGTGATTGGTGGCGCTGTGGTTAATGCGCTTGCTTTTAGCGGAAGTAATTACGCGTTTAGTAAAACTGCGGGATGACGGCGAGAGAAAAAGACATAACAAAGCTATGGAGCAACTAGCCGCAGCACAAGATCACTATGAAAAGCAGAGAATTGAGCAGTTAGATTTTATTAACGACACACTGAAAAAACAGGGGACATGCAGCTTACACATTTAAAGACGTTGATCAAGCGATAAAAGAATATTATCTTGTGACAGGTAAACCAATCGAGACATTGCCCCCACCAAAATTCAGCGACTTTTATCATCCATCAGAAAAACAAAAGATGCAAGAAATCGTGTTTTATCGTCTTTGGTATGACTGTTGTGTATTTTGTTGCGCATAATATTGGCTGAATAAAAAATGAACAAAATCTATTATTCGCCAAAAGGATATTGGAAGGGAATTACAGCAATTAAAAAGCTAAGCCAAACAGCTGGAGTCAGTGAACAAACAGCAAAAGAATGGTTATCTAAACAAGCGATTTGGCAAATTTATTTACCAGCGCCTTGACGAATACAAAGACCGCACTTTCTGAATACAACACCAAACGACACCCATCAAATGGATCTTCTATATTTACCCCATGATACGATTAGACGAAAAAGATTTAAGTACGCACTTACAGTCATGACGTAGCTTCAAGATACAAAGATGCGGAACCATTAACACAAAAGAGTGCTTCTGCTGTTGCTGTTGCCATACAACTAATATATCAACGAGGCCCGTTAACTTATCCTCGCATGATTCAAGTCGATGATGGAAAAGAATTTAAAGGCCGAGTGAATCAGTTATTGTTAAAACATAGAGTTACCATTAAAAGAGGCATTCCGGGAGTTCACAGATCACAGGCTTTAGTTGAAAAACTTTAACAAACAGTTATCTGAAAGGCTTTTTCTCCTACCAGTATCACAGAGAACTGATTGACAATTCTCGCAACACAGAATGGGTTAGAAGACTGCCCTCAGTTCTACGTGCAATGAATAATGAAGAATTTAAATTAACAGGTCTAAAACCAGTACAAGCAATCAAAAAACAAACAATAAATGCTGTTGAAGGAGAGTCTTCATCCAGCAAACTATTACCATTTGGTTTGAAAGTAAGGTACCTTTATTTGCCGGAGAAGCAGAAGGGGACACTCGCTTCAGGGCAACAGATCCAGTTTGGAGTGTTGACCCATATGAAATAAAAAGAATTGTAAAGATGAATCCGCCCGTGTATTATTTACGAGAAACTGACACAACAAAACAACCAGCCCCCCCAAGATCTTTTGTGAAGGAAGAACTGCAAATAATCCCGCCAGACACAGTTCCGCTTTAACTGATTTACGTAAATATATTTTGGTTTAAAATGGAAGGCCAAAAGAAAGAACCTGGAACTGAAATGGAATCAAAAGAGGTAGCAAGAATGATAAATAAAGAGACCTTGGAATTAATACGAGAAACATATGATACGAATTGTGCTATTAAAGCAACACTTGTGAGGGTTCAGCAACACATGCTAAACCATCCAGATCACCTACAGCCCAAAATCCCAAATTTTGACTATCAAATATCGACCATCGACCATGTCAAAGTCATGACACTCTGGCAGTCACAGAGTGACAGCTTTGAACGCACAACTCAAGAATCCCATCTCATTGCCAAACTGGGCACACTACACCCACAAGGCATCAATATCCAACAATAACCAAAACACACATACTCACCTCTTCCACACCAGTTGGCAAAATCCCCTACCAACACACACACATACACACACACATACACACACACTTACATACACCACCACCACATCCCCTTCACTCACTTCATACAGTAGTTACAGCAACCCTCCATCTATTTAATCTTAGTTTTGTATTATCCTTCCCATTAAATTCCCCCCCCCCCCACCCCCTTTTTTTTCCCCCCCTTACCATTATTATCAATCCACCATTACCACAACCATCACAAAGATATCACACCATCCCAATAAACTGGACACACAACCCTATCATATCACACACACACACACCTCCCCTGACGCAACCCCCCCCCCCCCCCCCCTCCGTTTCCTCTCCATAATCCCCCTGGCCGCATGTCATTTCCGCCCACCAAACACATGGACAAGAACGGATAAGTCATTTTTCATTCTTTTTTCGTTTTTCGTTGTTTGTACTGTCCCACATGTTTAAATGTGATTTATTTTTTCGCCTGAAGAAGACCCAAGTGGTTGAAATGCATCGTGTCTTGTCTTGTGCTTTGTTTGTCAATGTCATTGGCGGTAAGTTCTAAACAAACTCTATTCCTAATCTATCAAATATGGAATAAAGAATATCTTGAAATAATAAAAAAAATTCGAGCACATCAAGCAAACATGAGAAAAAATTTGTCTGAATTGGAGGATGATATGATTGATTTATAGATAAAGTTGATGAAAAATATGAACCCGAACATAAACCCGAAGAAGATATATGTTTAGGCTGTTTTCCAATGCCCAATTGCATATGAAAACTCTGGATTAACAAACACACGTTTTGTGTTTGTTCTATCTAATGACTTCTTTGTTACAACAGTTGTGTTGATCTCATGTAGATTAGATCGTAGTTTTACGTTGTCATGATGAAAAGTATGTTTATTGAACAATGCTTCTTTGTAGTTGTCATGCGATATGTTTGACTGCACAACACTGCGAGATATTCCCTTTGCCTTTTTGATGGTTTTCTCCTGGCTCGAAATACTGTACATTTTGACCTTAACCCAACAAACTCCTTGATCACCTTTCCAGATAATTCATCCTTCATCTTTCCTAAAACCTTCTGTTAACAGTTGAATGCAAAGGCGAATCTTTAGGATAATCAGATGTGTCGTACCATCCCGCATGCCCTTTAGCTACTTCTAATTCCATGTCTTTATAGATGTCTTCAGTAGGGATATCTATAACAAAACTGTCTGTATCTGTGTAAAGCACTCTGAACTCAGGATACGTGGGCTTAAAGTAGTCATAAAGAAATTCTAACATCAAAAGCTTTGATAATTCTGAAACAGTAAACCCAATAAAAACGGGCTTAGCCAATTTGACTTTCTTTTTTTTCATCATTATACCAAAAAGCTGATCATGAAATCTTCTGAAGTCCTGATAATTAGGTTTAGAAGTCAGCTTAATTGCTTCGTTCTCCTTGGTGACCAATCTGACATCTTTACGCTTGTGCGGATTCTCCAAGTCTTTCCGAAACAACTGTTGTTCATCAGCTTGAAAAGTCTTTTTCTGAAGCATCTGTGATTTAGTTCTGAGATCAGTGTTCTTCATTATGTATGGTTTCATGAACTGTTCTTGATCAAAAGCAATTACACGATGAACAGCTGCCAACTTCAAACCATGTCTTAAATAAAATTGCAGAAGTCTGTAATGACATACATATTTTTTTTGCCCCGAAGATTAGGCAAAGTTTAGGTGGTTCTGTTTTTGCCATCTTTAGACTTTCTGCTGCTAACGGATAGTCATTATGCAAGTCATGGAGTTCATGAGGATATTCTAAGTCAACTTCTAGAATGTATCCCTGTGGTTGATCTGGCGTCAAACTGCTCAACCACTTTAATGCTCTTTGAATATTTTTTGGATCTTTGGCTGTGAGCATTTTAAAGTTACGTAATGGAAGCGATTGCGCCATTGCCCATCCATACAGATTGTTTGCATCTAAATACATGAGATAGTTAGACCTTTTAACTCGGATCATAATCATCTAGGTATTTGTTGTTTGCTTTACAGTAATAGTGCGACGCCATACTAATTCCCCCACGCAATCCGTTTTCAATCATCTGAATCATTGGTAGGTCAGACAATAAATCAATCTGTACTCCAGTAAACTTTAAGAAAGCGTCCCAACTCATCCCGGGCGCAGAAATATAATGCGCAGGATCCAAACTGTAATGTTTCATGCAGGTCTTTCTGTAATTTTCAAAGACGTCCGCCAACAAACATACATCTGCCATCAAGTATGAATCATGATAGTCTCCCATTGTTTTACACTCTAACTTCTGCCACGCATCTTGAGCATGTTGGTAATCGGAGTCACTGATGTCCTTTCCTCTAAGACTAGAACAGAACGCAACTTTAGGAGGAAGTGTGTCTTCGTCAAACTTTCCCAACTGTTCATGTATTCATAAGGGTAAAACACCCTTTCTAACAAGTGTTGGGTCAAAATATTCTTCCGTTATTGGGCAGGATTTTAAGGACATAGCTAGTGACTCTAATGATCCCATCATGTGCTGCATAGAGTCATAAAAAAGACATGTTATTTAAAGTGAAACACATGTACTTTTCTGATGACTGTGCAATGCATGACACCCTAAAGGCGTCGGTTACTGCTTGCATTTAAGGTGAGAGTCGTAACCTCGCAAGTTGTGAAAGAAATATAGGCAGCTTCCATGTCTTTGGTTCAAACTTTAGTTGAAGATTGCATTTACTGTGTGCTGCTCCTCTGAACTTTCCACTAATGTGATCATGGTCTCTTACTGTCGGATTCGCGTCCTCACTGTTAGACATTAGTTCTAAACCACAAATCCAACAATGTGTGGCTGATTTATACTGTTGTTGGTCTTCGGGCGTCATTATGATTTCAGATAAGTTTAGATTATTAGAACAGTCATTACGCACTTTCTGCGTGCGTTCTAAGAAGTATTCTGCAGCATCGGGTCCTCTATACAATTCTGGTGCTGAATGGGCGCCATCCGACCTGACAACAATGAAGGCAAATGAACAAATCTGATGATTACTCATTAAGACTGTTTTTTCGAAGTTTTTGTGGCGCTGGCCCTTCATAAGGAACAATGAGTGATTCAAAGTCTGCGTAAACAACATATGGAGAATTTTGCATCCGTTTCCAGTTCTTAAAACTAACTTTAGATCCAGGTGGGGGCGTAATTAGTTCTGTATTACAGTCAACTGGGCCGATACAATGTTTCTTATGTTCGCTCGCTGCTTTAACGGATGGAATTCTTGTTAAACATTTTCTACAGAATTCTTGTTTATTTTTTTGCTTTGAAGTATGCGCCAATAATCTACTCATTGTGCGTATCAATGTGTAATGTGGTAGCCCTGCTGGTGAAAACATCAGTAGTAAGTCAACATGATTTTTGTCTGGCTCGCCAATCGTTGGGCTGTTCTTAGACACTTTAATAATAGGCTGTAGATTTGTTTCCTCATCCCATGTGTAGATATTACAGTTATTGGTTTGTTTTGTTCTTCAAACTGATCAATTTGATCTACGCTAACAGGAAAGGATATTCCATTGAAGTTAAGATCATTGATGTAATCCCAATAGTTGGCCACTCTCTCTGCGTGTTTGCGGACGTGATGCAGCCTTGCAAGAACACACCACATGAAACATTTGTTGTCTGTATTTTGTATGTTTAGAACTGCTCTTTTCGCTACCAATGCTGGGGGCAGCGGAATGTAAGCCTTGCCTACAATCGGTGCATACTTAGCCTGTTTTAATCTGATCTCTAGGACTTCGCCCTCTGACCAACCAGAGCCTCTCATTTTGGCTTCTTCAGCGGCCACATCAAACTGTGTAAGCAGTTTGTCTGCCCAACCGGGTGTTAAGTCATTAGAGGAAAGAATAGTCTGCTGTTTAGTTGAGACCCAGACTTCTAGATTTTCTTCATTTATTGTATATAGTCGATTAAAACAGCTAACATTACTTTAACTGGCGGGTCTATTGTTAGTTTACTTGGAACTTGAGAAATTGCATGTACACGCTTGCCCGCACGTTTTCTGGATTAATAACTTCTAAATCAATATCATTCAGTACTCTTGACAAATGTTCTTCCTCGAGCATTCCTTCAAACAATTCATCTGGGCCTTCATATATCTTAGCCATGCTGTCTTTCTTTTCTAAGCCAACATATTTATTTAAATAAAAAAAAATACATCGACACCAGGGTCGTCTTAATCAGAATCAATATCAACGGTCTTTTTGTGCTTGGACTCATAAACGAAAGTATAAACGCCCTTTGGGGTTGTTAATGCGAGCTGTTTAGAACAGAGTTTAATGTCTCGTTTACTTTTTTTAAACATTCCTTTTTTATCTGATCGGTGTCCGGCTGTTGAGAAAAAGTTGTTCTTGCCTTTCTTTGAAGATCAAAATTTTGTCTTTTGTAGTCCTCAAAATCAGTCTGTAAACGACTAAATTCTTCATCCGTGATGTTTGAGTCAGCTAGTGCTTTATTTTATTGTCAGTTTGAAGGAACTAAGTTTAGCCGTTATTAGTTGAACCATGGCTGTGTGCTTTTGGAGTTTAGTTTTTATTTTTTGCTGGCAGTACTTACAGCTAATGAGCACAGGCCAAGAGCTAAAGACAAACCACCTAGAGGTAAAGCTACGGGTGCACCTACGCCTGTTGCTAAGAGACCAACACTCGTTCCTGCTGATAGAGCACTTATAGTCGATGCTCCAGTATTAACATATGTAACAGCATTAAAGACAGCAGAATACCTTCGTTTGGTTTTGCTGTATTTTGAAAGGTCCTGCTCTAGTTTTTGTTGCATTTGTGTAATGTTGGTTAATCTGAAAGTTTTTATGTCAGGGGTTTCAATAGCAGCAGAATTGCCTGCTATCTCTTCTTTAGGTACTCTCGGATAATGCTTAACAGACATGCTTTTTTTTTTTAAATAAAAAAATAATTTAGTATTGTATATATTTCTAATCTGTTATCTTGAATATTCAGCTGCGCATCATATATTAAAAACAAATACACATTAAGTGGTTTTATCGGCCTCTTTTTCTTTATCAATTTGAATGTTTATTATGTCTCTAACAGTTCTCCCGCTTCCATGTAACTGATTATCCTCCGTTGACCTTAGGTCAATCCATAAACCGTATTTCGTTGTTAAATAATGATCAAGTCTAACACTGTGAAGATGTAGATCTTTAGACACAAGGTCAACTGTCGGATTTCTACACCTCCCGCCTCCAAACAGTTTTCTTATTTCATCAAATGTTGATAAGGTTTAAGCCCGCTAGCGTAGATTTGGTTAGGACTACCCTCAATTGTACATTGCACTTTCGTTATTTTGGGATTAACAAAATTTTCAGTTTGTCTTTTGAATGGTTCTTTCATTTTCACACAGCAATAAAATACCTTTAAGCGATCTTGCTGCGGCACTAAAACTAAAATTCCATATAGTGTCTGCCCTGCTTTTAGGATATTTAGAATGAAAAATCACTCTTTCGTAATAATATTGCTAATTTTGACTGATATTGTTGCTCAATCAGCCTTGCTAAGTTAGGGTTGCTAACGATGTCAAACTCTAACGAGATGTCAGAAATGCTGTACTTTGCTTCGGTGTCTGTAGATATAACATATTTGTAGTCATTAAAAGTTAGTTCATATGACAATCTGTCTTTTAATGCTCCTTGAAAGTATGGGCATGCGCTTTTAACAACTCAAAATCTAGGGGTATGAAAAAGCGATTTCCATACGCATAACTTACGGCTACAAACCTTTTGCCGTCTTTAGCATCTTCAGCGCCTATTCTATGTTTTAGTGCTTCTTCATTTCGATTCCTTGAAACGCAAGATCAGCCCTTTCGTTCGCGGTTAGCCATAGATCAGAATAGGTTAAAAATATGTCTGCATTATGTAAAGAAAATATTTCTTGCCCCTCAAGTTTTATAGAATTTTCTTAACGATTGCCCGCCCCAGATTCTGTACAACTGTCCTGTTTAGGTCTGTTGTTGAAGCGAGTTCTATTTTGAAAGTAAGACGTGCAGAGCTGGCACAATCACTTCATCCGCTCGTAGTCTGGAAATTTGACAGTAAGATTTGATCTGCATCAATAGTAGACGGATTATTTGGAACAGTAATATTCCGCTTATTTCCCTTCACGCCAAAGGGCTCTTTCAGTCTTCTATGCGGGTCAAGAATCGAGCCATATGCTTGCGACATTTTTTTTATAAAACAAAATAAAAAGTAATTATTTAAAAACATGGCAGGCATTGAAGATGAAGAAGATTATGATGTTTTTGATCCTGGAGACGACATGAGTGAAACGATCCCTTTGATACAGCATCGCTCGGCGCCCTCAATACGACGTGAATTAACAGAAAGTAAGGTCAGATCATTTTACCAAAGTGTAGGCCAAGAACCTCCCGAATTTATAGACCCTAATGATTTTGAAGTAAAAGATGACCATTTGTTTGTGAGGAGCGACCAAGGACAACTTGTTCAGCTTACAACTAAACCAGACTCATCAAAGTTTTTAAAAAAGAGTACAATTAGACAAAGGCTCGGTGTAAGCGAACAAATCGCCTTGGCATTACTAAACCAAAATTAGATAGGGATGCAGTTGCTAAACTTCAAAACACACTACAAGAACTCCCAACAGATAACAAATACAAAACATGGAACTTCAAGTTTTAAATCAATCAGCAGATGAAATAATAAATGCAATAGAAGCAGAAGCCAGTTTTTCAGAAGAAACAGCATTAAAAACTATCCACGATCCGCCGTTACCCATGCGAGAATTAGAGGCCCTTGATCGTGCTTTGAGAACCATTAGAGGTGAATTAATAAACAATTTAGCAAAACTGAGTGAACTAAATAAGGATATAGAAAGAGAAAAAAAAAACTCGATGAGGCTGATGACGCCAACTTAGGACGTGATGTTAAAGAAAGAATAACCCGAAGACTAACATGATCTTGAACAAGAAAGATCATTAAGACTAGAAGCGGCGTCTACTAACCGAGCACAATTACGAACTCAAGTGAGCAGAATAAGAGAAACTATCCAAAGAATTTTATATGAAGACACAACGCTAGCAGAACGAATACGAACACTGTTTAGAGAGCAAGGTGTCACATTAGGAAGCGTTATAACGGCCTTAGGATTTGCAATAAGTACACTAGTGTTGGCTATTACAGGTGGCGGTGGTCAAAGTTCATTACCTCCACCGCCATCCCCTCCATCACCGCCTGATAAATCATGGGTAAAAAAACAGCTTGATCATCTTGCGGTTTATTAAAAAAATTAGCCAGTAAAGCATGGACGCTTTACCAGGTATATTAGGAGGTATTGTTAGCTGGCTTTTGTCTACTGCGAGCAAAGTAGTTGGCTTTATGGCTGAGCACTTACGGGCATTAGTTCTCTTAATAGTTGGGTTACTTTTTAGTAAGATAAAGACCAAGTAATCCTAGGCCAGTTAATCCAAAAACAAGTGCCGCCTTTTCATATTCATGGTCATTATTTTTTTGGACTTCGTGTTCTTCAATGACTTTTGGGCTTTGGGCCTTGGGGGTTGGATGACTTATTCTTGGGGGGGGCGGCTTGTTTGTTTATTGTTTGTAATATTACCGGCTCAGAATTTATGTCGTTTGTCCAACCTTCTGTTCGTTTCCTGCAACAAGAATTTTATTGTTGTAGTTTATTATTGTTCCTACCTGGAGTCTGAGGTCAGAAGGTAGCATGTATAAACCAGTGCCAACAGCAAAGTCTACTTTCGATCTTGCGAATTGTAAAGCATTTTGGTACCTTTTAATACTTGAAGGCAAATCAACTGTAGAATTAATGGCGTCTTCTAAATTTGCCAAGTACTGTTTTTGTGCATCAAAGCCAGTAGAGGGATCAGTTATGCTCGATCTTGTCTGTGCTTGCGAACCTAGCAAACACCAAACGTAAGTACGAATAGAGTCGTTTATTCGTTCTATTCCTGCTTTAGTTAGGCCCTTAGAAGTGTCTAAAATAAATGTTGTCCACGCTGTTTTATGCTCTTGCTCTATGGACCCAAGATGAACACCTGTGCCTGAAGAGAAAGATGTATAAGGAGGATCCCAGTCATAGTTATACTTTCTGTGCACGCCCCAAAAATAAGGGGTGCCTAAGCCATGATTGCGGTCCAACTTTTGTCTAAAGTCTGTCTTAACATTAATATTGAATTCGTTACAGATCCTTTCAAAAGCCTTCATGTCTATTCTGTTGCTGAATGGATTAAACGGTTTGTCATTTGGTAATGGTGCTTGCAGTTCAGTCAAAATACGTCTGAAGGTGTAATAAAAATGAAATCTATACACTGACCTCACCAAGGATCAGGATGATTTAAATGATCAGCATACGATACTCCACATCCAGTTGATGCACAAAACACAGCAACTGGTTCTGATAAAACTGCATCGGATGACTAAACCACACTTTCGCGATGTAGTCTTTTTAATAGGGGGGTTAAGATATCTGTTTAATGGAGTACTCACCTTTACTTGAAAGGTGTCAGTCTGGGTCACAGAAATGACAAGAGTATCAGTTGTTATATTTTTAAGATCGTAGTGCGGCCCAACAGAATATTTTGGCATTAGTATATTTGAATGCACTCATTTTTAATTTGTTTTAAAAAATGTTTGTAACAATAACAACTCAAGACAGCCCTTCGTTTTTTAGAGTATGCTATTGATAACAATTGCAGAACCCGAAGGGTTGCACTCCATGAAATTTTTTACAAAGTCGTATGGTTTAATATTACTAAATCCAAGAATAATAATACGATTCTAAAAGTTGATAAAACAGGGACCAAAGTTAGCCAGTTAACAATACCTGATGGTTTATTACGGGTTTTGCTCACTAAAAGAAGCAATGAGTAACTTCAACATTACTCTCAAACTTAACAATGCAAATCTGAAAACAATGTAACATTCAAGCCTGAAGAAGAAGTAGGTTACTATTTTGATAAAGAGCTAGCTAAAATGTTAGGGTTTGCAGCTGACAATCATAGATTTAGAGTTACACCAGACAAAACTACTTATGAGGGGGAAAGCCCGCTCGATCTTGCATTACATTCATTACTCTATGTTCATTTGGATGAGCTGAGCACTGATGAAAACTTATGTAATGGAAGGCCCTCAACGTCTTAAGAGCTCTTCCATCGGGGAAAGCTGCATATTGCGATTATGAAATTATACAATTCCCCAATTTACAGTTTAAAAGATTAGCTTGCGGAAAGGTCAGATCATTTAATGTAAAAATCACAGACAAAACAGGAAAGTCGTAAAATGTGATAACCTGCACATTGTTTTAGAAATAAAAATAATAAACTGTACTAAAAAATAATGTCACGTGGGCCAGAAGAATCAGGAGTTACATTAGCGCCTGTAAGGTGTATAACTTTAGAATTAAAAGACCTTGCAGACGTTGCGGACTTTGAACAGAACGGTGAGATAGGCGCTTTGTATGGTTTTGAGTACACTAAAGATGGTGATTATAAACGCAAAGAGGTTGGTGACAGCAAAAAGTTTCCTAAACTAGAACAACTGCGCAATCTAGAAGCAAATAATGTTGGCCAGTATGAATATAAAATAGTTCGAAAACCTGACCTCAAATGGCACTTGGAACCATATTTAGAATGGGACATAAAATTTGAATTCATAAGCCCATTTACATTTTTTAGCCGTCAAAAAAGTTTCAGAAAAGCATTCAACTCTGGCCCTTTACATGCAAGTCTTATGCCAGAGGACAATAGTCGGAAAGAGATTGAAATAACGCCGTATGGGAATAAACAGTTACATCCTCCACAGAAGAGAAATGGTTTTAAAGGACGCTTCTACAAAATTACAGTTCATTCCACAAATGAAATTAGGAGACACGTTCACAATGATATTTGAAATTTCTGTCTTAAAAGATGCGGCGTGGAATGGAGCTGTGGGCGTCAGTGACGTCCTTTTAAAAGGAATTCTAATTAGCTGGCAAAACTTAGACGTTGACCGTCTTAAAGTTACCATCATCGTTCTTCACAATGGTGAGGATATTAAGACCATAACAACAAGCAACAAAATCAATATTAGTCTAAATAGAAACAATCTTACAGAACTGAATTGGATTAATCTTACACATTTAGGCCTCATAGGGTTTTATTATACTGAACAAGTTTTGACGGAGAGTATGATAAAAATAATAACTGGATTAGATTAAATTATGTTATAAAACTATGGAGCAGACAACTTTGGTGTCAATGCCGATGTTAAACTTTATGATAAAATCCCCTCATTGTTCAATGATTTGTGGGCAGACTGGCTGTGGAAAAACAATATTTGTCCTCGACCTATTACAAACAGTTTATCGTTATTATTTTGATCATATAGTAATTTCTGCCCAACACTTAAATGGAACAAAGCATATATGATAGAAGGTTTATATGGGCGGATGATGACATATATTTAATTGATCCCAGCAATAAGCTGAGTGAGTGTTTAGAACACTTTTATAAATTGTTTGAGGGAACGCAGACACTATTTATTATAGATGACTGTTCGGCAGAAAGGACATATTTAAAAAGAGAAACACTTTGTCAAAACTGGCTTTCAGTGGAAGACATGCTGGGATAAGTGTGTGGATTTTATGTCAAAAATATAACTCCGTTTTAAAAGACTTTAGAGAACAATTAAAGACTGTAGTTTATTTCACATGAAAGACAGAGACGCATTTGATGAATGTATGCGCGAAAATGATGTTATTGAAAATGATCAGGAAAAACACAGCACAGGATTAAGCAAAAACTAAAATCTGAAAAATTTAGAAAATTAGTATTGAAAACGGATAATCCTACACAGTATGTTTGTTTGTAGATAATCGTTATTTTTTTGTTATTGAAATCTTACTTGTCAGAGAACTAATAAACACGGGGTCTAAGAGTCAATCACCCGAAACTGGTTGAGGGTGGTTGGGCTAGACCCCGTGTTTATTAGTTCTCTGCTGTGGAATGTGGTTCCATACTCCAGTTGGAGTTCCTCAGAGCTGTCTTCTATCTCCCTCACTTTTCAACATGTTCCAAGACCGCATCAGGACTGATGCACTTGAAGATCATGTCGGCACAGTCAACATTGGGGAGGAACCATTACTTTCTCCAATGTGCACATGACATTGATAGCCTGTCAGGCAGTGAACGAGAACTCGCTGGGCTTTTTTGAATGATTGAATGAAATATCAACAGGATATGGCGTGGAAATTCGCTCCGATACGACGATGATGGCCAGCCACAACGCCACCATCAGTACGGATATAACTGTCCTCTGTCAAAAGCTAAGGTCTGTTTGACAATTCAAGTACCTGGGATCCTTCATTAGCAGTGAGGGGTCCGAATCGAAATCCTCCCAGGGTAGCAAAGACAACGACGGCATTGTCCAGATTAAAACACGTGTGGAAGGACAAGACCATTTCCATGAAACACGAGATTAGGTTCTGCGTGCATGGGTATATTCCATCTTCCTATATGAGATTAGGTTCTGCGTGCTTGGGTATATTCCATCTTCCTATATGAGATTAGGTTCTGCGTGCTTGGGTATATTCCATCTCCTATATGAGATTAGGTTCTGCGTGCTTGGGTATATTCCTTCTTCCTATATGAGATTAGGTTCTGCGTGCATGGGTATATTCCATCTTCCTATATGAGATTAGGTTCTGCGTGCTTGGGTATATTCCATCTTCCTATATGAGATTAGGTTCTGCGTGCATGGGTATATTCCATCTTCCTATATGAGATTAGGTTCTGCGTGCTTGGGTATATTCCATCTCCTATACGCATGCGAAACACGGACCCTCACAGTGAATCTGGAAAGTCGAATCCAAGCCATAACAATGAGATGCTACCGCTCGATACTGAACATCTATTCTGATTATATCACTAATCAACAAGCACGCCAGACCACTAAACCGCACAAAGGACAGTACGAATATCTGTTAACATCAGTTAGGGACAGAAAATTACGTTGGTAGAGCCATGTAGCAAGATCCAATGGCTTTGCTGAAACAATCCTCCAGGGAACTGTGGTAGGAGGGATACGTGGGGAAGACAGAGAAAACGGTGAACGTAAAACATTGCCAAGTGGAAAGTGGAAAGATTTGCAGAGACAGAGACCTAGACCTTGGCGCCTAACCGAGAGAACTGTATGAACCGGGTGAAGTTTTTATTCTGATGTGCAAGCGCCTTCCCATGGAGTTAAAGGAGAAGAAATGTATGCTTTGATTTTTTTTCTTTACACCACCTAACATACTAAGATTTTTTCATTGTGTAATTTAAATTCAGATATTTGCTCAAACTTTATAAAGATTTGTAAACAACTGTATGTCTTCATCTCTCCTTCCAATGTTTTTTTTCCTAATTGTATGCTTTCTTATCTTGATCTTGTCATGTTTTGG
>CM031613.1:38112195-38121069 GCA_018398815.1 Conus ventricosus
AAAGTCAATGGGTGTGATAGCGGCGTGTCAGAGCGGCAGGGGGCTTCTTTGATGTCGTCAACAGGTGTGATTTATATCCGGGTTTAAATTAAAAAATCAATATATTTCGCTCATCAGTCACCGCCGTGTGTTTCTTTCTTTCTTTTTTTTTTTTCTTTCCTTTTTAATTCATTTTTTTATTTCGAGCACATTCGTATGGGAAATACGGGTAGGAAAGCTCTGTGTGTGTGGGGGTGTTGTGTGTGTGTGGGGTGTGTGTGTGTGTGTGTGTGTGTATGTGTGTGTGTGTGTGTGTGTGTGTGTGTGTGTGTGTGTAGTGTGTGTGTGTATGTGTGTGTGTGTGTGTATGTGTTGTTGTGTTGTGTGTGTTGTGTGTGTGTGTGTGTGTGTGTGTGTGTGTGCAAACGTGTGAATAAGTGTTCTTATGAGGGGTGTGTCTGTATACTTTCATGTGTGAGTGCGCTTGTGCGTGTGTGTGTGTGTGTGTGTGTGTGTGTGTGTGTGTGTGTGTGTGTGTGTGTGTGTGTTTTGTGTGTGTGTGTGCTTGTGTGCGTGTATGTGTATGTGTTTTTATGTGTGTGTGTGTGTGTGTGTGTGTGTGTGTGTGTGTGTGAGAGAGAGAGACGGGGACAGAGCCCAGAGAGAGAGGAGAGAGAGAGAGAGAGAAGAGAGAGGAGAGGAGTGGGTTTTGTTTTTCGTGGAATTTTTTTTCCACATTACCATACGTCTTAGTGCTTTTTCCTTCAGTTCTCGGTTTCACATTTATGTATGTTTTTACACTTACGAATTTGCTTTCCCTTTAGTTCCCCATTTAACATGAACAGGTTTTCGTTATCCCTCATTTTTTTGTTTTGTTTTTTACACTTACTGATATTCTTTCCTCCTCAGCTCTGGCACTGGCGTCTATCTATTGCCTTTCTCCTTGATATTAGGAATATTTCTTTCTCCGGGGACATTCATTAGTTGCTTTTCATCCTTTATCTTTTTTTGACATTAAAATATTTTTTCCTCCGCAATTTTAATTTTTACTTCTGTTGGACTTCCTTCGTCCTTGAATTTTCATTTTGCCATTAATCTGATTCATACCCATTTTGATATTTATTTGATTTTTTTTTCTTTTTTTCATTTTAACTTTATTCTATTTCCTTTCCCCTCAGTACTTCCTTCCCACCTCATGGTCATTTTGACATTTATTTGATTTTTTTTTTCACTTTAATTTTCATTTCCTTACCTCTTCCATTCCTTTCGAAAATGGTTCGATGCCCTGTTCTATCAATTATGATTTTCACATGTATTCCATTTTCTGTCGTTTCGGTTTCTTGCTTTGATATAAACTTGCTTTTTCTCCTCTTCTGGATTATTTTTTTTCAGTCTTCTACCTTCTATCTAGTTTTTATCTTCTTTTCAGATCTAGTATGGCTTCACGGTTTTTACGTCACCTAAATGAACCATTTAGAAGAAAGAATTATCAGGAAAGAGCACTATCGTTTTTTCAAATGATCCGGCAATCCGGCACTCTCGTTTATAAAATAAGAGTTTGTTTTTGGAATGTGCCGGGAAAACAGTCGCGTGAAAGTACTAGACTCTAATCGACCACAGCGGATTAAATGCTTACTTTCAAAAATGAATGAAGACTGGACAACCAGGCAGTGTTGCTGTGTAACGCACCTCATGATGGCACACCGCTTCTGACACACTGTTCTGTGTTCTGTGTGTCGCATGACCAAATAAGATGGTCACACAAGTTCTCCTGGGGCACATTACCATGACACCTGCCCCAAAAAAGAACAATGTGTATCATTTTTGTGTGTGCCTCTTTTGAGGTAGTCTGGGAGAGGGGGTGAAATTATTGGGCAAAAAAAATTTATCACCTGATTTGTTTTTTAATAAAGGAAAGAAACATCACACAACCGGATTTTGTTGAAAAATTTTTGATAGTGGCAGGCCCTTTAGTTAATCGCACAAACTGCCCTGTCGAAAGTTCCCGATATTGGTGGGCACCTTACGCTAACAATATCACCCTATCCTTACAGCAGTTTTAAACAAAGCACTTTGTTCTTTTTTTTTTCGGCGCCTATGTCTGTCACAAACAAGTGTGTTTATACGTTCATGCACTGTGTGTGCGATCTACCGCCCCAGATAGAAAGTTTAATTCAACAGAAAAATACAATGTTTGTTATAGAACACAAAAATGCACGGTCCTTATTATTGAGCGCTTTTCAAGCAATATTTTCGTAGTATCTGATGCTGGGCAAAACCTAAATAACGCATGTAAACTGTTTATTTTAACTTTTTCGTCTATATCTACGCAATTAAGTATGAAATATATCCGAGATCTAAGTTTAAATTAATGAAAATGGCATTAAGTTAAATAACGGTAGAAAGACGAAAGTGGAGCCAGAAAAATAACATATGACGTTACTACGCTCAATAATAAGGACCCCTCCTTGAAGATTACCCGTGCAGCCCTCTTCCTCGCCCAGCCTGATAAATGAAAGCATACCATGGCATCACCTGCTTTCGACGTGCAATGAGAAAATGGGTTTTGTGTCGCTCCCTGCGCAATCCCCGGTCACGTCCATTATGATTGTAAAATGGGGGCCGTGCCTTTTTTTTTTCTTTTTTTGTTCCTGTTGTTCCCCAGTGCCGCTGTTCACGGGTTGCCCGCCGAGAAGAATGGGGGAAGAATGCGTCGTTGAGAGTACTCAGACTTCCATTCAAATGACACGTAAATGCCGGAAAACACGTGCGAGGATGACGAAAAGGGAGTTGTACTCTGGGGACCGGAAGAGTTCAGTTATTTGAATCTCCGTCGGGCCCACTTGGGAAAGCGGGAGTTTTTCCCTCTGGTTTTACATGACCTCTGACTCCATTTTTCCGAAAAGTTCCTTTGAAAGAGACTACAGATCAAGGTTTTTTTGCATACATGCACCCTACAATACCCCATTGCTACTCATAAGTCGCATCACCAACCAACTTTCAAAGGAGGCGAGGAGTTCGGCCATTGATCTTGATGACCACGTTATGTAGTAATAGCATGCGCATTGCCGTGAACGTTGGAAGAATTAAAGAAATCTGACTGACTAATATTGATTGAACGGCACGGAAATGATTGAATGTGGCACCAGTGGGGGAGCTTTTCAACTGGCGCTGTCCCGGTAGGCGGTCAGTTGCCTTGGTCTCGAACCGAGGACAGGTGCTGTATAAGTACTCTCTCTTTCAACTAAGCCCTTTCTACGACAACCACGATTACTATACTACTATACTACTATACTACTACTACTACTATACAACCACTACTATACTACTATTGATACTACTACAACTACTACTTTACTACTACTGCTACTAAATTTGTGTCAACTGCGAACCAACAAGACCCGCAGATAACACTTCTATCAAGTAAACAAATGTCAACGACACAGAAAGGGCTATTCAAAGCATCTGCTTGATTTAACGAACCTAAATGAAATTTATCAGACATTTCCTGGGATAACTAGTTCACAAAGGAGGAGATGAACACGGCAAGGTAAACTGAGGTGTCGTTTGGGAAGAAACAGGACGTAACGCTGGAAGTTCTGGTCAGTCAAACACAAAAATACATTTAAACCCCGACTTTATTCGTTTTACAATTTCTTTCGGTGTGTGTGTGTGTGTGTGTGGTTTTGTGTGTGTGTGTGTGTGTGTGTGTGTGTGTGTGTGTGTGTGTGTGTGTGTGTGTGAACACTCCATATTGTCTTCCTTTTCTTTTTTATAATAATAGCAACGAAATTTCATCAACGCCCAAAGATGTATTATTATGGTAATAATGTAATGATTTTTTTTTCGAAAAAATCAAATTTCAATATGACACTGTGCAATGTGCCATGATCCCTGATAGGCAAATGACCACTGCCAGTCCCATGGGCACGTCACCATGACATCTGTGAATTCCGTATTTTGGCCTCTGTACAAACTTCGTTATTTGCCAACACGTAAGTATGTATACGTGATAAACAGAGAAATAGTTTTAGACTCGAGTTTTGAGTCGCTGTCCAAATCGGTGACAAAATGTCTTGCTAAATAAAAATGTGTGGTGTGTGTGTGTGGTGTGTTGTGTGTGTGTGTGTGTGTGTGTGTGTGTGTGTGGTGTGTGTGTGAGAGAGAGAGAGAGAGAGAGTGGAGGAGAGAAGAGAGAGTGGAGGAGGAGAAAGAAAAGGGAGAGAGAAAAAAATTTATGGAAGGCTCGAAAAATTACGTAAAAAATTTTACAACTGAGCAAAATGTAGTAATCCATTCAAAAAATATTTTGCGTAAACGGAAAGGCGGAACCCTGAACACTTAAAACGTATAAAGTGAAATTTTCTAAAGTTTCGCATGGGCACATGCAAAAAAAAAAAAAAAACATAAAAAATGCTAATCAAAAACTGCCTTGGAAATGGGTTTTTTTTAATGAAAGATATATATTAACCAGGCGGGATCCACGCACGAAGTCTACTTTCTTCTTTTTTTTTTTTTTTTTTTTTTTGTTGTATTTTCTCTTTGCCCATAATACAATTTTAAAAATCTGAGCAAATAAACCCACACACAAAAACCGACAAGGGATTGATGGAGTGTGGAGTATGGATGAGAGGAGGAGAGAGAGAAGAGAGAGAGGAGGGAAGAATTCCGACAATCCCCTTTTCTTTCTTCTTCTTCTTCTTCTTCCCCATCCCCCAAAATTTTGTTTTTAATCCCCCCCCTCCCCACCCCAAATACCACCACCCCCACCAACCCAAATTACCACCACCCTCCTTCATATTTTATTCATTTCCCCCTGCCGTTTTACCACCATAACTTCTCTCTCTCTCCTCTTTTTCTCTCTCTCTCTCTCTCTCTCTCTCTCTCTCTTCTCTCTCTTTTCTTCTTCCCCAGTAACCACCCCTGCCCGTTTCCCCACTCGTCTCTCTTCTCTCTTTTATCTCTCTCCCCCCCTCTCTCTCTTCCTCTTTCTCTTCTCCAGTCAACCATCCCTGCCGTTTACCCTCGCTCTCTCTCTCTCTCTCTCTCTCTCTCTCTCTCTTCTTCTCTCCTTTCTCTCTCTTCCATAGGCCACATCCACCCTTCCCCCTGTCGTTTTTTGTCATTGGTTTTATTCAGCGACAGTTTGAAAACCCCTGCATTAAAAACGGAAAAAAGCGACGTCACCCCCCGGGGGCTGGCGGGCAGATTAAAAAGGGGACGGGAGTGCAAAAAACGGGGGGGGAACAATGGCCGGTTTTTTAAAATCGTTTCCCTGCCGGGGGGAACGATTTGAACCCGCGGGGTGTCTGTTCGTTTGCATTTCTTCGTTTCGTTTTTTAATTTTATTTTTATTATATATATATATATATATATTTTTTATATAATTTTATATATAATATTTTATGGATATCTCTCTCTCTCTCTCTTTTCTTCGCTCTCTCTCTTTCTCTCTCTCTCTCTCTCTCTCTCTTCCCCTCTTATATTATATATATGTGTGGTGTGTGTGTGTTGTGTGTGTGTGTTTGTGTGTGGTGTGTGTGTGTGTGTGTGGTTTTTGTTGTTGTTGTTTTTGTTGTTCTTGTTGTTGTTTGGTTTTGTGTTTGTTTTCCGACTTTCCTCTTTTTTTAAACCCGGTAGGAGAGAGAGAGAGAGAGAGAGAGGGGAAGGAAAAGAGAAAGAGGGGAGAGGGAGGGAAGAGAAGAGAGGGAGGTTTCATTTCCGCATGTCTTTTTTCCTCAGAATGGGATAAAATCAGTCTAAACGTTTTGTGCACAATCATACAGAAAAGCCAAAGACAAAAAATACTTTGTGTTACGCTTTATGTAGGTAAATAGCAAAATTTTTCAGTGTTTTTTTTTTTCCCTTTTAGGATGCATTACCGGCGTGGCTTTTAAAACGCCCGGTCATACATAGAATCTGTGCGGGGAAAAAATTTCTCGGATTCTTTTAATTCCCGGGAAAGCAAAAAAAAAAGAAAAGAATTCTCTCCCTTTGCAAAAAAATGGGTACCAGAAAAAAAAAAAAGTTGTTCGTGTCATGATGTTATGAAGAAAGAGTCAGGGAAATGGTGTACATTTCGTTTCAATGAATTGGATGCTGGCGCCTGTTACTGATAACAGTTAGTTGGGGCGGAACGAAAATGATGATTTCTAAAGAATAACTTTGAACGATATGCACAGGAAATTCAAATTTGCAGCCTGCTTTCAACGAGTCTTTTCGTAAAACCCTTTGAAACCATTATATATCCACCCTTGAAGACCCTGTAACCCAAAACCCTGTTGGGATTTTGGTTTACTTACCCTATCTAATTAATCAAATTTTTCTTTCACCCCGAGAGAGAGAGAGAGAGAGAGGAGGAGAGGAGAGGGGGGGAGAGAAGAGAGGACGTTTCATTGCGCATGCTTTTTTTTTCCCAGAATGGGAAAAACATCAGTTAAAAAAGTTTTGGAAAAATATACAGAAAGCAACGACAAAATATTCGCTGCTTACACGTTTTTGTAGGTAATTGCAAAAAAATTTTCGTGTTTTTTTTTTTTTCCTTTGTGGATTTTCTTTTCCGGGTTTAGCTTAAAAAGACCAGGTCATACATAGAATCTGTGCGGGGAAAAAATTTTTTCGGATTCTTGTAATTTCCCGGGCATGCAAAAACAAGGAAAGAATTCATTCCCTTTTACAAAACAATGGGGTACCAGAAAAACCAAAGTTGTTTGTGTCATGTGTTATGAAGAAATGAGTCAGGGACTGCGAGTACATTCGTTTCAATGAATTCGGATGCTGGCGCCCGTCTACATGATAACAGTTAGTTTGGACGGAAGAAACTGAGAGTCTTCAAAGAACTAAACTTTGCAACAGATATGCACACGGAAATTCAAAAATTTTCAGCCTGCTTTCAAGAGTCTTTCTCGTAAAAACCTTAAAAGAAACCACTTATATATCACCCCTTGAATGCCATGATAACCCCAAACCATGTTTGGATTTTGGTCTTACTTTAAACCCATCAATTAAAACAATTCTTCTTTCACCCCGAGAGAGGAGAGAGGGAGAGAGGGGAGGAGGAGAGAGAGGAGAGAGAGGGGAGAGGAGAGAGAGAGGCACAAATCTGGTAAAACCCTCCTTTGTAGGTTTTATCTTTTTTTTTGAATCTCTATAAATATACTTCAGGAAGGACCATGTGTTGTGGGTGTGTGTGTGTGGTGTGTGTTTTGTTTGTGTTTGGTGCCAGTGTCATAGTAAAAAAAGAAAAAAAGGGCCCGTCTGACTGAAGCAAAGGTTTGCTAAAAAATTGAAACAACGACATTTTTACCAAAAATATCAAGCGCTTATCGGAGTTGAAAGGTGAAAAAAACTGGAAACATGAAATTTGATAAAAGTAGTAAGCAGACAAGCGAAGAGACAAATGGTAAAATAAGACTTTTTATATCCTCAGAGTGGTGCTGTGAGGTTGCAAAAACTTAAAACATATTAAAAAGGGCCTCTCGAAGCAAATATCCAATGTGGCATTCAGGTGTCAGTAAATGTTTTTATGAGAAGATTTAGCAGTATAATAGAAAGTCAAGAAAGCAATCAAATGTACCCAATATTGGCTAAAAATGGAGAGGCACTCTTTCCAAATGGGCATTTAAAAATGCTTTTAGGCAGGTAAACAAGATGCAAATTATTTAAAAATACTCCGTTTATTTGAATCAGTGAGATATTCCCTAAAAAGGAAAACCCCTTTGGGGGGGCCGTTTAGGTTTGTAAGGCTATTTGGGAAAAATCGGCCATTATTGTGACCCCAATGAACATACCTACAAATTTTTAGAAAAATGGCCCCCCAGTTTTGTCTGGGCGGAGGGAACCTTTTGACGGAGGACACACACACACACACACACACAACACACACAAGGGGAGGGAGAGAGAGAGAGAGGAAAAGAGAGAGAGAGGGGAGAGAGGGTGAGGGGAGAAAAGGGAGAGAGATGGGAAGAGAGAGAGAGTTTCTTCTTTATTGTAAAAATACTCTCGTTTATAAGAAAAGGGAGTACAAAAAGGAAATGATGTTGGGTTGGGATGTTTGAGAAATGTTTTATTGGCTTTGGAATTTTCGCTGAAAAGAGCGTTCGATGTGAAACATGCTTTATTTTCTTTGCTGAAATACTATTTAAAAACATCCGTTTCAAGAATGGGAAAAAATAAAAATTAAATGAAAAATTTTCTTAGTAATATGAAAATTTCATTTTTTTTTTGGTGTTTTCAATTTTTTTTTTGCAATGTGATGGATTTTTTCATTTTACAAAGCGTTGAAGTCGAATTTGTTTTGTTAAGTTTTGTCCTTGACAATTAAAAATTTAGCGTAATAATGTTTTGATGAAACATTTTTAACAACAACAAAAAACAAAAAGACAAAAAAACAATAATAATGATAAGAAAAATAACAATTTGACATGGCTGTAAAATTTTAAGCATATTTGAAACTTAAAAACCTTTTTTTCTTTTTTTGCTGTAAAAACCCGATGGTGTGAAATTGTTAAATACAGCAACGGGCAAATTTTTAGCTGTGGTTGAAGGGGGGCCTATGCGAAATTGCTCTGGTTTTTCCCTTTATATCGCATATCATCTCTCCAAAATTCATATCCTCTCAATACACACATTTGGGGGGGGGGGGTTGTGTTGTTGTTAAGTTGAGATTATTATATTATTATTTTTATTTTATTTTTATTTTTTAAAATATTTATTTTTTTTTTTTAATTGTTTTTTGTTGTTGTTTCGGGGGTTTTCTTTTGTTGAGTGGGGTTTGGGTGATGATGTGATGTGATGAGATGATGTGATGTGATGAGATAGGGTGTGATTTTTAATTTATTGATTTTTGAGATTGTGTGTTGTATTTCATATTCAAATTTTTTCTTCGGCTTTCCC
>CM031613.1:38128467-38133467 GCA_018398815.1 Conus ventricosus
CACACAAGACACAAATACTTCGCTGCTTACACGCTTTATGTAGGTAAATAGCAAAAAGTTTTACAGTGTTTTTTTTTTTCCTTTGTAGGATGCATTACCGGCGTGAGCTTAAATCGACCAGGTCATACATAGAATCTGTGCGGAATAAATTTTTCTCGGATATCTTGTAATTCCGGACATGCAAAAACAAGAAAAGAATTCATCTCCCTTTGACAAAACATGGACGTACCAGAAAAACCAAAAGTTGTTTCGCTGTCATGATAGTATGAAGAAATGAGTCAGGGAACTGCGACTGTACATTTCGTTCAATGACTTCGGATGCTGGCGCCTGTCTACATGCATCAACAGTTAGTTTGGACGGAACGTAAACTGATGAGTCTTCTAAAGAACTAAACTTTGCAACAGATATGCACACGGAAATTCAAATTTGCAGCCTGCTTTCAACGAGTCTTTCTCGTAAATCCTTAATGAAACCACTTATATATCCACCCCCTTGAATGACCCATGATAAACCCCAAACCATGTTGGTATTTTGGTCTTACTTACACCTATCTAATTAATACAATTCTTCTTTCACCCAGAGAGAGAGAGAGAGAGAGAGAGAGAGAAGAGAGAGAGAGAGAGAGAGAGAGAGAGAGAGAGAGAGAGAGAGAGAGAGAGCACAAATCATGGCTAAGACCCTCCTTTGTAGGTTCTTATCTTTCTTTGAATCTCTATAAATATGACTTCAGGAACAGGACCATGTGTGTGTGTGTGTGTGTGTGTGTGTGTGTGTGTGTGTGTGTGGGTGGTGCCAGTGTACATAGTAAAACAGAAAAAGGGCCTGTCTGACATGAAAGCAATGGTAGCTAAAAGCATTGAACAACGACATCTCTACCAACTATATCAAGCAGCTGTACTCAGTGAGATTGACTATGGTGGAAAAGAACTGGAAATCATGAAATTTGATAAAAGTATGTAAGCAGACAAAGCGAAGAGACAAAATGGTACAACTAAGACTTTTTATATCCATCAGAGTGGTGCATGTGAGGTTGCAAAAACTTAAAACATATTGAAAAAGGCCTACATCTGCAAGCCAAAGAATATCCAATGTGGCATTCAGAGTGTCAGATAAATGTATTTATGAGAAGACTGAGCAGTATCAATAGAACGTCAAGAATGCAATCAAATGTACCAACTATTGGCTAAAGATGGATGAGGCAATCTTTCCAAATGGGCATTCAAAATGCTTCTTAGGCAGGATAAACAAGATGCAAATTATATAAACGTACTCCCAGTTTATCTTGAATACACGTGAGTATTCCATAAAGAGGAAAACCCGTTTGGGGCCGTTATAGCCGTTTGTAACGGCTATTCTGGTAAAATCGGCCATTATCTGTGACCCATAATGAACATACCTACAAATTTTCAGAAAGATCGGCCCAATAGTTTTGTCTGGAGCGAGTGGAACACATTTTGACCACGGACGGACACACACACACACACACACACACACACACACACACAGAGAGAAAAGAGAGAGAGAAGGGGAGAGAGAGAGAGGAGAGAGAGGAGAGAGAGAGAGAGAGAGAGAGAGAGAGAGGGGAGAGAGAGAGAGAGAGAGAGAGCATTTCTTCGTTCCTATTGTAAAGTACTCTCTGTTCTATAAGAACTGGGAGTACAAAAAGGAAACTGATGTTGGGTGTATCGTTTGAGATACACATGTTTTATCTGAGCTTTGGAATTGTCTTGCTGCAAAAGAGCGTTCGATGTGAAACATGCTTATATTTTCTTTGCTGAAATACTATTGAACAAACATCCGTTTTCAAGAATGGGAAAAACTAAAAATTAAATGAAAATATGCTTAGTAACTATAGAACGTTTTTAATGTCTTTTGTGAGTGTTATCAATTTTTTTTCGCAATGTAGATGAGCATTTATACAATTTTACAAAGACGTTGAAGTCGAATCGTTTTGTATCAAGTTTTGTCCTTTGTACAATTAAATCTGAGCAGTAATAATGATAATGATGATAACAATAATAACAACAACAACAACAACAACGACAACAAACAACAATAATAATGATAAGAACAATAACAATTTTGACCAAAGGCTGTAAAATTTTAAGCATATTTGAAACTTAAACCCCTTGAACTTATCTTTTTATGCTGTAAAAACCTGAATGTGTGTGAATTGTTAACATACAGCAACTGACAAATATTTAGCTGTGACAGTCTAGAACTGGACGGCACTAATGCGAATTGCTCATGCTTTTCATCATTATCAATCATCATCATTTATCATCATCATCATCATCATCATCATCATCATCAATCATCATCATCATCATCGTTGTTGTTGCTGTTGTTGTTATTATTGTTGTTATTGTTATTATTATTTTTATTATTATTATTATTATTATTATTATTATTATTATTATTATTATTATTATTATTATTAATCATTGTTATTATTGTTGTTGTTGCTGTTGTTTTTCTTGCTGTTGATGTTGATGCTTTTGATGATGATGATGATGATGATGATGATGATGATGATGATGATGATGATGATGATGATGATGATAATGATGATGATTTTATGATAATGATGTAGTTGTATTTCAATATTCAATTCTAACTTCAGGCGGTCCGATGGCTAGTGGAATTCAAATTTATCTCTTCTTCTTCTTCTTCTCCTTCCTCTCTCTCACACTATCAATAATTAGCCAATACATTCCTTCGGAAGATTACGTCACAGATTAACAGGAAAATTTAAAGTTAATGCATACTATTTACACTCAACTCAACGTGTGTTCCTTAGAGCATACATGCATCTCTCTAGTTCTGATCGACCGACACAGATCCTGAGATTAAATCGAATAGGTTAAAGCCGATTATATCGAATCGACTTCCTTAGTCCCATCGATTCTTCATCGCCGATTTCAAGTGCATTTAAATTGAGAGAGAGAGAGAGAGAGGAGAGAGAGAGAGAGAGAGAGAGAGAAGAGAGAGAGAGAGAGAGAGACAGACAGACAGACAGACAGACTAGACAGACAGACAGACAGACAGACACAGACACAGACAGACAGTGAGACAGACAGACAGACAGACAGACAGACAGACAGATGTCGGTGCTCCTGATGCCATTTACAGGGCTCTTCAGCCAATACTTGTTGAAAGCTAATGACGCACATTTTTTCTAATGTCAAAGATCAGCTATTGTTCACAGTCTCCGTATTAGCCAACAGCTTTGTGGACACTGCCTACATGTCTGTCTGTTGGTGTATCTATCACGCACACATACACACACACGCGTGCGCGAGCGCACGCGCGTGAATGCGCACCCACCCCCCTCACACACACACACACACACACACACACACACACACACACACACACACACACACACACACACACACACACACACACATAAACACACACACGGCGCGCGCGCGCACAGAGAGAGAGAGAGAGAGAGAGAGAGAGAGAGAGAGAGAGAGAGAGAGAGAGAGAGAGAGAGAGAAGAGAGAGAAGAGCAGCTTTTCCAAAGGTTAATCAGCATAGGAATCAACATTCTTTTTTTTTCTTGTGCTCCTCTTCCTCCTCCTCATCTACAAATATATCTCAAAGTTTTCTTTTTTTTTTCTACTTCTCACTAGTTCTTCATTTCATTCTGTTTCTCCACAGTCTTAAAAAATGTGTGTGTGTGGTGTGTGTGGTGTGTGTGTGTGGTGTGTGTGTGTGTGTGTGTGTGTGTGTGTGTGTGTGTTGTGTGTGTGTGTGTGTGTGTGTGTGTGTGAATGTGTGTGTGAATGTGTGTGTGTCAAGTCAAGTCAAGTCAAGTCAAGTCAAGTCAAGTCAAAATTATCTTTATTGAGGGTTAAAAGAATAAGCTTTGCAGCTTTTTTTCATCCTGCCCTCACAAAAAAGCATAAATATCAATCACAATAGTGAAAATCCAGAAACTCGAAGCAATACATACGTATAAATCAAAATATAACAATGTAATGAAAACAATGAAACAATTAACAACCATTAATCAATATTGTGAACGGACAATGGACAACATGTCAAACATGGCAATAAAGACATTTGAGAGAGAGAGAGAGAGAGAGAGAGAGAGAGAGAGAGAGAGAGAGAGAGAGAGAGAGAGGAGGGGGGGGCTGACAGATAGCAGAGAGACAGATAGCATTGACAAAGAATCCAATAGACAGACAGACAGACAGTCAGAGAGAAAGAGAGACACAGAGGGAGAGAGAGAGAGAGAGAGAGAGAGAGAGAGAGAGGGGGGGGCTGACAGATAGCAGAGAGACAAATAGCATTGACAAAGAATCCAACAGACAGTCAGAGAGAAAGAGAGAGAGAGAGACAGAGAGAGAGAGGCCAGAGAGAGAGAGAGAGAGAGAGAAGAGAAGAGAGAGAGAGAGAGAGAGAGAGAGAGAGAGGGGGGGGGGGATCTGCAGCAAGATAGATCATCATAAATTACTTTATAATTTGTCCATCAAATATTTTTTCAGTGCTTTTTTAAACATAGTTTAGAAGGACATGTTTTAAAAGTAGAAGATAAATTGTTCCATGCCGTTCCACCAGAATATATGAAGCTAGATTTGTAAAGATTGTTACGGGGTCTAGGAAACGAAAGTTTGTGAACATGTCTATTTTCATTATTTTCAAAGTTTCGGATAATTTTCTTTGGAGCTATATTCCCTTAACTACTTTAATACATGCATAAGCATTTATTGAAGAGAGCCTGTCTTTGAATGGAAGAATATCTAACTTTTTATAGTCATCACCTGTCAAGGAATTAGATTTTAATTGCACCAGCTTTATAGCTCTCTTATGTAAACGATTGATTTGTTTCAAATTTGTTTCACTAGAATTATCCCATAACGTAGACGCATAAATCAATGAGAGATAAAATATGTGCATGAAAAAATAATTTCCTCGACTGGAGATCAGAAAATGTTTTATTTTTGATAATTGATAAATCCTTTTAGAAAGACGTTTTCCAAGGTCAGTA
>CM031613.1:38143467-38153467 GCA_018398815.1 Conus ventricosus
GTATTTTATGTAAAAATCCAACTTATTTCAGCCCTTCATAGCAAATATCTACCGACTGCAATTCCTTATGACGGATCCCCCTTTTCGTTGATGGCTTACCACCGTTCTTTTCCCTTTAAAACTTATTTTTTTTCCCTCTCTCGCTTTTTTTTATGGAAGATTATTCCCCCTTCCACGTTTTTAAAAGGACCCTGATCTCTCCCCTCTCTCTCCTTCCCTCTCTCATCACTCCCCTCCTCATCTCTCTCCCCTTCCCCCTTCTCTCCCTCTCTTTTTTCCCTCGGTGTGTGTGTGTGTGTGTGGTGGTGTGAGAAGAGAGAGGGAGAGAGAGAGAGAGGAGAAGAAAGAGTGTTTTTGGGGTGTTGTGTGCGTGCGGTGTGTGTGGGTGGGTTGTGTGTGTGTGTGTGTGTGTGTGAGTGTGTGTGTGTGTGTTTTGCGTGCTTTGGGGCGTGCGTGGGGTGGGGTGTGGGGTGTGTGGTGTGTGTGGGGTGTGTGTGTTTGAGGTGTGTTTTTTGGTGTGGGGTTGTGTGTGTGGTTGTGAGAGACAGACAAAAAAACAGGTCAGTCGACAACAGACAGGGGGCCCACTGCCCACATTCACGGTGTCCCTCAAAGTGATGAAGACCAAGCTTGAAAACATCCCTTCCTCCACCCCCCCAAACCCCCACCCCACCCCCCCGCCCCCGGGTCTCACTCCCTGCGCATAACCCCTTTAACCCCCCCATCTCTATTCCCCCATGCCCCCCTCCGCCCCCCACCCAAATTCCTCTCTTTTCCTCCTCTCTCTCCATTTTCTTTTTCCCCCCTCTCTCTCCCCTCTCTCTCTCTCTCCCCTGTCTTTTCCGGCTGTCTCCCCCTCTCTCTCTCTCTGTCTTAGTCTGTCTCTTTCCCCCAATCTCTGTCTGTCCTGCGTGGGCCCGGGCCCTGTCTCTCCCCCTCCCCTCGCTCTCTTTTTCCTCACTCCCTCCTCCCCCAAATCCTCCCTCCCCCCCCCCTGCCCCTGCCAACCCTCATCTAATCCACCCCTCGGCCTCCACCCCCCCCCCCCACCCCACCCCCACTCCACCCCCCACCCCCAAACCCAACCCACCCCAACCCCAAACCCCCCCCAACCCTCCCCAACGGCGCAGCCCCTTTTCATGGAAGGGATGCGGGCGATAAAGATGTCGTTCGGCGGCGAGTATTTTCTTTTAAAGGGGGTCACCCGGCCCTCAAATTCGTGGTGCAGTTTTGGGAGGGGGGGGGCCCCAAACCCATAAAAACCCCACCCAGCACAACTCCTGCCCCCTTAAAACCCCGAGTAGAAACCGCCTTTCTTTTCTCTAAAAGGATGGGGGTGGCGGGGGGGAGGGGGGGGTGATGGGTGGGGCAAACGGGAGGGGTTGGGGGGGGGGGGGGGTTGGAGTTTTTGGGTTTGGTGGTGGGGGTGGTGGGGGTGGGGGTGGGAACAGAGGGGGGGGGGGTTGTGGGGGGGGGGTGGGGGGGAAGAGGGCGTGGGTTAGAGGTGGGTAAAAAGGGAAATTGAGAGAGGATTAGAAAAGGAAAGGAGGGGGGGGGGGGGGGGGGGAAAGGGGGGGGTAATGGGGGGGTATGGGGTTTTTGGGGAGGGGGGGGGGGGGGGGGGAAGAGGAGTAAAAAATTTCTACTTATGTCTGAAATACTTTTGAGTAAGACTCCCCTTTTTTGTCTGTCGTCTGTCTGTCTGTCTGTCTTCTGCCCCTTTTCTCCTCCTCTCTCTCCCCTTCTTCTCATCCTCTCTCCCCCCTCTCTCCCCTCTCCTCTCACGTTTTTGGTGTTGTGTGTGTGGTGTGTGTGTGGTGGTGTGTGTGAGGGGGTGAGTGTGTTGTGGGGTGTGTGGGGTTTTGGGTGGTGGGTTTGTGTGTGTGTGTGTTTTATTGTTGTAGGGGTTTTGGGTAAAAGGGTGTGTGTGTGATTGTGTGTTTTGGGGCGTGCGTGCGTGCTTTGCGGGGCGTGCGTGCTGCGGGGCGTGCGTCGTGCGTGTGACAGAAAACCCAACCCAACAGACAAAGGGGGGGGGGGGGACTGGAGAGGGGGGTGGGGGGGGGCCCGTTTCCCCCGCTTTCTTTATGTTCACCTTAAAAACAAAACGCAAAAAAAATTAGATGAGTGTTTTAAAAGGGGTTTTTTGTTCTTATCAACCAAGCACCCCGATCCCCCGGGTTGTTTATTTACATTCGGCGCCGTGTGCCATTCTCCCCTGACGAAATTGCCCCCCCTTTCCCCTTTTCCCCCTCTCTCTTCCCCCTCTTCTCTCTCCTCTCCTCTCTCTCTCGCTCTCTCCTCTCTCCTCCCTCTCTCTCCCCCCCTCTCCCCTTTCTCTCCTCTCCCCTCTCTCTCTCTCTCTCCCCCCCCCCCCTTAAAGGGAAAAACCCGGTTTCGAACCCCTTTCCCCAAAGAACTTGGGCCCGCTTCAGTGGTACAAAAGCCCAAAAGGGGGAAAGATATCAAAGTGCGTGTGGTGCGTCGTGCGTGCGGCGTGCGTGTTTGTGTGTTTTGGTTTTTTTTTTTGTGTGGTGTGTGGTGTTGTGTTGTTTTTGGGTGTGTGTTGTTGTGAGTGCGTAGATCGGCGCCTGCTTTTCCTTACGTGTGTTAAGGTGTAGGGTCCCAGGCCCATGGGTTGTGTTGTTGTGTGTGGGGTTTTTTGTGTGTGTGTGTGGGTGGGTGTTGTGGGGTTGGTGTGTGTGGTGCGCCCCGCGGGGTGTGTTAGGTGTTGTGTGTTGTGTGTTTTGGGGTGTGTGTGTGCGTCCCGTGGTGGTGTTTGTGTGTGTGTGGGGTGTGTGTGTGTGGTGGTGTGGTGTGTGGTGTGTGTGTGTGTGTGGGGCGTCCCGTCGGGGGGTGTGTGTGTTGGGTGTGTGTGTGCGTGTGTCATATGTGTGGGTGTGTTGTGTGCATGTGTGTGCATAAAAAAAATATATAAATAAATAATATATTATATTATAATATATATATATAAATAATAATATATATATATTTATATATATTTAAAAAATAATATGGTGTGGGGTGTGTGTGTTGGGGTATGTGTTTGTGGTGGGTGTGTTGTGTGTGGTTTCTTTTGTGGATTCAGACGGAATCCCGTTTTATGGATTTGCTCCCCCAAGGGGGATGGAGGGGGGAATTTTTTTTTTAATGAAATCCGCACCCTTCCCCTTTCTGAAAACTCATTGAACGGGCCCCCCCTTGAAAACCTTTTTGGTCGGGGAAGAAATTCTATAGTGCACATCACCATGCTGACCCCATCCCTTCAGAAACCCCACATCTACCCCCAATAGTTTAACCATTTTCCCAAAGGGCACCCACCCGAATCCCAACCCAACCCCACCCACAGGTTTAAACCCTGAAAATTGATTCAGTTTACTAAAAAGTAGTTTACCTGGGTTTTTTGCTTTTATCACTTGTTCACAAAATTCTGGTAAATTTGATAGTCTCTCTCTCTCTCTCCCCCACTCCCCCCATCCCCTCCCCTCCTCTCTCTCTCCCCCTCCCCTCTCCCCTCTCCCCTTTCCCTCCTCTCTCTCCTCTCTCTCTCCCCTTTTTCCCCCTCTTTTCTCCTCACTCCCCTTTTCTTTTCTCCTCCGAAAAAAACATTTGGGCCCCCTTTTTAAAAACCCCCCCAATCTTTCTGTCAAACCACTCTCCCTACCTTTCATTCAATCACTCTATCGCGGGTGTTTACCACCCCAAACACTTTACCCCCCTATCTATCACTCCATTAAAACCCCTCTAACATCACCATCTAACACTCTATCAACTATTTTACCAAATCAACATTTTGTAAAAACCCAAAAAGGCACCACATCTATCCATGTTCAAACTATTAAAGTACTTCTCCCCCTCTCTCTCCCCTCCCCTCTCTCTCTCTCTCCTCTCTCTCTCTCAAAATCTTTTCTCTCTCTCTCTCTCTACAAACTAGCCAAAAATTTCCCAAGTGACTTCGATCTTGCTGGGCCAAAAAATTTACTTTATCTAACTACCCATCTCTCAAAAATTTTTACATTAAAGTCCCCCCTTTCCCCTCCAGGGCCCCCCCCCCCCCCCCCCCCCTCCCCCCCTCTCGCCCGACTCTCCCTTCGTCTTCCCCCCTGTCTTTATTCAATCCAACCCAAAACCCCAACCCCCCCCCCCTCCCCCCCCCCCCGTCCCCCCCCCCCCCCCTCCACCCCGCCCCGTTTTTTTGCACCCCCTTTTGCATTCAAAGCTAAAACAACCGCTGCCGAGGGGAAAAAAAAAAGTAAAACGCAGGGGACGATGAAGACAAACACTAAAGCGGGGAGGCCAGCTCGCTCACTCATACACCAACTCCCAGACAGCATGTCGCATATCCCCAGATAAAAACCCCCCGCCCTCCACCGAAATCCCCCCCCCCCCCCCCCCCCCCCCCCAACCCCTCCAGAGACCCAGTTTCCCCCACGAATCCCCTTTTTCGAAGCCCAGAGACCATCTTCAGAGGCTGGTCAAATTCCCCTCCCAAATGGGGGCGGGAAGGGAAAAGGTCAGTCTTTCCCACTGAAGACGGCGTTTGGGTTTAAACCCCTCCTTCAAAACACTTTGCGGCCGTTTAAAAAAAGGGTTTAAGTTTGGGCCCTTGGGAAAAGAACAGTTTCACGCCGAGCCCACACCCAAATGGTGACAGAAAAGACACACCCCCCCCCAAACACACAACACACACACACCCACACACACACACCCACACCCCACAACAGCGCCACACACACACACACACCACACACACCCCCCACACACTCACCCCGGGGGTACAACAAACTCGCACATGCAACCCCTTTCACAAAACCCCCAGCCACCTTCGTCCCAAAGGGATTTGTGCCCGGGCGCGCACACACACACCCACACACACACACACACACACACCCACACACACACACACACACACACACACACACACACACACACACGCACACACATGCACACAGACGTACACGCACATTCACACGTACACACACGCACACGCGTACGCATACACACCCGAGCGCGCGCACACACACACACACACACACACACACACACACACACACACACACACACACACACACACACACACACACCACACACACACACACACACACACACACACACACACACTAAAGCAAAGGATCTGAGATCTTCAAACAGTGAAGGGAGGGTAATCTCAAGAGGAAACAGATCGGGTTCCAGGACTTGTGGGTGGTCATCCTGAGTACTCCTACTTCAGCTCCTGGCGGTCCTCCCGCCGATCATAACCACGACAGAAAAGGCAAACACGGTTTACTCAGAAAGTTAACCTAATGGATGGCTGAACAAAACATCGGCCACAGTGATGGGTTTTTTGGAAATCGTTGGTTGTAATGGTGGCTCTGGCAAACATAGGTAGCACCCATGGCTTTGGCAATCGTAGCTTGGATAACAATTGAATAAAATATGTGGCAGTAGTAGCTCTGAAAAAAAAAAGCACCAGCATTTTTAGCGAGGGAAAAGAAAGGTATTACTAATCGCTAAGGAAAGAAATACAGCAAGAAAAGCTTGGGTAGAAAAGTAGCTGCGATTAAGGCTTGGGATGAAAAGTATAGTAATAATTGATAAGGAACACACAGGTTGTTATAACGACCGAGAAAAGTAGTAATAAAAGTAGAAGGGAAACTTAGATGCCCATGAAAGCCTTTTACAGAGAGGGAGGAGACGTGGCGTGGAAAGAAGGGTAATAATAATAATGGGTCGCGCGTGCATAGGAAGAAAGGTAACAATAATTGATTGTGAAAAAAAAAGAAGAGGAAGAAGAAAAAAAAGAACAACAACAAGAACAAGAAGACGGATAGTAGGATTTCTGACCTTTGTTTAAAGAAAAAAGAATAGCAAACAAGGCTCGCAAAAAAACACACACAAAAACAACAGCAAAAACAAAAAACAACAACCAACAACAACAACCTAAGGTAGAGCAAGATGCTTGAAAAAAATGTATGTTAATAATGGCTTGGGAAAACATTGAATGGGTTGGGAAAACAAAGGTATTGAGAATGGCTTGATAAAACATTGGTAGCAATAATGGCGTGGGAAAGCTTTGGAAGCAATGATAGGTTGGGAAAACGTTGGCAACAATCATTGACTTGGGAAACATTGACGGTGATAATGGCTTGGAAAAACATATGTGGTAAGAATGGCTGGAAAAAAACTCTTATGACAGTAATACATGGGAGAACATAAGTAGCAAGAATAACGTGCAGAACCGGGAGTATTTGAGAATATAAGTAGCAAGAACGGCGTGCAGAACCGAGAGTATTTGAGATGGCTTTAAAAGAACGCAGGTAGTAATACAGAGCTTTAAAGATACGGGAAATAATAATGACTTCAGAAAGAACATAAAGTGATAATGGCTCGGGTGAACGGAAATGGAATAATGGTCAAGGAAAGTGAACAGAACGATTACCAAGAGGAGTCACAGAGAGGAAGAAGACTGGGTGATACTAACTGTAGGAGTCAGCATTACAATATGCGGAGAGTCTCGGCAGATCTACCGGAACCAACAACATGACTCTATAGTGATGCAATAAATCTATTTTGTGTTGGCGGTGTCAAAAATGGTGGTGATGACAATGTGCTTGATAAGTATGCATGCACGTCTGCGCATGAATCTACATGTGTGTGTGTTGTGTGTGTGTGTGTGTGTGTGTGTGTGTGTGTGTGTGTGTGTGTGTGTGTGTGTGTGGTGCGTGTGCGTGCGTGCGTGCGTGCGTGCGTGCGTGCGTGCACGCATGCATCCGTGTGTGTGTGTGTGTGTGTGTGTGTGTGAGAGAGAGAGAGAGAGAGAGAGAGAGAGAGAGAGAGAGAGAGAGAGAGAGAGAGAGAGAGAGTACGTACATGTCATTTATTTACACTACAAAGTGCGGGCCACTGATTCAGCAGATCTGTTGCAGTATACCTGGACTGAACGGCACGTGATGAAACATCCGTGAAAAAAAAACGGTAAAACAAAACATTGTTTTTAAATAATTGCTATAGAACTCGAATAGCACCAGCCTACTTTCTCGCGACTCTTTTCCTTGTCCGAAGTACATTGCCAGTGTGATCTTGTCTCAGTCTCCAGTTTACCAAAATCAGTCTCTGAAGTTACATCCATCCAGCAGCAAAACAACATCTTCTGAAGAAACTTACTAAAGAAATTCAGAGAGAGAGAGAGAGAGAGAGAGAGAGAGAGAGAGAGAGAGAGAGAGAGAGAGAGAGAGAGAGAACGAACGAACGAACGAACGAATTTTATTTTAAGAGAGGTAGTGATTAAGCATGAATACTTTTTTTACATCCAGCCCTCTGGGGGGAAAAAATCGATATATAGTAAAAAGCAAATCAGAAAAAAAAAATGCAACAATTCCTTGCATGGGAACCTTTGACAAAAAAGAAGATAGAAGAAAAAGAAACCAGTGAATACCACCACCACCAACCACCACCACCACCACCACCACCACCACCACCACCACCACCAACAACAACAACAACAACAACAACGAGAAAAGATGATCAGGCAATAGGGGGGAGAGAGAGAGAGAGAGAGAGAGAGAGAGAGAGAGAGAGAGAGAGAGAGATGAGAGAGAGAGAGAGAGAGAGAGAGAGAGAGAGAGAGAGAGAGAGAGAGAGAGAGAGACAGACCGACTGACCGACCGACCGACCGACCGACTGGCGAAAGAAAGGCAGAGATAAAGGAAGAGAAAGACAATGAAGCAGATATAGATAATCACCTACGAAAAAACTTTGAAAAAACACATTAATGGCACAGGATGATCACTGCAATTTGCGTAGATTTAAGTCAACTTCGAACATCACATGTTTGTTAAATTGAATCTGAATTGAGAATTATCAATACATTTTCGGGTATAGTGCAGTCAAATCTGAGACATTCAATAAGATATTTGTGAAAATTAGACTTGAACTTTTTAAAGTTTGATTGATTTTTAAGTTCTTCAGGAATATGGTTCCATAGCCAACCCCCGGAATACGCCAGACTAGACTTGTATAGATTAATCATGGCAAACGGGAGGTTTATTTTATGTGAATGTCGATAGTCGTTAAAAGTGAACATATTTGTTAGAGAAAGTGGAGCATTTCCATGGAGTACCTTATGCATAAAGAGTCCTTTATTGTATAGAAGTTTGGCTTTAAATGGGAGAATGCCTGATTGCTTATAGTCTGAACCTACCAGTGAAGATGGATGACCTAATGTTTACTTTGACAGCTCTTTTGTGAAGGCTAATTAGTGGTTTGAGTGAATTCTTGCTCGCTGAGTCCCAAAGTGTTGAGGCATAGTCGATAATAGGCTGAATATAAGAGTGAAAAAATAGTTTTCTTGCATGCAAATTTAAGAAGTTCTTAATCCTTTTAGAAGATGCAGTTTTTCTTGCAACGTTTTTAGATAAAGATTCTAAGTGTTTTGACCAAGTTAGATTATTATCTATTGTTATTCCTAAGACTTTGTGACTGGATACTTCTTCGATGGTTTTCATTAGAAATACAAAGTACTGGTAGATTCTGGCTTAGAATTTGACGCTTCTGTCTAGTAGTTATCATCATGAATTTAGTTTTTTGAGGATGGATAGCCATGTGATTAAATCGTGTCCATTTAACCAAAAGATGATGTTTGCTTGGATGTCACTGCAAACCTGTTGGGCATCAGAATTACTTGTGTCTAAAGTTGCATCATCAGCGAACATTTCGCTGTTTATTTTCAAGTACAATGGCAGATCATTGATGTAAAATAAAAACAACAGAGGACCTAATACTGACCCTTGTGGGACTCCAAATTTGTTGGGAAGAAAATTAGATTTGTATGTATTTACGGACACAATTTGTTGTCGGTTGGACAGAAAAGATGAAATCAGTTTCAGTGTTTTGTATGATAGCTTATACAAAGTTAGTTTTCTGAGTAAAAGTTCATGATTTATAACGTCGAAGGCTTTTGCGAAATCAACGAAGAGAATTCCTGAAAATTGTTTGTAGTTCATGTTAATAGCCATCTATCTATTAGTCTAGTTAGCACTGTGTGGCATGAATGGTTTTCTTTGAACCCTGATTGATTTGGGTGGATTAAATCGTATTTTACTGCATGGGAATGGAGACACTTATTGATGTGGAGTTCTAATGGCTTAGAAAGAACTGATAGAATCGAAATAGGTCTATAATTTGATGGATCAGTAGTGTTTCCTGATTTGTATATTGGTATGATTTTTGCCTTTTTTAAGGTATCTGGAAAGCATTGTTATATCTATACAGAGGTTGTAAATGTAAGTTAACGTTTCTGCGATAACGGGTGCGGAGAGCTTTAGAATTTTACCGTCGATACCGTCAATTCACGAGTGGCTGTCTGTTTCAATCGCCTAAGTGAGAGAGAGAGAGAGAGAGAGAGAGAGAGAGAGAGAGAGAGAGGAGAGAGAGAGAGAGAGAGAGAGAGAGAGAGAGAGAGAGAGAGGGGGACGTTCTACCATCTCCTACTTTATTTCTTCTTCTTCTTCTTCTTCTTTTCTTCTTCTTCTTCTTCTTTCTTCTTCTTTGGAGAGAGAGAGAGAGAGAGAGAGAGAGAGAGAGAGAGAGAGAGAGAGTTTGCAAAACAGTGTGTGTGTGTGTGTGTGTGTGTGTGTGTGTGTGTGTTGTGTGTGTGCGTGCGTGCGTGCGTGCGTGCGTGGCGTGCGTGCGTGCGTGCGTGCGTGCGTGTGTGTGTGTGTGTGTGTGTGTGTGTGTGTGTGTGTGTGTGTGTGTGTGTGTGTGTGTGTGTGTGTGCGTGCGTGTGCGTGTGTGTATGTTCGAAAACGAATCCCCTCTCTCTCTCTCTCCCCTCTCTCCTCCTCTCTCCTCTCTCTCTCTCTCCTCTCTCTCTCTCTCTCTCTCTCTCTCTTTGCAAGGGTTCGTGAGAAAGATAGGAATAGGGCATGGTTGAGAGAAGGTGGTTGGTTGGGAGGTGGAAGGGTATGGGGGGACCGAGAGAAATAACAAATCCTGTTCACAA
>CM031613.1:38176326-38181326 GCA_018398815.1 Conus ventricosus
TTTGCCTTTTTTTTACCTTGCCTTGTCATGTCTTACCTTGCCCTGTCCTGCCACGCCTTGCCTTGCCTTACCCCCCTTCCCTTTCTTTCTTTCCCTTTCCTTGCCTCGCCTTTCCTTGCCTTCCTTTCCCTTGCCTTGCCTTGCGTCGGTTTGCCTTGCCTTGCCTTGTGTTGGCCTGTCTTAGCTTGTGCCTTGTCTTGCATCGCTTTGCCTCGTCCTGCCTTGCCTCGACTTGCCTTGCGTTGCCTTGCCTTGCCCTACCCTACCACGCTTGCATGCCTTGCTATGCCTGGTCTGCTTTTGACTCGCTTTGCCCTGCGTTTTTTTTTTTTTTTTTTTTTGGTTAGGATTTCCATTTCGTATCTCCTTGATGTTTTCTCTAACTTAGGTTGTGAGATCTCTCTCTCTCTTTTTTTTTTTTTCTTTTTCCCTTGGCTGTTTCCCAGTTGGAAGAATCCGTGTGTTACGGTTATCTGAACGGCCAAAGGATTCTGTTCTCTGTCAGTGCGTTTGTATGTCATCCCATTCCATGTCCTGGGTGTGTTTTGCTTTTAGTTTCCGTTGGAAGCTGCAGTAGCTCTTTAGCACACATAGCTCCCGCGCTGTCTGAAAGGTTTTTTTTTTTTTTTTTTTGCTGGTAATTTACTTTTTTCTTTCACTCTCTTTGACTCGCCGTTCACCCTCTTTTGACCCTGCCTTCTTTTCAAATTCATTTCTGTTTTTCTTGGACTGGCTGGTGCTGTTTTGCTTCCTTTGTGGTCCCTCCTCCTGTCTATGGTCTGGAAACCCGTAGACATTGTTTTACCTTTCAATCTGATTGCAAGTTATGACGTGACAGCCCATTTTTTTGTTTTGATTTGATGAATGGGTGGTGAAAATTTACCACGCTGTCCAGATTGGATACCAACTTGTCTGTTCTGCAATGTTTATTTGCCCGTATGCCTCTGTATACATTTTTGTGACATTTGAATGTAATTCGTTACTTTATAATGATTTCTAAGTATCTGGGAACGAAACGTTAGACTACCTGGCCCACTCAACATCAGCTAATATTATATGCCGTCAGAGTTTTATTGTTTGACTTTCATGTCCGTAACTGCTTTACTTTTGTTTGTTTCCTTTTTTCAGGATAATGTATTTTCGATCTCTAACCTGTTCATGATGTGACTAATAATTATTTTCCTGTATGAGTTTGACAGCCACGAAAAGAAACAAACGTCCATTTTGCGCCCAATTAGGGGAGATAAGTCATTGTTCGTTCTTCGTTTTCATTGTCTTGAGTGCTGTTTTGTCTTGCCTGAAGAAGACCAAAGAGGTCGAAACGCGTCGTGTTTTGTCCTGTGATTTGATTGTCTTTTTCGTTTCGGTGGAACAGTGATTTTTTTCATTTCAGTTTATTCAAATTCCCGCCTGCAGTCACCTCACGTTGAAACTAGCCACGAAAAGGCTCTGTACCGCTTTGTCCTCGGCTGAGCTCTAATGACTACCACTGGAAATGTGAGGTCTGGTAATCTGTCAGGTGATACAGCATTCCAGGAAAACATTCACGTGCTTCGTTTACACATTGCGCTCTAAATACAGCCACGATTATCTCCACAAAGGAACTTACATATTTTTCACACGTTTGTTCGTTGTTGACTTGTTGGACAGCAAGATTACGCGTAAACAACGGAACTGATTTGAACCAGACTTCTAGAAAAGATAGACTGTGTCCCTACGGAAGAACCTTTTACATTTTGGTGAGGGATTATGAGGGAGATCAGGATCAAATGTCGGATCTAAGATCTATTGGGCGAGATGATTCTGAATATTCCACAGAACAGAATCACTTTGAGGCGACTGTTATGGAGCAAATATATATATTATATATATATATATATAATATATATATATATATATATATATATTGTGTGTGTGTGTGTGTGTGTGTGTGTGTGTGTGTGTGTGTGTGTGTGTGTGTGGTAGAATAGTTTCATGGAATTTCATAACTTAAGTAGAATATTTTCATGGAATATCACAACTTTTAAGGGATACGAAGGTTGACGTTTTGCGCATTTTCATCTCATATTGAGAGAGAGAGAGAGAGAGAGAGAGAGAGAGAGAGAGAGGAGAGAGAGAGAGAGAGAGAGAGAGAGAGAGAGAGCTCATTCTTTCTATGTCTACTATTACTTCCCTTGTCAGTAAAAATAGGTTTCTCTTCACGCATCCGCTGACTCAAAGGGCGGACCCAGGACCTTAACAGAGGTCTGCGTTTACCCGAGCGTCCATTCAGTTGTTTCATTCTTTTCCTCTTCTCATTTTTTAGGGTTCACTTACAAAAATTAAAGCAAAGTTGTGACAGGAAGTTTTAATCATGGAACAAAAAGGCATGAGATGTGTCACATACAATTTCACTTCAAATATATCACGACGTTCAGAGAAAACAGATTACACAGCTATGTTCCAGCGTCTTATCATCTATCAAGATTGCAGGCACCATGTAAAACACACACACACACACACACACACACACCACACACACACACACACACACACACACACACACACCACACACATTATATATATATATATATATATATATATATATATATATATATATATATATATATATATATATATATATATATACATGTGTGTGTGTGTGTGTTTGTGTATGTGTGTGTATGTGTGTGTGTGTGTGTGTGTGTGTGTGTGTGTGTGTGTGTGTGTGTGTGTGTGTGTATGTGTGTGTGTGTGTGTGTTTGTGTTTGTGTATGTGTGTGTGTATGTGTGTGTGTGTGTGTGTGTTTGTGTTTGTGTATGTGTGTGTGTATGTGTGTGTGTGTGTGTGTGTGTGTGTGTGTACATTAACACCCCCCCCCCCTCCGCCAGTAATTTTCCATTCGTTTCATCTAGAGGAACCATTTTGTCTGGTAGACGGCATGGCAGAGCTTCATGAAGTATATGGGTTTCTCCATTTTATGTCCGCAGACCAACTTCCTCAGAAACCTGATGAGCCCCTGGAAGGAAATCGTAAATGAGGAGGGGGACAGTAAACAACAAATGAGTATGGTAATTCTTGCTCTCATGATGATATATAATTACACACCCGTCACTCCAAATGAATGCTGCTTAAGACACCAAATCGCCTAGCACAAATACCGGCACAGAGCACACAGAACAAACAAGGAGACACCCCCCCCCCCCCTCTTTCCCCGAAGGATTCAACATTGCCAATATACCCTGCATCTGATACTTGTGTGAGGCAACAACAACTGGAGAAATGAGCAAACACAATGTAACATTTATTCAAGACTGGCACAGCCGTTTTGATCTTGAATACTCATAGTAAAACAGAACACACACAAACAACTGTAGTTCACCTTGGTTTGATCGGTATGAAAGATGCCGTAAGCAACATACGTTTAGAGTCATCAGCTTGCAATTATCTCAACGTGGGAGCAAAAGTTATTTTGCTTGTTCGTTATTCGCATATAAGCCTTTTAAAACAAACAAACTAAACAAACAGACAAACTTAAAAAGAAAAACTACTGCTCCGCCGAAGGAAAGAGACAAACAGACAAAACACGACGCCTTGCGACCTCAAGTAAAACAACATTGAAGACAATGAAAACGAAGAACGAACAATCACTTGTCTCCTCAAATTGAGCGCAAAATGCATGTGGAATGAAAACGAGGCGTTTTTCTAGTTAGTGTGCATTTGCTAAAAACAAATGTTCCCGTCTACACTCCTCCATCCCATGCACTCCCCTCACCTTCACCTCCCCCTCCCTTCTCCCTCCTCGGCCTCCACCCCGCACCCCCCCCCCCACCCCCCATCCCCACCCACCCACCCACCCCCAACCCCCTTCCTACAGATGCCTGGTTTGCTAAATCACCAGACGGCAGGCGCAGAAAATGGCGAGTGAATATACAAATCCATATCCTGACGAATCGAACACAAAGTGGCGAATAACTCTTATAGCCCGACTGGCACACCATGGGGACTGCTCACTCGGACAAATAAACAGTCAGACGGGGGACAGGGATGCAAAGTTGTCACGCGCGCACGTGGTCATCAATACTGGCTTAAGACAGTCCTTAATGGGGCTCCTAGGAGGTGTTCAATGCTGACCACGATTAGGGGAGAGCAATGACAGCAATCAGCATGACAGACCGTTACCCTCTCTCCCACCAACTTACACCCCCCCCCCCCCCCCCCCCCCACACCACCACAACACACACTCTCCTCCGACCGTGCCCTCCAATTCTGTCCCCTCTCTCTCTCATGGCGTGCGCCTCACCCGAAAAACAATCACGGGGCCCCCCTACCCCTCCATCTCCCCAGAGCCCCTCCCCTCAATCAGCATACGGGATTGCTCCCCTTTTCAGGGCTCTACAAGAAGCCGGATTAAGCAGCAATCTCTCACTAATTTACTCAGCTTAACGAATAAAATAAAATGAATTGTTCAACAGCTCCCGCTCGCATTGTCAGCCGACGCTAATGGCCAAATGAAGAGGGCCTTTCCCGGCATCCCCTCGTCCTCCAATGGAGGGTCAGAGGGCAGCGCTGCTAACCAATCAGCAATTAGCAAGGGATTTTGAATTAGACGCATGCGCGCGAGAGAGCGATATCGGCCTCAATAGAGGCTTATGCAATTGTTACGGGAACGGGCGGAATTTGATTTTGCCCACAGGGAAATTCGATCAGAAGAGAGCGAGGGGTCGAAGGGGAGCGTGGTTGCTTTACTGATTTGTGTGGAAGGGGGTAGGGTGGCGGTCTTTATCTCGTTACCTTGTCTCTGGCTCTTCACTTCTCCCCGACTTGGCCACCATCCATCCACTCTGCCGGGCACCGCCCCACGCCCCCCCCCCTCCCCTCTCCCCCACCTCCCACACTCAACCCCCACACCCCTTTACCACCCCACCATTCACCCCAGTCCTCTCCTCCCCTCACCTCTCTACTCCAACCTCGCCGTCCTCCCTTTTTGCCAGCACGCACGCAGACGTACACACACACG
>CM031613.1:38186326-38191326 GCA_018398815.1 Conus ventricosus
CACACACACACACACACGAAACTTGAAAAGCAGAGAAGTTTGTTTCCCTTCAGGGAAAATAATAACCGGCACAGACGGAGAGTTGCTTCCCATGTGTTTTATTAATAGTGACAAAATATCAAACATAGGAACTGTCAACGTTTAGATCGCTCGAAAGCTCCAATATTCCATGAAAACATGATAATATAGATAAGTTATCGATTGGTAAACAACGGCATCATATTCATTAGCTCAATGGACACGTTGTTGCAATAATACTGAATGGAATCTGGATCCATCGTTTTACTAGGAAAAAAGGAAGATAGTTATTTCCCCCCTTCTACTTTCTCTAATTGCACTAAAACCGGTCGAAGAATTCGTACCAGTCAATAGTGTGTACTTCTACTGGCAGCATTCCAAATCACTGCTAGTATTCGTTAAATTCATTTCTGTCCTTTTACTGTTTTTTTGTACTCCCAGTTCTTATAGAACAGGGAGTACTTTACAATGGGAACGAAAAAATGCTCTGTGTGTGTCTCCGTGCGTGGTCAAAATGTGTTCCACTCGCTCCAGACAAAACTACTGGGCCGATCTTTCTGAAAATTTGTAGCTATATTCATTTGTATAGGTCACGGATGATACCCAATGTGTTATTTTTACCGTTATGGCCATTACCAACGGCCATAACGGCCCGTAACGGTTTTTCATTTTTATGGAATATCTTAGAAAGTACTTGGCCGATCTTTCTGAAAATTTGTAGGTATGCTCCTTATGAGTCACGGATGATGACCGATGTGTTATTTTACCGTTAGACGCGTTACTAACGGCCATAACGGTTTTTCTTCTTTATAGAATATCTCAGAAAGTACTTGGCCAATCTTTCTGAAAATGTGTAGGTATGTTCACTATGGGCCACGGATGATGCCCAATGTGTTATTTTAACTGTTATAGCTGTTACTAACGGCTATAACGGCCCATAACGGTTTTTCTTCTTTATGGAGTATCTTAGAAAGTACTTGGCCGATCGATCTCTCTGAAAATTTGAAGGTATGTTCATTATGGGTCACGGATGATGCCCGATATTTTATTTTACCGTTATAGCCATTACTAACGGCTTAATGGCCCATAACAGTTTTCCTCTTTATGAAAAATCTCAGAAAGTAGTTGGCCGATCTTTCTGAAAATTTGAAGGTATGTTCATTATGGGTCACAGATGATGGCCCATGTTTACCAGAATAGCCGTTACTAACGGCTATAACGGCCCAAAACGTTTTTCCTCTTTATAGAATATCTCACGCGCATTCAAGATAAACTGAGAGTACGTTTATATGCTTTGCATCTTTTTTTTTTTTCTAGAAAAAACAAACAAACAAACGCGGAAGAATTACTCTTACCGATAAACGTAATACAAACAATAGGAAATGGCGGTTTCTGCACACTTTGTTGAGTGAGCATGATAATGTGAGAGCTTCAGAACATCTGTTTTCAAGGAGTAATTTATTGTAGTGCCACTAGTGTTAAAGCGTCATAACGAACGGTTGGGCCATAAGGGGTCTGTCGTCTTATCACTCTGGCGCGCGTATTCAATGATGCCCCACAATGTTGAGGCGATGTAGACAGTCCTCATTCCTTCATTAGTTGTGCAAAAATGTGTCCTGTCACCTCTCCCTTCCAGTACATCAAAAGGTTAAAAGAAAAGGAGAAGAAGAAGGAAAGTAGTGATGGAATTAAAATAGAGAAATTCTAAAAAGGGGAAAAAAAGGGGGGAGGAAAGAAAAAGGATAAAATTAAAGAGGGGGAAATAAGCGAGCACAAAGAATAAAATTTGGAAATAAACGAACACAGTCAGAGAGAGAGAGAGAGAGAGAGAGGAGAGAGAGAGAGAGGAGAGAGAGAGAGAGAGAGAGAGGAGAGAGAGAGAGACAGAGAGAAGTTTGAAAACAAGGAAAGGAAGATAGGAAAGAAGAAACAAAAGGAAAAAAAAAAGAACTGAAAGAAGGAAAGAACAAAGTCTAACGGATGCAAGAAAGGAGAGGGGAGGGGACGGGGAAAGGGGTGGGGGGGGAAGGAGGGGGGATAAACAACTGGGGATGGAGACAAAAAACCCAGTAAGAAGAATAAGAAAGAAACTTTTTAAAAAATAGGGTGAAGAAATGAAGAAACAAGCATTAGGGGGTTGGGGAGGGGGGAGAACGAAAGAAAAAAGGAAGAACGACAGGTGGGAGAGAAAGAAAAAAAAAGAAACAGATCGAAGAGAAGGAAGCAAAGAAAGAACAATTAAAAGAATGACCAAACGAAAGGAGACACAACGAAGAAAAGAAGAGGAAGACTACAAAGAAAGAGAAAAAAAAAAACACGAAAAAAAAAAACGAATGAAACGAAGACAAAGAAGGAAGGAAAAGTAAGCGATCGAGGAAAAGATTTAGAGAAAGATCGAAAGAAAGAAAAAATGTATAAAAAAAAAAGGAAGAAGGAGAAGAAGAAGAAGAAGAAGAAAAAGAAAAAAATGAGTTGGTAAGAACAATAAAACTACCGACTGACAAAAGGAAAAGAAAACAAAAAAACAAAAAACAAAACAAACAAAAAACAACAACAACAACAAACACAGAAAAAATAGAAAGAATTAACAACAAGAAGTGTGAAAGAAAGACGAACAAAAACAAAAACAAAACAAAAAAAAAAAAGAAAAAAGGAAAGAAGGAAAGTGAGAAGAATTAAAATGCAAGAAAGAAAGAACTGCTGAGAGACGAGAGAGAGAGAGAGAGAGAGAGAGAGAGAGATGAGAGAGAGAGAGAGAGAGAGAGAGAGACAGAGAGACAGAGAGAGAGAGAGGAACGAATGAAGAAGAAGGAACGAAAAAAAAACTATGAAAAAAAAAAGACAGAAATGAGGACAGAGGGAAAGAAATACAAATAAAAGAGAAGAAAGAAGAACCGAATGAAGAAAAGAATGATAAGAAAGATTAAAAAAAAAAAAAACCAAAGGAAAGAAGACATGAAAGAAGAGAAAGAAGTACGAAGGGAAGGAGACAAAGGAAAGAAAGAAACGAGGAGAACGAACGAACGGAAAGAAGTTGGAAAGAGAGAAGGGAAAACGAAGAAAAAGATGAAAGGGGTGGGGGGAGGGGGAGGGGAAGGGGGACGGGACAAAGAAAAGAAAAAGGAAGAAAGAAGAACAAAAAAGGACAAAAAGAAGAAAGATAAAATGCAGAGGAGTAAGGAAGGAAAGAAGGGGGGGAAAGAATGAAACAAGAAGAGAATGACTAAGATAAAAGAAAAAAAAGTGGGGGGGAGGGGGGGGGGGACGAAAGCAAGTAAACAGATAGAGAAACAACTGTAGAAAACGAAAAACACACCAGGACTACTTTTCTCAAAGTGTCCTCATCTGATTGCTCAGACAGTGTGTCGCACAGACAATTAATGTAATAGTAAAATAAAAGGCATAAAATGGTGGGGGGAGGTGGGGGGGGGGGATAGGAATGAAAGAGGCGAAAGCAGTAGAGAGAAAAACAAAAGAAGAAAGAAGGAAAAAACGAAAGGAAGTAAAAATAATTTATTTTTTAAAGGAACTGAATGAGACACAGGAGGGCTGCTTTTCTCAGTGTCAATTTCTCAAATCATTAATGCACAGGTTTTGTTGTCGTTGTTGTTGTTGTTGTTTTGGGGTTTTTTCTTTTGCAGAGACGCAATAAAGTTAATTTATATGAAATAGACAAAGAAAGAGAGATTGTTCGAAAGAATGGCAGAATGAAAACAAGAAAGGAAAACTAGAAGTCTCTCTGAGCTCCCCCTCCCCCCCCCCCCCCCCCCCCCCCCCCTCCCCCACCCGTTCCCATCATGTCCGGGACTAGTGCGTCTGACTAGGTTTTTGTGGGGGGTTTCACGGAGAACTTCCGTTTTCCCCCTCACCCCTTGGGCCAGGGTGGGGCAACCCACTCTGAGGTCAGACTTGGGTTTGATGCTATAGGCGGCAAATCCACCCTGACCCTCCCCTATTTTGTTCCCCTACTCCCTCTCCAAATCCACCCTGACCCTCCCCATATTTTGTTCCCCTACTCCCTCTCCAAATCCACCCTGACCCTCCCCATATTTTGTTCCCCTACTCCCTCTCCAAATCCACCCATTAGTTTTACAATGAACTTTGATTTGTTCTCTTTGTCCACAACACTTGAATACAGTTTTTTCTCTCCCCCCCCCCCCTCCCCCGCGCCTCCCTTTCACCCCCCTCTCCATACTACTCAGCTATTCCTACTTTTTCAGCTGATCATTTTGTACTCACTGTCTCCAACCTTCACCTTCACCTGCTCTCTCTCCTCTCTCTCTCTCTCTCTCTCTCTCTCTCTCTCTCTCTCTCTCTTCTCTCTCTCTCTCTTCCCCTTGAATTGTGCTCACAAATGCATTCTGCCTTTTAGTTTCATTTGTGGATTGTGCTGTGCAAGGGAAGTATTGTTTTTGATCTCTTTTCTCTCTTGTCGCCGAAATATCCAGACGTTTTGTGGTGTCCTTTGTAAATAAAATAACGTCACTTTACACTTGTTGTGTGCTTGTTTGTTTGTTTTATGTTCCAGTGACGTTGCAGTCTGTTTCATCTTTTTTAGAAGTCGTTAAGGCAAAAATAGATCATCACAAGGCAAAAATAGATCATCACTGTTCTCAAGTATCTTCAACTTATTTTCTTGATGTGTATCAATTTGAAAGATGTCAAACCGCATTGTTGCAAAAGTGTCAGGCACGCTAGTCAATAGTAGAAGTAATGCGACGTGCTTAAAAAAAAACAAAAACAAAAACTGTCTGTCATCTGAACGAAAAAATACAAGATTGCAGCGAACGACAGAAAGAAAAAAAAATGCAAAAGAAGGAATTTATGAAGAGAAAACAAGATGCAAAGCATATAAACGTACTCCCAGTTTATCTTGAATACAAGTACTTTCTGAGATATTCCCATAAAGAAGAAAAACCGTTTTGGGTCGATACAGCCGTTAATAAGGGCTATTTGGTAAAACAAAACATTGGGCATCATCC
>CM031613.1:38203826-38206326 GCA_018398815.1 Conus ventricosus
GTTATTGTTATTTCTATTTATTATTATTATTATTATTATTATTATTATTATTATTATTATTATTATTATTATTATATTATTATTATTATTTTTATCATTATTATTATTATCATCATCATCATCATCATCATCATCATCATCATCATCATCATCATCATCATCATCATCATCATCATTATTATCATTATTATTGTTATGATGATGATGATGATGATGATGATGATGATGATGATGATGATGATGATGATTGTTATGTACCCTGAGTACGATAAATTGCATGAGAATACTTCAAATCCAGACATCACTATTTGTCCAGCCAAATCATGTCAAGCGACGGTATGCATGAGCGACATGTTCATCCTTAAGCAACGCAATAATGAGATATTGGGCAGGGACGGGGGTGGGGAGTTGAGGCTGGGGGTGGGGGAGAGGGGGACAGTTGCTAGAAACATGAAACAAAGAAAGTGTCCAGCAATAACAATGCATATGTCTCTTTGTTCCTGAAGGGTCTGATGTGTATGTAGATCTATACATTGTCTACATGTCTGTTTGAGTCCTGCGAATGTCTACATATTTATGTGTGTCTGAAGTTTTAGTGAGCCTGTAGACCTCTTGTAAATATCTATGTATGCCCGTAGGTTTCTGTAGATCGCTGTGTGTTTTATAGGGTTGTTTTGTTTCTTTTTTGTTTTTGTTTCCTTCTTCTTCCTCGTTTGGGTAACCAGACGGTCATTCTAGTGTCCTTGATGAAGCCTGCATGTCTCAGCATGTCTGTACATCACTGTTTTTCGCTCTCAATTGCTCTATGTTCGGATCGTCAGATAGTGACTCCAGTGCCCAAGATGAAAACTTCTCCCCTCTTCAGGTCCTGCAGGACGTTGTTCAGCATAACGTTCAAGGTCTCTGATGCTGGCCAGACCCTGCTCCTTACACCAGCACGCTGTGGGAAGCTTTGGTGGATAGGGTCTGCTGGGATGGGGACACCGGGACACTCGTCTGTCTGTCCAATGCTGAAAGGTTTTGTGCTTGTGATAACATCTCCACTTTTACCTCTCGAACAGCAGATGGTAAAATGTCCTTTAGCCTGTACGGGGATGTTGGGGGACTGCCATTTTCTTCATGCTGGGTCCTGATGATTGTTTCGACTTCATCGTAGGACCTGATCGCTGCACTGCTCTTTCGAAGCTTCTGTCTTGTCCGGTGTGTCTGCTGTCTCGCTTGCTTGCAGTCCTGCAGTGTGCTAGCATCATATTATTGAAGAAACACTTCCTGCGCCCTCCTGTATCATTCGTAAAGTTTGTTTCGTTCGCTGGTGTTTTTGCAAAAGTACGCTGCTTCTGTTCTGTGTGAGACTATTCTCCGTGTCTCTTCATTTAGCAATTATCTTTCTAGAACTTCACGTGAGGACACTCTCTTTTTTTATGCTTTAAAAACGATCTTTAAATGTCAAATGTTCCATTGTAATACAACCAAACTGACACAACACAAACAAACTGCAGTCTCCCCCAAATCTTACGTGGTACAAGAATGTACTTCTGGAGGTGTTTCTGTGGCGATGCATTTAAAACAAACAACGAGAAAGACTTTTGGACCGATTGGTGGTGTTCACCATCATATATAGTATCTGAATGTGTGTGGGTGTGTGTGTGTGTGTGTGTGTGGGGTGTGTGTGTGTGGTGTGTGTGTGTGTGTGTGTGGTGCGTGCGCGCGGCGTGCGTGCGTGCGAGCGCGTGCGTGCGTGCGTGCGTGCGGGCACGTTGTGTGGTGTGTGGTGGGGTGTGTGTGTGTTGTGTGTGTGTGTGTGAGTGTGTGTGGGTGTGTGTGTTGTGTGGGGTGTGTGTTCGTTTATATACGTGAAAACAGCTCTCTTGGGCAAAATGTTTTGCTATGAATAAGCAGTGTGTCAACACAACAACAAAAAAGCAGGGATAGCTGTAAATGGGAAAAAAAGGAGATATCCACCAAAAAAAAATACTGTAGAAGAAAATTAATAAGACAGAAAAGAAGACAGCAAAGACCACGCGTGTATGTTTTAACTCACAGATCAGAAACAACAGTCTGTTACGCTTTAGAATTGCAGTGTTTTTCTTCTCCCTCGTTGGATAGTGTTCAGTTAAGAAGATGTTTGATTGACGCAAAGATGGGAAGCGACTTGAACTAGGGGGGGGGGGGGGGGGGGGGGGGGGGGGCTGTAGAACGAAATAAAAGAGGGTGTGGGTAAGAGGAGGAGGTAAAGTATAAGGAGGGAACGGGTGCGCGGTGGGCTTTAATACCTAAAAACGATTATTACACACGATGCTAGATCGTATAATGCGTACGAATGAAGATAGGGTCACAGAAGACATAAAGAGGGCACACTATGCGAATGGTCTACAAATAAAAGTAAGGACACAGTACCCCGTGCATGCATACATTTCACACCCCATAAGATGGACACCAGACCACAAACGGGGGCACACGGACCCACGCCGCCACCACATACACAAGCACGCACAAGCAC
>CM031613.1:38211326-38216326 GCA_018398815.1 Conus ventricosus
AGAGTGAGAGAGAGAGCATGCATCTGAGGCAATCTAAAATAAATAAGATATCATGAACACGTGAAGTGCAGGTGCATTCAAATTCATCAGCATTGTGCAGTCAGTGCAGGTGCACTCAGATTCATCAGCATTGTGCAGTCAGTGCAGGTGCACGCAATCTCATCAGCATTGTGCAGTCAGTGCAGGTGCACTCAAATTCATCAGCATTGTGCAGTCAGTGCAGGTGCACTCAAATTCATCAGCATAGTGCAGTCAGTGCAGGTGCACTCAATCTCATCAGCATTGTGCAGTCAGTATCTAATGAACTATGATAGCAAGAAAAGAAAGGCAGATTTAAATTGATGAGTGTATAAAAGCATAATCGTGTAGGACTCATTCATCTTAATTTAACATTCTTATTCGAGCAGCATTCTGTTAATTACATGTCTTGAAACTGATAATTTTGTTTGTACTTGAAATAACCATGTCTTAATCATTTATTTCATAAATGTATGTATGAATATATGCATGTTTATATCTGTATGTGTATGAATGTATGTAAGTATGTATACATGTGCGTATGTACGTACGTATGTAAGTGTGTTTGGGTGTATGTAGGCATGGATAGATAAATGAATGAATGGATGCATATATGTGTATATGTGTATTAATGTATGTATGCATGCATGTTTGTATGTATGTATGTATGTATGTATGTATATATGTATTCATGGATGCATGCATGTATGTATGTATATATGTATGTATATATGTATATATACATTTATGCATCTATGTATGCATTGATGTGTCTGTGTATCCATGCATCTATGCATCCATGCATCCATGTATCTACATATATGCATGTACTAATATATACCCCATGCTGATTTCTCAAGACCATTGTTTTCTTTCATTTCATCAACTCTAAGAAACAAACTTCTTCTTTAACCAGACATGAAAACAGTGTCCTCGCTCCCCCACCACAGACAGAACTCTAGTCACGCCTAATCCAGCAGCACACGTAAAGCCTGCAGGAAATCGAAGCGATCAACAACAGACAAGGGAGGATTTTCTCTGGAATGTCTTCTACCTGGGCAAAGCCCCACGTGGGCTTCTGCCATCCGCAGAAAGTTCATTGTAAGACGGGAACGTTTTTCTCCCTTTATCGTGTCAGAGCACGGGACATCAAAGGGATCTTTTTGTGCCGCCTGTGGCATACTGTGACGGCTTGCTGTGTGTGACTGTGACGGCTTGCTGTGTGTGACTGTGACGGCTTGCTGTGTGTGAAACGAGAAGAAAACTGGAATAATCTACAAGGACGACGACTAGGACGACGACGACGACACAGGAGATAAACGGATAAAGATGGTGGGGGTGGGTGGGGGGTGGGGTGGAAGAGGAGGAGGAGTGTGTGTGTAGGGGGGGGGGGGGGGGAGAGAGGAAGAGAAGGTATTAATGCAGGGCCATGGTATCTGTCGGATCAGTATTGAAACACTTTTCATCATATTCGGTTCAAGTGACTGATGCACAGAAATATCAGTGTATCAAGCGAGACTAGGGATGGGTGTTTTTTTTAATGGTTTGTACTAATTTTCCTTTTTTCTTTCTCTTTTTTTTTTCTCCCGCAAACAAAGGCAACATATAAAAATAGAAAACCCATTTTATCGACAGGAAGCAAGAACAACAACAACAGCAGCAGCAGCAGCAGCAGCAACAATAACAAACAACAACAACAACAACAACAACAACACAACACACACACACACACACACACACACCACACACACACACACACACACACACACACACACATACATATATACAGAGGAGAGAGAGAGAGAGAGGAGAGAGAGAGAGAGAGAGAGAGAGAGAGGAGAGAGAGGAGAGAGAGAGAGAGAGAGAGAGAGAGAGAGGATACGGGTCGTCAAAATACAACGAAAACAAACCAGAAAGATTAGAGGAAAGAAATTGTTGCGGACAATGGCTAGAAACGTAATACATTAATAAATGGGTAGAGCGATGACCCAAACACACAGATGAATGAAACAATCCATCGATAAAAAAAAATGTCCATAATTATTCCCTCCCATTTCGCGAGGATTCTCCCAGCTGTTTGAACTTCTGTCAAACTTTCAATCAAGAGCGAAAGACTTTCTGAAAGATGATGAAGGGAAGAAGGGCAGAGTAGAAGGATAGAGACAGGAGACGGGGTATTGGAAGGAGAAGGTGGAGGGAGTGGGTAGAAGACATATAGACTGCTAAGGGACGAGAAGATAGAAGTGTATGATGCGTGTGGTTTGTTGTGAAGGGACTGAATGGCAGTGGAGGAAAGGTTTGTTATATAATGTAACAGTGTAAAGAACCATGATGGAGAAGAAGCATCTTGATTAGAGGCTCTACCGGGGCTCATCCACTGTTTCGCCATTCCAGAATAAAGAAAGTTACACAAGAAAGATGCACTGGCCTTAAAGAAAAATGGTTGACAAACACATGACGACCACAACCTCAGAGAGAGAGAGAGAGAGAGAGAGAAGAGAGAGAGAGGAGAGAGAGAGAGAGAGAGAGAGATTCAGATTCAGATTCAGATGTTTTAATCATATATAGGCCATTGCCCCTCATGATGAGAGAGGAGAGAGAGAGAGAGGAGAGAGAGGAGAGAGAAGGAGAGAGAGAGGAGAGAGAGATGAGAGAGAGAGAGAGAGAGGAGAGAGAGAGAGAGAGTACTTTCGACCGTAACCGCTAATTGTATAGATACAGCACGGTAAAAAAAAAGAAGGAAAAATCCATTGACAAAATGAGTTATTCTGTGTTTATACACAGCCGTAGGTCATTGTCAATATTGAGCGTACGGCCATCAGTAAGCGTCATTTTGATAACGTTTTGGGGTGTGTTTCCTTTTCTCTCACTAATGGATTATAATTTTTAAAACTCATTACGTGCATTGAAGAAAATGTTCAAGAGTTTAGACTGCTTGCAGACATAGGGAATGAATCAGTATTCTTGCCCACAGTCAGTTGTTTTGTTTCAAATTTGTGTGTATCAGTCTATGCATAAGGCTTATTATCTTTTATGGTTTATTTATTTACTTTAACGTTCTTTCAAGTTTCTTCTCTCTCTCTCTCTCTCCCCTCTCTCTCTCTCTCTCTCTCTCTCTCTCTCTCTCTCTTCTCTCTCTCTCTCTCCTTTTTTTCTATATCTTTGCATCTCTTATTTTTTTCTTTTCCGTTTTTTGTTGCCAATTTTCGTTATTATCTGCCCCCTTCTTTTATCACTTTGCAGTTCATTATTTTTTTTCTTTTTTGCGAAATTTTTTGTCATTAAAAACGCAGGAATGCTTGTTTGCACTTGTTCCTCCACTACTCTTTATGTTCAGTGTGTGTTGTGGTGTGTGTTGTGTGTTGTGTGTGGTGTGTGTGTGTGTGTGGTGTGTGTGTGTGTTGTGTGTGCGGGTGCGTTGCGTGCGTGCGGTGTGTGCGTGCGTGAGTGCGTGCTTGCGTGCGTGCTGCATGCGTGGCGCGCGCGTGCGCGCGCGTCTGTGTGTGTGTGTGTGTGTTGTGTGTGTGTGTGTGTGTGTGTGTGTGTGGGGGTGTGTGTGTGTGTGTGTTGTGTTGTGGGTGTGTGTGTGTGGTGCTGTGCGTGTGCGTGTGTAATAAATAAGATAGTGGGAGTAAACCAAGTGTAGAGTCTCAATTCCTCAGTCACAGCAAAGATCAAACTAGAAAGGAAGAAAAAATGGTTTTAAATGACAATTTTGCAACCTTAAATGCCCCCACATGGGAACCATCATCATTCATTTAGAAAACCCAAAAATCGAATCGCGTGCTCAGAGGCCTTTCGGGCCACTCGTGGATCATCAGTGAGACGCGGCTGATTTGTTTTGTACTCCTTTCCATCAATGGGGATACACCACAGTTTAGAAATCTAGAAATCTGTGGTCTTATCTCCACCCAAAGTTTACAAGCAGGATCCAGCGGTCTCTCGAGCAGCCAGCGAAGAAAGAGAAGTAAAAAGCATGGCAAAATGAGATGAGTTACAGAAAAAGAAAACGATCATTGTGTCAAGAGTCATAAACGCAGGGAGAAACAATGGGCCTATGCTTGAGGATTTATTTGGGACAAGGACGGTCAAAAAGTGTCAACAGTCAGAGTGGTTATCTCTACTGTTTTATCGTTCGCTTTTTCAATATATATAATATATATATATATATATAGACAATGGTAGTGAATACCAGCAGAGATTTAAAAAAAATGCTCAACCGAACTGGGAGCAACATTTGTTTAAACCTTACTTTTTAACAAATATTATATATAATATATATATATATATATATATATATATATATATATATATATATATATATATATATATATATATATATAATTATATATATATATCCGGATACATATCTGTGTCTGTATACACACACACACACACACACACACACACACACACACACAACACACACACACACACGCACGCACGCGCGCACGCACGCACGCACGCACGCACGCACGCACGCACGCACGCACGCACGCACACACGCCACACACACACACACACACACACACACACACACACACACACACACACACACACACACACACCTTCACAACATTTCGTTGTTGACATAGATTTCGTTCCTTCTGTTTTACACTGACTAACTGTCAGTCGCATTGTAAACAACACCCGCGTGTGACACCTTCCACTAGCATCCTTCACACAGTAAGAAAACAATAACAATCATTCATGTGAAGAAAGAAAAAACAAAAAAGACGACCAAATCATCATTGGAACCTCGCAGACTCCCAAGCCGCCTCGACCTCTGTCATTATCGTGTGAACGTGTGGTTGCATCTCTTTTGTCTGGCACTAGTGCAGGAATTCCAACCCGTTAAAAAAAAAAAAAAGAGGGTTGTTGTCTGTACCGATGGAAGGCCACAATGGGTTTTGGCATCGACTGTGACTCCCCCTCCCAGCCTGGAACGACCAGAGGATGACAGAGGTACGGTACGGGCTGAA
>CM031613.1:38218826-38226326 GCA_018398815.1 Conus ventricosus
ACACACACAACACACCACACTCACACACAACACACACACAAGCGCGCCACAGGGTTCATATTTAAAACCGAAAGAATGAGTAGGAACAAATTTGAGATAAAAGTAGTCCATGTATAGCTGTTCAGTCTCATCCACCATCCTTCATTAATCCACACTGACTTCATCCAATCTTAATTCTCCCCCACACTTCGCCCACATGTTTACCATTCTCTCTTTCCCTAATTCACTCATCATTCGTACTTCAGTATCTCAAGGACTTGTCACGCGCATTTTCGCTTCTCTGGTTGACTCTCTCATTGAAGAGGCGTACAGCAGATGGCAGGAAAAGTCCCTCAGTCGGTTAGTGCGAGCACTGAATCTCCTCAGGACCCGGAAGATTCTCTCTGGGCTCTTGGGATGCCAGTACTTTATGGAGTGGGTTGTGGGTATCTGTTCGGATCTTGCCAAGCTTCTTAGTGGCAACATCTGGGAACCACGCGCTCACGGGGACCATCTCTTCCCGATGGAGGCTGTCTTGCTGACTACCTTCTCCAACCGGTCCCAGTCTGTCGTCCTGTAAGACCTTTACTGAAAAATGATTTTGTTTTTTTCTACCCGCGTTTCTCTCTCTCTCCTCTCTCCTCTCTCTCTCTCCTCTCCTCTCTCTCTCTTCCTCTCTCTTCTCTCTCCTCTCTCTCTCTCCCTCTCTCTCCCTCTCTCTCTCTCTCTCCTCTCCCCCTCTCTCTCCTCTCTCTTTTCCTCTTCTCCCCTCTCTCTCCAAGTTTGTCATTTTCGGCGTTTTTAACTGTAATTGGCTTTTACAGTAATTTGTAAAAGTCTTCGTACTTCATCTGCCCTCCAGTCCCAATTGACTGGCAGATCATATGGACGCGCGAACGAAGCCTCCTCATCTTTAAAAGGAAACAAATGTGTGTGTGTGTGTGTGTGTGTGTGTGTGTGTGGTGTGTGTGTGTGTGTGTGTTTTGAAAGGAATGGCCTTTCGTCTGCAAACGCATCAAACTGGTGTTTCTTCCTGTGGCCAACGGTGGCAATGGTGAAAAAGAAAGCCTGTTGGATTGAATGGGCTGAGTCTTTAACGTCCTGCCCACAGTTCACCCAATGCACCAGATCAATGAAATGGCAGAATGAAAAGACAATCTTTGCCGCTGAAGGTCCCCGCCAGCGGCCTACTGTGTCATTAGCAGTCAACACCGTTTGGAGGAAAATCAAAAGCATGCTTCGTCTCTCCTCCATCATAACAAGCAGCTACGATGGGGACATTTCTGCATATAGGGTCGAAGAAAAAAGCGGGGGTGCTGGCATCGACTGTGATTTGAGTGTTGGCGTATCAAAAGACCAGGTAATAATGAAGGAGGTAGGACGGGAGGAGGTGGGGGTGGGGATTGAGGTAGGGGTGTGGTGGTGTTTGAATTCTGATGGAAACGTTTCAAGCATGGCACACGTTACTGACAGATGTGTCACGTATGGCTCCTTCTTTCTCTTCTTATTGTATGAAAAGAAGCACATCAACAAAGTGGGATTTATTTGTTTTTTGTCTCCTAAATAACAAGAAAAGTGTGCAGAAAAAAGAAAAGTGGCATTAACCTGTCAAGGAAAGATCTCTTCACTGGTGACTAGTACAAGTTTCGTGTGTGTTGTGTGGTGTGTGTGTGTGTGTGTGTGCGTTGTGTTGTGTGTTGTGTGTGTGTGTGTGTGTGTGTGGTGCGCGTGTGTGTGTGTATGTGTGCGTGCGTGTGTGTGTGTGTGTGTGTGTGTGTGTGGTGTGTGTGGTGTGTGTGTGTGTGTGTGTGTGTGTGTGTGTGTGTGTGTGTGTGTGTGAAAAAATGAATGAGTAGATGTGTGCATATTAGTCTTTACAATTACTTAATATCAATATTAAAGTTGACATGATAGTAGAAGGATAATGGTTCCGATATAAAAAAAAACCCAAGTATTTATCATTGATCGCTCTGTTTTCATGTCACTTTAGTCTCCGATTTCATGTTTTTAATTGTATACAGATAAAAGTTGACATTTTTTTTCTGCATTGGCTTACATCTTTATTTCCAACTTCATAACCAGAAATATAATTTGATTTGCAAACGAAATCAGCATATTGTTTTCTCAGAATGTGTCAAATGACTTCCAGCAGGGGGAAAAAAACTTCAGAAAATGATAGGAAAACGTTGCCTGTGGCTAAGCGACCACTGCTGCCGTCAATACCGATCTTTCTCATAAATGTCTAACCTTTACGAAGCGCGTGCTTCATTTCAATTGATGTGGGTGGTAGCTTTCGGCACGGTAGTTTAAATGAGCATTTTTGCCCTGATGAGAAGAAAGAAACTGAAAAAGAGTCTAGAAAAAGAAACACCCGAAGGTGCTGGGGAGGACCCAGAGAAGCACTGTCTCCACCTGCCTTTAGAGCAGTCCTGTACCACCCTTGGAGGCCAGCGCTGTGTTGACGATGGGTACAGGCACGCGCAGGACACTCCATTAAGATATCAAGGACATAACTGCTCCTGAACAGAGGTAAATCAGACTACAGGATGCAACTCATAACAGCCTTAAAGTAGCATCCCCATGGATGTACCAGCCCGTATTTCATGACTGCAGAGCCCACCGGCGAAAAAAAACACCACCCTCCAGCTGCCGAGCACACCCCACAGACCCAACCACCCCTGCCCACGGACAGATGAAGACAGTGCCACTCCGACACAGCCAAGCTTTCGCCATACGGTCTTATGTGCCCTCAAGAGAGAATCCAAAATTTGTGATCTGATGAGAAGAAAGAAGCTGAAAAAGAGTCTAGAAAGAGAAACACACCCGAAGGTGCTGGGGAGGACCCAGAGAAGCACTGTCTCCACCTGCTTTAAGAGCAGTCCTGTACCAAACCCCTTGGGAGGCCTGCGCTGTGTTGACGATGAGTACAGGCACGCGCATGACACTCCATTAAGACATCAAGGTATTTGTGATCTGATGAGAAGAAAGAAACTGAAAAAGAGTCTAACCATCATTAACATGTTCAACTCGTTAAAGATGGAGGTAGTTCCAAAGAAAGCAGACTGGAGGTGAGATGTAGACAGAATGGGTGATGTGTGGGATGGCCATGATTTCTGCTGGTCAACATGGGGTGATTGTCAACATGTGGTGATTGTCAACATGTGGCAAATTGTCAACATGTCTCGCACAGGGTCACAAAGAGAGGCCTGTAGTACAAGGGTTTGCAACATCTGGTTTTCAGACAGAGACAGGGCAATAAATGTGTGTGTGCCACGTGTGAACTCGGTGTATATCAATAATACATGATACTAGTTTCCTCCATGAAGCATAAAACGGGAAGCGATCAACATTGAAACTAACTCTCTCCCCTCTCTCTCTCCACTCCCCTCACTCTCTCATCTCTCTCTCTCTCTCTCTCTCTCTCTCTCTCCTCTCTCTCTCTCTCTCTCACTCTCTCTCTCTCTCTCCCCCTCTCGTCTATGCTGTGTGTGTATGTGTATGTGTGTGTTGTGTTGTGTGTGTGTGTGTGCTGTGTCGGTGTGTGTGTGTGGTGTGTGTTTGTGGTGTGTTGTGGTTGCACGCGCACCCTCACGCAAGTGTGTGTGTGTGTGGTGTGGTGTGTGTGTGCCGCGCGCGCGTGTTTGTGTGTGTGTGTGTTGTGTTGTGTGTGTGTTGTGTTGGTGTGTGTGTGTGTGTGTGGTGTGTGTGTGTGTGTGTGATTGTGTGCGCGGCGCGTGTGGATTGGTGTCTATCTGTCTGCCTGTGTGTCATCTGACCGTCTGCGTTCCCATACGCACAATCAAAGATCGACAAAAAAAAAAAACGTTTTTAATCATTTCAGTGACTGACTTTTCAATCTTGTGTTTGATTCATATGAATACATTTAGTCCTCACTATAGCAATTCAGAGGGCTCGTCCATATGAGTAGTGCTTCACGCGCACAGCAATGTCAGAGGGGCTCGTAGCCATATGAGTAGTGCGTTCGACTGCGCACTGACAACATGAGTCCGAATATGTAGGGTCGATTTTTTTTTTCAACAGTTTCTCTTTTCAGCACTAAAGAGGTACTGATTCAGTTTATGTCAAACCAATGTAGTGGAGGTGAGGAATGATGACTGCCTCCATCACACATGTCCTTGACCCAGTGAACCACTGCCTGCTTGCCTGTGCTGAACTTTGACCTTTCACCTCTTAACGGTTCTCTACAATGACTGATTTTCCTAATTATTTGTATGTTCATCGACGAACATTATTATTAATAAAGAAATGTGTTACAAAAGTCAGTCCGGTTCTGTTTTTTAAAAAAAATTTTTTAAAATGGGGCCCCCTTTCTTTTGAAAACTGCCCCCTTTTTCCGAAAAAAATTTTCCCTTTCCCCCCAAAAAATTTTAAAAAAAAAAAATTTTTTTTTCCCAAATTTTCTTTTTTAAAAAAAAAATTTTTTTCCCCTTCGAAACAAACTCCCCCCTTTTCCCCCCCAAAAATTTGGGGGTGGGTTGCGTGCGTGCGGGGTGCGTGCGTGCGTGCGGCGCGTGGTGCGTGCGGGGCGGCGGCGTGGCGCGCGCGTGTGTTTGTGTTTCTGTGTGTGTGTGTGTCTGGATTTTGGGTGTTTGTGTGTGTGGGGTTTTGTGTGTTGTGTGTTGTGTGTTTTTTGGTGTGTTTGTGTGGGGTGGGGGGTGTAATATATTTTATTTGTATATAAGGGGTTTTACATGCACCCAAAGTGGGCAGCAAAATTGTCGGGCAACTGTTCTTTCTTTATCCCCCCTTGTTTAACACTCACCCACTCTTCTTTTTCCTCGCAGGCTGACTTTTAACATCCCCCCCGGGTTCATGAAACACACACAGATTAATGAAATAAGAGAAAAAGAGAAAAAAATAAGAGAGGGGGAAGAAAAGGGGGAGAGAGAGAGAGAGAGAGAGAGAGAAGGGAAAGAGGAGAAAAGGGGGAGAGAGGGAGAGGGGGGAAGAAAAAGGGGGGGGGGGCCCCAGTGCAAACCTTAAAGAGAATCTTTCGTTATTCGCAGACAAACACTGTTGGAAAAAACTTAGGCCTTGCTCTTTCCCCCATCAGCGCAACCTGCTAGGATGGGGCCACTGTCTGCATCGGTCGAAGAAAAGACGGAGGGCTGGCAATCGGACCGTGACTGGTTTGAGTTGGACCAGCCAAAGACCAAGTCACAGACTTTAGGTAGGATGTGGAGGTATCGATGAAGTTGAGGGGTGTGGGGAATGGCTACCATTTCTGTCTGGAAAGTGTCATTAAGTCTGGAACGCGGCGTCACAGACGGCAAAGAGGTGTTTTTTCTGGTTTTTCCCCTTCCGTTCCTTGAAAGGAAACAAATAAACAAGGATTTTTTTTAAACAAGAAAACGAGGGCGTAAAAACAAAGAAAAAGATGCGCAAAAAGGAGAGGTCGATTTTGTACACTGGTAACACGCTACACGGATGGCTCAGCAGAAGAGGATACCAGAAATGGAGGTGGAGGAATCGTCCTGATGTTAAAAGATGGAACTCCTGCCCAACACGCATCCCCCCCTAGCAAATTTTTCCTAAACTTCCATCTGAGGCAGACACACTGTTGACAGCAGCCAAAATACTGCGAGAACATGGAAGCCAGCATCCCAGAGTTGTCATCTTCTCTGATTCTCTGTTAGTACTGCAGGCTGTACAAAACCCTCGTACAAGGAACTTCGCTCTCCAATCTCAGCAGTCTATGGAGTACACCGTCACCAGTGGGTAACCTCGCACTACAACATACAGGGCAATGGAGGCTGACCGACTGGCTTGGGAAGGATGTGAACAACCCCAAGTGGAGGTGGAAGTCTTTTAAAAACTCAGGACCATTATCAGAGAAACCCATGACAAATATGGGTCCCACGCAACCAAAGACAAAGAAAAAGGATGCCTATTACTTTCAACCCCGACGGGCCAGGTGAGCATTGTGGACTGAGGACAGGGAACCTCAGTCTTAAGCATCACATGTTCACAAACTTCCACATCGGTGAGTCTGCAGGGCCTCTGTGGGTACAGCCCCAATGCTGTGGGGCACTTCCTGGGGACTGTTCCAACACAACTCAAACCTCCGAAAATGGACCTGGCCGGGAGACACATGGATGGGGAGAGAAGCCTTTGGACCTCTGGAGAGCCTCCGCCGACAGAAAGCCTTCATCAAAGCCTCGGGGGTTCCTGTCTGGGTGAACGACGTAGATAAAAGTACACTGGTTAGCTCCACAGCTAAATGAATATCCTTTTTCCCAAGAGGGTAGAAGGTGAGAAAGAATGAAGACGGACTGTGAGGAACATACAAGTCAAAGGTTGAGTGGGCGCTTTTCATAGAGTTGACGGCTTAAAGCCAAAACCCCTGATGAGGTTGTGGTTTGGAAATCCTTCTCTGTCTGCCCAGCAATAAATGGCTACTCAATGCAGACCAGAGAGGGTTAAGGGGGCGATGTAAGATGATGGATGGGCTTCCCCCTTCCATCCGGGCCGTGTCCTGGATACAGTGAACCTTTGACAGTTCTATGCCCCTGGGGCCTCAGGCGTTGAGATGAAATGTTGTTTGTTTCGGTGTAGAAGTGAGTCAGCACAGAGAATGACAGAAAGTGACACAACACACACCACACACACACACACACCACACACACACACAACACACACACAACACACACACACACACAAAACACACACCACACACACACACACACACACACACACACCACACACACACCACACACCCACTCAACACACACACACAAAAGGGCCCCGCCACAGGGTTCGTATTTAAACCGAAGAATGAGTAGGAACAAATTTGAGATAAAAGTAGTCCATGTATAGCTGTTCAGTCTCATCCACCATCCTTCATTAATCCACATGACTTCATCCAATCTTAATTCTCTCACACTTCGCCCACATGTTTACCATCTCTCTTTTCCCTAATTCACTCATCATTCGTACTTCAGTATCTCAAGGACTTGTCACGCGCATTTTCGCTTCTCTGGTTGACTCTCTCATTGAAGGGCGTACAGCAGTGGCAGGAAAAGTCCTCAGTCGGTTAGTGCGAGCACCTGAATCTCCTCAGGACCCGGGAAGTTTCCCTTTTGGGCTTTGGGATGCCAGTACTTTATGGAGTGGGTTGTGGGTATCTGTTCGGATCTTCCCCAAGCTTCTTAGTGGCAAACATCTGGGAACCACGCGCTCACGGGTACCATCTCTTCCCCATGGAGGCTGTCTTGCTGACTACCTTCTCCAACCGGTCCCAGTCTGTCGTCCTGTAAGACCTTTACTGAAAAATGATTCGTTTTTTTCTACCGCGTTTCTCTCTCTCTCTTTTCTCTTCTCTCTCTCTCTCTCTCTCTCTCTTCTCTCTCTCTCTCTCTCTCTCTCTCCCCTTCTCTCTCTCTCTCTCTCTCTCTCCTCTCTCTCTTCCCCTCCCTTTTCTCTTCCCTTTTCTCTCTCTCTCAAGGGTTTTTCATTTTCGGCGTATTAACTGTAATGGCTTTTAAAAGTAATTTGTAAAAG
>CM031613.1:38236326-38241326 GCA_018398815.1 Conus ventricosus
CTCTGTCTCCACCATATAGCCATTTTCTCTCTCCAAGGCGCGCCAGAGACGGCGCGCGAGCGAACTTCCGGCATGAATAATCAAGGGACATAAATATTCAGAGAAAAACTATCGTCTTTACATTAATCTTTAGCGCCTCTCCTCTCAGCTTGTTTCCGCAGCATAATCTCCCGGGCTGGGAGGCGAGAATCTCTTTGAGGATGGGAATTAATCTATGCAAATCCCAGGGCCGACTGGGCCCGACCTAACCGGGAAAAGACTAATGGCGAAGAGGAACAAGGCGCTACTACTCCCAAGGCAGATGCAGACCAGGGTTATTGTTCTTGGATCCGCGACGCTTCGCGGAGTCGCTCTCTGTCTCTCTCTCTGTCTCTCTGTCTCTGTCTCTCTCTCTCTCTCTCTCTGTCTCTCTCCCACTCTCTCTCTCTCTGTGTCTCTCTCTCTCTCTCTGTCTCTCTCTCTCTCTGTCTCTCTCTCGTGTCTCTCTGTCTCTGTCTCTGTCTCTGTCTCTCTCTCTATCTCTCTCTCTCTCTCTCTCTCTCTCTCTCTCTCTCTCTCTCTCTCTCCTCTCTCTCTCTCTCTCTCTCTCTCTCTCTCTCTCTCCTCACGCGTCTTTTCCCCTGTGGTGGGGAACCGGAAATGGAGAGAAAACAAGCGGCTTGGCGACGGTTTGCGACCGAGGCTCAAACAAGGATTGTTTAGTTCATCAGATGGACTTTGACGCAGAACTGGCTGCGTAGGTCCATTGTCACCATTTTCGCTTAAGCGGAAGACGGACAATCACGATTCTGATTACTTAGGCAACGACGAAAATTAAAACAAAAAAAATGTATTGCACGCACAGCATTTTTAGTGCAGGGTCATTTATTTGCACGTAACTTTCGGTTAACATCTTTGATTTACTTGAAAGGTAATCTCTCTCTCTCTCTCTCTCTCTCTCTCTCTCTCTCTCTCTCTCTCTCTCTCTCTCTCTCTCTCTCTCTCTCTCACACACACACACACACACACACACACACACACACACACACACACACACACACACACACACACACACACACACACACACACACACACACACACACACACACACACACACATTTGTCAACATGTAATGTGTTTAGATTATCTCTATTCAGAATATGTCTCACCGAAGTCAACAAAAGGTATTATGATTAAATCAAATTATGTTCTAAAAACAAAATTTAAACTGGTCTTTTGCTTTGTGTGTGTGTGTGTGTGGTGTGTGTGTGTGTTGTGTGTGTGTGTGTGTGTGTGTGTGTGTGTGTGTGTGTGTGTGTGTGTACGTGCGTGCGTGCGTGCGTGCACGCGCGTGCGCGTGTGTTTGTGTGTCCAGAATATCAAACGCAACTAAGGCAGTACACTCTTCTGTTGCCCACCAGAATATGCAGGAGTGCATTCCCTTGGTTATGGTCTGTTCAGTTCATTTCTGTACGCTTATGTGGAAGGTTTAAGTTGCACAGTGTAAATAATTTTAAGAATCCACCCTACTTTATCTTACGAAGTGGCGGTTTCATGCCATCGGCTTTATTACCATTGTCATTATTATTATTGTGATAACTATTGTGCATACTGGTGTTGTTATCATTATCTTCGTTTCTTTTTGCCGTAACTGTTGGACAGTATGACTCAAGGATTATTATCATCATCATTATTCATCTTCTTCTTATCATTATCATCTATCATCATCACCATTATTAGTGGTAGTAGTAATAGTAGTAGTAGTAATATAATTATCATTAGTAGTAATATTAGTAGCCTTGTTATTATCCTTATTATATATTATTATCATTATTATTATCACTGCTGTTGCTATCATTAATATTGTTATTATTTTCGTATGCATCTACGTTTCTCACTTTATATTTTTTCATTAGACTTATTTGCACAGATTTGTTTATTCATGTATGCTTATGGATTTTTTTCCATTTGTATGCATATACGGAAACGGGACGGGCAGCGGTCGAGAATTCCTATCTTATTCTCCGCTTGTGCGTGTCTTTATTTGTGTGTGTGTGTGTGTGTGTGTGTGTGTGTGTGTGTGTGTGTGGTATTTTGCGCAAGTTCGTTTCGACCTGTAAGCACGCACACACAGGCACTCTACATCCAATAACCAAGAAAATAGTTCGGCACCCCTACAACCCCTACCCCCACCCCCACCCCTTCATCCTCCCTCTCCTCACCCTTCTCCCTCATTCTCTCCCAACCTTCCCCTCTCTCCTCGAAACCCTTCCACATCCGTCCCTCCCCTCTTTTACCCCTCCCTAACCTTCCCCTCTCTCCTCCATGAGACATTTGAATGGAACCTTCACACGTTGGCATAAAATGTCGATTTCGCGGTTAGAAGAAAGAAGGTAACAGCACGCTAATAATTTCCTTTACAACCTACCCCTCACAAAGAACCCTCGCCCCTTGGTTCCAACCGCTGAAGGATCCGCCCATTTTACTCAAGGGCTTATAAAAGTGTTAGGGACGGGAAGATGGAAGCAGGGTGGGAGGAGGAGGAAGAGGAGGAGAGAAGAGAGAGAGAGAGAGAGAGAGAGAAGAGAGAGAGAGAGAGGGAGAGAGAGAGAGAGAGAAAGAGAGAGAGAGAGAGAGAGAGAGAGAGAGAGAGAGAGAGAGGCAGATAGACAGACAGACTGACAGAGAGAGAGAGAGAGAGAGAGAGAAAGAGGGACAGACAAAGAGGCAGTGACAGACACAGACAGAGAGAGAGAGAGAGACAGACAGACAGACAGACAGAGAGAGACAGAGAGATAGACAGACAGACATATAGGCAGACAGACAGATAGAGAACAAACAAAACAAAAGGGACATGGGGTAAGTAAGAAGGAGGAGGTTGAAGAGAGAGAGAGAGAGAGAGAGAGAGAGAGAGAGAGAGAGAGAGAGAGAGAGAGAGAGAGAGAGAGAGAGACATTCAATATCACCCACGTCTTGACATTAATTTTATTTACAGCCCTACCCGATCATAATGTTCACATCAGATCTGGACAGTGGCAGACGGCAAAGTAGGGAAAGAGAACTGACCAACGAGAGAGAGAGAGAGAGAGAGAGAGAGAGAGAGAGAGAGAGAGAGAGAGAGAGAGAGAGAGAGAGAGAAGAGAGAGAGAGAGAGAGCAGGCGACACCCTAAAGCAATAAGGTGTGTGGTGACTAACGAGTCTCGAGTTCTGTTGAGACAAGCACATGTCCATTTATTTCCACCACACATTTCTCCCCTTCTCTCTCTCTCTCTCTCTCTCTCTCTCGTCTTCTCCACGCCTCTCTTTTCTTTTCTTTTCTTTTTTTCTTTTCTTTTCTTTTTTTTTTTTTCTTCTTCTTCTTCGTTTTTACTCGTCTTTTCTTGGCCGTGTATTTATTTATTTTCTCCTCCACGCTTCTTCATATGACCAATGTCAGCGAGATATTGAGAGGCCAAGAAAACTGAAAAGAAAACGCACGCTTTTTTTTTCTCTCCTCCTTTTTTTTTATATTTGATTTCTTCCCCTACCCCCAAACAGCTATTCAAGCCGACAGAGAAACGAGATGGACGTCGAGCGAACCAGTAGAAGGAAAGCAAACATTCTGAATCATCCCTTGTCGACGAGGACAACGCTACGGGTACCTCAGGAGAATCCAACGTCGACTACCCGGGGTACAGCCTCAACATCCCTCCCCCCTCCCCCACCCCCAAATGGACAATTAATTGAACGGCGACAGGGTTGGTGGGGGGGGGGGGTGGAGGTGGGGGGGGAGTGAGGGGTGGGGAGTAGGGGTGGGGATGGGAATCAGCAGGAAGCCCAATAAAATCACTGCCCTTTTGGCCCCCACGGTCCGTCACGCTTCGGGGAGGTTACCATGACTACCAGAGAGCTTCGCGGGTGGAATTCGCCTAATCATGGCAGCGGGGTGGTTTGACAAGGCACCGAAAAAAAGTGGAGGGGGGGGGGTTGTTGGGGGAGGGGGGAAGGAGAGGGGAGCAAGGCTAAGGGGTGTCTACCCCGTGGAGGAGTAGGGAGGGGTAGGCGGGTGGGCTGGGATGGGGTGGGTAGGGAGGAGGTGGAGGAAGAGGAGGTGGGGGAGGGTTGGGGGGGGGGGGGGGGGGAGGACAATGGACTCAGGCACCCGGCAAAATCTCATTTTCTGGGCGAGGCGAGTGTCAGCCGGGGTTCTGTGAAAACCTCCCGTGGCTTTTATGCCTGGCTTGGAGGCGGCGGCACGCTTTTGATGTGACGGAGGCGAGCTGATGACGATGTCAGCCTTCAGCAGGTGATCGACTACGGGGTGGGGGTGGGGGGGGGAGGGAGGATGGAGGAGGAGGGGTTAGTGTGTGGGGGGTTAATACAGGGTGATGGGGACGGAGAGAGGAGGTCACGACATGAGCTGGAGGTCTCCTTCCCCCGAGTCTTTTGATCCGTGGATTCTGAAACTGTGCTTTCAAATTCTGGACTCACCCGTTTGCTCACCCGTACTGCCCACCCCGTCTCTCTCAGTCTCAGCCAAGTCAAGTTCATGTTGTTTATGACCTGGCTGACCATGAAGGCCACACGAAGGCTGACCAGTTTAAGAAGGGGAAAAAAGATTTAGAGCAAAAGACACTAAGATCTCGTGTTCAGACTTCCTCTATTTGTTGGATCGTTTTCTTTTACTTATTGATACAAGAACTTTGGTGGTTTCTTCATACTCATCACCATCCCAACTTACCAACCCATTCCCCTCCCCTGGCCTGATTCATCTTTCCCGTCTTTCGCCGCAATTTGGGAGACTTTTTTTCTTCTTTTTTTTGTGTGTTTGTTTTGTTTTGTTTTGTTTCTGTGGGTTCTGTTTCCTATTTTGTGTACCATTAGTGGCATCCTTCCTACTCTGATCATTCCATCAGCCCAAACACAGCTTCGATCGAGTTCGTCCTGTCGCTTTCTCAGGACTGCAATACACATGGAGCGATAGCGATCAAAGTCAGGTGGTCATGAGGCAACCCAGCAGCGGAGACACTGTACTGCAGTC
>CM031613.1:38256326-38261326 GCA_018398815.1 Conus ventricosus
CTCTCCGTCAGTCAGACAGAGGCCCTCGTCATCACGGTGATTCCTGACTGGGGGTCTCATCTCATCCAAAGCTGGGACCATCCTCCCTTCAATTTGCTTCGTCCTCCACCATCTCTAAAAACCCCCTTTCATCCCCTTCCCTTCCCTCCTCTCTCACGCTCCTGTCCATATCCTCCTCACCATCTCCTTTTCATTCCCTACTACCCTTTCGAAGAACCCTCTCGCAGGAAGCTAGTTAGTGTATGTTGAAGACGGGGGATTAAATTTTTTTTTTAAAGTTAAAGCTGGGAGACAATCTTCATAATTGAATACCACAACTGACAAGCGGCTGGGAGCGGAAGACGGGCGGGAGGTGGGGATGGGATGGAGAGTGGGGAGTGGGGTGGTGGCGAAAAGTGTGTGTGTGGGGGGGAGGGGCGGGTGTTGAAGATGAACTTTGATGGTTGAGTAGCAGAAGAGTTGATTAGTCAAAGCAGCTGCCGGAGCAGCAATAATGGCAGTACTAGTGGTAGTTGCAGTACTAGTGGTAGCTGAGGAGGAGGAGGAGGAGGATGAAGACGAGAAATAGATGGAGGAGCAATCACTAGTAGCATCAGCAGCAGTAGCAATAGTGGTAGTTGTTGTTGTTGGTGGTGGTGGTGGCGGTGGTGGTGTAGCAGAAACATTTGTAATGGCAGAAACAATGGCAGAAATGGTAGCAGTAACGATAGCTGTAACAACAGCATAAAAAAGACAGCTCGAGCTGACAAAGCCGGCATCATCAAAATTTTTTAGTACTGTCGCCACTGATGATGTTTTCGACGATTTCAGAGAAATTGTGGGTACTATATCTCGATTGGGGAACCAAACATGTCCGCTACCAACATAGGCATGAATTGTGAAGAAACACACAGATTTGCAATACTAATTAAAAAAAAATTGGATATATTTACACACACACACACACACACACACACACACACACACACACACACACACACACACACACATATATATATATATTATATATATATATATATATATATATATATATATATATATATCATAATGTTAATGAAACACTTTTGCCCCATGAAAACTAGCCACGGAAGCATGAATTGATGCCCCCAAGTATTGAAAGGCACCATGTGTATGATAAAGTGCATGTTCTGTCAGGCGTGATTTGCCGTGTACATGCACGTCTGAATCAAGAAAGTCAGTGAACTGCGAACACGAAATTTCAACAATACTGGCTCTTAGAGAGAGAGAGAGAGAGAGAGAGAGGAGAGAGAGAGAGAGAGAGAGAGATGAGAATGGAATGAAAGGGAGGGGGGACACACACACACACACACACACACACACACACACACACATATATATATATATATGTGTGTGTGTGTGTGTGTGTGTGTGTGTACCCATCGTCAACACAGCGCAGGCCTCCAAGGGTGGTACAGGACTGCTCTAAAGGCAGGTGAAGACAGTGCTTCTCTGGGTCCTCCCCAGCACCTTCGGGTGTTTCTTTTTCTTCTTTTTCTTTCTTCTTTCTTCATATATATATATATATATATATATATATATATATAGAGAGAGAGAGAGAGAGAGAGAGAGAGATATATATATATATATATATATATATATATATATAAATAAAACAAGTCAAAAGAGGAATCTTAAAACTACAAATTTGTTTCAAGCGTGTTGCGCTGTCATCAGGATGGTTTTTGGTTTGCCCACCGCCGATGTTATATATAGCGTGTGGGCTCCCGTTTGCGGTTGTTTGCACGTGCGGGTTGGCTGCACGTGTTTTTGGGGGGCTTTCAGGTTTTTGTTTTGGGTGTGTTCACTAACAACGATTTCCATTTATGCCTGCAATTGTTTACTATTTCTGTTTTGGTGTTTAAAGTTGCTAAGTGTGGTTTGCATAGTATTAACCATTTTTCAGTTAAACATAGGTTGCACCTTTTTGAAACATTGCTGTATGGTGATGCTCTTTTTATGATTTTCCAGGATATATTGTAGCTTGTTTTTGCGTCTTTAAGTTTCCAGATATATTTGCTCAGTTCTGTTTGGTTTTTATATTTTTCTTTATTAAATGACTGTTTGTGGTTTGCATATCTGGTTTTGAAGTGGTTTTCAGTGATCCCTATGTATGTTTCTTTTTCATTTTCTGATGTCACAGTAGCCTGGTGTACAATGTTGTTGTGAAGACATTTATTGTTTAGTGGGCACTGCTCCTTTCTGGTGCAATTGCACTATGCAATACTATGCAAACCACACTTAGCAACTTTAAACACCAAAACAGAAATAGTAAACAACTGCAGGCATAAATGGAAATCGTTGTTAGTGAACACACCCCAAAACAAAAACCTGAAAGCCCAAAAAAAACACGTGCAGCCAACCCGCACGTGCAAACAACCGCAAACGGGAGCCCACACGCTATATAACATCGGCGGTGGGCAAACCAAAAACCATCCTGATGACAGCGCAACACGCTTGAAACAAATTTGTGGACAGTTTTAAGATTCCTCTTTTAACTTGTTTTATCTAATGTTGCTCCCCAAGGGGTTGAGCACTTAAAAAAATTGTTTTAGGCATTTTAAATATACTGATCTCTCTCTCTCTCTCTCTTTCTCTCTCTCTCTCTCTCTCTCTCTCTCTCTCTCTCTCTCTCTCTCTATATATATATATATATATATATTATATATATATATATATATATACACATGCACACACACACACACACACGCGCGCGCGTGCGCGTGCGCGCAGAGAGAGAGAGAGAGAGAGACAGACAGACAGACAGATAGACAAAGAGAGGGGGGGGGGGGGTGACTGGGGGATTGTCGCAAGGTGGACAGGGGGCTGATCTAACTGTGTGAAAGAAGATTGGAGTAGAATGTTGATGAGAAATTACATGTTGCTAATTTGTTTGTTTGCTTCCTTTATGTGAGTGTGGTGATCGTCATGGAGACGACAGAAGTTACCTGATGGGTGTACCTAGATATGGTTCAACTGGGATAGATCTGACATTGGCTAGAACTTAATTACTATCACTGAAACGCTGTCTCTTTGACGTTCTAGACATGAAGTACGAAAACAATTGAATCATCTTAAGACATTACAGGAGACTTCTTTCAAAGTGATTTTGTTTCAAGGTCTCTATCAAAGCACTGAGTCATGTAGTAGAGTCTTTTATGTATCCATTTTTTACATGTATTTTTACGTGACCAAATAAATCTTAAGAGTCGATGTAAGCAGCAGCCCTTTATAAACGAAGGAAAAGTCTCTAAATGACAATAATTATTACTAATTTGTTGTTGTTTCGTTTGTGTTTGCTTGTTGTTGTTGTTGTTTTTCATCTTCATTCCTTCGCCGTTTAGTGAGATTTCCCTTGCACAACCACATTCAGTTTTTAAAAAGTTGCAGTCCAGCAATTTACAGCGCGCTATTAGGGTCAGGTCGCCATTAAGCAACCCACTAGAGGAGATCCTGCTCCGGCACTAAGTCACGTCACCAGTGGTCAGTGGTGCTTGTTCTCAATTACCATAATTTATTCAGGACATCATCCACTACGCATCCTACCGACGAATATCGCTGCCGATTTCAGGCTCTGGGGAAAAAAAACAACAGATTTTTAAAGTTTTAGTTCTGAGGTCACTGAGTTGGAAATTGTGAGCGTCATTCATTGGAAATCCAGACCTCACCACGTTCATCATACATACAGCAAACAGTTCACTCACAAAAATCTGAAACTATGTACAGCTCTGCAAAGGTCGTTCCGAAATTGAATCTACAAATGTATTAAATCCAGACTTGGTCCCCACGATTTATTTGATCAATTAACCGACTCCTCCTCCTCCTCGCCCTGCTCCTCCTCCTCCTCCTCCTCTTCACCCTCCTTCCCCTCCTGCTGCTCCTCCAAGCGCCTCTCTTTTAACATCTGAACCATCTGTTGGGCCAATGGGAGCAAGCGTTCCATTTGACAAATAGCAGGCTAAAGGGGGGTGATTTATGCCATCTTAACGGCCTCTCCCCGCTCTCCTCATCAACAATTATACGCCTGGCTAGCTCCAGAGATCAGCCTGCGCGCTCATTTGCATTTCGATATATCTTAATCAAAAGGGAATGGCGCAAAATGTACTTTCGTTCTCGCCTTTTTATTTTCCGGCTAGTGTTCCTCTGCTTCATTGGCAACGAGGCTGCCCCCAAGGGACAGAACTCGCAGGGTGCGCGGGGGGAAGAGGGGGGAAGAGGGGGGGGGGAGAGAAGGGTGGGGTGGGGGCTAGGGAATAGGGGTGGTTATTGCGGGGGAGGAGAAGGTAGGGTGGGGTAGGGTGGGGTGGGGTGGGGCCGGGGATTGGGATGGAAGAGTAATCATTTCGGAAAGTCCGTGACAAGTCTTTGGAAGCAGCTTAATTGCTCTGGCTAATAGATTTAGACTGGATGACTTTGTTGTCCTTTTCTTTTCTTCCTTTTTTTTCTCTTTTTTTTTTCTCGTGATGTTTTCCCTTTATCGGTCTTCAGCTTTTCCTTACTTTGTCTGTTTTGTTTTCCTATTTACCTTCACGTGGTCCTTCAGATGAAACTTTTGAGAACATGTTCCTGTATGGTTTGTATGATACTGTACTCTGTTACCTGGTAAGTGCATTGTTTTGCACTGTATTGCAAACAACGTCATTAGTTGAATGACGCAATAGTTACGTCATGTCCAGTGTAACCCCTACTGCCTGCCTCTCTCTCTCTCTCTCTCTCTCTCTCTCTCTCTCTCTCTCTCTCTCTCTCTCTCTCTCTCTCTCTCGCTCTCTCTCTGTCTGTCTGTCTGTCTCTGTCTCTCTCTCTCTCTCTCTCTCTCTCTGCCTCTCGCTCTCTCTGTCTGTCTGTCTGTCTCTGTCTCTCTGTCTCTCTGTCTCCTCTCTCTCTCTCTCTCTCTCTCTCTCTCTCTCTCTCTCTGCCTCTCGCTCTCTCTCTTTGTCTGTCTGTCTATCTCTGTCTCTCTGTCTCTCTGTCTCTGTCTCTCT
>CM031613.1:38266326-38268826 GCA_018398815.1 Conus ventricosus
CATCGCAATGTAAGACTCGTTAAAAGTTGTTAATAACGAGCATAGCTCTTTGTTCATTAAAGATTAGTTCATTTATTTACTTATCTATTTTTCTTCTTCTTCTTCTTCTTCTTCTTTTCTTCTTCTTCTTTTCTTCTTCTTCTTCTTTTTCTTCTTCTTCTTCTTCTTCTTCTTCTTCTTCTTCTTCTTCTCCTTCTTCTTCTTCTTCTTCTTCTTCTTCTTCTTCTTCTTCTTTTTCTTCATTACTCGGTGTGAATTTCTTGGATCGCAATAGGTGACATTGTTGCACATCCTTTCCATCAACCAGGTAACCCAATTCCGCGTCCTGAAACATGAAACTCGTGCATTCTGCTTCATTTAGAAATCGTCGTGTGTTTTCTGTTACACGATACTATGTAGAAAGTCCAAAGGCCAAAATGGGTTTCCGTTACCCGTTACAGGGTTTTTTGTTGTTTTTTTCTCTCTCTCTCTTCTCAATTGGACCCAGGTCTCATTTTTTCAGTTCGTTTTGATCTAGTGCAAGCCTACTTGAATCCTCAAGATGTAAACATCTCTTCTCACTTCTGTATTCACGCAGCAAATTGTTTGGGGTCTGTGACTGTTAGCAACCTTATATGTTCACCTTATTTCTTTTGCGTCTTCTGCCTTGGAAGGAAAACAAATCAAAGAACGGCAAACAAACAAGATTCCGTTCCAGTTTCACCAAGGAGGTGGCACTGCGTGCGGACTAGTCCATATACGCTATACCACATCTGCTCAGTTTCGAAATCACACTGCGCATGATTTAAAGCTGATGAAAAAACAAATTGATGAATTAGATGAGAGAAGTGAAGAGAAGGATCTCATGGGTACGACTTAGCAGATGTCTGACCTGCACATTAGCCCAACGCATTGGTCAGATCTTGGGTTCCTACCTTACCATTGCCTGTGCCATTATTATTTATTGTATGTGTCTGTGGGAGTGTACACGTGTGTGTAGATATGTTTGTGCGTGGATCTATGGACACGGGCCTTGTGTGTGTGTGTGTGTGTGTGTGTGTGTGTGTGTGTGTGTGTGTGTGTGTGTGTGTGTGTGTGTTTGTGTGTGTGCGTGCGTGCGTGCGTGCGTGCGCGCGCGCGCGCGCATGTCTGATTTTTTTGTGTGTGTGGAAAATGAACGCTAAGAAAATGATATAACAACAACAACAACACAGACACAGACACACACACACACACACACACACACACACACCACACACACACACACACACACACACACACACACACACGTACACACACACGGATGTGCCTATCCCATCCATGATTTTCCGCGTTCTAGGCGAGTACCCTCACCTGTTCTAGCTTGTGCCTTGCTGTATTGAAGGAAGGTCAAGCAGATATCGCACAGTTTCAACTGGTGTGTCCTTCGTAGTTCCCAAGATCAGTCTCATTGCTTTATTTTGATTTCTTTCATATTTGAGAAGATTGCCTCTGGGCAGTGTTGTAAGCCCTAATCCACAATCAATCACACTGAATAGAACTGCGTGATACAGGCGGTAGAGATGACGCTGTTCTTTGCCTTCCAATGCTTTCATGGCAGACAGGCCCTTTTTTGCTAAAGACCTGGTCTTTGTTGTAAGCATCTTCCAGGTCTATTGGAACTGCCAGTATTCCTTCCTTTCTTAGGAATCCTTCGTATACTTCACAGGCAAAAGCGGCCGCATATTACGTGTACTTTTACCTGTTCTGTAGCCTCCTTGATTTGGAGGGAGGATTTGCTTATCTTCAAGGTCTCTTACGAGTTTTTTGTTGTTGCTATGATTCGTTTCGTGTGCTTTCCTACTATATTTTGCATAGTGAGTAAGCGGTAGCCGTTCAGCCGATGATGTTCTTTTTCTGGTTTTGGTGAAGCTTTCAGGTAACTGTGTATCCAGTCTTCTGGGACATAAACTTTATCGAAACTGTTCTGATAGAGATTAAACATATGGCTTCTGTCCTCTACTGAAAGCTATTCAATATCTGGATAGCGTAGTTTATCTGGACTTGGAGCACTATCTTTAGTGCAGTTAGTTATTGATCATTCAGTTCATCTGTTGTTATTTCATCATCAATGTCAGTTTGAGCTAGGTGTTGATTTCACTTGATTAAACATTTCTTCTTTTCCTCCAAATTTTTCCGATCACTCTGTTCTATGAAACTTTTCAGTAGAGACGACCCTTTCTCCTCATTTTTCTTGAGTTTTGTGGTCCCCTCGGCGTCTAGGATATCTGGGGTGGAGTTGTTACAGTATTTTCCTTCCACGCGATGATACAACTGCCAGAACTGAATGAGGTTTGTGTCATGATTCTTCACAAGCAAAGTGAAAAGAACTCAAAACAAAATACACAAACAGAAATAAAATCTGACGGACCACACTAGGTAAACAAAAGCACACCTTTCATCTCTAAAATGTTATCTTATTAGTATTATTAGTCTCTTACAATCATTATTTTCTTTTTTATTATTCTTTTCCTCTGACCAC
>CM031613.1:38288826-38306326 GCA_018398815.1 Conus ventricosus
AATAGGTGGGCGGGGAGTCATCTTAGTCATGATCAGATTAACTCCCCCTCTGTTACATAGTAACTCCCTGGGAGTCAGAAAACACGTGTCACATTAACTCCCAGGGGAGTAATTCTAAACTGTGAAAAATTGACTCCCGTTAGTGGGCAGGGAGTTAAACTTTTACACGCCTGGATTAACTCCCGGGAGTTAATCTGTACTAACTCCCAGGGGGTCATTCTGTTACATGGTGGAAGTTAAGTATGATATATGTACAAAATGACTCCCCCCCCCCCCCCCTTAATGTTTCAAGAATTTGTTGAGACTTCTACAAAAAAGATTTTAGAACATTTTGAAGTTTACTGAGTGGAGTTATTTTGGCACAGGGTGGGAGTCATTCTAGTTTAACTCCCAGGGAGTTAAAATCTACATATGAACAGTTTAACTCCCTGGGAGTTAAACCATTCGGGGAGTTAAAACTTTTCGTTACACCGGCCTCATTATTTCCTCTATTATTTTGAATCGTTCTTTTGTCATGACGGTGGAATTGTCGGCCTGCCTGTTGAATTTCGCCACTACTTAAGTGATCAACATTCTGTCTGCGAAAGCGTGCGTGCGCAGACATCTGTAAGAGTGCGCGTGAGCACATTATGGCAATAGCCAGAATGATGAATATGATGTATTGAACTGTCATGATGACAATGTAAATAATCACGTGTATTAATTGTTTATCTCATTTACATTAATCCTAGCCGGTATGTCATTAGGATCACCAACATATAGTACTATACAGGACAAATAAATCCAATCCACGCCGTTACTCGCCTCTCCCACCAATCCACCAACGTCTTCACTTTATTTTTTCTTTATCTATTTTTTGACTTAACTCTCTAATCCAGACCATATGGCAATGATTTTGCTGGTGCTTGTTGAGGTGGTGGTGAGGAGGGGGAGGAGGATATTGTTTAATACTGAATCTCGGGACAAAATGAAAAAAAGAAGCACACGCGCACGATCTCTCTCTCTCTCTCTCTCCTCTCTCTCTCTCTCTCTCTCTCTCTCCTCTCTCTCTCTCTCTCTCTCTCTCTCTCTCTCTCTCTCTACACACGCACACACACAAATACACTTTATTAACCAGTGACTTCACGCCACAAAAGACACTATTCAATTTCACACTCAGAATTAGTAAACAATAAACAAGTAGTCTGAATCTTGGTTCCATGATGAAATACAAACAACGCCCATAACTCCAAAGAAATGCTGCTGACGACACCGAATCGCCTAGCAGATCAAGGATATTCCAAGCTTACCTACTATGTATATATATATTACCCTGTACCGGACGCATCTACACAGCAATAACAACTGGAGAAACGAAGAGATACAAATTAACATTTATTCAAAACTGGCACAACCTTTTCGATCTTAGAAATAGTCCGACAACACAGGTAACCTCGATTGGATTGAAATGAAAGTAAATATGAAAATATTAATGTGGCAGGGAGCAGTCAGCAGTAAATGATAAACAGGTTGGGTAACTCTTGCTCCCGTCAGCAGTAAATGATAATCAAGTAGGCAAAATTTTCACCATCAGATCCCCCTTCACTTGCCGATCTACCAACCTTGTGTACATTCTTTCATGCAGCCTCTGTTCCAAACTCTACTGTGGTGAGACCTACCGGACCCTGGATGAAAGATTCAGGGAACACCTCCAGGCTGTCAACCTGAATAAGGACACCCCCATAGGTACACATTTCAATAGCCCTGGACATAACGTGTTTCATATGTCAGTCTCTGCTGTTCACCAAACCACTCAGATGCCATACACCGTAAATTCCTTGAATCATCTCTGATCTCTAGGCTAGGGACGCTCACTCCCCATGGACTGAACATCAAGGACTGAGGTGATGGAGTCGCCATTTTAGCTATACAATGTGGACTGCCTGAACATATTTTTTTTCTTCAACATGCCAGCAGCTGGGATAGGGTACATAGCTTGTTTGTGGTCTTCAGCACTACGCTACCCTTGTTGTTGTTGTTGTTGTTGTTGTTGTTGTTGTTGTTGTTGTTGTTTTTTCAAAAAAGTTTTTTGAGGTTGAAAAAATTGTTTGCGGTTGTGCATGTATATATCATATACATGCCTAGACACCCTAAGGTATGCATATCTTTATGAGTTATAAACGTGCTTCCCCCCTTCCTCCCCCCTTTTCCCCCCGTCCCCTCCCCTTTCTCCCTCTCTATAATGGTAGGTGTGTGGGGTGGGTGATGCCGGGTGTGTGTGTGTGTGTGTGTGTGTGTGTGTGTGTGTGTGTGTGTGTGTGTGTGTGTGTGTGTGTGTGTGTGTGTTTTCTTCCCCCTTTGTGTGTGTGTGTGTGTGTGTGTGTGTGTGTGTGTGTGTGTGTGTGTGTGTGTGTGTGTGTTGAGTACTTGTCACTTCAGATTTGTTGAAACAATTCCTGTGTCCTCAGTTTCATGTCACTTGAAAAATGACTCTAAGATTCGAAACGTTGTGCATTGTTTTTGTTTTCTCTTTAAACCTCCCTTTTTGTTTCGGTCTTTACCACCAATCTTCAAATTATATAGTTGTTAGGGTAACTCTTGCTCCCAGGATGAAGTCAACACACGCCCGTGACTTCAACGGAAAGCTGCTTACGACACCGAATCGTCCGCCTAGCAGGTAGGACAGCACAGGGCACACACAACAAACACCCAATCGTCCGCCTAGTAGGTAGGACAGCACAGGGCACACACAACAAACACCCAATCGTCCGCCTAGCAGGTAGGACAACAAAGGGCACACACAACAAACACCCAATCGTCCGCCTAGCAGGTAGGACAGCACAGGGCACACACAACAAACAAGGAAACAAAACAAAAATGGAATCAGAATCAGGCAGAGGCGGAGTGTGGGGCGCGTTTGCTGTGCTTGTTTTTGTTGTCTTTCTAATCGAATAGCGCGAATGTTTCGGTTCTATAAAGTCCTTTTCTTTTTACGTATGTCTTGTTCTTTGTATGTGTGTGTGTGTGTGTGTGTGTGTGTGTGTGTGTGTGTGTGTGTGTGTGTGTGTGGTGTGTGTGTGTGTGTGTGTGTGCGTGCGTGTGTGCGTGCGTGTGTATGTGTGTGTGTGTGTGTGTGTGTGTGTGTGTGTGTGTGTGTGTGTGTGTGTAGCAATTTGGTAGTGGGGGAAAACCAGTGCAGGCTAACAACTCCTTTTTCATTACATCAACACGACTTGGCAAAAAAAATGCGAAGGAAAACAAAAGGTAGACGGGAGGGGATACAGAAAAAGAGAATGAAAATTTGGGGAAATATATATATATATCATACATGTAAAACCCTTCTCTGGCAGGCTATGTGGACCATCGTAACACATTTGGAAGACAGAACCATTCATATTGCCTACACCGTGAAGGGTAGACAGGTTGAACGAAAAGAAGGTGTGGTAAAGAAATACGTTGCTGAAAAACTAAAATCATACGTAAACCATAAAAGATATGAGTGAATCTATGGGCCGACGCTTGAGGATCCACTTAAGGATACAAAAGAGGTTAAAAAAAAAGTTCAACAGAGTAGTCAGCTCTACTGTCACATAACCCAAGCATTGTCAGCAGCTCAGAATCGTGCAGAACAGCCTTTACTTGGATCTTCCAAGAGATGCAATCTCGCGCGGATTAACCAAGCATAGTATGTTGGACAATTCAGCAGTACGGGAAAAACAAATGCAGGCTTACAATTCCTCCATCATTACATCAGCGACATGGCAAAGATTCGAAGAAGAAAAAAAAAAAGGTAGGGAGATTCAGAGAAATATTTTGTAAACATGAAATCTTTCACTAGTAGGCTATGGGACCAATTGTAACCCGTCTTGAAGAGAGAACCATTCATATCGCCTGCTCCGAGGTCTTTTGTCCGCTGGATCGGACTCATCAGGGAGGCACGGCTGACGGTGTCTGTGCTCCCTTGCCAAGTATATACATGTGTGTGTGTGTGTGTGTGTGTGTGTGTGTGTGTGTGTGTGTGTGTGTGTGTGTGTGCTGTTACATTTGCAAGAAGACGACAAATTCAAATGTGCAGATACTCGTGGGATACTCATATTTTCGTTTCTTAACAATCGATCATTTCATGTTCCGACACTAAACTTCCTCTCTCTCTCTCTCTCTCTCTCTCTCTCTCTCTCTCTCTCTCTCTCTCTCTCTCTCTCTCTTCTCTCTCTCTCTCTCTCTTCTTCTTCTTCTTCTTCTTCTTCTTCTTCTACTGTTGTATTTTTTCCCCTCAATTCAGTCTCCTTTTCATCCCTCTCTTTTTCCTCCTCCCACGTCTTCTACTTCTGTTTCTGCTCCTCCTCATCTTCCTCTTCCTTCTCCTCTGCTTCTTCTTCTTCTTCTTCTTCTCTTCTTCATTCTCCTCTTTTCTTCTTTTTTTTCTTCTTTCTTTCTTTCTTCCTTTTCTTCTTTCTTCTACTTTCGCCTCTTTTTCTTCTTCTTACTTCTTTCTTTCTTTGTTTCTTTCTTCTTCTTCATCATCATCATCATCATCATCATCATCATCATCATCATCTTCTTCTTCTTCTTCTTCTTCTTCTTCTTCTCTTCTGCTTCCCCTCCTCCTCCTCTTTTTCTTCTTCTTCTTTCTCCCCTCCTCCTCGTTGTTCCTTTTCCTCCTGTTCTGATTCTGCTTCTTCTTCTCCACCTCCTCCTCCTCCTTTATGTTCTTCTTCTTCCACTACTTCTTCGTCTTCTTTTCCCTCTTCTTCTTTACCCTCCTCCTTCTACTTTTCCTCGTTCATCGCTTCGGATTTTCAATCCAATTTGCTGTTCCCTCAAGATGGCAGATACCTGTCGATTTCATGGCTTATGAACAGACCAGGTACCCTGCCACCAAACGTGCTCACGCTGCTCTGACATCGACTCATACCGAACAAGCAGATTCAGCAGATTTTGGATTGACTGTACTTATCTGATACGAGATGGTGGTTTCATTTCTATAATGGAATCTTACCGTACTTATCTGATACTAGATGGTGGTTTCATTTCTATAATGGAATCTTACTGTACTTCTCTGATACTAGAGGGTGGTTTCATTTCTATAAGGGAATCTTTCCTCAATTTGTTCCTTTCATCGGCTTGATTTTGAAGAGACACCAACCTGATTATGGAATAAATTCTCTCGTTTCTGGCACTGTCATACGTCACCAGAAAGAGAAGAAGAAGAAGATAATAAAAAAAAAAGAAAAAAGAAACAAAAACAAAAAAACAAAAACAAAAAAAGGGTGCGAGACATAACTCTGTGGAACCATTCATTCCCCTTTTTATCAACACTGTGTTCATTCAAGGGGAGAGAAAGCCAACAGCGGATTGACACGGTCTCACACGGATCCTAGTTGCCCCTTCTTTCCCGTCCACCCCGTTTCATTGCCCCCTAACGGATCGCACCTTGCCTGGCGAAAAATGGGTGCAGCACTACCCCACCTCCTCCTGCTGTTTTTTTTGTCCCATGGGGGGAAAACTGTCAGGAAAGATATATCGTCAGAAATAAGCATATCCCGCGCGCAACTAAGTCATCAGAGCTGTCTGCCAGTTGTATTCTGAATTTCAAATTGTCTATGTATATTTGTTTGTTTGTTCGTTCGTTTGTTTGTTTGTTAATTAGTTTGTCTCTCTCTCTCTCTCTCTCTCTCTCTCTCTTCTCTCTCTCTCTCTCTCTCTCTCTCTCTCTCTCTCTCTCTCTCTCTCCCCCCCCCTCCCCCCGTGTGCGTGCTTTTTTAGTGTGAGTGCGTGGTGTGTGCGCGTCTGTGTGCGCATATGTACATGCGCCTGATGTCGCAAGAGTATACATGTAAAATATATGTGTAAGTGTGTATGTGCATAGCAAGCAACATCATTTGGAATTAATGCTATTTCTCCTTCTTCTTCTTCTTCTGGGAGGGTAAATAAATAAATACATAAAAATGAATCCACCATCGTTAACACCCTTCTTGGGATCTATATACCTGAGAAACGTCCATGCCCCAAGTTTGGTGACGGTAGAGGGGGTAAGCATCACCGGTCTCCCCCCCCCCCCCCCCCCACCTCAGCCCCATCCTCCTCACCCCCTCTTCACCACTTCGACCCGGCTCACCCGGCCAGGTTTGGCAGAGCCGCCATTTCCATCACAAAGGGACGCAACTCGTCACAGGTGGGGAAACTTCTCGGGCGTAGAGGCAACAAAATACGAAGAAAGGGCTTTCCTTCCTTACCTCCCCCTTTCCCCCCTTTTATGCTAATTCTGCCTTCCGAGCTCCCCACGAACTGCTTAATCTGTCTTAGTGACTGATGCCCAAATAATGGGCTGCGCCATCTTTTTCTCATTTGGACTTTCTGCGCCCTCTTGTGGTCACCACAGAAAGAACGGGCGTGTTTGTGACGCTAGAGGGTGGTGGAGGTGGGGTGAGGATGTGGGATGTAGAGAGCATGGGATGTGGGAGGTGGGGGGTGGGGGTGGGGGTGAGATTGTAGAGGAGTAAGGGTACAAGGTGCGGTGGTGGGAGTGGTGGCACGGTGTCTGTCTGTCTGTCTATCATCTGTCAATCTGTTTGTCTGTCTGTCTATCTATCTATCTATCTATCTATCTGTCTACTTATCTGTCTATCGGTTGATCAATTGATTTTTTTAATCTATCTGACGATCTATCTCTCGATCTGTTTATCTATCCGTCTATCTATCTATCGATACATCTCTCTGTCTGTCCGTCTATCTATCTATCTACCCATCTATCTATATATCTGTCCGCCTGTCTGTCTGTTTATCTATCTATCCATTCATCTGTCTATTTAACTAACTATCCATCCATCCATCCATCCATCCATCCATCCATCCATCTATCTATCTATCTATCATCTATCTATCTATCTATCTATCTGTCAGACTCTCTTTTGACTGTCTGTCTGTCTAATTATCTATATATCGACCTCTTCATTGATCGTTCTCTATTGATCTCTCTATATTTACTTATTTACTTATCTACCTATCTATCTATCTGTCTATCTATTTGCCTGGCTGTCTGTCTGTCTGTCTGTCTGTCTGTCTATCTCTATCTATGTATCTGTCTGTCTGTCTGTCTATCTATCTATCGCACGCACACACGCATATATGTATATCTATATCTAGATAGATAGATAGATAGATATAGTTATAGATATAGATAAAAAAAAAGCATACACACACACACACACACATATATATATATATATATATATATATGTGTGTGTGTGTGTGTGTGTGTGTGTGTGTGTGTGTGTGTGTGTGTGTGTGTGTGTGTGCGCGCGCGTGTGCGCGCGTGTGCGCGCGTGCGTGTTTGGAGAGAGAGAGAGAGAGAGAGAGAGAGAGAGGGGGGTTCTTGCACACACACACACAAGTATATATATATATATATATATATATATATATATATATATATATATATATATATATATATATATAATCAGAGTTAAAAAGCCACTCAGAACGTTAAAAGTGCTCAACCATGTAGGGAGCGACATACTAGTTTAAAATAGGATTTTAAAATGGAGAAATTAAAAACCTACAAGCTTGTTTCAAGCTAAAACGCTCTCCTCAGGATATACAATTTGGGCACGCCACCGGTGTTATATATTGTGGTATGTGGGCGTGCGAGCTCTGCGCGTGTGGCACGTGGCCTGCGGTTTTTTTCTTTTTGGGGGCGCGTTCAGGGGGCGACGTGTTACGGAATGGTGCATTGACAAAGATTTCCATTTATGCCTGCAATTGTTTATCATATAATATATATATAATATATATATATATATATATATATATATATATATATATATATATATATATATATATATATATATATATATATATATATATATAAGCGCTTCGCATTAAAGACCGACGGCGCACTGGACTGAAAAGTTGGTTTGAACTCATCAATGATTGAATCTACAACGTGTGTGTTTCTGGGGACTCCCTGACGGAAGGTTGTAGGATTTCAAAGTATTAAAGTAAAATGACGGAGAAAAAATGAGCCAGGCTTTTTATCTGAAATACGGATAGATAGATAGATAGATAGATAGATAGATAGATAGATAGATAGATAGATAGATAGATAGAATGGATAGATGGATGGATGGATAGGCAGACAGACAGACAAATAGACAGATATATAGATAAATAGGTAGATAGAGATAGAAGATAGACAGACAGACAGATAGACAGACAGACAAATAGATAGACAGATATAGACAGATAGACAGACAGACAGACAGGCAGACAGACAAATAGACTCTGTGTGTGTGTGTGTGTGTGTGTGTGTGTGTGTGTGTGTGTGTGTGTGTGTGTGCTAATGAACATTTGTATAATTATCATGCCTATATGAATTACGACAACATGTTGATGACGACGGAGATAACTACGATGTGAGAGAGAGAGACGCTTTGACGCTTTGACGATTTATTGCCTTCAGCTATAGGGGCCATTAAGGCAAGGGGGGTACACATACGACTGGACACATTGCATCATGAAAGTATAAGGAAAATACACATTGTATCATTAAAATAAAAGGAAACTAAATGATTAAATAAACAAAACAATCAGAAGGTAAAGGATTTAGGGATCGCTCACATTGTCAGGATGGTACAAATATTTATATCAAACTACTCACACGTAAACGATCAAATCTTATTAGAGGACTTCCGAACAGACGTCATTTCCAACGCTACCGTCCCGTCCCTTTAGTTCCAAAACACAGTTCCCAATCCCTTCTCTCACCTTGCACGAACAAACATAAACAGTAAACGCAAGCTCACATTCTTCCATTCCTCCTCCCAACCTCACCCTCTAATCCGACAGATCCCCGACCCGCCCGATCGCCCTTCCCCCCCCCCCCCCCCCCCCCCCCCCCACCTTTCCCTTCTCCACTCCCGACCTCGCTGTTCCAAACGCACGCAAGCTCATGTGCGCAAGCGCGCGCGCACACACACACACACACACACACACACACACACACACACACACACACACACACACACACTGTCAACCTCGGGTGATGTCGATGGAGGAAGGACTACGCACAGCCCAAACACACTCACAGCTTGCTTATAATCTCATTCATATATCATGCATTCGTCACATCAAACCACTAGTAAAGTCTATAACTTTACTACACATGATCATAGAACGAAACATCAATGCATATGGAATCAAACAAAATAAAACATTCTCTCTTTCCTTGAACTTCACAAAATCATTTATCTAAATCATCATTAACTAACCCGGGTATAAATAGATTTCTACTTTACCTGGCCAGGTGATCTTAACTATTCACGAATCACTGTCTTTTCTTTTCTTTTTTTTTCTTTTCACTGTCACTTTCACAAGCACGACACAACTGCTGGCACTGGTCAGGTTAGACTGCTGGCACTGGCGTTGGTCTGTGGTTCTGCTTGACGAAGTGACGCTGCCAGGAATGAGGTCGAACCCCCGTTCAGATGGAACAGTGACTATCAACATCGATCTGTTCTCCTTTCTTTCTTCCTGCATCAACGCATTGCACTCTCTCTCTCTCTTCTAGTCTGCTCTATCAAATGGACATGGTTGCTTTCTTTTCCTTTTCTTTTCTTTCTTTTTCTCTTCATTAGTTAGCAACTCTCTCTCTCCACATCTCTCTTTAGTCCTCCCTCTGCAGACTCTATCTGGTGCTAATGCCTCAACTCGGTTCTCTTCTCTCCTCCCCTCATCTCTCTGCTCTTCTCTCCTGCAGAGCTTACACTCAGAACCTCCTCCTCTCTGTCTCCCTGTTCGTTCTCCTTTCTCCTCTCTTCATCTCTCTGCCCTTTCTCTCGTGCAGAGACTACACCCAGAACCTCCTCATCTCTCTCTTCTCCCTGTTCGTTCTTTCTCTCTCTCTCACTCACGCATTACTTTATCCCCTAACTCCCTGTCCAAGGGCGAGTACCATTGGTCAGTATTTTTACCACCTCGTACCCGAAGTTATCTCCCTCTAATTCCATTGGATATTCAAATCATGACAGTCACGCCTACACGCCTTACTCTCTGGGTGGTCAATTGGTCATTTAATTGATTAGCTTGATTTCACCCCCACCACATACTACCTTCTCCCTCTCCCTTTCCGGCGACGTCGTAAATTGGCTAGATCAGTCTGGCCCAGACGTTGCAATAGTCGGGCCAACCTATTGAGACGTTGGTCAGCCACTCCAACTGTCTACAGGGCCGATGCTGTCTCCGTGGAAGATTAGGATTAGCCTCTCGCTGTGCTCAAATTGGCCGGATGAGTCTGATCCGGGCGTCGAGACTCGTTTGAACCAGACATCGAGGCGTCGGTCAGCTACTTAGTCCGTCTGGCTGGACAGACCGTCTCCGTGGAGCCTCTCCGCTATGCTTAATTGGCTGGACCCGATACATGGGGCCGTCTGCCTGCGCCCAGAGTATTCGAGTTAGGGCTTATGTCCAAACAACCTGGACCACGACTTTGGTTGTTTATTTTTTTGTCCGTGACAATTTCCCCCTTGCAAAAGACTATGCACCTCATTGTCTCCAAACAACGGTACAAAAAAGACAACAACCGAATTTGCGACACACACTACACGTGCAAAGTTTGACAAATACTTTACAACCAACGGTTTATAAATTATAAAATATATCATTAGTGAATACCACTCCAATGAGTTATCATTGACAAGCCACATCTTCTCTTCACAATTCCTATGAAAAGCACAATATAGTATGATCACGATCCATGACACTTCACTGAGGAATCTCCATCCTCACTTATTGAAAATAATGCATCACTACCCAAGCGACTGTATGCTCCAAGCATAACTACATTCACATGAACAAGTCTCACAAAGAAAATATGAACAAGTCTCACACAAAAAATATGAACCCATAGCCAACTGGGAATGAACCCATACCCAATCAACATAACTGTAATCAACACATATTATCAACAAAGCACCCCGATATGACTGACTTCCTCTGAGTTGCAGCTGCTAGACTACACGGCTTAAATAGTCAGCTCTGACATTCTGTCGACCTGGAATGTACTGCACTCGATACCTGTAGGGCTGCAGTGCCATTGCCCAACGCAGAACCCTCTGTTTTTCAGCTGTGCCTCCTGCAGGAATTTGAGTGGTTGATGATCTGTCTCTATCACGAACTCTTTCCCATACAAGTATTTGTGGAACTTCTGCACGCCCACACGACAGCTAAACACTCCTTCTCTACAGTTGCGTACCCTTCTTCACACTTGTCAACTTCCTGCTAGCATGCCTCACAGGGAACTCGACCCCTTCATGCTCCTGCAACAATACCGCACCTATCCCACCACCTGATGCATCTGTACGCAACAGAAATGGTTTAGACATATCAGGTAGCTTCAAGATGGGACGGGAACCTAGTCTTTCCAACACCGTCTGCAGTGCTTGCTCTGCAGCGTCTGACCACTCGACCACTGCCGGTTTCCCTGCCTTGACCAAATCACTGAGAGGACTCGTGATTGCTGCGAAATTTGGAACAAACTCCCTATAGAAACCAATAAAACCTAGCAGACTCCTGACTTCTGTTTTGGTCTTTGGTCTCTCTGAATTCATCATCTTCTCCACCTTTCCCCTTTCTGGCTGCTTTGTGTCGCCTCCGACAACAAAACCTAGGAACTCCAGGCTTGGAAAACCAACCTGGCACTTTGTTGTCTGCTGTGAGATTGGCTTGTCTCAACCTCTCTAAAACTGCTCCTAGCTGCCTCATATGCTCCTCCCATGTCTCGGATGCTATCAGAATGTCATCCATGAAATTCACAACGCCTTCCAATCCCGTCAATAACTTCCTCATCATCCGAGAGAAGACTGCAGGTGCGTTGACCATACCAAAAGGAAGTACTCGCCACTGGTATAGCCCCATAGGAGTGGAGAATGCTGTGACTTCCTTTGAGTCCTCACTCAAGGCTATTTGCCAGTAACCCTTGCTCAGATCTATCCTGGTGAAATACGGCTCTTGCTTGTGGCGATCTGAGCGAACAGGTCTTCCATGTTCGGTATGACCTCTGCATCGACCTTGGTGACACTGTTCAGACGTCTATAGTCACACAGAATCGATGCTCACCTGACTTTTTCCTCACTAAGACGACGGGTGCACTATACGATGATTTGGACGGTTCAATCACCCCAAGGTCCAACATCTTTTCTACCTCCTCCTCGATCACTTGCTTGGTGGCATATGGGATCGGGTAGGCTTTCACATGTACGGTTTTTGCGATGTTAACTCCACCGTACATGTCTCTAGAGTTGTCCTGCCTGGTTTATCAGTCAGGGACGCCCTATACTGTTCTAGGAGCCCCCTAACTTCCTCCTGTCTCCTACTGTCTAGCCCTTCATACAGTGACACATCCCTGTATGACTCTTCTCCTGGAAACTCAGGCAACAAAATCTCCCCTTCTTCTGCTGGTCTCCTTCACCTCCATCAATGATTGCTGCTGCGCCTATGTGCTGAGTCTCACGCTGAATATATTTGCAGAGCAAATTTGCATGGAAAAGTTTTGATTTCCCATTCACATCGATTCGGTAGTCCTGATCTACTTTTTCAATGATGGTGAATGGTCCTTTCCAATGCATCAGCAGCTTGTTGTGATCCGTGGGAAGCAGTAACAGGACTTGATCTCCCACCTTGAGGAATTGCTTCCTCACCTTCCTGTCATATTGCTTCTTCTGAACGACCCTAGCCTCCTGCAAACTCTCCCTTGCGACCTTACATGTCTCCTCTAAGCCTATTGCGTAAGTCCACCACATACTGATAAGTGGTTTTGACTTCTTCTGACTCCTGTTCTCCGGACCACAGCTCTTTGAGAATGCACACCGGTCCCCGAACTGTCCGCCCAAACAGCAGCTCAAATGGTGAAAAGCCTGTGCTTTCCTGAGGGGCTTCCCTGTAGGCGAACAGTGCCGCTGGAATGTAACGGTCCCAATCTGCTGGCCTTTCCTCACAGAGCTTCTTTAAGATGCCCTTCAGCACATCATTGAATCTTTCCACCAAGCCATTGCATTGTGGATGGTATGGGGTAGTGAGAAGCTGTGTGATCCCTACAGCCTGTTGACCTCCCTCATCACGCCTGAGGTGAACTGTGACCCCCTGTCCACTGAGAATTTGTGCTGGCACACCCACGCGAGAAAAGATGTCTACCAGCCCTTCAGTGACCTGTTGCGTGTCTAACGCCTTTCAATGCGACTGCTTCTGGGTATCTGGTCGCATAGTCCACGAGCGTCAACACATACCTGTGCCCGCCTTTGGAACAGGCACGATTGGGCCAATCAGGTCAACAGCCACCCTCCTGAATGGTGTGTCAATTAAAAGAGGCTGTTTAAGAGGTGCCTTCCTCTTCACCCCTCTTGTGGCTGACCTTTGACACACGTCACATGACATGCAGAAACGCTTGATGTCTGCCATTGCCCCTGGCCAATGAAAATCATCGAAGATTCGGTCAGCTGTTTTTGCTGGTCCCGAGATGACCCCCATGAGCGACTCGTGACCCACTGACATGACAGTGTCACGATAACCTGCTGGTACCTCTAACTGAGTGGTCACCTTACCTGTCTTCCCCTTGGTGAACACTCGGTACAACAGCCCACCTTTCACAAGAAATTCTGTCTCACCTCCTCTAACCACCTGTTTTCCTCCACCTCTTGCCAACTCCCAAGACTTCACGAGCGAAGGTCTTGTTCCTGCGCTGCCCTAAACTCATCAGGCGACACATCTATGCCCGACTTCCTTGCTGAACGACTAACGGTTTATCAACCTTTTCCTCCTTCTTGCTCCTTGTTTGAACTGCTGCCCCTGTAGCAGTCAACAACTCAGGATCCCCTGGATCCCTTGCCCCGGAATATTTCCAATGATCAAATCATGAAGGGGTTTCTCCATCACCAACACAGACAACTCGCCTGAGAAGTAAGGGGTACGTACTTCTATCTTAGCAACTGGAAACTCCCTCACAGTGCCATCGATTAGAGTACAGGTCTGGATTTGCCCTGTCAAATCCCCTTTCTCGACCAGCGTTGTCTCACCACACCGCATGAACAACCAGTGTCTCGTAACACTTTCACCCTCTGCTGGCCAATCCACCCTTCTTCCACTGGTAACGAACCACTCAGCCTAGTGCCCTCCATCCCTGACACTGACTGCTGTCCAGTGCTAGCCATAGGCTGCACTCCACCCTCTTCAGATTGGATCCCTTTTGGTTCCACTGCAGGTCGTCTTCCCTGGCGACCCTTATCCACCTCTTGCAAGGCTGCTGCCTTCTGGAACCTCATGCGACAATCCCTCGCCACATGTCCCTTCTTGTGACAAATGAAACACCTATTGTCCCTTTGTCCTCCTTTCTGCCCCACCACTGGGTTTGCAGACTGTGCAGAAAACTCCCCTAGTCTCCTTGCACTCTTCTCACCTGTGCCTAGCACCTGTTTCTCCTGCACCTTAGTGCCCAGACGTGCCTCTCTATACACCTCTGCGAACTTCAACAACTCCCCTTGCTGTCTCTGGCTGTCTCTCTTTCAAATGTATGGTTAACTCAGGGCCGCAACCTGACAAAATCTGTTCCTTCATAACCAGCTCTTTCAATTCAGCGAACTCCTTCTTCGTACCGCTCAACTCTAACCATTTATCAAAATAGTGATCTAAACGTGCACCAAACTGTGTGTACGTTTCCCCTGCTTGCAATCTAGCTGAACGAAATTTCTTTCTGAATCCTTCCTCTGTGAGGTCAAATCCCTTCATCAACGACTCCTTCACGGCACCAAAATCAGATTGTTGTTCTGCCGGTAATGCAGTGAAAATCTGTAATGCCTTACCAGTCAATAGCGCTGACAAAATGACTGCCCACTCTTCTGAAGCCAACCCTGACTGGTCGCAAACGTTTCGAAACGACTGATGTATGCATCAATCGAATCGGGTTTCCCTTCAGAGAACTTTGGGAACTTTGGTCGGGGGCGTAACTGCGCACAGAGTCACTGGAAAGTGAACTACCATCCTCGGTAGTCTCCCCTTTGTATTCTCACCTTTTCTAACTCTAATTGAATCCTTAATCTTTCTGTCTCCTGCATTATTCTTTCTGTTTCCTGCGCTTCGCTAGCTTTAGTCCTTTCCTGCTCTGCTATTTCTACAGCGAACACGTCGTCTTTCCGCGCGTTCATTTCCCTTTCCATCTTTTGCTGGTTTTCAACAAATGCTCGCAACTCTTCTCCCGTGTATCCTAAATCACGAGCGACGCTCACTAGTTTTTCAATAGGGTGTTCTTTTCTTCCGCCATTAAATCTCTTTTTTTTTTTAACAAGATTTTATTACTATGACAGCCAAACTGGTGGTTACCGACACGAGTGACGTAATAGCACAATCCGATGAATGATAAAATTAGCTTGGACAACGTAGTTAGTTTTTATAAGACGCCTAGCGCCTGACCCAACTATGAGAGCGAATTATAGGCAATCTGTGCGAAATAATACTCTGGGGCTGAAATGCAAGCCTAGTATTAACTATCTTGGAAGCAATGCCAAGCCTATATTTAACTATCTTGGGAACATACAATAAGACAACACCTTGTCTTAGGATTACAACACTTCAATCCCACCCAGCTTCCTCTCTGAGAAGTTGAACAATTATAATAAATGGGCCAGAATATCCTGGCAAGCTCGCCAATAAATTGTCAACCTCGGGTGATGTCGATGGAGGAAGGACTAGCGCACAGCCCAAACACACTCACAGCTTGCTTATAATCTCATTCATATATCATGCATTCGTCACATCAAACCACTAGTAAAGTCTATAACTTTACTACACATGATCATAGAACGAAACATCAATGCATATGGAATCAAACAAAATAAAACATTCTCTCTTTCCTTGAACTTCACAAAATCATTTATCTAAATCATCATTAACTAACCCGGGTATAAATAGATTTCTACTTTACCTGGCCTTGTGATCTTAACTATTCACGAATCACTGTCTTTTCTTTTCTTTTTTTTTTCTTTTCACTGTCACTTTCACAAGCACGACACAACTGCTGGCACTGGTCAGGTTAGACTGCTGGCACTGGCGTTGGTCTGTGGTTCTGCTTGACGAAGTGACGCTGCCAGGTATGAGGTCGAACCCCCGGTTCAGATGGAACAGTGACTATCAACATCGATCTGTTCTCCTTTCTTTCTTCCTGCATCAACGCATTGCACTCGCTCTCTCTCTTCTAGTCTGCTCTATCAAATGGACATGGTTGCTTTTCTTTTCCTTTTCTTTTCTTTCTTTTTCTCTTCATTAGTTAGCAACTCTCTCTCTCTCCACATCTCTCTTTAGTCCTCCCTCTGCAGACTCTATCTGGTGCTAATGCCTCAACTCGGTTCTCTTCTCTCCTCCCCTCATCTCTCTGCTCTTCTCTCCTGCAGAGCTTACACTCAGAACCTCCTCCTCTCTGTCTCCCTGTTCGTTCTCCTTTCTCCTCTCTTCATCTCTCTGCCCTTTCTCTCGTGCAGAGACTACACCCAGAACCTCCTCATCTCTCTCTCCCTGTTCGTTCTTTCTCTCTCTCTCACTCACGCATTACTTTATCCCCTAACTCCCTGTCCAAGGGCGAGTACCATTGGTCAGTATTTTTACCACCTTGTACCCGAAGTTATCTCCCTCTAATTCCATTGGATATTCAAATCATGACATTCACGCCTACACGCCTTACTCTCTGTGGTGGTCAATTGGTCATTTAATTGATTAGCTTGATTTCACCCCCACCACATACTACCTTCTCCCTCTCCCTTTCCGGCAACGTCGTAAATTGGCTAGATCAGTCTGGCCCAGACGTTGCAATAGGTCGGGCCAACCTATTGAGACGTTGGTCAGCCACTCCGACTGTCTACAGGGCCGATGCTGTCTCCGTGGAAGATTAGGATTAGCCTCTCGCTGTGCTCAAATTGGCCGGATGAGTCTGATCCGGGCGTCGAGACTCGTTTGACCAGACATCGAGGCGTCGGTCAGCTACTTAGTCCGTCTGGCTGGACAGACCGTCTCCGTGGAGCCTCTCCGCTATGCTTAATTGGCTGGACCCGATACATGGGGCCGTCTGCCTGGCGCCCAGAGTATTTGAGTTAGGGCTTATGTCCAAACAACCTGGACCACGACTTTGGTTGTTTATTTTTTTGTCCGTGACACACACACACACACACACACACACACACACACACACACACACACACACACACACACACACACACACACACACACACACACACACACACACACACACACTGAGACTACATGGCCATCCACTAGTTACAAAAGAAGATACTAAGACAAAACAAGGAACATTAGATTACAGTACTATTTTTCATTAAGTTCTAACTTCTTTTTTCTCGTCTTGGTAGCATCAGTTAAATACTTAGCAAGACCAATGATAGTTGCATCATTATCTGTTGCCAAAAGATTAATTAAACCACTTACTGTAGGCTCGACATGAGTCATGTTGAAAAAAGGATATTTTCGG
>CM031613.1:38316326-38318826 GCA_018398815.1 Conus ventricosus
TGTCTGTCTGTCTTTCTTTCTCTCTCTCTCTCTCTCTCCTCTCTCTCTCTCTCTCTCTCTCTCTCTCTCTCTCTCTCCCTCTCCTCTCTCTCTCTCTCTCTCTCTCTCTCTCTCTCTCCTCTCTCTCTCTCTCTCTCTCTCTCTCTCTCTCTCTCTCTCGTTATCGTTATCGTTATCGTTATCTCTCACTCTCTCGACGAGTTAATGAGTTAAACTACATCATGAACGCACAACACAGAGAAAAACAGAGGAAATGAACGGCATTTAGTAGAACATGCCACAATACGCTTACATCCACGGCTCAGAACTGTTTATCTAACTAACCTCCTCTACGTCTGTCCACCTCACCCCTTCTCTCCCACCTCTCCCTCTCCATCTACTCCCTTCTCTTTCTTCTCCCCTGCCACCATCATGTACAATAGAACTGCCCTAGATTTGTATCATCTAGCGTTTGTCGTAGATTCAGATCCCCCCCCCCCCCCCCCCCCCTTCTCCCAAGAAGGCATTTCTATTGAAGGCAGTTCACACAATAAATATGAGGAAAGATTAAAAAAAAAGAAATAATAGAAATGAAAAGAAATAACTTATCGAAGAAAAAAATGACAGAAATAATCTTTGCACATCATTTTTACCCTCTGCAGACAACAGGTTAAAAGTATCCGAATGGCATACACAGAGAGAGAGAGAGAAGAGAGAGAGAGAGAGAGAGAGAGAGAGAGAGAGAGAGAGAGAAGAGAGAGAGAGAGAGAGAGAGAGAGAGAGAAGAGAGAGATAAGCCGAGTATATTACGAAAATTGACAAAGGTTGCATCGTGACAGTTGAGAAAGGTTCGTTTCTCAAAGTTCTGTACAATTTCTGCCGAGGCTTTGTTGGGTGACGTAATAACAGTTTTAGAAGGTTATAACCATATTGATAATAACAAAATAAACAAAGTCAACATACATTCAGAATTCGGTCTGGATCTGCAAACATCAACTTATATGAGAGCATCTGGAAATAAGATCTTTCAACATAAAAACTTTTTCGAGCAATACAGTCTCTTTTAAGTCATGGAGCATTATTTGCAGTCTTGAAGATTGTCTTTCTGATCTACACTAACACGGGTTTGGGCAACTAATACAATGAAATGAAATACATGATCCATTTGTACATTTTGTAAAATACAACTATGGTTAATGATTCAGTTATCAGCAAATTTAATTCAAACAGACATTTTTCATTAACAAATCCACCGGCGTTTCCCCAAAATGATCAACGAGCATGTAATGCCAGAACATATGTGTATTGCTATCGCTAACTTAGCTACAGAAAGTACATACATTACTCTTCAGTACACCCATTTTCTTCAGAATAACTCTAGTCCCAAGGCATTTGTGTATTATCCGTAACTGTAACCATTTCGATTTTTTTCCGACAGAAGTTTTGGTAAAATATAGCAAACAATATTTCCAGTCATTTTCAACATTCAGTTTTGTATCCTAGATTGTAAGCCACTGCGGACGAATAAGTTTATGCATAAATATCATAATATAATTTTGACCTTTGACAAACTAATGTCTGCTTTTTGTTACTTCTGTTGTTGTTGTTGTTTTTTCCAACTGATCACTATCTTATAACAAGCTAATAATCCAAGACGACTGACATTTAGCACACAAATACTCCACACTAAACAACAAACAACAGGGAAAATGAGGGAATAAGTATTGGAACAGGGAAGGGGCGGGTGGGTAGGTGAGGGGTGGACGTGAAAGATCGTTTGGCAGGTGTCATCTGCCTCGTCAGAACGAGAATGAAATATTCATTATTACTTGGGTTCCACCGTTTCCCCTTGACCCCCCCCCTCTCTCTCTCTCTCTCTCTCTCTCTCCTCTCTCTCTCTCTCTCTCTCTCTCTCTCTCTCTCTCTCTCTTCTCTCTCTCTCTCTCTCTCTCTCTCTCTCTCTCACTCTCTCTCTCTCTCTCTCTCTCTCTCTCTCTCTCTCGGCTCTTCCTCCTCCCTATCCCACATCCCTCCCGCCGCCACCCCCCCCCCCCGCCAACCCACAAATCCATTCGTGCCTCCTTCCTTCCATCCCTCAAGTTCTCCACCCCCAGCCAGAGCCCTCCCCCCCCCCCCTCACTCCCTCCTCCTCCCGCACCAACTCTTCCTGTGCCGCTTCTGGGAGACAATGAGAAGCTCATCATTTTTATCTTGTCAACGCAACAGTCTCTGTTTATCGGGTTTCCTGAATGGGGGTGCTCGAGCGAAGCTCGGATGTTGGGCACAGTTGGAGTAGGGGGGAGGGGGGGGGGGGGAGTTTGCTTCTGCTGTATTCGCTCTGTCTGTCTGTCTGTCTGTCTGTCTGTCTGTCTGTCTCTGTCTCTCTCTCTCTCTCTCTCTCTCTCTCTCTCTCTCTCTCTCTCTCTCTCTCTCTGTTCGGGCGCGCTCGCTCGTGCACATGTGTGTGTGTGTGTGTGTGTGTGTGTGTGTGTGTGTGTGTGTGTGTGTGTGTGTGTGTGTG
>CM031613.1:38323826-38328826 GCA_018398815.1 Conus ventricosus
CCGTCATTCTAGACAGACCCTTCTGTTGTCAATCACCAGCCGTCATTCTACACAGACCCTTCTGTTGTCAATCACCAGCCGTCATTCTAGACAGACCCTTCTGTTGTCAATCACCAGCCGTCATTCTACACAGACCCTTCTGTTGTCAATCACCAGCCCTCATTCCATCGAGTTTTCTTCGCCGTTCAGAAACCGTATGCAAATTACCTTCGGTTTTTTTTTTAAACGACCTTAATGAACTGTGTAACATAAGTTAGTTGTCCATACTCGGTGTTCAACACAGCAAACGAGTGAACGTGATTTTGAATTATGAGTTTGTGAATTAATCGGCAGACGTCTAATTTCGACTTTTGTGGATATGAATATTGAAAGTCACTATTTCAGACACAGACACAGAGCTACCTAAGATTTGGATTTCTTACTCTTTTCGTGTTTGTTTGTGTGTGTGTGTGTGTGGGGGGGGGGGTTATTATGCTAGTGGATGGGTGGGCAGGTGAGTGCATTCGTGTGTGTGTGTGCGCATTGGTATGTGTGTGTGGGGGGAGGGGGAGGGGGGCTGGAGAAGAGCGCAGGACGTGTCTGAGTGCATGCGTGCATGCGTGCGTGTGTGCGTGCGTGTGTGCGTGCGTGTGTGCATGCGTGCTTGTGTGCGTGCATGTGCGCGTGCGTGCATGCGTGCGTGCGTGCTGGCGTGTGTGCTTGCGTGCGTACGTGCGTGTGTCCGCGCGTGCGTGCGTGCGTGCGTGCGTGCGTGCGTGTGTGTGTGTGTGTGTGTGTGTGTGTGTGTTGTGTGTGTGTGTGTGTGTGTGTGTGTGTGTGTGTTCTCTCCGCTCTCACCTTCACTCCTTCCACTGCCCTCCTCCCTCCACCCGTCTCTCTCCATTTTAAAATTTTTCTTCGCTCACTTCATGTTCACCTCTCTCTCTCTCTCTCTCTCTCTCTCTCTCTCTCTCTCTCTCTCTCTCTCTCTCTCTCTCTCTCTCTCTCTCTCCCCTCCCCCCAAGGGAAGAAACTCCAAGGCGGTTCATGTTGGATGCATGGATTATTTGCTGCAGCATTATCAAGGTTTCTGTGCGTCTTGGGAGGCTACGTTCTTCAGCGGTGTTTTTTTTTGTGTGTGTGTGAACCGGGTGATCATCAGCCATGTCAGCGGTTCCTTTGGATTTGAGAGACGTTTGCCGTCACTTCTTGTGTGCATTTGGCAGTTTCGTGTCCAAAAGGAGCAGAGAAAAAGACTGCCATGATTGCAATGCACATTGAACACTGTTAGCGGACAAGACGGTGCTGCCACAGGACAGGCCCTCTGGCTTGTTTTTTCCCCTGGACTTCTCCTCCGTCGGTGCGACCAACCTAAGACCTTCCACTGCGACCCGGTGTGACATTCCATGTTTAGTCCACGCTCGAAATCCCCTCACCCTAACCCCTTGCCCTTACCCCAAGCGGGCTGAAACGGCGCACCATCCTTTAGGAGTAAATCTAGCCCGACCCAGCCTCACCCCTTGTTCGCAAAGCTGCTCTCCTCCTTCCAGATTCTCAGGTTCCCAAACAACAAAACGTGTCAATCAAATCACATTGTACCAGTTTTGTTTTGTTTTTTTATTTCTGAGGGCTGGGGTGGCAAGTCGGAGGGTGTGTGTGTGTGTGTGGGGGGGGGGGGGGGGGGGGGGGGGGGGGGGGGCATTGTGGGCTTGAGCTCCCTACACCACAACGTGTTCGAAACCCACTCTCCAGGAAGTGATTTGGTGTCTGGTGCACAGACCCCCCATGGAGTGAATGTAGCACGTGCCCAAACTCACCCATCCTATGTAACGGGGAGATGGAAAAGCGCACGTGTCTATATCACTCCATGGGGGTGCTTCTGGATCGTGCCCTAGATCTCTCTCTCTCTCTCTCTCTCTCTCTCTCTCTCTCTCTCTCTCTCTCTCTCTCTCTCTCTCTCTCTCTCTCTCAGGAGTCATTTGGGGAAGGGAGCATCAGTGGAAATGGAAGCAAGGAGTGGTGGTGGTGGTGGTAGGGGGAGGGGGGGTCATGTTGAAATCGAAACGGAGGGGATTATATAAAACCTGGAAAGGAAGGATGCAGCAATGAGCTGGGAAGATCAGAAGTTGATTTTGGGAAGAGAAATATAGGGGTGATATGGATATGGCCAGACGGATCTCTACGTCTAGGTCAGACTGATACAGCTAATTTACAAGACCAGTGCCCACAGTTAAGTCAGACGTCGCTGGTTAAAGTAGGAAGGGGGGAGGTATTGTGTATGGGGGTGAAACCAAGTTAATTAATTAAATGACCCATTGACCACCACAGAGAGCAAGGCCGGTAGATGTGACTTTCATGATTTGCATGTCCAATGAAATTAGAGGGGAGGTAACCTCGGTACAAGGCGGGAAAAATTCTGACCAATGGTACTCACCCTTTTGACACGTAGGAACAGAATAAGAAAGCTAGGGGAGTGAGAGAAGAGAGGAGAGAAAAAAAGGAAGAGACAGAGGGAGAGGTTCTGGGAGTAGGCTCTGCACGAGAGAAAAGCAGAGAGATGAGAGGAGGAGTGAAGAGAACCGAGTTGAAGCATTAGCACCATATAGAGTCTGCAGAGGAAGGACTAAGGAGAGATGTTGAGAGAGAGAGTTGTTAATTGATGAAGAAAAAAAAAAGGAAAAAGAAAAAAAGCAACCATGTCCATTTGATATAGCAGACCAGAAGAGAGAGAGAGAGAGTGCAATGCGTTAGTGCAGGAAGGAAGAAAGGAGAACAGTTCGATGCCTGGTAGTCACTGTTCAATTTGAACCGGGGTTCGACCTCATACCTGGCAGCGCCACTTTCATCAGGCAGAACCACAGGCCAACGCCAGTAACCTGACCAGTGCCAGCAGTCCAACCTGACCAGTGCCGGCGGTCTAACCTGACCAGTGCCAGCAGTCCAACCTGACCAGTGCCAGTGATCCAACCTGACCAGTGCCAGCAGTTGTGTTGTGACTGGTGTTTGTGAAAGTGACAGTGAAAAGAAAAAAAAGAAGAAGAAAAGGAAAGACAGTGATTCGTAAATAGTTTAAGATCACCTGGCCAGGTAAAGTAAAAAGTCTATTTATACCCGGGTTAGTTATGATGATTTAGATAAATGGTTTTGTGAAGTTCAAGGAAAGAGAATGTTTTATTTTGTTTGACTCCATGCGCATTGATGTTTTTTCTATGATTATGTGTTGTAAAGTTATAGACTTTACTAGTGGTTTGATTTGACGAATGCATGATATATGAATGAGATTGTAAGCAAGCTGTGAGTGTGTTTGGGCTGTGCGCTAGTCCTTCCTCCACTGACGTACCCTGAGGTTGACAGTTTGCTTTTTCTTCCATTTTGCAATGGAACACCGAAGGACTGGCCTAAAAGTACAACAACATGTGCTTTTCTTGTAGTACATGTGACAATTTTGTTTTGTCGGCGAGGTTGATATAGAAGAATTTCAACCCACTCTGTTTAAAGATGGTACTGTATGTTTTAAACAAGCAGTTAAATCAACAAATCTGGGCGCGAAGGCCAGGAACAGTCCATCTCATTAGGAATTGCTTAGTGCGTTTTGTTTGACAACTGCATTGTGAAGACGTTTCGTGTGTTGTTTTAATTGAACAACAAGTTGTTTAGATGATTTAAAGACCTGTTTTGAATGTGCGTACGTCTATCCGGAAAAGTCACACTTCTATACTAACACTGGTACATAAATGACATTAAGGCTCTTGAGGATTATCGCATTGATTTATTCGTGTCTTTGAATTATGTTTATTATCATATATGGTGATTTCAACGGTAGAACGTCCAGGTTACTCCCAGGTATGAAGTAACAAACAATGTTTCTGTAGTTTGGAGCGGTGATGCTCCAGCTTCGTCTGACGACTTTTCTAAAAGTTCGTAAAATATTAGAGCGAACATAGAATTCTGAGCTCCAAACGGCCGGAACTATCAAAACTACGAAACAAACAACAACACGCTTCGACCTATTGATCATATTCAGGCAGGACAAATAAAAGCTAAAGCAGTGGCAATACATGACAAGGCACTGTTTTTAACATCATCTATTCTGCCTGAAGTAGGCCGATGGGTCGAAACGCGTTGTATCTGTGTTGTAACTTGTTTGTTGCATTCGTTAGGCCTCTCAGTAACTCATCCTCTGCTTTTATGCTTCAGTTACCGCCTGCTGTCACCGGCTTTGTAACCGTTTTGAAAATAAAACCTTCATTAAATGTGGCACGTATTGTTTAGATATGTGCAATGTTCTAGGATGAATCATTCTGTCGTGTTGTTTAGATATGTGCAATGTTCTAGGATGAATCATTCTGTCGTGTTGTTTAGATATGTGCAATGTTCTAGGATGAATCATTCTGTCGTGTTGTTTAGATATGTGCGATATTCTAGGATAAATCATTCTGTCGTGTTGTTTAGATATGTGCTATGTTCTAGGATGAATCATTCTGTCGTATTGTTTAGATATGTGCTATGTTCTAGGATGAATCATTCTGTCGTATTGTTTAGATATGTGCTATGTTCTAGGATGAATCATTCTGTCGTATTGTTTAGATATGTGCTATGTTCTAGGATGAATCATTCTGTCGTATTGTTTAGATATGTGCTATGTTCTAGGATGAATCATTCTGTCGATTGTGTAGGGAAGCGACTGAAAATGGGCTGCATGTTACTTTCAGCTTTCCTGCGCCGGATGATTGCTGAAAAAAAAAATTCTTACCAGTTTACAATGAAAATTCCAGAGTATCTGAAATGGCATTTCTGTTCGCATACACGAACACAAATGTTAATAGAAAACTTGCAATTTATCTACATAAATGCAGTAAGAACGTTGGTGAGATCGTGTAGCAATATTAGTCATGCTTGCGTTTTAGTCAGTACTTAGGTCTTGTCCTGCTTCACTGATTAGTCCGGAAAACGTCATTCTTTTTCTTTTAAGTGAGTGCTTTCTATTCATAAAGGGGCTTTGGCTTATCTCAATAGCTAAT
>CM031613.1:38336326-38338826 GCA_018398815.1 Conus ventricosus
TGAATTAAGTGATAGCTTTAATTAAAAAAAAGAAGCTTTTTTTCCCTTTTGACTGAATTGAAAGCCTTGGGAGAGATCACCTGTCTTTGAAATTCAAATGTGTGCGATGGACAGTACCGTACTAGTCAACGCACGCACCGTACCACAATATCACATTAACTTGATCTTAAGCGGAGGAAAAAAAAATGCTTCCTATTCCTTTTTTCTAAATCAAGTTAGTCACAGCCGCATAAAGATACACTAGCGTTGCGGTTTTGAAATAACTGCCTTATATTTTCATCAATATGAATTAAGTTACTTTTCCACGAGGGTGTTTCGAACACAGATGAAAACCTCTGTTAGTTTCAATTAAAAACTGAATCAAGGTATAATGACTCTTAGTGACTCTTATACAAAATACTCAAAACGTTGACGTTTGTTTATTGATAAAACGTCTGCATCAAGTCAACGTTTTTTTTTTCGTTTTTTTTCCCTTTCTTTCTTTCTTTTTTTCTGCGGGGTGTTAAGTGGCCGGACTGTTTCTTGTTTGTCGTTCCAGCGATACGAACAGTCTTGGATTTTGTGTCATTATTAAGCAGTCTGTCAATAAATCGATATGAGCTGTTACATTGTTTGCCTACTTCTCTTCTTACCTGCTTTGGGGCCCTAGACTCCAGTTTTTCCACCGTCACTTCCATCTCCTTCACTCGATGAAAGGTTCTGTTTGGGTGCTCCTTTGTTTGCTTTTCAAGAGAGGAATGGCGGGAGGGTAAGGTTGCAAGAATGACGGAGAGCGGATAGATAAACACGGGAAGAATTACATTTATAAAATTTTTTTTAAAAAAACCAAAAAAACCAGAGTCAACAGTGGAAAAGAGAGAGAGAGAGAGAGAGAGAGAGAGAGAGAGAGAGAGAGAGAGAGAGAGAGAGAGAGAGAGAGAGAGAGAAACATAATGAAAAGTGCGAATTTACGAAAGAAGGAAAAGTACAGGAACAAAACAGAAAAGAATAGAATTCAAGAAAACAAAGCAAGAGAGAAAAGGAAAACGAAAAAAAAAAAGAAAAAAAAAAAGAGAAAAGAATGAAGAAAGAGAAAAGAAGGAAAGGAGAGGGAAAAGAGGCATACTAAAATTTTTTTTTAAAAAAAGGAGGACGGAAATAAAGAATGAGTGAAATAAAGAAACTAGGACAGGCGAAACAACAAAAATTAAATAGAAAGAAAACCGAAAAACAAATGAGAGAAAAAAAAAAATGTGGGGAAAAAAAAGAAGAAAAAAAGAGAGAGGATAAAAGCAAGAAAGAAAGACAGATATACAAAAAGCGAGGGAAAAGGAGGAATAACAAAAGCAGGACAAAAGAAGAGAGGAAAGATAGAACTAAAGAAAAAGAGGGAGGAAAAAAATGAATGAAAGAGAGAAAGAATGAAAGGATGAAAAAGAAAGAAAATAGGAGAGAAAAAAAAATACGTAAAAAGAAAAAAAAGAAGGACAGAAAAAATATGGGTAGAAAGAAGGAAAGAAAGGCGAAAGACAGGGAGAAAAAAGAAAGAAGAAAGAACAAAGAAAAGAAAAACCTGATAAAAGGAATGAGGAAAACTACGGAAAGGGATAGGAAAACAAAAAGACTAAATAAAAGAAAAATTTTTAAAAAAAAGAAAAAAAAATAAACGAAAGAAAAAGAAAGAAACAAAGAAACAGAAAGGATTAAAAAGAAGGTCAAAAAAAAAATAGAAATCAGATTTTTTTTTTTTTTTAAAAAGGAAAAGGAAGAAACCCCGAAAAGTGAAAATAAAAGGGGGGGGGGGGGAAGGGGGGAGAAAAACAAAAGCGAAAGAAAGGAGAGAAAGAAAAGAAAAAAAAAGACCAGTAGTTCCGCTGGAATCCGTCAAAGTGCACTATAGCATTTCTCAAGGAACCCGTTCAGAAAATGGCGAGACTACAGCCGACGAATAAAGCAGATAACCCTGACTAATATGAAAAAGTATTTACTTCAATGATGATAATTATTATCATTATAATTCCTATCATCATTATCATGATTATCATTGTTATCATTATTATCATCATTATTATAATCATTATTCTTATTACTATCATCATCGTTGTTGTTGCTGTTATCATCATCGTTGTTGTTGTTGTTAGTGTTGTCGCTGCTGTCACCAACATTTGTTATCATCATCACCACTGTATCATTATTTGTATTGTCATCTAATTTGTTACTATTAATTCCGTGGTCTTCTTGATTTCGTCGTGTCATCGCAAATTGATTTTAACTGTAAGAAACAAAAGAACTCATCATCATCATCATCACCATCAGATCAATAAAAGTAATCGTAATGATAATGATAACAACATAACAACAACTATATGACGATGATAATAATAATAATAATAATAATAATAATAATAATAATAATAATAATAATAATAATATACAATAATAATAATAATAATAATAATAATAATGATAATAATTAAAAAAATAATAACAACAATAATGATAATGATAATAGTAATAACAA
>CM031613.1:38343826-38351326 GCA_018398815.1 Conus ventricosus
CATTGTCATCAGCTATGTCTCTTTGATTTATGTACATTCGAATTAGTTGTGGTGTTACATAGTTTGAGGGATTCATTAAACGTCCATGCGATTGGTAGAAAAAGCCATCGTTCTTCATCTGTAGGGTCACGGGTGTTGCGTGAACATGGAGGCCGGGGACGCAAGGCGAACATAACCAGTAACGCTTCACTCCCCCTCCCCATTTCTTTTTCTTCTTTAATTTCTTCTTTCCAGATAGAAGAATTTTGTTATCCTTAACTGCAATATTCTCACACACGTTTTCCCCGTGCCACGATTTGACATTTTCATACAGTTCGGTTTCTATATGGTCTCATTCCCAAACGTGTCCATCTCTGACAATTTTAGGACTTACAGTCGAGTACCGACGGCCCTTTCTACCAATCGCAGAGAAGTTTACAGGATTCGGCAAATTACGCCGTGCGATAAACGTAAACCAATATTTATAAACAAGAGAGACAGAGATTGGGAAAAAAAGTAGAATACCGAAGTTTCGCTGATATATTTTCAAATCAGGTTCTCCTCCGCGTTTCAATCCCCGTTTGTTCGAAACTATGAATGAGAAGTGAATTCGAGGTAGAGAAAAAAAAAAAAAAAACATGTTTTTTTTCTCCGGGTATGGTCAGCCATTACTTCCTACCCAACACCCTCCACTTGCGCCAAATAATTATAGTAACATTCTCCGATTGGTAGGAAGAAGCCTCGGCGCTTTGGTTGTCTGGTAGCTGGAAACAGAACTGAGGAGGAAAACGAAAGGGCTGCAACATACTGGCTTCATTATCTATTGAACGCAGGGTGGCACCTGCTGCAACATACTGGCTTCATTATCTATTGAACGCAGGGTGGCACCTAAGTGGTCTCTATTCCCAAAGCTCTGGACTCCCACATCGTAGTAAATTTGTCAGAGCATAGAAAACGTAAGAATGAAGAAATGTGAAAACTTTGATGCGAAAGGAACAACAGCGCTGTACCAACGAGAGATCACACTTTTCCCCTTCGTTCCCATTAATAGGGGGCCGGAATAGCTCAGTTGGTAGAGCACCGGACTCGTAATCTAAGGGTTGCGGGTTCGAATCTTCGCCGGGTCGTTTCGGTACAGGGGCATTTTTCCCTCGGAGTTCACATTGGTTCTGACTCCATTTCCCATACAGTCCTTCGAATGAGACTATAAACCGAGGTTCTGTGTGTGAACGCACGCATATCTTGCACACACGTAAAATCCCATCACCAACTTTCGGAAGAGAAGGCCAGTTTGGCCATTGGTATGGATGACAGGTTACACATATCATGCACCTTCCCCGAAGATGGAGTATGGCTGCCTTAATGGCGGGATAAAAAACGGTCATACACACAAAACTCCACCCCGTTTGTTGGGTAGATGGGATTGACCCTTGCCTGTCTATACAAGGAGTGTCCGCAGGAGTATCAGCCTGCGTACGCAGAAGAAGAAGTTCCCATTTATTACATCTACAGCACATTTTTTTGCGCCTTTTTCCTCTTTGTTTTGTTCTGTTTTTTTTTGGTTTTGCTTTGTTGTTTTGTTGTTTTTTTTTCTCCTAAATATTCTCCCGCTGTTATATTGTTAAGATAAAAAAAAGAAGAAGAAAAGGGAAACTAAAAACAAACTATAATTATAGAAAAAGGTATATATGACCTGCGAAAAAAAAATCAAATAATTGATAGGCTGATGAATACATTTGGAAAAAAAAAAGATAAACAGAGTTCTAAGTAGATACGTATACGTAGGCAATCTGAGTTCTTCGTGAAAAAGAAGCCTAAAAATCAACAGAAAATAGTCAAATCAAAAACCTGAAACACGAAGAAATAAATAAATACATGAATAGATAAATACGAACTAACTCCCTAACTCACTCACTCACTTACCCACTCAGCCACTAACTCAACAACTGACTTATCAATTAACCAGCAAACCAACCAAATCAGTTGATATGAAATTAGTTGATAACAAAAATAAATGAATGAATAGATAAATGGATGGATAAACAAACAAACGAATAAATATACGAATACATAAACAGTAGATTGATTTATAAACAAACTGATTTATCTGCCGAAAACCTGTTGCGATTTCTTTGCAACAGAGCATAAACAGCACACACATACTCAATACATCATACTGTAGTAAGCTTGCTCATCTAATGTTACATACTTTGTTGAATAGAAAGAAAATAAAAGTACAATAGTTTCTACTAACAGTTTAATGCAGAAAGACCCACTCTTGCGTGGAGTGTCATTCGATTCTTTCTTTGTTCCGATGTCATTTATCATTTTAACAGTGTGATATTACGCAGTGTTGTGTACTACATACAGTGTTTAAAAAAATAAAAAATAAAAAATAAAAAAAATAAAAAAATCAATTCACAAGAATGTAAGCCTACGACAATGCAAGCAGATTCCGTACAATGCAAAAAATGAAAAACCAAAAATAATGTAGGTCTAAAACAATGAAGTAATGATGTAATACATAACAGCGTAGGTCTGACAAAATACACTCAGATGCAATACAAAACAACAAACGTTTAAACGCAATGAAAAATAACGAAGGTCTAACACAACGCAATAAGATACCAAGCAAAACAATGCAGGTCTCACGCAAAACAATAAGATAGCACACAAACAACGTAGGTCTAACACAATGCTAAAAGATACCACACAAAACACAGATCTGACACGGTGCCAGAAGATTCAATGCTGAAAATAACATGCAGAATGCTGTAAGTCCACTACAAGACAGTCAAACAGAATACCATTTTAAAGAAAAAATACAGTACAAAATAACAATGTATAGAGAGGTCTATAAATATAATACAAAACAATGTAAGTCCAACACAATGCAATAATGCTGCACTACTGTAAACAATATGTATACAGCAGTGTAAAAGATACAAAAGAATACAAAAGAAACAATACTATACAAAACAACGCTCTAAAGAAAGATCTAATCCTCCTCTGGTTGGTCATTCTGTCCGTCTTTTTTTTTCTTCTTTCTTTCTTTTTCTGTTTTTTTCCTTTCCTTCCTTCTTTCTTCCTTTTATTCATTATCTGTATCTCTATTTTTCACATCTTTGGACATTTCGCAGAATAAAACTCTTTATCCATCAGAAGCCGAAGTCGTTTTTATCGACATTTTTCTTGAAAAGAAAACGAAGGCGATTTTTAAAAAAATCGAAGAAAATTTCAGTTATGATCTCCGGCTATTACAAACAGCATTTATATTGTTGACATCAAAGACTGAGGCGATCATAAAGATAATACACAAAAAAGAGAATCAGAGATTGCGCTTTCCAAGGTTCTCAGTCCTCTCTCTCTCTCTCCTCTCTCTCTCTCTCTCTCTCTCTCTCCCTCTCTCTCTCTCTCTCTCTCTCTCTCTCTCTCTCTCTGTTGTGTGTGTGTGTGTGTGTGTGTGTGTGTGTGGTGTGTGTGTGTCTTTGGTATGTGAAGATGTCAAGGCTGAAGACCATTTGCACACGACAAAAACCAAGTCCACAATGTTAGCGTTTGATGAGTTGGAGAAACACAAACGTGCTCCACATGCACCGATCGTTCCCGAGTTACCAGCAAATTGATGTCGATCGTGTCGTTGCAGTCAATGACACCATCTGTGCGGTGTCGGGGCTCACACGCAGTACTTCATAACGCGGACTCATTACCTGAATAATGATGAAACTGATCGATGACTTTAGCGCGGGCTTTAAACGAAACAAACGTTAATGGTAATGAGAAATTAATGACTTACATACTTGAGACGATCGAGCAGAGTGGCGAGGAGCTGCTAGATGTAGATACACAAAATATATCCAATTTGGTGGTTGTCTGTGTTTCTACAGATACAAAGACAACACATCATCTTTCATCCGACGCATATTTTGCCATGTCCGTCATTATCATCCTTTTTGAAGCTGTTGATTGTCACCGTTCACACACACACACACACACACACACACACACACACACACACACACACACACACAGGAGCAGGTTTTCACTTTCACAGCTTGCGGAATGAAAATTACCTCAAGAAACAAACCGTGAGATATAAGAATGCACAGATGCATAAACAAATAAATAAGTAAATAAATAAAGGAAGAAATGAATAAGAGAGACAAAACGAGAATTACAATCTGCCTCATACAGACGATGATCTCTTCCTACAGAGAAAAAGAAGAAGACGGTCACTACGACGACGATGACGACGACGAGAAAGAAGAAGAAGAAGATGATGATGATGATGATGATGATGATGATGATGATGATGATGATGATGACGCGACGACGACGACGGCGACAACATCGACGACAACGAAGAAGAAGAAGAAGAAGAAGAAAAGCACTTAAAATGTAGGGCTACTTTCACAGTAAAACACCGGCTGAAATCCAGCTAAAAAAAAAAAAATCGCACGTAAAAGCATCCACGGCAACGAGGTCATTGTCCCTTGAAACTCTCTGTTAGAAAATCCGGGAGGAAAACACACACACACGCGCGCGCGCGCGCGCGCACGCACGCACGCGCGCACACACACACACACACACACACACACACACACACACACACACACACACACGCACACACACACTCACACCTACTGGGGCAGACAAGACAACAGAAATATCTGTGGCGCTGCTCTGTAGGCGACGCATTCCACTTGCATGGTGAAAGCGGCCCGCAATTCACACATGGAATTCTGTTGTGACAAAGAAGATACGCGACGCGATACTACACACTGATTTGATCGAAGATAACTCTGTTCTTCGCAACATCGGTTTTTCTGTCCCGGTGAGAAAATCGGGAGGTAGTGTTCACAGACTTTGAACCCTATTATTGTCCAAGTTGTGAAGGAAGATGATAATAAAAAATCTCTATGCGGGTCTTTGTCCAAATTAGGATAGGATCGATAAGATTGATGGTTGTCTGTTTTCGTTTTCTCATACCACTTGCATAGTCTGTCATTTGCTAAAGACAATTAGACATGTCGTTTGTTTTATTGTTTTCTGACTTTACTTTAGCTGCTGTTTATTATCATCATTCGTGTTTTCAGTCCTTTCATTCCTTTCTTTCTTTCTTTCTTTCTTTTTGTCTGTCGGTCTGTCTATCTGTTTCTCTGTCTTTCTGCCCCTCTTTCTCTCTTTCTTCTTTCCCCTATGTATGTATTCTCTTATTTTGTGTATGTGTGTGTATTTTTCCGTTCTTTCTCCCTATTTCATTTCCTCCTATCCCCCATTCTTTAGGGGTTTTCTTTCTTTCTTTCGTTCCTTCTTTTCTTCTTCATTCTTTCTTTCTTTCCTTTTTTACCCTGGCTTTCTCTCTACCATATTTAAACCGTACCTTTTTTGTCTTCTTCCTTGCTTTATTTTCTTTATTCTGGTTTCCTTTATTTCTGATGTAGAAATCAATTTTGACGATGTCACGGCACTGATGTGGCCCCCTACGGTTTACTGGTCTGTAAACAACAACAACAAAAATAAATAAATGAATAAGATATACATTTCCTATTTAGGCTTTCGTTCTTTCTTTTTCTTTCTTTCTTTCTTTCCTTCTCTCTGCCTTTCTTTCTACCTATCTTTTCTTCCTTTCTTTTTTCTTTCTTTCTTTTTCTTTCTTTCGTTCCCCCTTCTTTTCCTTTTTTCGTTCCTCCTTTATATTTTTTTTTCTTTCTTTAATTCATTGATTTTTTTTCTTTTCGTTTCTTCTTTTATGCACTTTTCCCTTTCTTCCTTCCTTTCCCTCATCTTTCTTTCTTCCTTCCTTTCGCTCATCTTTCTTTCTTCCTTCCTTTCCCTCATCTTTCTTTCTTTCTTTCTTTCTTCCTTTCCCCCATCTTTCTTTCTTCCTTCCTTTCCCCCATCTTTCTTTCTTCCTTCCTTTCCCTCATCTTTCTTTCTTTCTTCCTTTCCCCCATCTTTCTTTCTTCCTTCCTTTCCCCCATCTTTCTTTCTTCCTTCCTTTCCCTCATCTTTCTTTCTTCCTTCCTTTCCCTCATCTTTCTTTCTTTCTTCCTTTCCCCCATCTTTCTTTCTTTCTTCCTTTCCCCCATCTTTCTTTCTTTCTTCCTTTCCCACATCTTTCATTCTTCCTTTTCCATGTTTTCTTTTGTCTTTTCTGTGTGTGTGTGTGGGGGGGGGGGGGGGGGGGAGGAGGGGTGCTGAAATGTTTTCTTTTTCCTCTTTCTTATTTATTTTCCTCCTTTTACTTTTCCTTATTCGTGTATTGACCTCTCTGTCTGTTTACTTATTTATTTATTCATTCATCTATGTACTTATTTGTATGTTTGTTTATTAAATTCATTTCTTTATTTATTTATTTATTTATTTATTTATTTATTCATTCATCTATGTACTTATTTGTATGTTTGTTTATTAAATTCATTTCTTTATTTATTTATTTATTTATTTATTTATTTATTCATTCATCTATGTACTTATTTGTATGTTTGTTTATTAAATTCATTTCTTTATTTATTTATTTATTTATTTATTTATTTATTTATGCATTTATTTATTTATTTATCCATTTACTTATTTTCTATCGTACTAAAATGTTCATAAAAGCCAACAAGAAATAATTGCGTTCCTACTTTTCGGCCCCAAATGTCACCGCGGACTCAGCGGAGGAGCGTCGGCAGGCAGAATGGCTTTCCTGAGTCCTCCGAGTTGTGCCATTTAATTCCATCTGAAGGGAAGACAGTTCCAGAGGTTTGTTGCCAAAGGAAAAAAGAGAGATGAGTCTGCGTGCTCCGGTGATGCAGTGAAGGTATTATGGGACTGAACTAAGCTGACGAATCGATTAGGTAAGAGAAGAAAATGAAATGGAAAATGAAATAGCACCAGGTATCACACACACACACACACACACACACACACACACACACACACACACACACACACACACACACACACTGTGGAAATAAAAACAAAACGTACAAAAAAAGTTAAGTACCTTAGAAAGAATGAAACTGTAATTATTGTTATGATTATTATTTTTGTTGTTGTTGTTGTTGTGTTGTTGTTATTATCGTTATTATTATTATCATCATCATCATCATCATCATCATCATCACCATCATCATCATCATCATCACCATCATCATCATCATCATCATCATCATCATCATCATCATCATCATCACCATCATCATCATCATCATCATCATCATCACCATCATCATCATCATCATCATCATCATCATCATCATCATCACCATCATCATCATCATCATCATCATCACCATCATCATCATCATCATCATCATCATCATCATCATCGTCATCACCATCACCATCATCATCATCATCATCATCATCATCAATACTATTGTTGTCGTTTTTTCGTCTTTCACTTCTTCTTCTTCTTGCTATTGAAAATGTTCTTGCTGTTATTGTTGTAATGGTGACAGTGGTTGTGATGGTGGTGGTGCTGGTCGTGGTGTTAAATAACAATCTAATCAAGACTGGCAATGCCCACGA
>CM031613.1:38353826-38356326 GCA_018398815.1 Conus ventricosus
AAACATGTTTTGTAACGTTGGTCCTGTACTGAAATTACAGTGCAACTAATGATAATCACCACATGAGAAATGTGTAGATTTTCTTCGAGGGGAGAACACTTTAAGTTTATTACTCATGACGCTCGTCACAACTTAACACTCTGGAAATAGCGATGTCGTTCAATTCTGAGAGCGCTAAATTTTGAACAATTACGAAAATCACCCCATTACTCATTTCTTTTTCTTCTTTTTTTTTTATTTCCTTCTTCTTCTAAAACTGAATTCTTTTCCTTTCTTTGTTTCTTTCATCTATATGGATTAATTGATTCACTTAGTCATTCGATTTTTTTTTTACATTATCTATTACTGTTTTTTTATCATTTGTCAAAGTGCACCCGATAGTGATGATGATTATATTTACTGCGCGTTTTTCTTTTTCGCAGGCTAAATTAGCTCTCTCTCTCTCTCTCTCTCTCACACACACACACACACACACACACACACACACACACACACACACACACACACACACACACACACACTGCAAGTTAAAATATTTCATCCATCGGGTATGTAATACAAAATAGATTGTAAAAAAAAAAAAAAAAAAAAAGACGGCAGCATTGCGTTTTGGTGGTGCTTGATGTTTCGCCGACAACAAAGCGTATGTATGTATTCATTTATTTATTTAATTAGGGAAGGGGTGGGGTAGTGACCGTGTTTCTACCACAGTCGCACATTATGATATAAAACACCACTGTGTACACACGCACACACACATACACACGCACACAACACACACACACACACACACACACACACACACACACACACACACACACACACACACACACGCACCTGAGTGTGTGTCTTTGTGTGTGCGCTTATTTGCTTGTTTAGCCTCAATCATAATGTGAGGCGAAAATTCACTTTAAAAACCCAACAAGCGCAACTTTTCCCCGATGCCTCATCTGCTTCATCATTTTTTTAAAAATAGATCCTGGTATATTTTTCAATCTCGGGATTTATTTTTCTTAGTTACACTCCCTCTAAACAGCTGTTCAAAATATTTCGCAAGGTAGATTTCTCAAGAAAATTACTTTGAAAAATGTCTGGAAAGGTTTACAAGTCATCAAGGAACAGACTAACTTGGCTTCGGGCTCAAGGCTCAAAATGGTAATGTTTACTACTTTTCCGTAAAAGTTGTTCCGGTTGAAAATTCTGTTGAAAACTCAGTCGACTCATTGGTGGGGTATCACAAACAACAACAGCACGCACGCACACACACACACAAAACACACACACCACACACACACACACACACACACACACACACACACACATAGATTTGTATTATACATGTGTTTCCCCGCTTGTCCAACCTTGTGGAACAGTGGCGGATCCCATTGACATCAGACTTCTCTGACGTGGCACCCTGCGGTCGGCTCGGCCATAAAACAGCATGACTCGAATGGAGTCCCATCATTTAGTTTACCATGGGAAAACAAAGACCGATCAATTTCTGGGCAAACGGTGCAAGGAGTCATTGCAACGCTCCATAAGTTCGATTGGTGCCGTTATTTTCAACCACTATGGGTGGTACTCTCTAATTGATTCGTTATTTTCTTTGTTATTATTGTTCGTCAACACTTTCAAACAAATGACCACCTGCGTGATAGTATTTGCTGAACAATTTGTGACCGTGCACGCGTTTATGACCCCAGTAAACGAGTATAAACAAAAGTCAATTTTTTTCCCCCCGTTAGAATTCTATGCATTTCTTTTTATTATGGGCTAGTACAAGTACGGCAGAGAAGTGAGCAGCAACATCGATACTGAACACCACCATCGTTGTCATCATCATCATCGTCACCATCATCATCATCATCATCATCATCATCATCATCCAAACAACTTCATTAACTACACACCACTATCATCATCATCATCATCATCATCATCATCATCATCATCATTATAATCTATACAACATCATTACGTACACACTACGATCGTCATGTCATCATCATCATCATCATCATCATCATCATCATCATCATCATGGAACATCACTAACAATACACCACCGTGATTACCATCATCCTCATTATTATTATTATTATTATTATTATTATTATTATTATTATTATTATATTATTGCTGTTATCGTTATTGTTATAATTGTTATTGTTGATGCTATCATTGTTATTGGTACTATTATTGTTATCATTATTGTTGTTATCATTATTATTAATACTCATGGTTCTCAGGTTGTTGCTAGTATTCTTGTCACTGTTGATATTGCAGTGGCACACAAAGGATAGTATTATACATGCATATTTCTAAAAGAAAGAAGAAAAAACAATGGAAAGAACGAACGACAGAAAGAAAGATCAATGACAAAGCCCACGATCCAAATCGGCACACCGAAGCCGGCGACCGACAGTACCCATGCGCTAGCGCGGACTCGCTTCACGCCAGTTACCATTCTCATTGGCTGTTAATTCATCCCAAACAATCC
>CM031613.1:38361326-38371326 GCA_018398815.1 Conus ventricosus
ATCATCATCATCATTATTATTATTATTATTATTATTATTATTATTATTATTATTATTGTTGTGTGTTCTTGTTGTTTTTGTTTTTTCTTGTTGTTATCGTCATCATCAACAACATTATCATGATCATTATTATGATCACCATCATCATTGTTATTATTATTAACATTATTATTATTTTATTATTGCAGTTGTTAGCATCAACATCGTCGTCATTATTATTGTTATTATTATTATTATTGTTGCTGTTGTTCTTGTTGTTGTTTCCGGTACTCTCCTTCGTGTGTGTGTGTGTGTGTGTATGTGTGTGTGTGTGTGTGTGTGTGTGTGTGTGTATGTGTGTGTATGTGTGTGTGTGTGTGTGTGTGTGTGTGTATGTGTGTGTGTGTGTGTGTGTGTGTGTGTGTGTGTGTGTGTGTGTGTATGTGTGTGTGTGTGTGTGTGTGTGTGTGTGTGTGTGTATGTGTGTGTGTGTGTGTGTGTGTATGTGTGTGTATGTGTGTGTGTGTGTGTGTGTGTGTGTATGTGTGTGTGTGTGTGTGTGTGTGTGTGTGTGTATGTGTGTGTGTGTGTGTGTGTGTGTGTGTGTGTGTGGTGTGTGTGTGTGTGTGTGTGTGTGTGTGTGTGTGTGTGTGCGCGCGCACGCGCACGCGCGCCCGTGTGTGTGTGTGTGTGTGTGTGTGTGTGTGTGTGTGTGTGTGTGTGTGTGTGTGTGTGTATGTGTGTGTGTGTGTGTGTGTGTGTGTGTGTGTGTGTGTGTGTGTGTGTGTGAGAGGGGGGGGGGGGGGGAGGAGGAGTTGGGAGGGTTGCGGGGTTGTTGTTGTTGTTGTTTTTTGTTGTTTTTTTTTCCTTTTTGTGTGTATGAACATTCTATGTCTTTTCCACACACAGTTTTTCTTCTTTTTATTTGACTATTTATTCATTAGTCACATTATTATCATTATAATTGTTATTGTTTATTATTGTTATTCTTATATTGTTATAATTCATATTTCTATTATTATCATTATCATTATCAGTATTATAGTTGTTGTCATCAACAGCATCGACACCATCATTATTATTATTTTCATTACTGCTATTATTATTATTATTATTATTATTATTATTATTATTATTATTATTATTATCAATGATAATAATGTCATTATTATCATTTTGTTGCAATGGTTGTGTTGTTGTTGTTGTTGTTGTTGTTGTAGCTGCTGTGACTGTTGTTGCTTTTGTTATTGATATTTCCATTGATTATTTTCATAATCTGGCCTGACGAGGAGGCCAGAGACGCACTCGACGTCACTTCCGGTGTTGATGAGAGTGCGTGACTCAATCTCCCTCACCCTCTCCCCCCCCCTCCCACCCCCTGCCCCTCCCCACACACACGCTCACGCGCATGATGTGCGCGAACACACACACGCGCACGCACACACGCACGCACGCACGCACGCGCACGCGCACACACACACACACACACCACACACACACACACACACACACACACACACACACACACACACAAGCACGCGCGCGCGCGCGCGCATACTACACACAGATTCACTACATGGACATTCGCCAATTAGTTCCCGACCGTTAGGAAAACATACCTTAGGTGTGGAGTCTTCCAACTGAGCACCTCCTCGTCCTCTCGGCAGTTTCAGGCCGGGGCGGAATTTGCTCAGATGTGCGTCGATGCAACCGCCGCCGCCAGTGTAAAGTCAACGAAGTGGACAAAGAGAAGACCCTCCATCCAGGCTGCATACCAGACACAGTGATTCCGCCCTCAGTATCCCACAGGCAAAACACTCCAGTGCTTTTCAAAGTGTTGGACTAAGTTTCGAACTCTAACTCGCCGCCTCGAGATCGCCGAGCACCCCGATAGGAATCAGTATGCATCACTTTCCCTGGTACTGGGCACTCCTCGTGGCCGGAAAAGTTGCAGAGATAAATACTTACATCTCTTGCCGCGACCCGTGGTAAGAGAGGTGGGAGTGTCGCCACGGTTCGTCAGGGACAACACTTGAAGATGTTGATGAAATGTCTTCGCGGGTCTCATCGACACGGGGGCTGTCTGTCCCCCAAAAGCGTGAAGTGTTATTTCTGCATTAAATATGAATGGTAGAGGAGAGCCGCTCGACAACCTGTCTTTGCCCAAGCTCGCTGCCATCATCCTACGCACGGTTTGAGATCGCCGTGCAGTTCAAACACAGGCGATGGTGGTGCACTTGGGTCGTCCGAACGTTGCTGTTGTTGCAGAATTTGCACATCTTTGCCACGAGACAAGTCACAAATTGGAGCAGAAACAAGCTGGGGATATGTATTTTAACGCCGCAGAACGTATACACAGTGACCTGAGTTTTCAAAGCATCAACGGTTGATCCTCCCCTCCACGTCACTGGATTATCGGAGTGACGGATATCAGCGCCTGATGTGTGATTGTGCTGATTGGACCATACAGTGAACCGGAAGTATCTAAAGGATTTACTTCCGGTTTTTTCAAAAAGAGGCTTTGTATGAAGATGGTTTTGAGATTTATGAGACTGTTCCAGATGTTGTACTTTGTGTCAAGTCAGCTGTCTTTCCCGTGAGTTTCAGTGGTCCTGAGGGGCCAGAGGAATCCGCAGAGGGAAGATGAAACAAGGACAGACACACACACACACACACACACACACACACACACACACACACACACACACACACACACACACACACAAAGAACACAACATTTCCGTTCTTCTGGCAGAACTTTTCGGAAAGAAACGAGAAACCACAGCAGAGTCCACAGACCAAACAACAGCATCCCAATCATCGTCCGTCACCACTACCACAACCACCACCACCACCATCATCAACATCTCCACACATTCTGGAAGCCTTCCCGCCACACTCCACATCGACTCCGTCCTGGCAGAAGAAAGACAGGAGAGGAGCTGCGCCAGAGAGGAGCAGCAGCAGCAGCAGCAGCAGCAGAATCCCTAGTGCCAGACCTTCCCCTTCACCATCTCTATCTCCGACTGGCACACAGAGAGACCAGTCCAAGAAACTCCAGTTGAATCGCCCGGGTCGATAGCAGGTTATGAAAACGGATTGGGCTTTTGATAAGAAGAAGAAAGGGCCATTATCAGGAGGGCTGGCTTCATTTGGCAGGGACAGCGCATCTATAGCAAGTTGTCGGCTGCACGAGCTATTCATACATATCGAGCGACCGCCATTCGCCTCTCCCCAACAACGAAGGAGCCAGCTTCAGGGGGCAGCCAAAGATGTAGAGAGAAATTGAGGAGAGGGGGATTTGAAAAGAAAAAAAAAAGAGAGAAAAAGCGGGGAGGAGGGGGAGGGGGGGGGAGAGAAAAAAGAATCTTGAAGAAAAGATTGGAAAGAAAAGCAGCATGGAGGGAAGCCCAGAGAATAGAGGTTTTAGAACTTGAGAGAGAGAGAGAGAGAGAGAGAGAGAGAGAGAGAGAGAAAAAAAAGCCGGAGTGTGAATGCGAGCAGGGAGAAGAAAGGCTGGAGTGGAGCGAGGAACAAGGCTGGGACTGTTCAGGGAGAGAAACGTGGTGAGAGGCAGTCACCAGGAGCATACAACTCTGTCTGGCCGTCAGACTGCAGAGTGAAGGGACCTGCCTTGTTAAGCTTGTCAATGCCACTCACTGTTCAGTTTGATTTCGCGTCCTCTGCTGCCGTTGGAGAGGTCATTCGTGGAGCGCAGAGATGAGCTGGATGGTTTGCGGTGTTTTCCTGCGCGTTATCAGTTTATTTTTTTCGGGCGTTTTTCTTTTTTTTTTCTTTTTCTTTTCTTGTTTTTAATTCTCTTTATGCTACTAGTACTAACAATTATAATCATGACAACGCTGTTGACATTGTGTGTGTGTGTGTGTGTGTGTGTGTGTGTGTGTGTGTGTGTGTGTGTGTGTGTGTGTGTGTGTGAGCGGGCGCGCGCGCGCATGCCGCATGTGTGTGTGTGTGTGTGTGTGTGGAGGGGGGGGGGGTGTGCGCGCGCGCGTATGTGCCTTTGTGCGTGTGCGTATGTGTGTGGTTGTGTGCGTGCGTGCGTGCGTGCGTGCGTGTGTAAAATAGACAGCCTGTAGCCTAAATTAATATCCCCTTGGAATCTTGTGTGGTATCCGCAATGACGAGAAGAAACTCATCACAATTCATTCACATGACATATCCAAGCGTCATACCAGTTTTTGCCCACCGTATCTGAAGTGACGACACACGTGGAACACAGTCGGACATGTTCATGAGCACGTGCAATGCGCAAGCAAGTCTCCATAGCAGGAATCGTGTAATGATCATCCTGTGACTCCCACAGGCAAAGTAATATTCCTTAGTACTCCCTCCACCTTTCGTGCACTTTCCTACGCATTATTGTCATGCCCATTAATTTGACTCTCCTGCAAAACCTCAGCCGGGACGGCCTGACCGAGCGACAGCAGTCCAAAGGGAGTCCTTGGCCCAAGGCTGTCGAGAGGCTGTTCATCGAAAGAAACATGAACCGAGTGTGTGTGTGTGTGTGTGTGTGTGTGTGTGTGTGTGTGTGTGTGTGTGTGTGTGTGTGTGTGTGTGTGTGTGTGTGTGTGTGTGTGTGTGTGAGTGTGTGTGCGCGCGCGCACGTGCGGAGAAAGGTCATTGAATAAAGACAAGATAATTCATGAAAAAAGAAGGCAAGGCCATTGAAGAAAGACAAGATAATTCATGAAAAAAAGGCAAAAGCATTGAAGAAAGACAAGATCATTCATGAAAAAAAGGCAAAAGCATTGAAGAAAGACAAGATCATTCATGAAAAAAAGGCAAAAGCATTGAAGAAAGACAAAATAATCCATGAAAAAAACAAGGCAAAACCATTGAAGAAAGACAAGATCATTCATGAAAAAAGGCAAGGCCACTAACGAAAGACAAAATCATTAATTGAAAAAAGGCAAGGCCATTGACGAAAGACAAGATCATTCATTGAAAAAACCCCAAGGCAAATCCATCGAAGAAAGACAAAGATCATTCATTGAAAAAACAAGGCAAAGCCATTGAAGGAAGACAAGATCATTCGTTGAAAAAAGAAGGCAAAGCCATTAAAGTAAGACAAGATGATTCAAGTAAAAAATGAAGACATGACCAAGAGAGATAGACAAGATAATAACGAAAAAGGAAGATCAGGCTACTAAAGAAAGACAAGATAATGGGAGGAAAAAAGAGAAGGCAAGGCCGACAAAGAAAGACAGGATGATACAGGAAGAAAAGAAGGAAAGGCAAGACCAGAAAAAAGAAAGACCAGATGACACAGGAAAGAAAGACCAGATGATGCAGAAAAAAATAAAGACAAGATGACGCGGGGAAATAAAGAACGCATGGCCAGTAGAGAAAGACAAGAGAATGCAGAGAAAAAAAAATGAAGGTAAGGCAACCAAAAAAAGGAAAGACAATTCTGGGGGAAAAAGGTCAGATAAAAACGGTAAAGAAAGACACGATAGTGCAAGATGGTGCAAGACAAGGTAAGTAAACAAAGATTTGACAATGTTGCCAAAAGTAAGGTAAAGTTCGTCCAAAAAGACAAAACAGAAAAAAAAAAGAACGGAAAAATAATTCAAGGCGAGGACATTCACAGTAAATTTGAATGTGCGTGAAAAGTAACAGGAATACAGCAAAATACGTAGCGACAAGAGAAGACACTACAGACTGGAGAAAGGTCCAGTGACGGTGAGGAAAGACCCACTAACCACAGGGAAAGTCCTGTTGACAGTGGGAAAGACTACAACTTTGGATTCTCTCTGGAGGGCACATAAGACCGTATGGCGAAAGCTTGGCTGTGTCTGGAGTGGCACTGTCTTCATCTGTCCGTGGGCAGGGGTGGTTGGGTCTGTGGGGTGTGCTCGGCAGCTGGAGGGTAGTGTCTTTTGCCGGTGGGCTCTGCAGTCATAAAATACGGGCTGCTACACCCATGGGGATACTATTTTAAGGCTGTTATAAATTGCATCCTCTAGTCTGATTTACCTCTGTTCAGGAGCAGTTATGTCCCTTGATATTTTAATGGAGTGTCCTGCGCGTGCCTGTACCCATCGGCAACACAGCGCAGGCCTCCAAGGGTGGCACAAGACTGCCCAAAAGGCGGGTGAAGACACTGATTCTCTGGGTCCTCTCCAGCACCTTCGGATGTTTCTTTTTCTCCACAACAAAATACGTAGCGACAAGAGAAGACTCTACAGACGAACAAAAACCAATACAAATGGTATGTTTTACATGAAAGAAACACGGCAAGGTATGTTCAACAAAAAAGTGAAAGCTACGCTTTCCTCTCCGCGTCCCTACCTGTAGAGAATTTGTGTCAGTGTCGTCAGTATTGGCAGGCTTCTGGGACTGTCGTTGGACGAACGTAGTGATGCGCCCTGGGGTGGAAGCATTCAGTCACACTCTGTGACGAAGCAATTACTGTCGTCAGTAGGGGTCTGAGTGGGTTGTGTCCCGCGCCCGCTCATGTTGAAGCAGAACAGACACCGCTGAACACTCACACAGAAGTGACTCCGCAGCAGTGCAGTGTCGCCGCTGGTGGCTGACCTCATGGCGGCATGAAAGCGAGAGGACAGAAGTGGGTGAAGCTGTATATCGAGAAACAGAATCTGCGGCATGGTACTAGTGACACAGGAGAGAAAAATGAATTGGGAGGGCAAAAGAATTTAAAAAAAAAAAAACACACGTGGTAATTAGTGGAGGGAAGCCAGAGACTTAGAGCAGGTTAGGACCTCGAAAGACAAAACAAAACAACACAAAATACGAGACTGACAAAAACAAGGCGATGCAATAAACTAAAGACTGATCGAGATAAGATTTTGTTTGGTATTGCCATCGGTTTTTCTGGATTTTCTTTTTTTCTTGGCTATCTTTTTTATAATCACTTATTAGCTGCGTGTGAATTAGTGGAAATCGCCAAGCATTACTGATCTGATTTTCATTTTCCAATTATTGTAGCTTTACTAACTTCAACAACAGTTCAGGACGTGCAAGAACATCAGGTATCATTTGTTTAAATTTGGTGTGAAGACTTTACTTTCTAGATTTTGTTAGGTATATCAGGGCCCATGCATTGACCGCTAGTAAGCGAAAAGCAGTCTCCGCAATGGCAATCTTATCAGGTACACACGAAGCCTTTTGGACAAAGCTTAACAGTTTTGGAAATTTCATAATTCTGTCACATTTCACTTTTCGGTCTGGAACGCTGGTTGAGGTCTGTAGTGATCAAGCTTGTCGATGAGAAATTGTACAAGGATTGTCAGTCTTTCCACTTCTATTTCACTGGGGTTAGAACCAAGAGGGAGGCGGGAGGCGGGGAGGGAAGGGGGCCGGAAGGAGCAATGCACCCCTCAACCCCATGAAAATACAAAGGGAGGGGGCTGACAATTTTCTGCCCCCCACCCCTCCCCAAAATCAAACCCCAAAGTGTGAAAGTACAGGCTGCATGTTATGATACTCCTCCTCCACTCCTTCTCCTGCTCTGCGCGGCCGTCACTTTTCTAGATATTTTTGGAGATGAGGGAACACCCCTCCTGAAAATTTGGAAAATGAAAATAGATCGCTCCCCCCTCCTCTCGCGCCTTTATGAACATTTAAATGAGTGTCCTCCTCTCTCTCTCTCTCTCTCTCTCTCTCTCTCCCCCCCCCCCCCCCTTCTCTGCCCACTCATAAAAATTCGGAACACTGCAGTCGTGTTTTTGTCACTTTCAGTTCATGCCGTTTTCCTCGAAATGTAAAATAACTTCCGACGCCACTTTTTTCACTTTACACACACACACACACACATCAACGCATCAATCCATTGTTTGAAGAGGACAGGATGTAAAGAGTGTTTTGTCATAATCCCGGTATGTCAGAACCAATTTTGTCACACTGTCCCCATTGGAGCAAATTTATGTTCGATCGTGACGTAACGCCTGAAGTGTTGATCCTTGGCTATTGATAGCTGACTGAAGTTTCTTTTGTTTGTATAGAGTACCTTTTCTCTGCATACGTCTTAGGTGAAGGGCTACCACAAACAACATTAACTTTGAGTTGTTGACTTGAAATTGTTTCTGCGTTGGCGAAAAAGGTACCTTGCCTGTTTTACGTTTTATGCCACTTCAGTTCATTTATGATGTCCTTGTAAGCGTATAAAAATAAGTACTATATAAAATGAACAAAGCAAAGCAAAACAAAATAAAGATTTTTCTTTCAAAAAATGAATGAAAGAAAAAGAAAACGAAGACCGTTGGTTTTATTCAGATTTCGTCTTAGGCTAAGACAGCTCAAAACAAGTCAAGCGTTTTGCTTAATGCCTTCTCACCCAATCACGTTTCGTACTGTCACATTTCGTCCAGTGTGTCATCGCTTTCATCATTTACCACCACTTTTCGCCCCCAAACCAGATATTGTCAGATTGTATAAAATCTTTGGTTTCGTAACATACATTTGTCATGGGTTCGACCTGCATCTGATAAATAGTAATACATAGATCATGATGTTACTAAATCGACAACAACGACGGACTCATAAATTAATTAGTCTTTGGGCACATTCAGCCAGAGGCGGATCACATAATTATTGGGGGGGGGGGGGGGGGAGAGGTAGAAAAGAAGGTGGGGCGTATATCAGCCCATTAACTGCGTCCGCACCACTCGTTCAACAAGTGTAACATGGTCAACATGTAAACAAACAAAAAATATCAATTCCTGCTCAAACACTCAGCGAAAGCGAAAGTCGGACAAAAATTGAGTCTGAGTGAACTGTGGTCAAACAATCTGGGGAGAAACGCTACACGTGGAATTGCTACCACCCTAGGGAGGGGACCACTCGGTATTACGCACGGGAACAAAGGATTCGGCGAAACATGATGTGCCCCCTGGCACTAGTACTGCCCCATTGCATACAGGAGGCATGGGGCGATGAGGGCAGCAAAAAGAAGAAGAAAAGTCGTACCACACGAATCACATCACAGAGAGAGCGAGAGAGAGAGAGAGAGACAGAGAGAGAGAGAGAGAGAATATTAAGGGTAAAACAGGAGCGAGAGGAGGATGAAAAGGAGGTGAAGAGGAAAAAATAGTGGTGGCGGTAAGGGAAGGTGGGATGGGGGGGGGAGGGTCTAGAAGGTGGTGGGATTCAGGGAGGACAGGACGGTGGAGGCGGGTGAGAAGAAAGGGGGCGGAGGGAGGGGGGGGGGGGTAGGATAGAGAGAAAGGAGGAGAGGGCGAACAGCAGAGCACTGAGAAAAGACACCAGAAACTCAGAAATATTGCAGCTGCGTTCGTCAAAGGAGCGTTTCACACATGAGCGACTCTCTTGTTAAAAAGGGAAAAAAAAATCGAGAAAGAATTCCACACCATCTTCATCCACTCACCCACCACCACCCCCTTCCCACTCTCTCTCTCTCTCTCTCTCTCTCTCAAGCCGAGAGAGCTGTCAAGGCTTTCCTTAATCCCACATCCCCCTCCTTTCTACCCCTAGCGCCCCTCCCCCTCCCCTATGCCCTCTTCCTTCCCACACTCCCTTCCCCCCGCCCCCTTCCCCACCAGGGGGCGCGGAGGGGCCCAGGGGGGATACAAAGAAACTGATTTGGGTTTTGGGAATTGTGCCCGATGTCACTTCAATGGGACTCCCAGATTAAAATGCAATTTGACGGAGGAGGAGGAGGAGGAGGAGGACGAGATGGAGGAGGAGGGAGAGGGGGGAGGGAAGAAGAATGCAAACGGGGAAAGACTGGGGGGTGGGAGGGCGGAAAGAGGAGAGGGGGGTAGGAGTGTAAGGAGTAGGTGTGGGTACTTCAGTGCCAAATAGTTAGTGCTTGGGAGAAAAGGGAGAAAAGAAAAAAAGGAAGGGGGGGGGGGGTGTAGAATGTGGTAGTAGTGTAGTAGTGATCAACACCGTTGCTGTTGTTGTTGCTGTAGTGGCAGAGGCGGCGGCGATGTGTGTGTGTGTGTGTGTGTGTGTGTGTGTGTAGACACGACACTTCCGATATTTAACGTGTGACACATGCAAGAGAAGGGAAACGAGC
>CM031613.1:38378826-38398826 GCA_018398815.1 Conus ventricosus
TTTATGGTCTTTCTGGAACGATTCTGTTAGTATTTTGAAGAATTCTTTGCCAATGTTGGTTTTCACTCTACCATCATATGGTGGGTTGTACCAGGTTATTTTCCTCTTTCTGTTTTTTCTTCCTGCTTCCAGTAGTACTTCAGGTTCATATTTCAACTTGTAGTTGTGTCCACTTTTCAACAGTGCTTCTTGGTAGTCTGTTGCTGCATCGTTGAATATTTCTTCGTTGCAGGAAAGGTTGGATAACCTCTTGTTTATCCCTTGTGGTATCGTTTTTATGATTGTTGGTGGTGGTTACTCATGGAATTTACATATAGTGGTGTATCATTGGGTTTTTTGTATGGTCTGTATTGGTTTTTGTTTAAATCTAGTGTTACATCCAAGTAGTTGACTACTTTTTTGTTGGCTTCTATTGTAATTTTTAAGTTGTGATTTTGGAACAATTTACATAGCTCTTTCTTTTTATTCTCTACCTCTCTAGGTGTATTGTCCAGTACCGCCAATCCGTCGTCTCTGTACAGCCCAACTCTATGCCCAAGTAGTTTGTGCATTTTTGACAATAGTAACAGGCCCACTATCTCGCATGTTTCTGCACCATCATATGAACCCATTGTAACGTCAAAAGTCGAATTAAAATCTGTTTTTTTCATGTAAGGCTCCTTTTTATTATACAACACTGTTTTTTTTGTGTGGAATATAATTTCCAATTCTGAATTTGTTATCTCAGTATATTTGGTAGTAAATTCCAAAGCTTTCCTGAGCAGTTCTTCATTGATGGATGGGTAAAAATCCACAATGTCGAATGCGATAAAGGTTGTTCTGTTTTGTTTGTTTAATTTTTGGAACCATTGCACCACCTCATGAGTATTTTCCAAAGGTTCAGTTCAAGATTTGATTTGGCATCAGCTACTATTTTTTCTAGGATTTGCTTGCTTACTCTTCCTAGTTCAGATTTTGTGGGGTTGATCAGTCTACATGAGGGGTTGTTTTGAAAATTAGGTTTATGATCTTTGAGTGTTATAAATGCTTCTCTTTTAGCAGTGGTTTCTATCCTGTCACTTAGTTCTATGCGTTCCACCAGTTTCTTTTCTTCTTTCCTGATGGTAGTACATGTTTCCTCTTCAGCTTTCTTATAGTTCTTTTGGATGTTTTTGATGAGGAGCTGCTCGTAATCTTTTACTTCCATTTTGTAAAAATTACTAGTTTTGTCTGCTTTGACAAATATTCTTTTATCATGCATTATATCTTTTATATTGCTGCTCAGAGATTTTTGGAAGTTGTTTATTTTCCTAAATTTAATGGTGGAAATCATGCTTTTTAATTTTTCCTCAAAACTCCTCATCTCTTCAATAATTGGTGGAGATCTCCATGAGTTGATTCCATATGTGTCCGTCTTTTTCCTGCTGTGCTTTAGGATTAAGGTAAAAGAAAGCCCTCCATCTTAAATTGCGTACAAATTTTAAGTATGAAAAATACAAACACCAAACAGAATTAAGTAAACATATATGGGATCTTAAGAAAACAAATACAGATTTTAACATTACATGGAAAATAATCAGAAAAGCAGCAGCATACAATAATAGCACAAAGAGATGTAATTTGTGCACAACAGAAAAGTGGATGATTCTATGCAAACCTAGTATGGCTACATTGAACACAAGAGTTGAAATCGTAGACAGTTGCAGCACAAAAGGAAATTTTTATCAACAAGTATAAAATAGCAACCCTGATAGACCCCTCATACTCAATAAAGAAAGAAAGACTTACAACCCTAACAGGGCCCCCCTTGCACAACACGTGCAACACAACCCCTCATACTCAATAAAGTTAGAAAGACTTACAACCCTGACAGGGCCCCCCCTTGCACAACACGTGCAACCCAACCCAACTGGACTACAGTTCACAATTCAAAAAACACATATATACGATCGAGGTCAGTAGCAGGGGATTGGCACGGGATCTGAAGAGAGGAAAGACCTCGAAACAAATTTGTAGTCCCGGTTTTAAGATTTGCTTTTAATCATTGTTTTAGCTGCTCCGCATGGTTGAGCACTTTTTCAAAAAAAAGCCGGAAAATATACTACCAGCTATATATATATATATATATATATATATATATATATATATATGTGTATGTGTGTGTGTGTGTGTGTGTGTGTGTGTGTGTGTGTGTGTGTGTGTGTGTTTAAAATAGGTTTTTAAAAAAGAATCTACAAATTTGTTTTGAGCGCGTTGCGCTGTCATCAGGATGGGTTTTGGTTTGCCCACCGCCGATGTTTTATATAGCGTGTGGGCAACGCGCTCAAAACAAATTTGTAGAGCCCACACGCTATATAACATCGTCGGTGGGCAAACCAAAAACCATCCTGATGACAGCGCAACGCGCTCGAAACATTTTTGTAGATTCTTTTTTAAAAACCTATTTTAACAAATGTTGTCCCCCAAGGGGTCGAGCACTATCAAAATCATTTTGAGTATTTTAACCACACTTATATATATATATATATATATATATATATAATATATATATATATATATATATATATATAATATATATATATATATAAATCCTGAACAATTAAGTAGTGGGGGAAAACAAGTACAGCCTTACAATTCTTCAGTCGTTATAGTAATGACTTGGCAAAGATTTGAACTTTAAAAAAAAGAAGAAAAAAATTGAAGATGAAGAAAATGGGGAGAATACATTATAAATATGAGAAGCCCTTCACTAGCTGCCTGGGGGAACCATTGTAGTCTCTCTCGAAGGCACATTTATTTGTATATATATATATATATATATATATATATATATATAATGCCTTACAATTAAGTAGTGAGGGAAAACAAGTACAGCCTTACAATTCTTCCGTCATTATAGTAATGACTTGGCAAAGTTTTAAGATTTTAACTTAAAAGAAAAAAAAAAAGGGGGGGGGGGGGGAGAAATTGAAGGTGAAAAAATGGGAACATTATATTAAGAAAATAGATTATAAATATGAAAGTGCTTCGCTAGCTGCATGAAGGAACCATCGCAATCCCTCCCAAAGGCAAACCTATTGATATTGCTTGCTCCTAGGCCTTTCGGCCGCTGGATCAGACTCATCAGGGAGACACGGCTGATTGTGTCTTTGCTCTTGGCGTCAAATAGACATACACCACAGTCCATAACTTTGTGGTGTTCTCACCATCAAGGGTTCAAACAAGAATCTAACAGCACCCCCAAAGCGGCCAGCGAAGGGTAGTAAATGAAACAAAACGAAAGTGTGGAGAGGAGAAAAGTTGCTGAAAAATCAAAAACATTATGCAAACAGTATAAAGTGTACGGGAGAATCTTTGAGCATATATATATATATATATATATATATATATTATATATATATATATATATATATAATATATATATATATATATATGTGTGTGTGTGTGTGTGTGTGTGTGTGTGTGTTGTGTGTGTGTGTGTGTGTGTGTGTGTTCAATTCAATTCAATTCAATTCAAAAATTTTATTTATAGATGGAAACATTGAATAAGCGAACTAAATCACTTTTTTTACATCAAGCCATCTTAACAATGCTAATAATTATAATAGAAGAAGTGGGATGGGAGGGGGAAAGGGAATACAAACAATGCAATGGATAAAGAGAAAAAAAAAATCACTGAACTTCAAAACAATTAATTTTGCGCATTTAGCAATTCTGCGTATGTACATATACAAAGTAGCATATACACGCATACAAAATTCTGTTTAAAACATTATCAGTACATATGCATCAAATACAATCATTATTGACAATTTTAAAAGACATGCCAAGGAACAGACATACAGCAAAGTTGGGAAAACAATTATAAGTCATTATTTCTGTTTTCTTTGAGATAAACTTTAAGATTTCTTTTGAACGTTTAAGGTTTGTCATACTTTTAAAATTTGGTGAAAGATCATTCCATAACGTTCCACCAGAATAAAGGAAACTTGATTTAAATAGGTTATTTCTAGGTCTTGGAAGCATAAGTAAATGATTGTGTCTGAAATTATTTATTATGAATGTGTTCATTATCTTTTTAGGAGCATCTCCGTTTAAAGTCTTGTGCATCAAGACTGCCTTATTGAAAAAAAGTCTATTACGGAAAGTGAGTATATTCAGTTTTCTATAGTCTTCAGTGGTTAGAGAATTTGATTTTAACAACACCAACTTTACAGCTCTTTTATACATGCGATGAATCAATTTCAAATTTGTCTCACTGCAGCTGTCCCATAAAGTTGAAGCATAATCAACAATGGGTAAAACATGGGCGCTAAAGAATAGTTTACGAGAATGAGCATCAAGAAAGTTTTTTATTTTACTTAATTGAAAATTTATTCTAGACAAACGCTTTCCCAAGGCTGTAATGTGCTCTGTCCAAGACAAATCTTTGTCGACAATGACTCCAAGAGTTTTGTGTGATTGTACTTCGTGTATTACTTTTCCATCAATAAATAGTGGTTGAAAATGAGTCTTCATCTTTTTTCGTTTTTGCCTAACACAGGTATACATACATTTAGTTTTCTGTGTGTTTAAGGACATGTGGTTGAATTTTGTCCAGTCAATTAGCTTTTGAATGTTTTCTTGAAGATCCTCAGTTAGTTTGTAAGGATCTGAATTGCTAGCATGTAAAGATGTGTCGTCTGCAAACATTTCACAATTGCATTTTACAAAACAAGGCAAATCACTGACATAAATGGAAAATAACAGAGGCCCTAAAACAGAACCTTGTGGGACTCCGTATTTGACGGGCATAAAACTTGAGCTGTGGTTATTTACAAATATTAACTGTTTTCTATCTGAAAGAAAAGATGACATCAAATCTATGAAATCTGTTGTTAAGTTATAGCACAATAGTTTTTGTAACAAAAGATCGTGGTTTATAACGTCGAAAGCTTTTTCGAAATCAACAAAAAGTATACCAGTGAATTCATTTTGGTTAATATTGTTTAAAACACTATCAATGAGTTGTATTAGAGAAGTATGACATGAGTGGTTTTGACGAAAACCAGACTGATCTTCATGAATCAAGTCATTTTTCATAAGATAGGAGTACAACAAATTTTGAACGTGCTTTTCTTAAGGTTTTGAAAGAATTGATAAGATTGAAATTGGTCTATAATTACAGGGATTAGAAGTGTCACCTGATTTGTAAAGAGGTATAACTTTAGCTTGTTTAAATTTCAAGGGAAAACTTTTTTTTCGATACACAAATTGTATAGATATGTTAATGAGTCAACAATAACTGGGGAAGAACGTTTTAATATTTTCCCGTCAATCTCATCCAAATCACGAGTACCAGTCTGTTTCAAAAGAGATAGGCTTTTGTTTACATCTGTTATCGTCATGTAAGGTAGGGTGAAGGGACAAAGAAAATTCTTGGAATCAATATATTGTTTTAAATGAAAGAGATCATTTTGACTAGACCTGTCATTTGTTATGATTTTACTGGCAATGTTTGAAAAATGATCATTTAAGTCATCGGGAGTGATGTCTGTTTTGATGTGCTGTTTTTTTGACACATGCTTATTATTCAACATATTTATAGCTTTCCAAATTTTTCTGGTATCCTTCGTGGAAGCTAACAAATTCTTGAAATAGTTATATTTAGACTTTCGCTTCAAAGAAGTAACTTTATTTCTTTGTTTTTTTATACTCTTCTTTTGTTCCGGTGTGTGTGTGTGTGTGTGTGTGTGTGTGTTGTATTAAAAACAAGTTAAAACCAAGCTTAAAACACCTACAAGCCTGTTTCGCGCTTGTAGGTGTTCTAAGCTTGGTTTTAACTTGTTTTTAATACAACAAATGTCGCTCCCACTGTGGTTGAGCACTATTTTTAAAATAACGCTGATCCTCAGTACTATTCTCTCTCTCTCTCTCTCTCTCTCTCTCTCTCTCTCTCTCTCTCTCTCTCCTCTCTCTCTCTCTATATATATATATATATATATACAACAAACTAATAAATTCCGAGCACCGTTCCAGCAACTTACAGAGCAGCTTGGTGTTGCAATGACTGCAAGAAATATTGAATTATAAACAAAGCTTGCTATTATGTCTTAGATTGAAGAAATAGGGGGAGATACGCATTCATAACTGCAGTGGCAGATGATTCTGCCTAACTAACAGTATGTGCTTGAGTGGGTGGATGGGGAAAAAAATAAAATAAATGCTTCTCAAAATGAGCCTTCAGCAAGCTTATATTCTCCAAGGGGGAGAGACATCCTCCAATAGGGAGGGAAACTCACTAACATATAACTCCTGGTCCTATACCGATATTTCGAAACTTGGTGGTTTCTCCTCAGTGACCGCGGAAAGTGGTAATTTGACTCCTCTGCCTTTTCAGTTTTAAGAAGAATGCAATCCCAGAAAAGGCTGGTGAGCAATACCGTAGTATGTTTGTTGAGTTTTCAAAAAACCAACCAAAGGTGCCATCTAAGAAGCAAAAGAAAATCATGAAAGAGCAAAACAAGCTACATTTTCTTGTGAAAAGTAGAAAATATAAAAAGATATCCTCAAAGACACAAGTGCTGAGGGCCAGTTCTTGGAATGAATCCGCAAGGGACTAAAATACAACAAACTAATAAATTCCAAGGATAAGTACCGAGCACCGTTCCAGCAACTTACAGAGCAGCTTGGTGTTGCAATGACTGCAAGAAATATTGAATTATAAACAAAGCTTGCTCTTATGTCTTAGATTGAAGAAATAGGGGGAGATACGCATTCATAACTGCAGTGGCAGATGATTCTGCCTAACTAACAGTATGTGCTTGAGTGGGTGGATGGGGAAAAAAATAAAAATAAATGCTTCTCAAAATGAGCCTTCAGCAAGCTTATATTCTCCGCGGTCACTGAGGAGAAACCACCAAGTTTCGAAATATCGGTATATGACCAGGAGTTATATGTTAGTGAGTTTCCCTCCCTATTGGAGGATGTCTCTCCCCCTTGGAGAATATAAGCTTGCTGAAGGCTCATTTTGAGAAGCATTTATTTATTTTTTTTCCCCATCCACCCACTCAAGCACATACTGTTAGTTAGCAGAATCATCTGCCACTGCAGTTATGAATGCGTATCTCCCCTATTTCTTCAATCTAAGACATAAGAGCAAGCTTTGTTTATAATTCAATATATATATATATATATATATATATATATATATATATATATATATATATATATTATATATATATCATCAATAACATAAAACTATGGGGATTAAACTCTGGGCTAAAGCCATATGGCAGGGCTATTCTATATCCTTACTTCATCATGATATAGTCCGGCGTCAAGAAGACCCGAGAGATCAGACACTTGTCGTGTTGGTCAAGGAAATTTTAAGAAATGCTATTGGACACGCATCCATTTTTTTTCTGGGTGAAAACTCGACTGTGTGTTTCCAGTTTTCTCTCCTGAGCTCATAGCAGACTGAGCTCTGAGTAGGAACAGGGCCAAAACAGAGCTCATAGCAGACTGAACTCTGAGTAGGAACAGGGCCAAAACAACATAACAAACAAACAAACAAAAACGAAATCACAAATCACAAATAAATGATGGTGTTTGAACTCACAGCGTTCCAGGCCACGTTAGCCGCTACGCTTCGGCGAATTTTAGGTTCTCTCTCTCTCTCTCTCTCTCTCTCTCTCTCTCTCCTTCTCTCTTCTCTCTCTCTCCTCTCTCTCTCTCTCTCTCTCTCTTCCTCTCTAACATATGAATACATATGTACATATGTTTTTGCACACACACACACACATACACACACACACACACACACATAATATATATTTACATATATAAAGGCATGCATATGCACATGCGCTCGCTTACAAGCACACGCACGCACACACACACACACACACACACACACACACACACACACACACACACACACACACACACACACACACACACACACACAACTTGACCTACTCATAAGCTATTTGGGTCATCGGCATACCATCCCCGATGTACACACTTCCTAACATTAGATATTAATTAGCACCCTGCATCCCACCCACTGCCCTCCCACCCGTCTTCCCTCTCACTGTCCGACTTTTCGTCGAACGACATTTCGTCGAACGACATTTCCTCGAATTTTCTTGCAGCCTGCGACATTTCGTCGACGTGACTTTTCGTCGAACGACGTTTCATCGAATTCGACAAAATGTCTTTCGACGAAACGTCGTTCGGTGGTCCGGTGCAACAGAAAGTCGCGTCGATGTAACAGAGAGACAGAGTTTGTGTTCACTGTTCTTTTTCAGTGAGCGGCTGATCACAAGGACCCGATCACAACAGCAACTTGGTCATTTGCGGTGCCTGATGTTTTGTGAAGATGGAGATAGGACGCACCAACAGAAATAAGCCTATGCTTATTTTAGACGAGTTTACGTATACAGTGGACAGAAAGACGGCCAACAAAATATATTGGCGCTGTAGCTTGAGAGAGTGTCATGCAAGGGTGGTATCAAACATCAATGAGGCGGGGGATCCCGTCGACTCCAAGACCAGTGGTCGCCACAATCACGAACCTGAGCCTTCTCGCATTGAGGTGACTTTTTTATGGTGATTATTCAAACACGCACACATACATACACCACACGCACACACACACACGCACACACACACACACACACACACACACCACACACACACACACACACACACACACACACACACGGATCGTCTAATATCACCTAGAGTGAACAGACGCTAAACAGATCAAACAACAACAACAACACACACGCACTTACTCACTCATGTATTTGCATGGTTTTCACCTCTCTCTCTCTCTCTCTCTCTCTTCTCTCTCTCTCTCTCTCTCTCTCTCTCTTCTCTCTCTCTCTCTCTCTCCTCTCTCTCTCCGTCGAATCCAAGACCAGTGGTCGCCACAATCACGAACCTGAGCCTTCTCGCATTGAGGTGATGCTGGTGTCACATGTGTTTGCGTGATGCCTGGTGTCACATGTATTTGCGTAATGCCTGGTGTCACATGTGTTTGCATGATGCCTGGTGTCTCTTTTGTTCAAACTTCAATTCAACTCAAAAAGTAAGAATAGGACGAGGTGTCTCTGTGTTCCATATAGGCAAAAAAGGCGCAACAGCGTATCAAGGAAGCTGCTGCTGCTGGCTTTCATGGGGCAACCGCGACAATCATCAACCAGGAGGTCGCTGCCAAAGTTCACCTTGCTCACCAGGCGTCCCTTCCCAAAGAGGCTTCCATGAGGAGGACTGTGCAGAGACACAGCGAAGACGCCTTTTACCGGAGTTTCCACCCACAGCCGCAGACATCACAATCGAAGGCGTCTGGAGTTGTACCCACAAAGGAGAAGACTGGCTTATCCTTGATGAGAAAGTCGGAGATGGTTGTGTCCTGGTATTTTCTTCTGATGCCAACCTTCGGCTTTTAGCTCAAAGCAGAGTTTGGTACGGAGATGGTACCTTTTTCGTGTCACCACCACTCTTTAAACAATTATATACTTTGCATGGAGAAGTGGCTGGATGTATTTTTCCTCTAGCATTCTGTCTTTTGCCCAGAAGTCTGGAGAAATATACTTGATGGCAATCAGAGCAATCAGAGACAAGATTATTGAAATGGGGTACGACATTGACATGCAGGTTTTCCGCTCAGATTTTGAACAGGCAGCCTTTGGCTCAGTGAAACAGCTGTTTCCGCATGCCTCCGTGGAATGCTGCTTTTTCCACTTCGCTCAGGCTAACTGGCGCAAGGTCGTTGAACTCGGACTCCGTGATGCCTACATGACTGACTTTGATTTCAGTGCTGCAAGTTCGCCAGTTGACAGCCCTAGCGTTTGTTCCCCCAGAGAACATCAGAGGGGCATTTGAGGAAATGAGCACATCACTCCCCGATTCATGTGATGATCTTTGCGCGTACTTTGAAAGGACGTACATTGGCCGTTACGTCCCTGCCCAGCAACAAGGTCTGAGGATTCGTCTGGAGTGGGTTGCTCCGCATTTCACTCCAGAAATTTGGTCTGTTCACGGAAGAACGATCACCAACGAACCACGCACAACAAATGCACTTGAAGGGTGGCATCGCAGGATTAAGTCCATCCTGGGAAAGGCCCACCCAAACATCTGGGAGTTCCTCTCCTTTCTGAAGTCTGAGCAGGCACATACGGAGATGGCAGTGCAAGCAGCTAGACGAGGCGACTACGCACCAAGGAAACGCACTTCTCAGGAACGAGCTGCCAGGCGTCTTCGTACTGTCGTCAGGGATTACCAGAACAGAACCAACAACGCAATCATTCACATTCAGTTCCTGGAGGACGTTGCTCGCTCAATTGTGTACCATTGACGATCCTGTCTTCGTACTGTCGCCATGGATTACGAGAACAGAACCAACAACGCAAACACATTTTTTTTTTTTTTGACCAGTCTCATGCATCAAGCATTCTGTGTTTTGCCTAAGTAAAAGATACAAGTTCAGCAACATTATTTTTTCTGATTACCAGTGATCCTGTGAAAGTCACGTGTGTGTTTCATTACACACACATTACACGCACACCAACATACACCACACGCACACAACCACACACACGTATCCGTATCCGTGTCGAACGACATTTCGTCGACGCGACTTTTCGTCGAACGACGTTTCAGCGAATTCGACAAAATGTCGTTCGACGAAAAGTCGCGTAGACGAAATGTCGATCGACGAAAAGTCGCGTCGACAAAATGTCGTTCGACGAAACGTCGCGGACCTCTTGTCTCCAACTTTGCAGACAGTGCTCAGGAAGCAAGCTCCGTACCATCTGAGGGGCGGCAGGTGGGACACACAGCGATTTGAAGAGAACACAAGATGGCCTGAAGAGAGGAGGAGGAGGAGGAGGAGGAGGAGGGGAAGGAGGAGAGGAGAGGGAGGAAGAGAAGGAGAAGACTGACGTGCAGTGGAAGCACATGTACTGTTTTCATATTAAGTCTTGTCATAAAATTGTGTGGCACTGGCCAAGTGCACACACACACACATGTACGTGTGTGTGTGTGTGTGTGTATTTGTCTGTCCGTGTGTGTGTGTGTGTGTGTGTGTGTGTGTGTGTGAGAGAGAGAGAGAGAGAGAGAGAGAGAGAGAGTGTGTGTACGTGTGTGTGTGTCCGTGTGTGTGTATTTGTCTGTCCGTGAGTGTGTGTGTGTGTGTGTGTGTGTGTGTGTGTGTGTGTGTGTGTGTGAGGGAGAGAGTGAGAGTGAGAGTGTGTGTGTGTGTGTGTGTGTGTGTGTGTCTGTGTGTCAGTGAGTATAAATAAAGAGAGAGAGAGAGAGAGAGAGAGAGAGAGAGAGGCAGACAGACAGACAGACTGACACACACACACACAGCGAGAAAGGGACGGGAAGGGGTAGGGGCGGGAAACGTTGCCGTCTCAAGCCGTCCTCTCCATGGCAATGGCCAGCCCCCCCGCGCCGCGTAATTACGTTTCAAGTGGCCGACAGTCTGCACTGTCCCCACATCCTTCTCTCCCTTTGTCCTTCCGACTGTCTGCCTGCCTGTCCGTCCGTCCGTCTGTCTGTCTGTGGGTGGGTTGGTCGGTCAGTCTGCATGTCTGATTGCCTGCTACCAAGTTCTCACTTTGAAGAATCTCTGCATTTGACGGTCTGTGTCTGTCTGACTGTGTGTCTGTCTATCCGATTGTCTGTCGGACTGTCTGTCTGTCTCTCCCTTTTTCTGTTTGTGGTGTGTTTGTTTAATGTGTGTGTGCGTGTGTGCGCTGCGCACGCGCACACCAAAAGGAGCAGCGTTGGGTACAAAGAATGTTTGTACTTTTTTTTCTGACGCTGTAATTGTTATTGTGTTCGGGGAAAAAATAGGCCTGGAACTTCGTTTTTCTATGGCGGTTCTTTGCACCTCTCGTTTACATGTGCACTAGATGAATAGGTACAGTAAGTAGTAGTATTCGGTAGCTATGGGTATGCAATATATATATTATATATATATATATATATATATAGAATTATAAACAAAGCTTGCTCTTATGTCTTAGATTGAAGAAATAGGGGGAGATACGCATTCATATCTGCAGTGGTAGATGATTCTGCCTAACTAACAGTATGTGCTTGAGTGGGTGAATGGGGAAAAATAAAATAAATGCTTCTCAAAATGAGCCTTCAGCAAGCTTATATTCTCCAAGGGGAAGACATCCTCCAATAGGGAGGGAAACTCACTAACATATAACTCCTGGTCATATACCGATATTTCGAAACCTGGTTGTTTCTCCTCAGTGACCGCGGAAAGTGGTAATTTGACTCCTCTGCCTTTTCAGTTTTAAGAAGAATGCAATCCCAGAAAAGGCTGGTGTGCAGTACCGTAGTATGTTTGTTGAGTTTTCAAAAAATCAACCAAAGGTGCCATCTAAGAAGCAAAAGAAAATCATGAAAGAGCAAAACAAGCTACATTTTCTTGTGAAAAGTAGAAAATATAAAACGATATCCTCTTAAGACACAAGTGCTGAGGGCCAGTTCTTGGAATGAATCCGCAAGGGACTAAAATACAACAGATTATATTGTTGTATTTTAGTCCCTTGCGGATTCATTCCAAGAACTGGCCCTCAGCACTTGTGTCTTAAGAGGATATTGTTTTATATTTTCTACTTTTCACAAGCAAATGTAGCTTGTTTTGCTCTTTCATGATTTTCTTTTGCTTCTTAGATGGCACCTTGGTTGGTTTTTTGAAAACTCAACAAACATACCACGGTATTGCACACCAGCCTTTTCTGGGACTGCATTCTTCTTAAAACTGAAAAGGCAGAGGAGTCAAATTACCACTTTCCGTGGTCACTGAGGAGAAACAACCAGGTTTCGAAATATCGGTATATGACCAGGAGTTATATGTTAGTGAGTTTCCCTTCCTATTGGAGGATGTCTCCCCCTTGGAGAACATATGCTTGCTGAAGGCTCATATTGAGAAGCATTTATTTTATTTTTCCCCATTCACCCACTCAAACACATACTGTTAGTTAGGCAGAATCATCTACCACTGCAGATATGAATGCGTATCTCCCCCTATTTCTTCAATCTAAGACATGAGAGTAAGCTTTGTTTATAATTCAATATTTCTTGCAGTCATTGCAACACCAAGCTGCTCTGTAAGTTGCTGGAACGGTGCTCGGTACTTATCCTTGGAATTTATTATATATATATATATATATATATATATATATATATATATATAATATATTTGTTTTATAGTATATTCCGGTACAAAGACAACGATCACAACCACATGTGTCTTCTGTACGAAGCATGTCAGTTTCAGCGCTTAGCATTGGCACTTGACGCAGAATCATGCTTAAGATAGGTTGAGCAGTGTAAACACCGGACACCCCGTCCACGTGCATCACGTATCGGCATTGTCGCTTGTATGACTTGTCAGCTAAATTGGTTTGGAAATTGGGGAAAAACAGTCCGTGATGCCCATGGAGTCTCTCCTAAGGTTGCTTAGTGATCTGATAATAAGCAGATGGGAAAAGGGTGTTTTACGTGCGCAGCGTAAGGTTTCAAGTGGTGTTCTTGTCAGTGCCCTTTTCTCGATGAAGAATTTTCCCTTTGTTTGTCAGTTTTTATTTGGAATGGCTGAAAATCGAAACTGATCTTCGGTTTCAGTTTCAGTTTCGTCCGGATGTGTCACTGCATGCGGACTAGTCCATATGCGCTACACCACATCCGCTAAGTTTCGAGACCATAATGCGCATTGTTTACAGCTGATGGATGAATGAATTAATGAACAAATGAGATAATTTAAGAAAAGGGTCTCATGGCTATGACTTAGCAGATGTCTGACCTACGCATCAGCCCAACGCGCTGGTCAGAACTTGGGTACCTGCCTAACATTGGCTGTGCCATTATTATCATTATTGTATGGGAGTGTGTTAAATGTACACGTGTGTGTGTGTGTGTGTGTGTGTGTTCACCTGTTCTCTGCCTATATATCTGTGTTCATATGTCAGGTCAAGATTTACGTTTTTCTTTTGCTTTGTTTTGTTTTGCTTTGTTTCGAAGCAAAATTGTCTTATTTATCATGCGTGTGCCTCCTACCTGTATGTACAACAGGAGAAGCTCTGGTGCAACCTATCGTGGAGTATGCCTCACCTGTCTGGACCCCAAACAGCCAAACACATCGGCAGAATGGAGATAGTCAAACGTCGTGAAGCCAAGTGGCGGTGGTGAACCGCCAGCGCCACACATCCTGAACCAACTCCATGCATGCTCACCCCCCCCCCCCCCTCGCCCCAACTGCACTGGTCTCCACTCAAAGACAGGTGAAGAACTGCAAGGCTGGCAGCCCTCTGCAAGTTCCCCTGGGGGACAGGTTGCCGTCCACACCCTGCGCATGCCTGTCCCAACAACTCACCAGCAAGCGAGGAAACATGCTTTCTTCCTGCCTGCAAAATGAACAAGTTTTCCTTCGCCCCCCGAGGATTGTGACTGGAACTGTTTTCCTCCCTGCAGCAGTGCCATTTATCTCAGAGGAAGACTTCAAACCCCGGAGCCAGCCAGCCCCTCCTTTCACCTCTTCTCTCCCCCCATCTTACCATTTTTCTGTCCCTCCTAATCCCCAATCCTGTGACCCTTCACCCCTTTCCCTACCTCTTCCTTACCTATCCCCTCCTCGCCCGATAGAGCTGATCTTCTGAGCACCTACGATGGCCAGCTTACAGTCTGACACCCTTTCCCTCCTCACCCTCCCTCCTTCTCCCCTCCCCATATTGTACATCGGCACACTCAAAATGATGATGGCAAATGTCATGTGAAAGACGAAGAGTGTGTATAGGCAACAGTATTGGTTTGGGTATTCTCCTGAGGGCAACGATTATCTCTCTTGTTTTTTACATTCTTTTAATTTTTGTCGTGATGTCATAAATTCACCATAGAGCAACAGTTACCTCCCTTGTTACTTGTGGGCTCTATTTTTTTATTTTTTATCTCCGTTGCTGTAACAGTGCCTAATCAGTGCTGTTAGTCCGACACCGTGTATTCCGTTCCTGTATACACCGCCACTCCCACCAGACACGTCCTGTGGCAGCTTCAGCACTGGCAGCACTGCCCAGGCCTGCAAGCCATCGTAATATCAGGCCGTAGGGAGACAACCCACTAGAGGAGACACTGCACTGCTGCCGTGTCACCCGCAATGGTGTTCAGTGGTGAGCGTTCTGATCCGGCATTTAGCAGGACGCCATCTGCTACGCCCACTGCTAACGACAATATTTCGTAGTTGTGGAGCAAACGTAAATAAGTACTTCCCAGTGAGAGAGAGAGAGAGAGAGAGAGAGAGAAGAGAGAGAGAGAGAGAGAGAGAGAGAGAGAGAGAGACCAACAGACAGACAGACAGACAGACAGGTAGGCAGGCAGACAGAGAGACAGACAGACGGCAGACAGACAGACAGACAGACAGACAGACAGACAGACAGATGCCAGCGTATGCTAAACATTAACGTACACACAGCTACCAAAGCATTCCAAGAAGTTGCCGAGGCTGTGGCATGCGTATCTTCGATCAAAACAAAAAAAAGAGAGAGAAAATAGACAATACTGGTTAAAGTAAAATAAAGAAAAGGAAAAGGGAAGAAAAAGGAAAAGGAAACACAGTTTAAAAACACTGTCACGTGAACAATAAGAAAAAAGTTATCCCAATACGAATAATGATACTATTCTAACTTTCAAGCGTTGGAAACAGTAGCGTAAACACATGATAAAGTTGAAATGAAACGCACTCCAACTGATAGCCTGAAAACGCAACCAACAAACACAACCAACAGAAAGTTACATTTTCTATCAACGAGCCTTTTTTTCTACATGTCAAAAGTTGACAATAATGATGTGAAAAACCGCCACGGTGATCGTCATAGTTATCGTCATGATGATGATGATGATGATAAGAATAACTACTACTACTACTACTACTACTACTACTACTACTACTACTACTACTACTACTAACTACTACTATTTGAATAAGGGAAAGAGATGAAGTTTATGTTCGAGATCATTTTTCTTCTAACTTGCTCTAATTCCCTTTGATTTTAACTCTGTCTCTCTATCAGCTTGTCTGTCTGACTGTCTGTCTGTCTGCCTGTTTGTCTGTCTGTCTGTCTATCTGTCTGTCTCTCCTCTCTCTCTCATCCTCCCCCTCTCTCTCTCCCCCTCTCTCTCTCTCCATTTCTCTCTCTCTCTCTCTCTCTCTCCTCCTCTCTCCCTTTCTCTCTCTCTCTCTCTCCCTCTCTCTCTCCCTTTCCTCTCTCTCTCTCTCTCCTCTCTCTCTCTCTCTCTCTCTCCCTCTCTCTCTCCCTTTCTCTCTCTCTCTCCCTCTTCCCCCCCACTCTCTCTCCAAGTCACCAGTCGCTCTCCACTGTCACTTAAGTTGACATGTTGAGGAAATGACAGCAAGCTCAGGGGGAGAGGGGGAATGGGGAAGGGGAACGGTAGAAAAGAGGGGGATAAAGGAGGAGAAGGAGGAGGACAGAGAGAGAGAGAGAGAGAGAGAGAGAGAGAAAAGAGAGAGAGAGAGAGAGAGAGAGGAGAGAGTGAGTGAGTGAGAGAGAAGGGTGGGGTTTGTCCAACCAAGAGAGAGACAGACCGACAGACATTCAGACAGACAGACTGAGATAGGGGTAGGATGGAGGTTACCCAGCCAGAGATAGAGAGAGAGAGAGAGAGAGAGAGAGAGAGAGAGAGAGAGAGAGAGAGAGAGAGAGAGAGAGAGAGAGAGAGAAGAGTCCAGCCCAACAACACTGGTGGCCCTGTCCACTGAAACATTGATGGCCATGTGAGAATGGCGACAGAAGCTTTTACGGCCGCTGGATGTTGCCTCTGATCACAGTCATGATAACTTACTTGGCGCCAGACATGGGATTCTGATGCATGACAAAACAATGCCACACATGATGATGATGATGATGATGTTGATGATGATGATGATGATGATGATGATGATGATGATGATGATAACAAGAACAACAAGAAGAATAACAATGATAATAGTAATAATGATAATAACAAAATAATAATAGTAATAACAATAATGATAAGAGTAAGAATGATAATGGTAATACTACTCATAAAAAATGATATTAATAATCACAATGATGATGATGATGATGAGATGATGATGATGAACCCATATTGATGACGACGACGACGACGACGACGACGACGACGACGACGACGACGACGACGATGGTGATGATGAAGATGATGATGATGATGATGATGATGATGATGATGATGTTGATAATGACGACTTCTGTACGACGACAAAGATGACGACAATGGCAAAGCCGCAAAAAGGATACAGCGTTGAATATTGCGTGCTGTATAATTGGTTTTGTTTTCTTTGTTTGTTTGTTGTTGTTTTTTGTTTTGTTTTGTTTTTTCCCAAGGGGAGCGGGCTATATGGCGTTAGATGTCTCGTTTACTGACATTACAACAATCGCGTTGGGGGAAATCAGGGCAGGTAACGCTTGCTTTTTGTTTTCAGAGTTACCTTTTCTCAGTTTATGGGTCAAGATATTACGCAGTTTGTGCATCCGTCGTTTGGTAAACAAACGTCACTTTAAACCCCACACATGCAGAGCCGATGATGATAATAAGAATAAGTGATGTCCACCTGTTTGTAACAAGGAGTCCACTTTACCGGTGCATCGTTTCACATCCATGCTTTGGCATTTTCTCTCTCTGACTGGTAAGCTGACTGATCCGGGGGGGGGGGGGGGGGGGGGGGGGGGGGGGGGGGCAGGGGGTGCAGGGGCGGGGGAGGGGAATCAGGGGAAAATAACGGATGTCTTTCCATTGCTCTCTTTCTTCAGTTTATAAGCCAAGCAAATAGTCATAGTGAGTCAAACGTTTGTTATGAAGCATGCGAAAGGGATGACGCCCAGAATATCGACTGTCTTTAGCATTACAAGTGCACAGTTTCACACCAGTCTTTTGACATTTTCTCTTTCTAACTGAACTGTTAAGCTGATTGATGGCGCAAAGATGCTTTGGGCGTGCCAACCAGGGATATTTTGTCCATGAAGACGACGGGGTCACTTTGCCGAATGCAAACTCTAACGGAGATTACCTCCACTGCAGATATCCGATCAACCGCTATTTTGGAATGAACAGTTTCTGAAATTAGAACTTCTTCGCAATGTCCATCCCAGGTAAGCCCTTGCCATACTGACACACCTACGTTATTTCATCTCAAGACTTAACACTTCGATAAATCACGAGGATTTTGTAGAGAACACCATTTTCATTCAGTCTGGCCGGAATTCCTTGCTACTTTCGACAGATCTGAAATCAAACCACCACGTTTGCAATATACGGCAAAGTGAAGCAAATCTTTCAAGGATCGTTGGGTTCTTGAAGCTGTGAAGCAGTTTTCGACTTTGGTATTCAGCTTTGAAGGAGGAATCGCTCATGAAATGCTGGTATTAAATTTTGTGTTTGCCGAGCATCCGGTTGAAAGTCTTCAGAACTGTTCACTGCGTTAAGTCTCTCTCTCTCTCTCTCTCTCTCTCTCTCTCTCTCTTTTCTCTCTCTCTCTCTTCTCTCTCTCTCTCTCTCTCTCTCTCTCCTCTCTCTCTCTCTCTTCACGACAACGTTTTCCACGGAGCTTGCACTGCAATTGTCTTTGTTTCCCGAACGACCCAAGGAGGGTGGGGGTATTATTCCTGAACTTTTGAATCCCTCCGCCCAACTCTTCCCCTGGCTGTTCCGGCCCACCCCATCCCCTCGTCTTTCCCCGTCTCCTTCATTCACCTCAAGAAATGCACTTTCACTGGATGAACTACACTAGCCCCGGAAGAAGAAGAAGAAGAAGCAGCGACAAACGGTTCCAGGCCAGGAACCAGACATCAAGGGCCGAAGGATGAGCAGAGCTGTCTAACCAGGAAGAGAGGTGCCATGCACATCACAGCTGCGTTCAACCACAGCTACACCCATCCCACCCACCCCCACCCACCCCCACCCTCCACCCCACCCCCATCGTCTTAACCCCCTCTCCCACCATTTTCAAACCCCAACCCCTACTTTTTTGCTGCGTGTGTTCTTCACCCGGGCTGCACTCCTTTCTGCCCCGCCCTTGCCCCCCCCCCCCCTTCCCCCCCCCCCCCCCCTTGTTTTTTGCACCTTCCACAATCCCTTCTCCTTTTTCCATTTGTTCCCAGTTTTGGGACACGTCTTTCGTCAAAACCAGTCTTGTTTGTTTGCCTCTCATTTTACTACTCTCACTACGTATTATGTCGTTCCACCCGCCTATTTTCCCCCGGTACGTTTTTTCTACATTTGCTGAAGTGTAGTTCCCGCGACACGTACACTCCCCCCCCCCTCCCCCCCTCCCATAAGCCGACTTTCCCTCCCTCTTTCCCCTCCCTCGGGGAAATTGGGCCCACTCTTGTTATAAGATGGCATTCAACAGAATTGCTTCTTCTGTACACTTTGAAATGATTTCTGGTGTATAAAGTCGTCCCGTCTACACTACTTACCCCCCCCCCATCCCCACCTCTCCCTTTCCTCCACCAACCCCCTCCCCCCCCCCCCCCCCCCCACACACACCCACTTCATTTCACTTTTTTTGGGTACGTTGTTGTGCATCTACAGCCAGCTTCCGGTAAAAACACAACAAAACAAAGGGGAAAAATGCAAGCAAAAGAAAATCACACACACACACACACACGCACGCACCCCACACACGCACGCACGCACGCACACACTGGCACCACGCACGCACGCCCGCACAACCAAAACACACACACACCACACACACACACACACACACACACACCACACACACACACACACGCGCACGCACGCACAACACACACACCAACCACACACACACACACCACACACACACACACACACACACCACACACACACACGCGCGCGCGCGCGCGCACGCACACACACACACATACACATTAACACACACAACACACACACACACACACACACACACACACATTAACACACACACACACACACACACAAAACACACACAC
>CM031613.1:38433049-38438049 GCA_018398815.1 Conus ventricosus
CTCTCTCTCACGTGTAAGTGGTAACCTTTGTTATTTTACACGTACTTATCTTCATATTGTTTTGAGCAGAAAATTGTCTTCCTATATTGATGAAATATATCCGTGCGTTTTTTTGGGTTTTTTTGGCAGTTGCTTTGTCAATGTAAAAAAATGTCTATTTACTGTTATTTTAAAACTCTTTACATTTCCCTTATTTTAGATGTTTAAAAAAACAAAACAAAAAAAGCCACCGCAATAATAGATAAATTAAATAAATAAATGAAAACCGGGGGAGAAAAAACGAATGAAAATGCCCGCACACACTAATCCCAATGTATATGTTCTTCGAAAATGACTTCGTCACTCTTTTCCCCCTCCCTCCCTCCCTCTCTCTCTCTCTCTCTCTCTCTCTCTCTCTCTCTCTTCTCCTCTCTCTCTCTCTCTCTCTCTCTCTCTCTCTCTCCAGTCTGAAATCGTGTTTACACTAACTCGCCACTGTGTAGCAACACTTTATTAGATTAATCGTGGATCTCACAGATCATTAAACACGCGACATGACAACAAGGAAAAACACGAAACAGCCCATTGTTTTACCGTCGTAAATTCGGAGACCACTTTAAAACAAAACAAGCATCCAAGAGAGAGAGAGAGAGAGAGAGAGAGATAGAGAGAGAGAGAGAGAGAGAGAGAGAGAGAGAGAGAGCATCTCACATGTCGCGCACTTCGTCACGCAAACTGGTCAGTCATCTTCTGTACCTGAGCCTTACCCTCTTATATATGCACGCACACGCGCGCGCGCACATACACACGCACATCTCTCTCTCTCTCTCTCTCTCTCTCTCTCTCTCTCTCTCTCTCCTCTCTCTCTCTCTCTCTCTCTCTCTCTCTAATAAACTAATAAATTCCAGCAACTTACAGAGCAGCTTGGTGTTGCAATGACTGCAAGAAATATTCAATTATAAACAAAGCTTGCTCTTATGTCTTAGATTGAAGAAACAGAGGAAGATAAACATTCATGTCTGCAGTGGTAGATAATTCTGTCTAACTAAAAGTATGTGCTTGAGTGGGTGAATGGGGAATAATAAATGCTTCTCAAAATGAGCCTTCAGCAAGTTCATTGTCTCCAAGGGAGAGACAATCTCCAATGGGGAGGAAACTCACTAACATGTAACTCCTGGTCAGATACCGGTATTTCGAAACCTGATTGTTTCTCCTCAGTGACCGCGAAAAGTGGTAACTTGACTCCTCTGCCATTTTGGTTTTAAGAGGTTATATTTTCTATATTTTCTACTTTTCACAAGAAAATGTTGCTTGTTTTGATCTTTCATGATTTTCTTTTTGCGTCTTAGGTGGCACCTTTGGTTGGGTTTTTTTTTTTTTTATAGAGAACTCAACAAACATACTACGCTATTGCTCACCAGCCTTTTTCTGGGATAGCATTCTTCTTAAGGCACAAGTGCTGAAGGCCAGTTCTTGGAATGAATCCACAAGGGACTGAATTACAATAAACTAATAAATTCCAAGGATAAGTACCGAGCACCATTCCAGCAACTTACAGAGCAGCTTGGTGTTGCAATGACTGCAAGAAATATTCAATTGTAAACAAAGCTTGCTCTTATGTCTTAGACTGAAAAAACAGGGGAAGATAAGCATTCATGTCTGCAGTGCTAGATAATTCTGCCTAACTAACAATATGTGCTTGAGTGGTGAATGGGGAATAATAAATGCTTCTCTCTCCTCTCTCTCTCTCTCTCTCTCTCTCTCTCCTCTCTCTCTCTCATATAATATATATATAATATATATATATATATATATATACATATAAATATGTGTGTACACTTGTATATGTATGTGCGTGCGTGTAATCGATCGATAGGTAGACAGACAGACAGACAGACGGACGGATGGATAGATAGATAGATAGATAGATAGCTAGATAGATCGATCGATAGATTGATATTGTGTTCTACCACTTTATCCATACAACACCTTCTTCTGTGTCAAGTTTACGTTTCTTTGCACTTGGAAAGTGCTTTGCCTCAGAACATTGCCGTTCATTCAATTTTATCTGCCTGCATAATTATATTACCATGTGGTCATGTGTTCTTTAACGCGCGCAAGGCGCACGCTGCGCCTGAGATCTCGCTGTTATCAAGTTAGTGTTGCTACGACAGCTCACAGTCGCAAGAGGGTCTCTGGTGGTCGGCTGGGCTACAAACAATATGAGGTGAGTCGTGTGACAACTCTCGAGAACCTAGGCCAACGAAGGAAACAATGCGTAAATGACTGGAAATGGGGTTCATTCCAGACTCGTGTTACCTGAATTCCACTTTTAATCACACAAAGCACGTGCGGTACACACAACCAAAGGAAGTTCACGTGAAGCGCGTGCGTGCGTTTCCTGATGTCCCTTTAGCTCTTTCTCCAACCTTAAAGCACCGTGGAGCCCGCAGCTTTTTACCTGGTTGAAAATACGTTTTGGGGTTAAAAAGGAAGAAGAAGAAGAAACACAGTCACTCGAGTGCACGATCAATCTGTCAGTCAATCAAACAATCAATCAACTGTGGAGAAGCTCAGATGAAAGAGGGGGTGAAAGGAGAGTCCGAGTGCATCACGCAATATGAGAGGATTCGGTCTCCGTTCAGTATTATGCGAACAGGGACATGGACGAAAGAGTATGTGCTGCCGCTGCTGCTGCTACTACTTATGTTGCTGATGCTGGTACGGATGCTGCTATTCTTGCTATTACTCTAATTGGTTCTACTGTTACTGCTCCTGCTACTGCTGCTGCTCTTCCTGCTGCTGCTGCTGCTGCTGCTGTTGTTTGTATGGATATTGCAATATCTCTCCTCCCTCAACTACTACTGCTACCACCACCACCATCTCTATCACCACTACTACCACTTCTACTACTACTACTGCTGCAGCTGCTGCTACAAATACTACTACTACTACTACTACTACTACTATTACTACTACTACTGTAGATATCTCCTCCTACTGCTAGCACTACTGATACCACCACCACCACCACCACCACCACCACCACCGCCACCACTACTGCTGTTGCTGTTGCTTGTGCTGCTGCTGCTGCTGCTGTTGCTGCTGCTTCTATTGCTATTGATGCTACTGATATTAATGTGGATACAAGGACTTCCGCTTTTACTGTTAATGATACTACTGCTGCTGTTGCTGCTGCTGTTGCTATTACACCTTCGTATGCAGCTGATAATAGTGTGGATGCTGCGATTTATGCTATTACTGACACTGATACTAGGCTTGTTACTACGACTACTGCTGCTGCTGCTACTACTACTACTAGTAGTAGTACTACCATTACAGCTGCTAATGCTACTCCTGCTGCTGCTGCTGCTGCTACTACTACTTCTACTTCTTCTACTACCACCACTACTACTACTATGCTACTGTGCATACTACTAGTCTGCTGCTACTGCTGCTGCCACTACTGCTGCTGTTGTTGTTGTTGCTGCTGCTACTATTACTATTGCTGCTGCTGCCATTGCTATTTATGCTACTGATGCTAATGCGGATACTGGGACTTCCGTTTTCACTGTTAATGATTCTGCTACTGCTGCTGCTGTTGCTCCTGCTGTTGCTACTGCTGCTGCTGCTGCTGCTGCTGCTGCTGCTGCTGCTGCTGCTGCTGCTGCTATTACGCCTTCGTATGCCACTGATGCTAGTGCGGATGCTGCGATTATGCTATTACTGATACTATGCTTGTTACTACAACTGCTGCTGCTGCTGCTGCTACTACTACTACTACTTCAACTGCTGCTACCACTACTGCTGATACAACTACTGCTGCTGCTGCTACTACTGCTACTACTACTACTGCTGCTGCTACTACTACTACTACTACTACTACTACTACTACTACTACTACTACTACTGTTATTGATGCTAGTGTGGAATACTACTAGGCTGCTGCTACTGCTGCCACTACTGCTGCTTATACTACTGATGCTTATACTTCTTTTGCCACTTTTGTTACAGCTATTACTTTCTTTTTTCTTTCTTTCTGTGTACGCAGGCTGATACTCCTGCGGACACTCCCTGTATAGCCAGGCAGTGGAGTTTTGTGTGTATGACCCTTTTTTATCCCGCCATTAAGGCAGCCATACTCCATCTTCGGGAAACAGCTATTACTGATACTAATGTTGCTGCTATTGCTGTTGCAGCTGCTACTACTACTATTACTACTACTAAGCTTACTACTACTACTAAATACTACTACTACTACTACTACTACTACTACTACTACTACTGCTGCTGCTGCTGCTGCTGCTGCTGCTGATTCTGGTGCCGACACTGCTGCTCTTGCTACTACTCTTACTGATACTGCCACTGCTGCTGCTACTACTGCCATTGTGGATGCTTCGATTTCTGCCACTACGGATGCTGATGCTATGTCCACTACCGCGGCTGCTGCTACTACTTCTGTTGCTGCTGCTGCTACTACTACTGCTACTTTTACTGATGTTAGTGTGTGGATACTGCTTACCTTCTGCCGCCGTTACTGCTTCTACCGCTGTAGTGGTGTTACTGCTGCTGCTGCTGCTGCTGCTGCTGCTGCTACTACTACTACAACTACTACTGCTGCTATTACTGCTGCTGCTGCTTCTGTTACTGCTATTACTAGTACTACTTCTACTATAAACTATCTCTGATGCTAGTGCCGTTGCTGCAAATGTTGCTCCTTCTATTACTGATGCTACTGCTGCTGCAGCTATTTTTACTACTAGTCATGTTACTGATACTTGTGTGGATACTGCTGATTCTGCTTCGGTTGTGACAATTGATGCTGATACTGTTGCTACTGTTATTGCTGCTGTTATTAGGTTACCGATGCCAGTGCGAATACCGCTACCTCCTTTACTAGTGTCAATAATATTACTACTGCTGCCGTTGTTGCTATGCTGTTGCTGCTGCTGCTGCTGCTGCCGCCGCCGCTGCTACTGCTGCTGCTGCTGCTTCTGCGCTACTGCTGCTGCTGCTGCTGC
>CM031613.1:38450549-38453049 GCA_018398815.1 Conus ventricosus
GAACTTGAAAGAAATTCCACAATAGAAAACATATTTTTCGTTTTTACAAACGGGAAAACAGCATCTGACTTCCAAACCCAATGCAACTTTGTCCTGAAGTCCCAAAACTGTGTTGATGAATATTGCTGACTCATATTTAATGTGTATGAATGCCTTGAAATTTTTCATTTAAAAAGAAACTGAATCAGAATATTAACTTTTTGTGGTAGATTTTTTGTCAGGAGTGGAATGAATCAAAGGAATGCGCCTTTTGGACAAATCGGGGTAGCACGGTACTCAGCTGTAAAGCAGTCTTCACAAAACGATAACTGTGACTACACTCCTTGTCCACAAGATGACGTTTAACCCGAAGAGTGCCTTTAAGACCGTCAGCTGAAAACCGAAGTAAAAATTTCCCAGTGCCTATTCCGCGTCCACTGACGTCATGCATTTTCTTGAATTTTCATTCGTTACTATTTCTATTAACGGGGTTAAATAGAGTGTGCGTAGTAAGCCTTATATGTCTGTAGTATTAAAATGATACGCAAATGACCACACGTAAGGGGAAAGCCCATTTATTCTCATCACTGACTGGATGACCAGCCAGCACTTCGTCTCGCTTGCAAAGATGGCGGCGCAACCTTCGACAAGCGTAGCGACCAAAAATCAATGTATTTACACAGCTGAGCAGCTCTGCTGATCATTTTTGACAAAGACAATAATCTTTTATTCAACGACTTACTCGAGCATGAAGGGTGAATGATGATAGTGATGGAATTGCCGACCATAGTCGTCAGTTATTGAGTCGGCTGTGTGACCTCAGTGTGTGTTCAGCTGACGGCTTGCCAGCGTCGAACGAGTTAAGAATGGACCATTGAATGGTGGCATTCCCACCTTCAATACTTGTAAGCCCCTTTCTTGATTTATATATATATATATAGAATTTGACACCGAAAAAACCGAACCATCAGTCTTCAATGAAATGTACTGTCTAAAAAAAGAGGGGTGGGGTTGGGGGGGGGTTGGGGAGGGGGGTAGGGACTGCAACAAGTTCATTAGCTTACATCTGCTGATAGACCTCCATTTTGGCTCAGGGGAAAACGCTTAACGTTTCAAATACAAGATCAATTAACGTAGAGTACTGAGAATGTCTGTCATTCTTGCGGGAAACAGAGAAAAATCTTGAGTTTAGAAATGAATGAGTTGATATCGCCACTGCTTGTTATTTCCCTTACTATGTCTACGTCAACATACAAATGTGAGCGCGCATAGACGTTTATGTAAAGTATATTTTTATACCCAGGCACACAGAAGACACGTGCGCACATGCACCCGTGAAACAAAACACATGCAGAGAGAGAGAGAGAGAGAAGAAGAGAGAGAGAGAGAGAGAGAGAGAGAGAGAGAGAGCAACAGTCTCAAACACCATTCAATGGACACGGGCCGGAAAAGACAAAATAAAAATCGATATCCGTCTACACTAGAACGGTCAAAATGTAATCGATATATACGCTGGAATACGCCATCTCATGCGAACGAAAGCACTTGCGTTGGTATTCCCTCCACTCCATCCTCTCCCTCCCCTTTCCATGCCTTCAACCTCCTCCCTGTCTCTCTCTCTCTCGTCCTTCCTCCCCCTTCCCCACCCACCCACCCATCCCATCCCATCACACGCACCACCCCCCTTCCAGCCTCCGATCAACACACACATTACATGCACACACCCTGCACCTGTAACCACATGCAAACCATTTATTGTCACTCTTACAAGGAGCCTTCTCATCAATATCCACAAGCCCGCCCCTTTCCCACCTTGTCTGTGTGTGTGTGTGTGTGTGTGTGTGTGTGTGAGAGAGAGAGAGAGAGAGAGAGAGAGAGAGAGAGAGAGAGAGAGAGAGAGAGAGAGAGAGAGAGAGAGAGAGAGAATTCGCCAACAACAATAGTTCCCTCAGACCATCAATTTTTCAAGAACCTCCACAAGGAACCATTTCCAGAGCAAACCTCCCAAGCAGTGCTGGCAACAACACCCAAGGATGTCAACAGAAAAGAAAAAGAAAGAAAGAAAAAAGACCACCCAGTCTTTTCCCCTTCCCCCCCCCCCCCCCTTCCCCCACCCCTCCTCCGCCTCTTCCTCCCTGAACCCCACTGAACCGTTGCCCCGTGACGTTATCTCTGTCATCTCCATCCTGATCCGATTTGGAGTCCGCCATCTTGTCCAACACGCCCGGGGGCCATTTCCTCGGCCAAATGGAAAGAAAATAGTGCCCGGCCGAATCAGCCAATCGCAACGCCGCTTGCAGGAGAGGTGCCCAGTGTGAAGAGCAAACGCCACGCCGCCCAGGCCAGAGATGCTGTGCAAACCGCCCCCGGGCGATAATGGCGGCTGAGTCTGGGAAGGAATCCTCCCCACCCACCCCCACCCCCACCCCCTCTATACTCTCCTATCCACCCTCCAAACCCGCCCCTTTTTCGCCAATCGTCCCCCTCCCCCCCCCCCCCCCACTCCGTCCCCCCATTCCTT
>CM031613.1:38455549-38470549 GCA_018398815.1 Conus ventricosus
CTTCTAATGTGTATAGCTGATGACAGACTACTTCTACTGCTTATAGCTGACGACAGTCTACTTCTAATGTGTAAAGCTGATGACAGACTACTTCTACTGCTTATAGCTGACGACAGTCTACTTCTAATGTGTATAGCTGATGACAGACTACTTCTACTGCTTATAGCTGACGACAGATTACTTCTACTTCTTATAGCTGACGACCGACTACTTCTAATGTTTATAGCTGATGACAGATTACTTCTACTGTTTATAGCTGACGACAGACTACTTCTAATATTCAAAGCTGATGACAGACTACTTCTACTGCTTATAGCTGACGACAGACTACTTCTACTGCTTATAGCTGACGAAAGACTACTTCTACTGCTGATGGCTATGGACAGACTACTTCTACTGCTGATAGCCATGGACAGACTACTTCTGCTGCTGATAACAACGGACCGACTGCTTCTACTGCTGATAGCTATGGACAGACTACTTCTACTACTGATCCTGATAACTATGGACAGACTACTTCTACTGCTGTTAGCTACGGACAGACTGCTTCTACTGCTGATAGCTATGGACAGACTACTTCTACTGCTGATAACTATGGACAGACTACTTTTACTGCTGATAACTATGGGCAGACTACTTCTACTGCTGATAACTATGGACAGACTGATTCCGTTGCTTACATCTACGTGCAGAATACTTCTGCAGATGATAGCAGCTAGAATCGCACAATGGACTTGGAATTCATTGATTTCTTAACAAGTGCACCACCATCCGCACGGCCAGCACTGTACGTAAATTAACTCTGCAGTTAACACAGCACTGGATTCCTTGTTGAGGTGCAAAAATGTCACCTTGGTACAAAATGCAAGCCTGGATTACATGTTGTTTCCGATATTACAGCACACAATGTCACCTCGGTGTAGGCTCTCACCCCAGGTAACATTCTTCGCGAACGTTATTGTGCAAAATATCACCCTTTTTCGTTGATGACATTGTGTACTAGTTGGTCGCATGCTTATGCCTGCTGTGGAACAAATCATCGCTAAATGGAAATGTGTGGTTTTGGAGTCTGGCCAGACTGGTCCCATTCTGTGACATAGGTATACAACGTGAAGAAAAGAGACAGTGGTGATCACCTTACCGCTGATGTCAGTGCTCGTGTCAACGATGATAGCAATGCGTTCTCAAGGTGTGATACTAGTAGCGGTGTTGATGGTGTAAGAGAGGGTTTTGGCATCAAGTGACGGCAGCAACGATGACGACAACAATGATGATGGTGCTTTCCATGCGATGCCTTTCATATTTCCTGGAACAAGTGGTCTGAAAAACACACCTATCTGAGCCTACACAAACCTGTCAACAATGTAGGTCATTAACAGTTTTACATGATCTTTCGCAGGGGTTTTTTTTTTAATAGCACTAGTTCCAAGTTCCTTTCTAACTATCATTCAGGCATACTCATGTTCCCTGATGCACATTATATAACTAGACAATATATTTCATGCGACCAGTCAGACTTGACCCAAAACTATACGTTCACACGATGGCGACAATTTGTTCTGCCGCATACTTGAACATGTGATCTGCCTCTATAGAAAATTCTCCAGGATGACATTCTGTGGTTACAATTTGTACCACAACCTCAGTACAAAATGTTATCTGAGGCGACATTCTGGGCAGAAGTGACATTTTGCATCACAACATCCACACACATTTATATTTTGTACCTGGGTGACAGTTTGTGCAGTAACAGTTCTTTTTGGTGTGGTCCCCCACTTGTTTGTACATTGAACCCATCGTTGAACTGTGGACGTGTTACAACATGTTACTGCTTTTATGGTCCGATTTCAAGGTGCTCATCAATATCAAATTATTGCAAACAACATTGACAAATAAGGGTACATTATTGGGGGGGGGGGGGGGGGGGGGGGGGGGGGGGGGTGTGTGTGAATGGAATATTTTCCCCATTTCTGATCCTTGTAGTCCGATACACCACATTTTTCTTCCTAACATCAGAGATTCAAGTGAATAGAAAAAGCGAAAAAAAGTTGTACCTCAAAATGGGCAGTTAAATCTCTCTCTCTCCTCTCATTCTCCTCTCTCCTCTCTCTCTCTCACTCTCTCTCCTCTCTCTCTCTCTCTCTCTCTCTCCCCCCCCCCCCCCCCCATATTGACATTCGCCACAGCACAAATAAGAATCTGTTGCGATTGGTAGTCGTAATCGCCTCGGGGCAAATGGCAGTCGCTGTTTGCACCCTAGATAAATGAGACTTGGCAGCTCCACTGGTACAGTTTTCAATTGCTTCGGTGCAAATGACAAGACTGATTTGTACTGGAACGTTTGCCAATCGCCTCAAAGTCATTGAAGGTCGTAGGTAACTACCCTCCTGCATGTTGAAAAGGAAACTGTTCTTTGTGTTGATGTAAAATTTTGTATGTCGTTTCCTTGAAAACGACAATCGTAGACTTGGCTTGACGCCACATTTGAAATGGTAATGGACATAACAACGTTCGCCAAAAAAACAAACACTATCGAAGACTGCCGTAAACAGACGGCATGACGTTATCGTAAGGCTGTTGGTCCTTGAAACGGGTCAGAACGTGTACTCAGGTGCCGAAACGTTGTATTGTTTGCCGTTGGGCGCTTTCTTTTATATGTGGTTAAGGAAGGGGCTGGGGATGGCGTGGAGGAGATGGGATGGGGACAATGGTTTTATTTGGGGGGGGGGGGGGGTGTTTGTTTGTTCGTTTTGTGTGTGTGTGTGTGTTGTTTTGTGAAAGTCATAATGTTCTAAACTTTTGAGTGCTCTCTCTCTCTCCCTCCCTCTCTCTCTCTCTCTCTCTCTCTCTCTCTCTCTCTCTCTCTCTCTCTCTCTCTCTCTCTCTTCTCTCTCTCTCTCTCTCTTGTGTGTGTGTGTGTGTGTGTGTTGTGTGTGTGTGTGTGTGTTTTGCAATGCACAAGATCACATCTAATGGAGCATCTTCAAGTTTTTCATGGTGCCTGCTGCAAATTGTGTATGTCTGACGTCATGGAAGTCCAAACACTCTCTAAGAACATGTCTTACAGTGAGGGGTACGTCACAGGGAATGCATCTTTTACAAGGCATGAGTGGATGTAAAAAAAAAAGAAGTGTAATTTGCATATAACTCTTTCTTCTTTACGACCACCCATGGCAGATGGTAACAGCTCTTTAAGATTTGATCGAATTTGAAAGAGTTTGTTATTCGCATGTGTGCTCCAATTTCCCCTTGTCGCCAGATGTCTTTGATGTACGCCCGACACTTAATTTTCAGAACTGTGTGCTGGAAAGAGAAAAGCTGCACAATTATATTTATGACATTCTTGGCAAGTAGATCAGCTACCTCATTGCCCTGAATGCCCACATGATCGGGAACCCGAACAGAAACTATGTTGTAACCAATAGACTTAGAAGAAGTGTACGGTTAAACAAAGAATCAGTTGAGAGTTTCTTAGGCTGCGGCGGCGGTGACTTCCAAAGCCAAAAAGGAATCGGAGAAAATGTGAAAGTCCTTATGTCTAATCCTGATGACAGCTCTATGAGCAGAAAGCTTGCTTGGTTTCCTTCTTGTTCCCCCGATCACCATACTCAAAAACGCTGGTGAGTGTACTCTTCCCCATTTTTTTCCTTATGTCTAGCTTTGAAGATCATGTCTCGCGCACGGATGAACGCTGTGAGCCCAGTAAAACTGAGGGTCTGAGGAAATTGCGATTTGAAGATTTTTCAAAGGGAGCATTTGAGCAGAAAAAAAAACTTAGACTTTTTTTCTCAGTAGTTTGGAACTAAAAGTAGTATAGAAGATGAAAAAAGGAATAAAACGCCATCATCAGGTACTTTAGAAGAAAAAAAATGAAAGGTCACATAAAACAGCAGGCGACGTTCATGCGTATCTACCAAAATAGAATTTCCTGTACATGTAAGCCCAGTCACAGTACGCATGCCCGGCTTTGTGAACTTAGATGCATTTAGCAAACAATCTTTTGGAAACTACCTGACAAATCACTATAACATAAACACTGAACATGCCTTAGATGTCGTTTTTAATTAAAAAGAAAAAAAAAACCCAAACAACAATGACATTAGGCTGTGCACACGACACAACCCAACACAATCCAACGCTTATTCTCAAGACATATTCTATCGTGGCTTTGGGGCAACAACATTGTTTCCTAAGCATGTCCCACCGCGTCCCCCCACATCCGTGGATCCAGGGACAATGGGAATGATGGGATGAGAGAGGAGGCAGAGGTGTATTTAGCACGGGTATAGTTCCCTGGTGTTGTCCTGAAAGATGTTGCCAAGTGACGTTTGTAGCGTTAGCCATTTCCAATCAAAGTCTTTCCCCCAAATCACCATTTCTCCTTTCTTTCTTGCTTTCTTTCTGTCTGTCTGTCTGTCTGCTTTCTTTTTTCTTTCTTTTTTCTTTCATTTTCTCGTTGTCTTCTTCTTCTTCTTTCTTTCTTTCTTTCTTTCTTTCTTTCGTTTCTTTCTTTCTGTCATTCGCTCGTTCGTTAGTTCAAGCTTGCTTTCTTCCCTTCTCTCTCTCTCTCTCTCTCTCTCTCTCTCTCTCTCCTCTCTCTCTCTCTCTCTCTCTCTCTCTCTCTCTCTCTCTTTCCCTTCATCATCATCATCATCATCATCATCATCATCATCATCATCATCATCATCATCATCTCATCATCATTATCATCACCATCGTTGTCGTCGTCGTCGTCCTCCTCCTCCCTTTTTTCTTGTTGTTGTTATTGTTCTTCTTCTTCTTCTTCTTCTTCTTCGTATTATCATCGTATTAGTCATCGTCGTCATTGTCAACTTTCTTTTCTTCATCGTCGTAGTCATCGTCTTTGTCTCGTCTTTCTTTGTTAATGTTGTTGTTGTTCTTCTTCTTCTTCTTCTTCTGCTGCTCCTCCTCCTCCTTCTTCTCCTCCTCCTCCTCCTCCTTTTCTTGTTGTCAAAGCGTTATCACCATTGTGAGTCAGTTTTGGTTTGATCCAGGACATTTCACTGCATTCAAAGCGCATACGAACACATAGGACAATATCTATGCTAACCGACAATACAGCTCTACAGTGCATACTTCGACAAATACATAGACAAACAAGCAAAGAAATCAAGAAGTAAGTCATGAAATCAATACACTCATACATACGTACATTGGTATGTATGTTAACATTACCAATATCATTTATAAAGCGCAGGGCCTGAGAATCTGAACATTATTATGCACTCACATTCAATCATTTATATCACGTGTAACCATATTACCAACAAGTGAACATCACCACATGCTGTTCGCAATCTTGAACGCACACAGATTCCAAACAGCCGGAACAATAAAGACTTACGGAACAATAAAGACTTACAAAAATAAAGGGGGAACACACAAAAAGAAACGAAAAGAAGAAACTGACAGCAGCAATTTTGCAAGTCACTTACGAAAGAATACAGCTACTCTTTGAGAAGAAAGGGGCTTGTGGTTAAAACGGTCAGAGCGTTAGCCTTCGGAGTTGACGGCTGTGAGTTCGAACCATCAATGAAGTGGGATTGTTATGCCTTGAAACCCTTTACTGTCCACACAGCCGTTAAAACAGCATGTGAATTAGGTTATGGAAGGTTAAGAGCAGCGGCAGGAGAGAGATGTGCTCCGCCTTACATTAAACCGTGCCCCACGGGCGTGGAACCTCTGACAGTTCACCATCCTCAGACGTCGTTGGCTATGTGGGACTTGCCGGCAGAGCAATGCGTTCAGATTTGTTCCGTGGCATTGCATTGGATAACACACCATTGCACTGAATACGTTTGATTGTATTCAGTGGTTTTACTTTGCATAGCACATAGCACAGTGGGGACTATACTGCACAGTATGTCAATGAAGTTTCGAACCCAAACCCTCTCCTTGCAAGTTCAGTATATTAACCACAACGCTACTGCTGGGGCTGTTAACTGTGTATGAAAGTTATATTGCATACTTACATTAGTTTGCTTTTCATCGGGTAGATTAGATCGCATTTGTTTATAAATCATCCGGGCAGAGAGAATCCACAGGGGTTCCCTCTCGCGTCTTACACCGCGCGCCGTTGGCATGTTGTTGTTGCGGGGTCGACGATGGAAGGACCCCGGGCAGATGAGGTTAGGGCGGAAAAAAAAAAAAAGAAAGAGAGGGGTAAAAAGAGAAAAATGCGAGTCTCCAGGGTGTGTTATTACAAGCTCTGCCTCCTCAACTGTCCTTCTCCCTACTCCCCTCCTCTCTCTTGTGGCTCCTCAAATCGTAGACGATTCCTCTTCCAACAATTTCAGAAGGAATATTTTGTAATTGGCAGAATGAGGGTTGTCGAAGAATCGATAGCTGGGAAGGTGGGAGGGGCACGGGGAGAGAAGGGGGCGCAGGCTTTGGTAGCTGCGGCTCTATTGCTGACAAAGTGGTTGCTGTTGGCGAACATCGTCAAGAAGCTTTATGAAAACTTCTGCATAACGTAATTGATGATTGACGTCATGTCCTTTTTTTTTTCTTTTTCTTTCCAAAGTGTTGTTCATGCTGTGAGTTAACTTCTTGGAGTTGATTTTGGATAAAAAGAGCTTTAGCGGATTGTTATTTATTTACTTACTTCATTTATTCTATCGTTCGTTGGTTTATTGATCTTTTTGTCGTTTCGTTAGCTTCCCCCCCCCCCCCCCCCACACACACACCCCACACTCCCCCTCTGTTTGTTTTACAATTTTTGTATGTTTAATTGTGATCCATCGGTGTGCTCAGTTTATTTGTTTATTTATTTATGTATCTATTTTCATCAGTAAATCTAAGAATTTCAATAAACGGATAACTAGCAATTATCGTCTAAGAAACACGTCAAATGTCAGTTCTCGAAGATTGCGGTGTTGCATGAAAGAAATCCGGGGTAGTAATGTTTGCACATATTCTCGTGTGAGCGCGCGCGCGCACACCACACACACACACACACACACACACACACACACACACACACACACACACACACACACACACACAACACACACACACACACACACACACACACACACACACACACACACACACACACACTCACACACAACACAACACAACACACACACACACACACACACACACACACACACACACACACACACACACACACACACCACACACACACACACACATGGTCGACACACAAAAGCACCCACGAACACGCGCGCACATATACATACACATAACCCTACACCCGCGCGGACGCATACCCACACTCGAGCGCACGCACGCACGCCACACACACACACACACACACACACACACACACACACACACACATACACACACATACACACACACACACACACACACACACACACACACACACACACACACACACACACACACACACACACACACACACACGCACAAGCACTCACAGAGACAGAGAGAGAGAGAGAGAGAGAGAGAGAGAGAGAGGAGAGAGAGAGAGAGAGAGAGAGAGAGAGAGGTCACGCCATACCTGTCTATGAATATTCCTTGAGTGTTTGAAATGGATTTCACTAATTGTCTTGAAGTGTGCCATACCTACGCCATACCTGTCTTCTATGAATATTCCTTGAGTGTTTGAAATGGATTTCACTGATTGTCGTGAAGTTGGTTTTGTACTTACTGAGATTCGATTCACATATGATTCTGTAAAGAAAAAAATTCACCCGAATGAGTCACAGAAGCGTACCCTAGACGACGACATTAGGTCAGTTTATATGTACTGAGCATAATTCAGTGTTATATAGCAGCTTTCAGTTGCATAACAGTAATTAAAAGACAAAGACACTGTTAAAACGTCTTTAGATATATATATATAGGGTACCGTTCAACTAGTTTTCAATCGTACAACGATCCAAATTTTGTACCTCATGTTTACGCAGCTTAACGGCCTAACTGGTCTGCGTTGAGATGTTTATCCCACACTGAAATGTTGCCTTCTTTCTGAACGAATTAGGACGTTTGGTACTATGGATCAGGAAATCTAGGAGTCAGTATGTTGAATAGTATAGGACTAACCGCAAAAAAAGCAGAAAAGAAGAAAAAAAAGGAAAAAATACCCTTTGTGGAATCAACAAAAGAGGTGATTTTAATTTGGAGTGGAAAGTTTGGTCACAACATAGGTTACCTATACCACCCCTTTGCTCACAGGCACACTGAAAATCCTCCTATCAGTCCTGACAATTCGTGTATCGCCCCTTTGCTCACAAACACACTAACATTCCACTTATTAGTCGTGAGCATGTCTGTACCATCCATTGCTCACAAACACACAGACCATCATCTGAACAGTTTTGATCATGTCTGTACAACTGCATGGCTCACAAACGCACAGACAGTCCTCTCATTAGTATTGGCCATGTCTGTACTACCCTATTACTCACAAACACACAGACAATCCTCTCTATTAGTATTGACCATGTCTGGACCACTCAGTTACTCACAAACACACAGACGATACTATCATTAGTATTGACCATGTCTGTACCATCCTATTACTCACAAACACACAGACAATCCTCTCTATTAGTATTGACCATGTGTGGAGCGCTACCGCTAAATTGCTCACAAACACACAGACAATACTCTCATTAGTATTGACCATGTCTGTACCACCCCATTGCTCACAAACACACAGACAATCCTCTCATCAGTGGTTACCATGTCTGTAGCAGCCCATTGCTCACACAGACAATCATTCTATTAAAGTGACAATACTTAGACCCCCCCCCTCCCCCAATTGCTCATAAACACACAGACAATCCTGTCATAGTCTTGATCATGTCTGTACCACCCCTTTACTCACAAACACACAGACAATTCTCTCATCACTTTCGACAATGTCTGTACCGCCCCATTACTTGCAGTCACACAATCATCCCATTAATCTTGACCATGCCTCTACTGCCCATTACTCACAATCACACAGACTATCATCCCATCAGTCTTGACCATACCCGTACCTCCCAATTACTTGCAAACACACAGACAATCAGCTTATCAGTCTTGACCAGTCTTTACTACCCAGCGGATCACAAATACACAATCCTCTCATCAGTCTTGTAAAACTCCAGTAAGACTTCATGGACGTCAATGGTGACTTTCAGACAATGTGTTTCCATCTATTGTGGCAATGGAATCTTTGAAGCTCTGGAAAAGTCTGCGAGTAACAGGCTTGTTCACTGCCCGATAGTGAACAGATTATCATACGATTCAACAGCTCGTCTGACGTGGATGTGGACGGTTTCGTACGTAATATGACAGAGATCATCATCATCATCATCATCATCATCATCATCATCATCATCTTCTTCTTCTTCTTCTTCTTCTTCTTCTTGTTCTTCTTCTTCTTCTTCTTCTTCTTCCTGACTGCTCTATCTTGGTAGTCCGCTGTTGTGGGCGAAGTCCGCCGTCTTCCTATGCTCAGCAACTTTGCCACTCCTCACAGTTTCTTCCTCAGGTCAGGTCCACTACATAGGGCCTCCTTTCCTGTCGTGGCGTGTCCAAGGTGGCACAGGGTTGAGGAACGTGGGTTAGTGTCTGCGGACAGTGCCACATGGGCACTCACCCGTGTGTACAGACATGTTCAAGGTGTCGCGATGAACGTCTGCGGACAGTGCCACATGGGCACTCACCCGTGTGTACAGACATGTTCAAGGTGTCGCGATGAACGTCTGTGGACAGTGCCACATGGGCACTCACCCGTGTGTACAGACATGTTCAAGGTGTCGCGATGAACGTCTGTGGACAGTGCCACATTGGCACTCACCGTGTGTACAGACATGTTCAAGGTGTCGCGATGAACGTCTGTGGACAGTGCCACATGGGCACTCACCCGTGTGTACAGACATGTTCAAGGTGTCGCGATGAACGTCTGTGGACAGTGCCACATTGGCACTCACCCGTGTGTACAGACATGTTCAAGGTGTCGCGATGAACGTCTGTGGACTGTGCCACATGGGCACTCACCCGTGTGTACAGACATGTTCAAGGTGTTGCGATGAGATCTCTTTCTCCAGGGTTTGGATAACGTCGTCTGTGAAACTCTGCTTGCAGGTGTAGAAGCTTCACATGCCTAAATGTTCATGGAGATGGTTCATGAATGTTTTAGCCCGAATCATTGTTTGTTGAGGCACGGGCAGATGTTCTTGTCCTGGCAAATAATTTTCAGTGTTGTTAGCGCCGCCGGTGTCTACTCTGTTCTGGTCAATCTGTCTGATTATTTGGAAAGTGCCTAGTCCATCGTCGACATGTTCTAGGCTTACCGAGAATGCGGGCATAGAAGAGGTCATTATCGCCAGCAAATTCTAGCAGATGTAGTCACCTATCATTGGTGGTCTCACTACAGGAGGGACATTATATCATGACTATAGAATTTTTCCCCAGTCTTCTAGAGAATTTATACCAACCTTGGCATTCTGATCCTCCTGAAATTGTCAACTTTGTTGAAGGCTGTTTGGAGTTGGGGAGAGAATTGTTTAATCTGGTCATCATCATAGTCAACATCAAACTCCGTTCTTAGCATCTTTCATGGCGAAATAGGATTGTCAAGGATTGAGTAGCTACATAATTCAAATCAATTACATCCTGCATGAAAGGACTGGGAGTTTTAATACATCTGATGAATGAGATAGTTTGTACTCTTCTGGAGTCTTGGACTGTAAATCGGTCTCTGCTTCATGACAGTTGGCAATGAAACACTTCTTGCAGCAGCCCTTTTTTCCAAATTTGTCTGATGGTAACTCTCCAGTTTCTAAGTTCCTAAATTTGAGGCAAGAAAGGGTACACTGAAGGTCAGCTTATATCACTTGTAGTCTACATCTGTATCACTCATAACTTGGTGAATGACTGACTGATTTGTGAGATTGATGAGATGTATTGTGTCGAGTTATACAGACAGCTGAAATACATATTTATTTATGTGGATGGTTGTTTGTTTCATGGACTGATTGATGATTGATCAATCACTTATTTGAGGTACCATTTGACTGACTGATTGATTGATTGATTGGTTGATTGATTGCTTGATTCATTATTGATTGATCTAGCAGCCTGTTTGCTTGGTTATTCCAACGAGGATGGGTGTGAACAACTTGAAAAAAATGTACTTACTGACCTTCAAAAGCCTTCTGGAATTTGAACTCGGCAGCGAAACGACATACATGACACTCCCAACCCAACCCGCCTCTCTCTCTCTCTCTCTCTCTCTCTCTCTCTCTCTCTCTCTCTCTCTCTCTCTCTCTCTCTCTCTCTCTTCCCACCACCCCTCAGGGAGTACAAGGTTCCAATCCTGGCAGACACCCCTTCCATCAGAGTGGATGGATCAACGTTTGCGTGCCAGCACGTGCGGAGATCCTCGTGCAGCCTTCGGCGTCATTTTATCAGCGCGCGCGCTCGCTCGTTCAATTCCGTCGGTCGCTTCGGGCAAGATCGGGGGTTATCGGCGGCACGGGGAAGGAGGGAGGGAGGGAGGGAGGGATGAGGGACAGGCGGGAAAGGAGTGGTGTGCCCGTGTTAAAACAAGCCATCACGCCAACGGTCACCGATACTGCATTCACTGAGTAGGAGGGTTTTTTCTACATTTTTTGTTTTGTTTTGTTTTCCCTTTTCTTCCAGATGGGTAGAGGGGTCGCATGAGGGGAGGGGTGGGGAGGGGGAGGCGTGAGGGCGGGGGTGGCGGACATGGAGGTGGAAGAGGGAGAGGGGGTTGAGATAGAGAGGGGATAGAGGTCGTGGTGTAGTTCGTTTCACTTCGTAAAGATGCTGGATCAGTCTAGATAGCGTCATAGCCGGAGCATTACCGGCGGACGACAACTGACAAACACAGAGAATTTTTTTTAAATTTGCGGTAGTGGTAATAATGGCAAAATCGGCAGGAGAAGCAGCAGCAGCAGTACTGGTAGTAGTAGTAGTGGTAGTTAGTAGTAGTAGTAGTAGCAGTAGTAGTAGTACTAGTAGTAGGTAGTAGTAGTAGTAGAAGTAATAGTTAGTAGTAGAAGAAGTAGTAGCAGCTGCTGCAGCCGCAGTAGTAGTAGTAGCAGCAGCAGCTTTAGCAGTAGTAGTAGCAGCAGAAGCAGCATCAGCAGTAGTAGTAGTAGTTGTTGTTGTTGTTATGGCAGTAGTAGTAATAGAAGTAGAAATAGTAGTAGCAGCAGCAGCAGCTTTAGCAGCAGCAGTAGTAGTAGTAGTAGTAGTAGTAGTAGTAGTAGTAGTAGTAGTAGTAGTAGTAGTAGTGGTAGCAGTAGTAGTAGTAGTAGTAGTAGCAGTAGTAGTAGCAGCAGCAGCAACAGTAGCAGAAGTTAGTAGTAGTAGTTGTAGTAGTAGTCTATGGTATTAAGGACCATGGCCAGTGTTCTCTCCCTGACGGAATTTGTGTAAAGATCAGGATTGCTCTTCCTGGGTAGAGGGCCTCACCACAAAGTCATTTCATCACCCCTTCCATCCCCACCACACTCAATCCACTATCCCCAACCACACCCACCCTCTTTTCATTTTCATTTGTATTTCATTCTTATGTTTATTTTACTTTTTGTTCTGTCTCCGCCGATTCCTGTCCATCAGTTGGATGGAGGCAATACGATGAAGTTCAAACGTCGACGCGCGACACACACTGCCGATCTGATCCTGCATTGATAGTATCTGGTCAGTTTTGACACCGAGATATCTGACTGTCAGTTTAACACTAATATCATCGCCACCCGTGCTTACTAACCACTGCCTGCCTACTGATCGACGAGAACGAGGATGATGAAGATGATGGTATGGAGTTTCACGAGGATGATGAAGATGATAGTATGGAGTTTTCCATTCTGGAATAAGACTGTACCACAGGGCTGTACTCTAAGTATACTTTCGTAATATATTCCGGCGTCAACCACGCCCGAGAAATACACACACCTGCAGAGTTTGTCGGGAAAATTGAGCAGCGCTATAACAGACGCATCAGTGAAGTGGATAAAACTCCACTGTATGGTTCCAATCTTCACAATTGAGCCCACAGCCAGCTTAACTCTAGGTAGATCCGTGACTATAGATGACCCTCGTCTATATCTCAAATATATGTTTGTCATCTTTTCTAAAGTCGCTTTTGCATTCTCTTTTGCATTTTTCTTCAAGGATGATTGCCAGAAATGTTTAGACCTTCACGAGCGACAGCGATCGGCGTGGAAACTTACATTCTTTTTATTATGGTCACAAATACATTTCTCATTCGCTACACTTCTGTACGTTTGATTTATATTTCTGAAGCTTGTATATGCCGTTCATCCTTTTTTCATTCTGTATTCATTTGTTCAAGCGTTCGTATGTAGATAGATATTGCTTCTGTCACATACAAAACGGGATGAAAGTGTCAGTGTACCAAACAATAGAACAGAAATAAACCCAGGCACTGTGTACCATCGCCAAAACATTCAACTTTGCATTCGAATGTCCATCGGTAAAGAGAACACACAAATCTGCATGGTGAGCAAGTGCCGACGGGGGTAATAAAAAAAAGGGGGGGGGGGGAGGAGGGGGGAGAGGGCGGGCTCTGGGTAGAAGCCGGCGGGTATGGGCCGAAAATTCTACAAATGGAAACGGATCTGATGGAGATCGAACCCATGACTTCCAGCAGTGAGTCCGTGACACTAACCATCAGGCCACGACGACGGCCGGCGAGGGATGCACTCTTTGCTCATGCAGCTGTGGTTTAAGTCTCTGAGCGTTTGTTATCATTAGCAGGACTCTAACACAATTGCCGCGGCTGTGATGTATGGTTTGAATATTTGCATTGCTCTTCGGACTGTCAATGCGTTTTATAATACATTCAATGTCCGTAGAGCAAATATGAGCACTTTTTTTCTCTCTTTTATTCTTTTTTTTTCTTTCTTTTCTTTTGTGTGTGTGTGTAGTTTTGTTGCTTTTTCGGATCAGCATGTATAACATGAAAAATGTTGAAATATTCAGCTGCAAAATGAATGTAACATACACCGAAGTGAAGAGTCTCGACCCACTGGGGTCTTCTATCAATTGCATCATTTTCTTCCCATTCCCCTTTTCAACCTTTAGTGCCCTCTTTTGGAGTCTGTTGTGTAAGTGCGACGTTCTTCACTCCATGGCATTATACAATACAAGTGGTAATCTGTGTTAGGTACCGTTGGTGAAGTGCCAACACCGCCACCAGCTGTCTCTACTGAGGAGCTCTCACCCAGACGACAGACCTCGACTCTAGATGGGCATACCCCCCCCCCCTCCACCCCCGCCTCCAGCTCCTTTGCCACTCCACACCCCTACCCCCCGCCCACCCCCACCATCACCACCCCGGGAAAAAAAAATCAAACAAAAAATAACGGTTTTATCCACAACACAAAACTCAACGGTTCCCTTTGCTGTCAGTGAAGGGTTAATTATTTATTCTCTGACGTCCTTCTTTTCATTCCGTCTCGTCTGTCCTCCACCCCCACCCCCATTTCTCCGCCACCCCTCCTCCCCTCCTTCACCTCCCCACTCCTCCTCCCAACCCTCCCTCTTTTAAAGTTCCTGTTAAATCCTTTTCATAGTGAGTGAGGACTTGTTTACCTGCACTGGGTTCCCCGCCCCTCACCCCCACCCACCCCACCCCCACCCTTCATTCCCGACCCTACTCCCTCCCTTCCATTATTGACTGACTTCTTTTTTATTGTTTGTTTGTCTGTTTGCATTTCTACTTTTTGTCTTGACAAGAGCAAAAGGTGGAAGTTCATTATTATTATTATTATTATTATTGTGTGTGTGTGTGTGTGTGTGTGTGTGTGTGTGTGTGTGTGTGTGTGTGTGTGTGTGTGTGTGTTCCCTAACTGAAAAAAGTCTGGCAGGCTGAGATACTTTACCTCAGTGCCCCCCCCCCCCCCCTCCCCCCATCATTTGGCGGCTCAGTATTTTACATTTAATTTCATGATTTTACGTCCGTCGACGCTTATTGTTATTTGAAACTAGCATGTGTAAATC
>CM031613.1:38483049-38490549 GCA_018398815.1 Conus ventricosus
ATGCAGGAAGAAAGAAAGGAGAACAGATCGATGTTGATAGTCACTGTTCCATCTTAACCAGGGTTCGACCTCATACTTGGCCAGCGCCACTTCCATCGGCAGTCCAACCTGACCAACGCCAGCAGTCCAGCCTGACCGGTGCCAGCAGTCCAGCTTGACCGGTGCAAGCAGACCAACACCAGTGCCAGCAGTTGTGTCGTGTTGTGAAAGTGACAGTGAAAAAAAAAAAAAAGAAAAGAAAAAGACAGTGATTCGTGAATAGTTAGATCACCTGGCCAGGTAAAGTAGAAATCTATTTATACCCGGTTAGTTAATGATGTTTTAGATAAATGATTTTGTGAAGTTCAGGAAAGAGAGAATGTTTTATTTTGTTTTATTCCATATGCATTGATGTTTCGTTCTATGATCATGTGTAGTAAAGTTATAGACTTTACTAGTGGTTTGATGTGACGAATGCATGATATATGAATGAGATTGTAAGCAAGCTGTGAGTGTGTTTGGGCTGTGCGCTAGTCCTTCCTCCACCGACATCACCCGAGGTTGACAATTTATTGGCGAGCTTGCCAGGATATTCTGGCCCATTTATTATAATTGTTCAACTTCTCAGAGAGGAAGCTGGGTGGATTCAAGTATTGTAATCCTAAGACAAGGGGTTGTCTTACTGTATGTTCCCAAGATAGTTAAATACTAGGCTTGGCATTGCTTCCAAGATATTAATACTAGGCTTGGCATTTCAGCCCACAGAGTACTTATTTCGCACGGATGCCTATAATTCGCTCTCATAGTTGGGTCAGGCGCTGGGCGTCTTATAAAACTAATTACGTTGTCCCAAGCTAATATTATCATTCATAGGATTGTGCTATTGCGTCACTCGTGTCGGTAACCACCAGTTTGGCTGTCGTAGTAATAAAATCTTGTTCAAACAAAAAAAAAAAAGAAGATATAATGGCGGAAGAAAAGAACACCCCTATTGAACAACTTGTGAGCGTCGCTCGTGATTTAGGCTATTCGGGAGAAGAGTTGCGAGCATTCGTTGAAAACCAGCAAAAGATGGAAAGGGATGAACGCGCGGAAAGACGCCGTGTTGCCGTAGAGATAGCATTAGCAGAGCAGGAAAGGACTAAAGCTAGCGCAACGCAGGAAACAGAGAGAATAAGGCAAGCGCAGAAACAGAAAGAATGAAGCAGGAAACAGACAGAATAAGGAAGCGCAGGAAACAGAAAGAATGAAGCAGGAAACAGAAAGAATAAGGGAGGCGCAGGAAACAGAAAGAATGAAGCAGGAAACAGAAAGAATAAGGGAAGCGCAGGAAACAGAAAGAATGAAGCAGGAAACGGAAAAGATTAAAGGTCAATTAGAGTTAGAGAAGTGAGAATACAAAGGGAGACCACCGAGGATGGGAGTTCAGTCTCCAGTGACTCTGTGCGCAGTTACACCCCCCGACCAAAGTTGCCAAATTCTCTGAAGGGACCGATTCGATTGATGCATACATCAGTCGTTTCGAAACTTTTGCGACCAGTCAGGGTTGGCCTCCAGAAGAGTGGGCAGTCATTTTGTCAGCGTTACTGACGGGTAAGGCATTACAGATTTTCACTGCGTTACCAGCAGAACAACAGTCTGATTTCGGCGCTGTGAAGGAATCATTGATGAAAGGATTTGACCTCACAGAGGAGGGGTTCAGGAAGAAATTTCGTTCAGCTAAATTACAAGCAGGTGAGACGTACACTCAGTTTGGTGCACGTTTAGATCACTATTTTGATAAATGGTTAGAGTTGAGTGGTACGAAAAAGGAGTTCGCTGAATTGAAAGAGCTAGTTATGAAGGAACAGATTTTGTCAGGTTGCGGCCCTGAGTTAACATACATTTGAAAGAGAGACAGCCAGAGACAGCAGGAGAGTTGTTGAAGTTCGCAGAGGTGTATAGAGAGGCACGTTTGGGCACTAAGGTGCAGGAGAAACAGTGCTAGGCACAGGTGAGAAGAGTGCAAGGAGACTAGGGGAGTTTCTGCAAAGTCTGCAAACCCAGTGGTGGGGCAGAAGGAAGGGCAAAGGGACATTAGGTGTTTCATTTGTCACAAGAAGGGACATGTGGCGAGGGACTGTCGCATGAGGTTCCAGAAGGCAGCAGCCTTGCAAGAGGGATAAGGGTCGTCAAGGGAAACGACCTGCAGTGGAACCAAAAGGATTCAGTCTGAAGAGGGTGGAGTGCAGCCTATGGCTAGCACTGACAGCAGTCAGTGTCAGGGATGGAGGCACTAGGCTGAGTGGTTTTCGTTACCAGTGGAAGAAGGTGGATTGGCCACAGAGGGTGAAAGTGTTACGAGACACTGGTTGTTCATGCGGGGTAGTACGAACAACGCTGGTCGAGAAAGGGGATTTGACAGGGCAAATCCAGACCTGTACTCTAATCGATGGCACTGTGAGGGAGTTTCCAGTTGCTAAGATAGAAGTACGTACCCCTTACTTCTCAGGCGAGTTGTCTGCGTTGGTGATGGAGAAACCCCTTCATGATTTGATCATTGGAAATATTCCAGGGGCAAGGGATCCAGGGATCCTGAGTTGTTGACTGCTACAGGGGCAGCAGTTCAAACACGGAGCAAGAAGGAGGAAAAGGTTGATAAACCGTTAGGTGTTCCAGCAAGAAAGTCAGGCATAGATGTGTCGCCTGATGAGTTTAGGGCAGCGCAGGAACAAGACCCTTCGCTCGTGAAGTCTTGGGAGTTGGCAAGAGGTGAGAGAAACAGGAGGTTAGTAGGAGTGAGACAGAATTTCTTGTGAAAGGCGGGCTGTTGTACCGAGTGTTCACCAAGGGGAAGACAGGTAGGTGACCACTCAGTTAGGTACCAGCAGGTTATCGTGACACTGTCATGTCAGTGGTCACGAGTCGCTCATGGCGGGTCATCTCGGCTACCAGCAAAACAGCTGACCGAATCTTGATGACTTTCATTGGCCAGGAGCAATGGCAGACATAAAACGTTTCTGCATGTCATGTGATGTGTGTCAAAGATCAGCCACAAGAGGGGTGAAGAGGAGGCACCTCTTAAACACCCCCCTTTAAATTGACACACCATTCAGGAGGGTGGCTGTTGATCTGATTGGCCCAATCGCGCCATGTTCCAAAGGTGGGCACAGGTATGTGTTGACGCTGGTGGACTACGCGACCAGATACCCAGAAGCGGTTGCATTGAAGGCGTAGATACGCAACAGGTCGCTGAAGGCTGGTAGACATCTTTTCTCGCGTGGGGGTGCCAGCACAAATTCTCAGTGACAGGGGGTCACAGTTCACCTCAGGCGTGATGAAGGAGGTCAACAGGCTGCTAGGGATCACACAGCTTCTCACTACCCCATACCACCCCCAATGCAATGGCTTGGTAGAAGAATTCAATGTGTGCTGAAGGGCATCTTAAAGAAGCTCTGTGAGGAAAGGCCAGCAGATTGGGACCGCTACATTCCAGCGGCAATGTTCGCCTACAGGGAAGCCCTCAGGAAAGCACAGGCTTTTCGCCATTTGAGCTGCTGTATGGGTGCACAGTTCGGGGACCAGTGTGCATTCTCAAAGAGCTGTGGTCCGGAGAACAGGAGTCCGAAGAAGTCAAAACCACATATCATATGTGGTGGACTTACGCAATAGGCTAGAGGAGACATGTAAGGTCGCAAGGGAGAGTTTGCAGGAGGCTAGGGTCGTCCAGAAGAAGCAATATGACAGGAAGGTGAGGAAGCAATTCCTCAAGGTGGGAGATCAAGTCCTGTTACTGCTTCCCACGGATCACAACAAGCTGCTGATGCATTGGAAGGGACCATTCACCATCATTGAAAAGGTAGATCAGGACTACCGAATCGATGTGAAATGGGAAATCAAAACTTTTCCATGCAAATTTGCTCCGCAATACATTCAGCGTGAGACCCAGCACATAGGCGCAGCAGCAATCATTGATGGAGGTGAAGGAGACCCAGCAGAAGAAGGGGAGATTTTGTTGCCTGAGTTTCCAGGAGAAGAGTCATACAGGAGTTGTCACTGTATGAAGGCTAGACAGTAGGAGACAGGAGAAGTTTAGGGGGCTCCTAGAACAGTATAGGGCGTCCCTGACTGATAAACCAGGCAGGACAACTCTAGAGACATGTAACGGTGGAGTTAACATCAAGAAACCCGTACATGTGAAAGCCTACCCGATCCCATATGCCACCAAGCAAGTGATTGAGGAGGAGGTAGAAAAGATGTTGGACCTTGGGGTGATCGAACCGTCCAAATCATCGTATAGTGCACCCGTCGTCTTAGTGAGAAAAAGTCAGGTGAGCATCGATTCTGTGTGGACTATAGACGTCTGAACAGTGTCACCAAGGTCGATGCAGAGGTCATACCGAACATGGAAGACCTGTTCGCTCAGATCGCCACAAGCAAGAGCCAGTATTTCACCAGGATAGATCTGAGCAAGGGTTACTGGCAAATAGCCTTGAGTGAGGACTCAAAGAAGTCACAGCATTCTCCACTCCTATGGGGCTATACCAGTGGCGAGTACTTCCTTTTGGGATGGTCAACGCACCTGCAGTCTTCTCTCGGATGATGAGGAAGCTATTGACGGGATTGAAGGCGTTGTGAATTTCATGGATGACATTCTGATAGCATCTGAGACATGGGAGAGATATGAGGCAGCTAGGAGCAGTTTTTAGAGAGGTTGAGACAAGCCAATCTCACAGCCAGACCAACAAAGTGCCAGGTTGGTTTTCCAAGCCTGGAGTTCCTAGGTTTTGTTGTCGGAGGCGACACAAAGCAGCCAGAAAGGGGAAAGGTGGAGAAGATGATGAATTCAGAGAGACCAAAGACCAAAACAGAAGTCAGGAGTCTGCTAGGTTTATTGGTCTATAGGGAGTTTGTTCCAAATTTCGCAGCAATCACGAGTCCTCTCAGTGATTTGTCAAGGCAGGGAAACCGGCAGTGGTCGAGTGGTCAGACGCTGCAGAGCAAGCACTGCAGACGGTATTAGAAAGACTAGGTTCCCGTCCCATCTTGAAGCTACCAGATGTGTCCAAACCATTCTTGTTGCGGACAGATGCATCAGGTGGTGGAGTAGGTGCAGTATTGTGCAGGAGCATGAAGGGGTCGAGTTTCCTGTGAGGTATGCTAGCAGGAAGTTGACAAAGTGTGAAGAAGGGTACGCAACGGTGGAGAAGGAGTGTTTAGCCGTCGTGTGGGCCGTGCAGAAATTCCACAAATACTTGTATGGGAAAGAGTTCGTGATAGAGACTGATCATCAACCACTCAATTCCTGCAGGAGGCGCAGCTGAAAAACAGCAGGGTGCTGCGTTGGGCAATGGCACTGCAGCCCTACAGGTACCGAGTGCAGTACATTCCCGGTCAACAGAATGTCGGAGCTGACTATTTAAGCCGTGTAGTCTAGCAAGCTGCAACTCAAGGAAGTCAGTCATATCCAGGTGCTTTGTTGATAACATGTGTTGATTACAGTTATGTTGATTGGATATGGGTTCATCCCCAGTTGGCTATGGTTCATATTTTTGTGTGAGACTTGTTCATGTTTTCTTTGTGAGACTTGTTCATGTGAATGTAGTTATGCTTGGAGCATACAGTCGCTTGTGTAGTGATGCATTATTTGCAATAAGTGAGGATGGAGATTCCTCAGTGAAGTGTCATGATCGTGATCATATTATATTGTGCTTTTCATAAGAATTGTGAAGAGAAGATATGGCAAATCGCAGTAGGGGGATTGCATAGGTGCGCACAGAGGTCGTTATAAAATGAATTGAAAATAACGCAAGAGCGCACGTCAATGATAACTCATTGGAGTGGTATTCACTAATGATATATTTTATAATTTACAAACCGTTTGGTTGTAAAGTATTTTTTTTAACTTTGCACGTGTAGCTGTGTTCAGAAAATTCGGTTGTTGTTTTTTTTTGTACCGTGGTTTTTGAGACGATGCGGTGCATAGTCTTTTGCAAGGGGGAAATTGTCACGGTCAAAAATAGAACAACCAAGTCGTGGTCCCAGGTTGTTTGGACATAAGCTCTAACTCAAATATTCTGGCGCCACGTAGACGGGCCCATGGTTCGGATCCAGCCAATTAAGCATAGGGGAGAGGCTCCACAGAGACGGTCTGTCCGGCCAGACGACTAAGCAGCTTTGACCGACGCCTCGAGTCTAGCGAGACGAGTCGTAGCGCCTGGCTCAGGCTCATCTAGCCAATTTGTGGAACCAGCGCATTGTTAGTCGGACGTCGCAGTTAAAGCAGGAAAGGGAGAGGGAGAAGGTATGTGTGGTGGGGGTGAAATCTAGCTAATCAATTAAATGACCAATTGACCACCACAGAGAGTAAGGCGTGTAGGCGTGACTGTCATGATTTGAATATCCAATGGAATTAGAGGGAGATAACTTCGGTATCAGGGGTTAAAAATACTGACCAATGGTACTTCGCCCTTTTTGGACAATCGGAACGGGATAAGAAGGATGTGGAGTGAGAGAACGGCAGAACGAGGGGGAGAACGAACAGAGAGACAGAGAGAGAGAGAGAGGTTCTGGGGTGAGTCTCTGCAGGAGAAAGGCAGAGAGATGAGAGGAGTGAAGTTTGAGCATTAGCACCAGATATAGTCTGCAAAGGGAGGACTAAAGAGAGATGTGGAAAGAGAGAGTTGTAACTAATGAAGAGGAAAAGAAAGAAAAGAAAAAAAAAAAAAGCAACCATGTCCATTTGATAGGGCAGACTAGAAGAGAGAGAGAGAGTGCAATGCGTTAATGCAGGAAGAAGAAAGGAGAACAGATCGATGTTGATAGTCACTGTTCCATCTTAACTGGGGTTCGACCTCATACTTGGCCAGCGCCACTTCCATCGGCAGTCCAACCTGACCACACCAGCAGTCCAGCCTGACCGGTGCCAGCAGTCCAGCTTGACCGGTGCAAGAGACCACACAGTGCCAGCAGTTGTGTCGTGTTGTGAAAGTGACAGTGAAAAAAAAAAAAAAAAAGAAAAAGACAGTGATTCGTGAATAGTTAAGATCACCTGGCCAGGTAAAGTAGAAATCTATTTATACCCGGGTTAGTTAATGATGTTTAGATAAATGATTTTGTGAAGTTCAGAAAGAGAGAATGTTTTATTTTGTTTGATTCCATATGCATTGATGTTTCGTTCTATGATCATGTGTAGTAAAGTTATAGACTTTACTAGTGGTTTGATGTGACGAATGCATGATATATGAATGAGATTGTAAGCAAGCTGTGAGTGTGTTTGGGCTGTGCGCTAGTCCTTCCTCCACTGACATCACCCGAGGTTGACACAGATCACTAACCAAATATATGCACAAACAAATAAATGAAATAGCAGCCCAAACACCAATAATGTGAATGATAGTAACAATAACGATGATGATGATGATGATAACAATGATACAATTACTACTAATAATAATAACAATAATAAAAATCAAAACTCTCTCTCGCTCCTTCTCACACACACACACACACACACACGTGTGTGTGTGTGTGTTATTTGAC
>CM031613.1:38495549-38513049 GCA_018398815.1 Conus ventricosus
ATCATCACCATGATCACTGTCATATCAACACCAACAACAACAATCATCACCATGATCACTGCCATATCAACACCAACAACAACAATCATCACCATGATCACTGTCATATCAACATCAACAACAACAATCATCACCAACAACAACAATCATCACCATGATCACTGTCTTATCAACACCAACAACAACAATCATCACCATGATCACTGTCATATCAACACCACCAACAACAATAATCACCATGATTTAATGCCATAACAACACCACCAACAACAATAATCACCATGATCAATGTCATATCAACACCACCAACAACAATCATCACCATCATCATTGCAACATCAACAACAGCAACAACACCAACAACAACAATCATCACCATCATCATTGCCATATCAACAACAGCAAACACACCAACAACAACAATCATCACCATCATCATTGCCACATCAACAACAGCAACAACACCAAAAACAACAATCATCACCATCATCATTGCCACATCAACAACAGCAACAACACCAACAACAACAATCATCACCATCATCATTGCCACATCAACAACAGCAACAACACCAACAACAACAATCATCACCATCATCATTGCCACATCAACAACAGCAACAACACCAGCAACAACAATCATCACCATCATCATTGCCACATCAACAACAGCAACAACACCAGCAACAACAATCATCACCATCATCATTGCCACATCAACAACAGCAACAACAACAATCATCACATCATTATTGCCACATCAACAACAGCAACAACACCAACAACAACAATCATCACCATCATCATTGCCACATCAACAACAGCAACAACACCAACAACAACAATCATCACCATCATCATTGCCACATCAACAACAGCAACAACACCAACAACAATCATCACCATCATCATTGCCACATCAACAACACCAACAACACCAACAACACCAACAACAACAATCATCACCATCATCATTGCCACATCAACAACAGCAACAACAGCAACAACAACAATCATCACCATCATCATTGCCACATCAACAACAGCAACAACACCAACAACAACAATCATCACCATCATCATTGCCATATCAACACCACCACCAGCTGTCCAGACAGCCTCTCAGCTCTGCTGCCTGGCCGGTGCCACGGGAGTAGAGCACGAAGTGATTAGTAGAAAGATGTGAGAGTGGGAAGGGGTAAGGAATGTAGTCTGAGAGAGAGAGAGAGAGAGAGAGAGAGAGAGAGAGAGAGAGAGAGAGAGAGAGAGAGAGTGAGAGAGAGAGAGAGAGCGAGAGAGAGTGAGAGAGAGAGAGAGAGAGAGAGAGAGAGAGAGAGAGAGAGAGAAAGAGAGAGATTATAATGATATTGAGACATTTTGAGACATTTAGATATGTGTTTGACGGATTTTGTGCATTTTCGACTTGTGATCTATCACAAATAGTTATAAATGAACATTAAATCATGCCTCAACAATAGTGCTTAGCTACCGTATACAAAACCAATTTCATTGTTTAACAAAATTATTCACTGCTTTGAAAATAAGATAATTTCTTGCCAATGTTTGATTTCCGAAAGATTCTACTCAAGTTCATCCCATTCCCATCAACACCTAAAACATCGCCGCCACCTCACTTCCTTCCTCCCTCCTGCGCATGTCATCCTCTCGTCCAGGTATAAGCCAATATTTCTCAGCCGTACTTTCGCACTCTACTTTCCTCCCTTGCCTGTGTCTCTCCCGACTACCCCCTCAGGGTGATTCGGTTTCCTCACCGAATCCATTTCGATCCTGGCCCTGCTGAACGTTGAAAAAGACCCTATCCTAGCCTGGAAGTGTTTTGGAGGGGGGGGGGGGGGGGGGGGGGGGGGGGGGGGGGGGGGGGGGCAACATTTCTACCTTTTTACCGGGCTCACTCCCTTCGGTCCGCTACAGTCAGAGCCGGAAGAGCGGCGCGTTAGTCTCGGAAGCTCTCCGGAGCAGAGATAGTCTTAGTTCGATACAGTGTCGCGGCGCTGCAAGAGGTGATCAAATATTTGAGTTTAATAGCGGCGGGCAATACAGGGGGGGGGGGGGGGGGGGGGGGGGGGGGGGGGGGGACGGGGCACTGCGTTGACTTTCGCTCTTCCCAAATAGTGAGCGGGCGAAGCTGGGGAGGGAGAGCCAAGCCATTAAGGCCGCCGCTGCTGAGTCAATATTTTATCGTCAAAACACATCGGCTGCCTCTCCCCGCCTTTCTTTGCCTTCCAACGCAGCTACATCCGCACTAAGTGGAAGGAGGAGGAAGAGGAGGAGGAGGAGGACGAGGAGGAGGATGAAGAGGAGGAGGTCTGGAATGGAGATGGGGGTGTGATCAAGGTGTGTGTGTGTGTGTGTGTGTGTGTGTGTGTGTGTGTGTGTGTGTGTGTGTGTGTGTGTGCGTGCGAGGAGAGTGAGGGGTGGGATGGGGGAAGTAGAGGGGATGGTTGCTTGGAGGTTGTGTGTGTGTGGGAGCGGGCGGGGGGCTGTTTGGGGGGGGGGGGGGGTGTTAGAAGAGGCTGCGGTTGAAGAGAGTGTGTGTGGGGGGTGGGGAGGGGTGGGGTGGGGGATAAATGTGGTGAGATTTTCGAGAAGGAATATGATTGAGAAAGGTTGTGCACTTATAAATACGAGGTGTCAGTGCCATTGTCATCACCATCATGATCATCATCATGATGATGATGATGATGATGGTGATGACAATGGCACTGACACCTCGTATTTATAAGTGCACAACCTTTCTCAATCATATTCCTTCTCGAAAATCTCACCACATTTATCCCCACCCCACCCCTCCCCACCATCATCATCATCACCTCATCATCATCATCATCATCATCATCATCATCATCATCATCATCATCATCATCATCATCATCGTCACACCACCATCACCACCACCACCGCCACCTTGACCATCACCTTGACCATCACCATCACTTTCATCATCACTGTAGTTTAGAAGGATTTAAGTTGAAGGTGGTAGTACAGGTAGGTGCAGACATTCGACTTAAACTGTTTTGCTATTTGCGTGGGAGCGTTGAAAAAAAATGATGCGAAAGGTGATGCAGTTACAGTGAGTGAGTGCGTGTGTGTGTGGGGGGAGGGGGTGGTGGTGGTGGTTGTGTGGTGTGTGTGTGTGTGTGTGTGTGTGTGTGTGTGTGTGTGTGTGTGTGTGTGTGTGTGTGAGAGAGAGAGAGAGAGAGAGAGAGAGAGAGAGAGAGAGAGAGAGAGAGAGAGAGAGAGAGAGAGAGAGAAAGTTAAAATGATACGATGGTCCATTGTTCTAGGCACAAAACTTTTAATACTGATGATTTAATTTGTCCTTGATGCAGACGAACACCACAAATGAACTTTACTTTGTTCATGCTGTCAAGAACTGGGAAATATTCATTTTCTTACCAAAAAATCTGAGTATCATAGATAAACAGCTTGGTTTGAGTTGAGTCTATTAATGTTCTCATTTTATGACCAAAATTGTACGATTTATTTTCATGTAAATATACAAAGCGCAGTGTCATGAAAAAATACTGTGCCTTTCTGCGAGTATCCTTTTCTTTTGTTTGGTAACGACTGCATATTTCTGTATTTCCTTTCAAAACTGATGTTTATAAAACGATGTATACACACCCTTCATTAGGGGCTAAGGTCCAATGAATGAATAATACATATTTCTCTCTGTGCTACGGTCCTATGAATTCATAATCTCTCTCTCTCTCTCTCTCTCTCTCTCTCTCTCTCTGTCTCAAACCTGCCTCTTTCCCACCCACTCCCTCTCCGTCATCCCCATCACCCTCCCTCCTTCTCTGCTCCACACCCCCCTACCCCCCCCCCCTCCACTACCTCCACCCCACTCCCCACCTCTTTCCCCACTCCACTCGCCTTCGTTTCGGTAGATCATGCTCCATCGCGTATTAACTGTTCGTGCATGAGTTATTCTCTCCAGCTAATCGGCTACAAACGCCAGAAAATGTATGCTAATGTCGACACTCCTTTCTTCCTCGCTCCTTTTTTTTTTTTTTTTTCACTCCCTCCGGATCGCGATTCAACATCCCACGTCGGTAATGGCAAGTTTCTTTAGTTCGTGGCAAGCGAAGACGAAGCCAGCTCTGTACAGACTGTCACATCAAAACCCTTTTCCTTGCTGCACTCATTTTAGGGCTTCGTGCGCGCCTTAAGCGAGTGACAATTGACGAAATGGTCACGCGCAATTTAGTTCGTGAGGAAAGCTTAAGGTTACGATGCGCCATATTTTCGGCTGATTCTTTCTTTCATTCCGTTCACGTGGCTCGAAATGGTTCGGACTGTCAGCATAACACGTGCCATTGGTATTGAAATCGTTGTCTTTTTGTACTGTGGGTCACCGGTTCACCTGTGGGAGGTACCGATACTGGAACCGCAACTAAACAGGATGAATAGTGTTGTCGACACTTAAGTGACGAGTGATTGATGGTATCAATTCACTTTCCATTGATCCTCTGCTGACTTCTGTCTCGCTCGAGCGTGCGTGGACACACAGACAGAGATAGAGACAGAGACATACACAAACATGTACGCACACGTTTCTCTCTCTCTCTCTCTCTCTCTCTCTCTCTCTCTCTCTCTCTCTCTCTCTCTCTCTCTCTCGCTCTCTCTCTCTCTCTCTCTCTCTCTCTCTCTCTCTCTCTCTCTCTCTGTGTCACACACACACACACACACACACCACACACACACACACACACACACACACACACACACACACACACACATGTACACACATGTGCGCATGCGCAGTTGAAATAATGGTTGAATATACTGAAAAAATTGCCAATATGAAAATCGTCAGGAAAAAAACAGTGTATACATGTCCTCAGTTTCAGCCCCCCCCCCCCTAAAAAACCAAAAACTAAAAAAAACTATCATGATATAAACAGGATTCTAAATTACCCCCCCCCCCCCCCCCCCCCTTTCAACTCAAACATTTACAGACTGGCACTATGAGATTTTTCTGAGAACTTTTATTGTCTCTGAGTGTTTATTCTCTTTCTTTTCTTTCATATACCATTCAAGATACATGCCAGGTGGTTCCAAGCAGACAATCAAAATGAAAGGAATACGACTAATTTGCGTGGACCAGCTGCCACAGGGAGAGAGTCACGGGTGAGCTCGAGGTCGGAAATGCGACGTCAACTAGGGGCTAGTTCGTGTAATACTACATTGGGAATGATGTAATATGTAGAAATCCTTAAAAACAAGTACAATGATTGGGGGAAGGGGGTTGATTTGATTTATGATCAATTCAATAGTAATGTTTCGCTCATTTTCATGTTATGCCTCAAAAGGCTAACATGGATTGCATAGCTATTTGATACATTTTTCCAATTATGGCGTGTGACCAACACGGAAAAAGCAAGGTTAAGGAGAAATGTCTTACATCCTCATTCTAAAAATACTTGGTCTGTTTTTCAAGCACCCTCCAAGGAAGAAAAAAAGAGTGGTGTGGAAAAGGGTTGAAAGGGAGGGAGGGGGTGGGATGAGGGCGTGACGTAAGAGGCACTACAGCACGCACGTGCACCAGCTGACAACAGGTATTTCATGCCGTGAAGAGTTTGTCCGGCTGCAGCTAGCTCTGTTTGTAAGCTGAAAGGAAGCACACTCTTACACCCCCATCTCTCATCTATCGTGGCCGGCGTGGTGGAGAAGGAAGTATGGGGATAACCCCCGTGTCTTTTGAACAAAGCCTACTTTGCTCTGATGGATGGCCCAGTCTGACGTCTGCCACATACCCGCGACCCACGGCCACCCTGTCCTTATCCACACCCTTTTCCATGGAGTACGATTCTTACATGCAGATTATTTTCGCGCCTCAGTATGAGCGAAGGTACGGTGGCATCTGTTACAATCGTTTTTCTCGTCATCAACCTCTTGAAGTTCTGGAAAATGGCATGGAATTCGATTCGACGAGCACCGCGACCAATAGAAGCGGTGGTTGACAAAACAGTTGATTCGATCTCGAAAATGATCCTTCTTCTTTTTCTTCTTCTTCTGCGGTCGATTTTAATTGGCTGCGTTAGATCCTCAACCCTGTCGCCACAATGAATTCCACAGACTTCTCGAGGTCCTAACGGCTGCGCCAAAGCTGCGTCTGCAGCTCTGTGCCCTCTAGCCAAGTTTGACGCCTTAGAGAATGGTCCAAAACAAGAACACAACCAAAAGACGCGGTTTACTTGAATTTCGCTGGGCCTAGAATTTAATGGGGTCCGCCAAGACACAACTAGGTGGGGACAAATCACTTAACGTATGACTAGGTTTTGGTGTCAAAGGGATAACTCCTGGAACGGTGAGCTGGAAAATGATTTCAATTGTTACCGTCATGAGATCTATTTGTGACTAAAGAAAAACCCAACCGAGATGAAAGAATTTTGAGTGAAAATTACTTCTATGATAATGAACTGTAACTGCTCTCTCTCTCTCTCTCTCTCTCTCTCTCTCTCTCTCTCTCTCTCTCTCTCTCTCTCCTCTCTCTCTGTGAGATACACTTAAAATCTCAATCCTTGACTGAAGAAACTTTTCTGACTTCTTGCACATTGGGAGTTATTACTACTCCTTGTTGGCACCAAACAGAAGTAGCGTTCTTTTTGCGAAAACAAAAGAAAAGAGAAAAAAAAGACACACAGACACCGATAAGTTAACATGCACGACGTCGTCACCTTCATAATGCCCATGAAGCGCAATGAGATGAGTGTGACTGTGGATCTGAACACTGAACGAGAGGAGTAGGAGTGCAGTTGCACGAACAGCTTGTAGGCAGAGTCTCCTCGAGTGTGGCGTATCATTATGTCGGACTATCGAAACGTCGAAATCGTGATGTGCCGAACTATTGGCACAAAATAAAACATTACAAAACAAGTTTCGTTGGTCCGACAAAATTGTTGGATTGTCGAAACGTCGAAATCGTGATTTGTCGAACTATCGAGACGTCGGAATCGTGAAGTGTCGGACTATCGGACCCAAACCCAAGTCTCTGACATGTTCCAGCTTACAGAGTTTACGGAGTCTAATTCGCTTACTACTGTGAGACGAGAAATTGCACTCGACAGCAAATCCGCATTATATTTTGACACGGTCAGTTTTGCCTGCTTCAGTGTCACAGAAACAAGCAAGTTAAGGGCCAGCTCTCATTTTGACGTCCCTTTTTGTTATTGTAATTACAATAGACCTGAAACCAATTGACAATTTACCAAACCTGGTTACAAAAATTGACCAGACAGACCTCAATAGTTGCACAACACCAAACAACCCACTGCTTTACAAGATGGGGTTCAGCTGCACGTGCCAAAAGCATGACAAATCTGTAATCTGAGTGGCTGTGGTTGCAAATGTGATTGACAAAATAGGGCACAGTGTCCATGTTGATTCATGATGCACGTGCAAGGCACGTCTAAGATGAACACATTTCAGCCGTCTTTGGCTATAAATCAGTGGACTGAACAACCTTTCAAGCCAGTTCAAATAGCATGGCATATAGCAAGGACTTGACACTGCAGATCGTGGACGCGCCTTAGCGTTGATTGACGAGGGGATTTCGGGCCGCGAGGTTGCCAGGCGTCTCAGCGTGTTTCATCCAACGTCTCTTAGAGAGGTTCCAGGTCACTGGGAGTGTGAAGGATTGGCCACGACCAGGTCATCCTCGGTGTACCAACAGACAGGATGACCGATTCCTCATGCTGTCCGCCCTACGCAATCGTACCGTCACCTCATCCACCCTGAACATCAATATCAGCAGAAGGACAGTTTGCAACCGTTTGCACGAGTTCTCGCTGTCTTCCTGGAGACCAGCAGTCCGAGTACCCCTAACTCCAGGTCACCGCAGAGCCCGAGCAGACTGGTGTCGTCATCACGTTCGCTGGACGAGGCAGCAGTGGCCTCAGGGTCTGTTTTCTGATGAGTCCCACTTCTGTTTGGCCTTTTAGCGACGGCAGGACCTGAGTGTGGCGAAGAACGAGAGATCGTTTTCTTGATACCACAGTTCGTGGGTGGGATCGCTACGGAGGGGGTTCTATAATGGTCTAGGGAGGCTTCAGTCGTCAAGACAGAATTCCCCTTTACGTCATTCAAGGCACGCTGACAGGGGTACGGTACCGTGATGAGATTGAGCGCCATCTGATCCAGCCCGCTCTTCAGGCCTGGGGTAACGCTGACGTTCTGCAAGACGACAATGCCTGGCCACACCGAGCCCGTGTCGTGGACGATTATCTACAGCAAGAGGGAATCATCAGGATGCAGTGACCAGCTCGTTCACCCGATCTGGCTCCAATTGAGTACCTTTGGGATGTCCTTGGCCGGAGGGTAGCCAACAACCACCCCCCTCCTCCTGACGTGGCCCACCTCAGTCTTTTCCTTCAACAGGAGTGGCAGGCCATACTGCAGGACACTCTACGGACCCTGGTGGACTCCATGCATTGATGCTGCGCTGAACGCTTGGCAGCAAACGGTGGCCACACGCGGTACTGAGTGGTGCAGTTTTCACCGGTGGCTTTTGTGACTTTGCTGAAGAAGGGTGACTAAACATTAAAGCTCACTGTTCGCGTCCGATTCGTTGATTTTGTTCAATGTTGAAATGAATTTGGTGTTGAATAAATTTTGATCATTCTGAGACAGTTTGTCTTGACATTGGTTGTGCTGTTGTGGTCTGGGAAACGTCATTGGAAGTGGCCCTTTTACACAAGCGTGACTATCCCGGAAAGTGAGCGCAAGAGCCAGTATACTCGCCCACTTTAGGCAGATGAACTATATTCCACATTTTAGGAGGCCAGACACTCCTTCAGCGATCTGCGAAGATCCCTTTCTTCTATTAAGAAAGGGTGAAAACCGTAGTCGCACCTTCTCGCCACGTTAATGTGGGTGTTTCCTCAGGGGGACATGGGGCAGGTTGGACGCAACCTCTGTTGTGACGGGAGCGGACGACTGGCGCTGTATTAAAACTAGATCTCGGCCTCTCCAATCAAGGAAAGCCGCAGGCTAGACCAGTCCAGATGGAGGAGTAAGGCCCCCACCGAGAAAGGAAGGAACTCTGTGCAGGCCCACCGGCGCGTGGACACGCCCTGACACTGCTCCAAGCCTTACCCCAGCCATGGGATAAATGGCAAGAGCCGAAGTCGGATGTGCTGGTCCTGACTTGTCAGGGGCGTAACGGCAGCACAACGCATCCCCGCTCACATGACAGACAACCTTGGAGAATCTCGATATGGTGCTCGACCGATGAGGACCCGCCAGGGTGGAAACTCTACGGATCTCTGGAGGACCTCCGCCGGACGGCAGCCTTCATCAGTGCATCTGGGGTTCCTGTCTGAGCGAACGAAGAAGAAGAAGACTCCTTCAGCGAAGGCGATTAGGCAATCGGAGTAAAGGTGAAGGTCGTGTGCTCTACGACCCATCATCCCTCCCCCAGCACAGTTTTTGGTGTGTGTGTGTGTGTGTGTGTGTGTGTGTGTGTGTGTGTGTGAATATTTCGCCAAGGTCAAGAATTTGTCCTCGCTTTCAGATTCTGTACCACATATGATTTTGATTGTAATTTTATACTCTTCATTTACTCAACGACATCAGTGTCCTTGAACGAGCATTGGGTAAACAACGTGGAGTGGACCTTCGATGTGAGGAAAAGAGTTCACTGTGCGAGTAGCTTCACCAGTCGGTGACCTGCGAACTCGCCACGTGCGACTACAGAATGGCTTGGCGAAACAGAGAACAAGAGTGTGTGTGAGAAGAAACGTGTTTGTTCTTGCACTTAAGCGAGAGACTCGTCTTATGTGACAAGGGGTTTAGTTTTCCAGTGCACTGTACATATGTTACATATCACAGTTTAATGAAGCCTGCTACACCCTTAATTGCAACTTTGTGTTTCACACACACCTTCTCACTTTTTGTTATCGAAGAAAACATCCGCAGCCGTTAAAAAAGCGACAGACCAAACTACCCAGCCGTAGAGCCAAGGTGAGGCAGGGCATCGTTCAAAACAGCCATGTACTCCTTATGATTGACATCACCCCGTCTTAAGGCCCCCCCCCCCTCCTCTTATGCCCCTCCCCTTTCCACCCGTCACACCCCACACACTTCCTCCCTCCCACCTACCCCCCCCCCCCCCCCCCCGCCACACACACACTCTCACAAACTGTATCTTTCTCAGACCATCCCCAGTCCTTCTCCAGTCAACCCACCCCCGTTCTATTTCAGCGTCAGATTTGGTGAATCATATCACAGCCAGAGATGACGAAGAGGAACGATCTATGCAGACAAAGTGGAAGCAGACAAAACAATTTCTGCCACTTCATCTAGATCTAGTCTACGCGAAGACTTAGGGGAGAGAAAAAAAGACATCTACCTCACAAACCAGATTCACTTGCCTTAACTGCACACATCTCATACACCTTAAAATTATTTTCTTTTTCCTTTTTTTCCCCCCTTTTGTATTCCCAGTTCTTATAGAACAGGGAGTACTTTACAATGGGAACGAAGAAATGCTGTGTGTGTGTGTGTGTGTGTGTGTGTGTGTGTGTGTGTGTGTGTGTGTGTGTTCAATTCAATTCAATTCAATTCAATTCAATTCAAAAATTTTATTTATAGATGGAAACATTGAATAAGCGAACTAAATCACTTTTTTTCATCAAGCCATCTTAACATCTTAACATGTGTGTGTGTGTGTGTGTGTGTGCGTGCGTGCGTGCGTGCGTGCGTGCGTGTGTGTGTGTGTGTGTGTGTGTGTGTGTGTGTGTCCGTCCGTGGTCAAAATGTGTTCCATTCGCTCCAGACAAAACTGCTGGACCGATCTTTCTGAAAATGGTAGATATGTTCATTATGGGTCACGAATGATGCCCGACGTTTTATTTTACCAGAATAGCCGTTACGAATGATGATTTTGTGATGTACAGTTTAAACAATAACGGTTTATAAACTTAAGTATAACTACATTTCGCAAGTCATGGGTAGTGTAGTTGATAGTGTCCCCGCCTGTCGCGCGAAAGACCCGGGTTCATATCCCCGCCGGGTAGAGCAATTTTTTTTTCTTTTCTCTTACATACAAAATTTCTACGACCAAAAGGGGAGAAAGTGCTATAGTGACTGATATATATATATATATATATATATATATATATATATATTCTTTTTTGTTGTACTACTACTTACTGGGAGTACGTTTATATGCTTTTGTATCTTGTTTCTTTCTTGTTCTTTTCTTTTTTCTTCTTTTTTTCTTCTTTTTATTAAGAGCTTCATCCTTTTCTTCCCAATTCCACCCACCAACTCACACCCCTCCCCCCATTCCACACCTCCAACCCCCAACCCCCTACCCCCGTTCGACCTCACACCTTTCTGTGCCAGAGTAGCCTGATTTCCATACAGCCCTGTACCCTCCCTCTTCAGACCCGACGTTCGTTCTACAGAAGCACCCCCCTCCCCCACCCCCATCCCCCTCTCCATGACATAACGGAGCATTGTTCCGGTGTGCTCAGGCCCTAAGCCCAGGGCCCAATTTGATCAGGCCACAGTCCTGGCCGACTGGCCAAACAGGGCCGGTGTCAATTTCATCAGCGGAAGGACGTGGTCTACGCGCTGCCAGCGCCCCCTGCTGACCTCCCCTGTTTGCCTAGCCAGGGGCGATAATTTGTTGGGCCTCTCGCTTGGCCCCTACTTGTTTATCTTCTATTAAGAAGAGTGTGTAGAGGGGACTTCACTGTTACACATCACAAGGGGGTAGTGTAGTGTAGTGTAGTAGTGTGGTGGTAGCGTATCGCTTGCTGCTTGGTGATCTGTGTGTGTGTGTATGTGTGTGTGTGTGTGTGTGTGTGTGTGTGTGTGTGTGTGTGTGTGTGTGTGTGCGCGTGCGTGCGTGCGTGCGTGCGTGCGTGCGTGGTGTGTGTGTGTGTGTGTGTGTGTGTGTGTGTGTGTATGTGTGTGTGTGTGTGTGTGTGTGTGTGTGTGTGACTACGGTCGAACAAAGCTGTGGCGGTACTTGAGCTACCGTGTGGAAATGAAGAATAGGCCTCTTGAAAGATGGTCACTTTGATGTGTGATTTCAAAAGAGAGGGACAACAGAACCCCCCCCCCCCCCCAAAAAAAAAAAAAAAGGAAAAAAAAAAAAAAAAAAACCGAAAGCAAGATACAGACACGAGTCGTTGGTGAATGAGTGAATAGAAGATCAACTGACTGATTGAAAGATTTGAATGAACTATTGAATGAATCCACAAAGAGGCGAAGTCTCTCAGGTTCCAAAAAGGCTTCAACCTCACATATTCTTTTGAGGAATGAATACATGCGCATAGCCAGTAAAACAGAAGGTATTTTGTGAACATCTGTTTCAAAATAGCTCACTTTCTTGGTCGCTCAATGAGCTACTTATTTAGTTCGCTGCTTTGTTTTCTTCCTACTTATTTATATACTGATAAATAAGCCAGGGACTGACAGCTTTGGGGGGATTTTTTTTCGGGATCTGTTCAGAAAGGTACTAGGGATACAATATCACAGGATATTTTGAAAAGCTGTGGGCAAAATGCATGCTGGAAGCGTGTGCACATTTGTGCGTGAGAGGGGCAAATATGTTATATGGAAGGGAAGGGGATTGGTGGGGGGGGGGGGGGGGTGCGGGTTCAGAAAAGGTGTGAGGAGGAGGTGTAAAGAGGGGGTGGGTGGGGTGGGATGCGCGCGCGCGCACGTGAGTGACAGCGGCTGTGTGTGTGTGTGTGTGTGTGTGTGTGTGTGTGTGTGTGTGTGTGTGTGCGTGCGTGCGTGCGTGCGTGCGTGCGTGCGTGCGTGCGTGCGTGCGTGCGTGCGTGCGTGCGTGCGTGCGTGCGTGTGTGTGTGTGTGTGTGTGTGTGTGTGTGTGTGTGTGTGTGTGTGTGTGTGTAAAAGGTGTGTATGTAAAGATTCGGGTAACATTCTTGCAAATGCATGCACATGTGCCTCTGTGTACGTGTACGTGTGTGTGTGTGTGTGTGTGTGTGTGTGTGTGTGTGTGTGTGCGTGCGTGCGTGCGTGCGTGCGTGCGTGCGTGCGTGTGTGTGTGCGTGCGTGCGTGCGTGCGTGCGTGCATGCGTGCGTGCGTGTGTGCGTGCGTGCGTGCGTGCGTGCGTGCGTGCGCGCGCGCGCGCGTGTATGTGTGTGTGTGTGTGTGTGTGTAGGAAGGAATTCTGTTTTACGTCTCGTCACACATATAGGTGATTGCAGACATCTAAATAACATATTGTTTACAATTTTAGACTATTATCATAAAAGAAAAGAGGACGATGTGGTTACATGGAAATCAATGCGCTGTACTCAAGAAAAAAAAACGTGGACTAACAAAAAAGACTGTAAAGAAAAAGAAGAAGACAGCAGCGACAATGACGACGACGACGACGCAGAAGAAGACGGCGGGAGTGACGACAATGACGACGACGACGACGACGACGACAACGACCACGATGACGACGAAGAAGAAGAAGGAGGAGGAGGAGGAGGAGGAGAAACAGGCAAGAAAAGTAGAAGAGAAAGAACGGGAAGGAGGAAGAAAAGATTTGTTTTTATTTATTTAGCTTTCGGTGTATGTGTATATATGTGGATCATTTCTAGCTTGCATTCGTCCGTGAATGATGTTGGTAGATTTCCTTTATTTGTCCAGTTTTAATCCCTTTTTTGTGGTGTGTCTGAAAAGGTTCATGATGAGTTTATTACCAGCATGTGAATGCAGACGTTAATTTTCATGTAAATTCATAAAGTGTTACAGAGGTGAACTGTATTGAATTGAGGGAGGAGGGTATTCTCTATTCTGTATCATCATCAGCCAGCCGAGGGCGCAGCTTCTTTTCATTGCTGTCATATGTCAGGATCAAGAGGCACTGTCCTACTGAAAAAAGGAAAGACAATAGAATAAACATTTATGTACACATCTACACGAAGTTCGAGGGATGATAGCCAATACAGTGAAGTCCTTAAGGCTGAAAAAAAATATCAGGAATGCATATCAGGCCTTCGGAAAAAAGCAAGTTGAAAATGAAGACGAGAAGGAGGAACAGCATGATGATGGTGATGAAGATGAAAATGAAGACGAGAGGGAGGAACAGCATGATGATGGTGATGAAGATGAAAATGAAGACGAGAGGGAGGAACAGCATGATGATGGTGATGAAATGTTAAAGAACATGTAGATGAGGAATAAGATAAAGTGCAATAAGACGATGCTGCTGCCATTTCTGTGCCGCTGCTGTTTCTGATGATGAATGATGATGATGATGATGATGATGATGATGATGATGATGATGATGATGATGATGATGATGATGATGATGATGAAGAAGAAGAAGAAGAAGAAGAAGAAGAAGAAGAAGAAGAAGAAGACGAAGAAGAAGAAGAATAGGAAGTGCAATGTTATGGCTAGTTTCCCATGAAAAGATTTGTCTGGAAGCTATATCCCTTCCATTGTCTATCTACTGAAGTTTTGAAAAAGCTAAGTGTTCTTGCAGTGGTAATGTGAACAGGCAGTTTGTTCCACGAGGTAATAACCCTGATAGTAAAAAAAAATGCGAACGATATCAGAAAGGTTTTGCCCATTTCAGTTGGTGTGCCTGTGCATATATTTTGTCTTGGAAAGAGAAAAGAAGTGCAGTGCTTTCATCATGACGACCATGGATAATTTTGTAGGTCTCAATCGTATGACTCCTCAGGCTCCGATACTCTTGGCTTGGAAGTTGCATAGGCAGCTGCAGACATCGCAAGTTGACGTTTATACATATACTGTGATCTCAGATGCACCATACAGCCTATCATGTGTAAGTGCAGGAGGTGATTAATGAAGGACAATTTTATGGCTAATTTTAATGCGCCAAAAAGGTAATAAAATGAAGTGAACTAAGACAAACACACAAATAAAACAAAACCAAATTAAAGTATAAAGCAAACTTGTTAACATGAAAGAAGAATTATATCATGCTTGACTTTCTCTGTCGAATCATCTGAAAAACGTTGCACAAAGATTTCAGTGGGGCACAGGCAAAAAGCATACGAGAAACCGACCTTTTCCTTGATAGCAGCGTGTGATGTTATTGCAAACTTTGGTTTCAAGTGCATTTATTTTGCACCTGTGTAAAACAATACTCTTTGTCTCATTTTTGTAAGTGTTAATGAGACTGAGAAGGAACTGTATTTCATGTGTCGGTGGGAAAAACCTGCTTGTAGATTATCTGCAGTCATGTCTGATATTCTTGTATTTATTCCACGTCGCCTTTCCCAATAAACTGTATATTTCCCAGGCAGAATGTGGATATAATACTATAGCCCCGTTCACAAAATTGCACAATTTCGCCCGCTCTTTGGACCCCCTCATTACAACAGAAACGTGCATTGAAAGCACACAGCATACGGTATTGCTTTTTCTGTTAATGTTAATTAATGTACAAGCAGAGGTATTTCTATCATTTCATGAGATTCTTGTTTAACTCTGGGATTGCTTGGTGCATATAACACCGATTTAGAATCAACACAAAAGTACTATTCAGAATGGTTCAGTCACAAACTTTGTGCATAGATTGCGGATTATTGGATGGTTGGCACATATTCTAAGCCAGCATCTGCATGGACTTGTAGTCGATTACTTAATGTTGAACTTCTATTCTTATTTCATCACGATGGGAAATTTTAGGTTGCTCACTCTGAGGAAATAGTATGGTAGAATAATTGAAACCTGTCACTATTAGCTGTCTGTCTCATGGATGTGTGTGTGTGTGTGTGTGGTGTGTGTGTGTGTGTGTGTGTGTGTGTGTGTGTGTGTGTGTGTGTGTGTGTGTGAGAGAGAGAGAGAGAGAGAGAGAGAGAGAGGAGAGAGAGAGAGAGAGAGAGGAGAGAGAGAGAGAGAGAGAGAGAGAGAGAAACGAAATATGAAATGCATAATAGTATGAAATAAAATATGACATAGAAAACAGAGGAGAAGAAGGAGGAGAAAGACGAGGAGGAGGAGGAGAAGGAGGTAGTGGTGGTGGTGAAACGAAACAGGAAAATATGAAGAGAGGTAAGGAGGTTGAAACCAAAATGTAAACAACAACACTTGAATAACTGGTGAGTGAGGACGAAAAGTTCGAAGGAGAGAGAGAGAGAGAGAGAGAGAGAGAGAGAGAGAGAGAGAAGAGAGAGAGAGAGAGAGAGAGAGAGAGACAGACAGACAGACAGACAGACAGACAGACAGACAAGCAGGCTGGCAGACAGACAGAGATGGAAAAGAAGATAGAGAGACAGGAGAAGACGGACAGGCAGAAAAGACAACAACAGAGACGCAGAAACAAAACAGACAGACCGAGTCAAAAAAGAAAAGTTAAACAACAACGGAAAAAGCGAAAGAAAGAAAGAAAGAAAGAAAGAGAGAGAACGAAGGAAAGAAAGAAAGGAAACACCAGAAGAAAGACAAAATCCAAAACAGCATCCTTCATTCAAGTGGAAAACGAGAACACAAATTAGCCGGGGCACAACAAAACCTGCAATCGCCTCTCCCGCAGCTGAGAGCGGTGTAGATTACCCCGCAGAGCGACCCGACGCCTGCCCGGGTCCCCGACACCCAACAGTTTATCAGAGTAACTTCCCTTGAGTCTACGTCATCCATCATGGCGTCGCTTGACATAACCGCTAGCTCATCGGCGGCAGAGAATACCCATGCCGTGGCCGAGGCGCTAGGTGTGAGGGCGTTTAATCAGTAGTTTTCTTCAAAAGGCTTCCCAGAGAGCAATTGAAGCGCACGGGGAAGCAAGATTAATCTGCTTTCCCTTCCAATCTCATCTCTTTTCCCCCTCTGTCTTCCCAACTCTGCGAGTGAGTGAGTGTGTGTGTGTGTGTGTGTGTGTGTGTGTGTGGTGTGTGTGTGTGTGTGTGTGTGTGTGGTGTGTGTGTAGTGTAGTGTAGTGTAGTGTAGTGTAGTGTAGTGTAGTGTAGTGTAGGGTGTGTGTTTAGTGTAGTGTAGTGTAGGGTGTGTGTGTGTGTGTGTGTGTGTGTGTGTGTGTGTGTGTGTGTGTGTGTGTGTGTGTGTGTGTGTGTGTGTGTGTAGTGTAGTGTAGTGTAGTGTAGTGTAGTATAGGGTGTGTGTTTAGTGTAGTGTAGTGTAGGGTGTGTGTGTGTGTGTGTGAGTGTGTGTGTGTGTGTGTGTGTGTGTGTGTGTGTGTGTGTGTGTGTGTGTGAATGAGAGTTTGTCTGTTTGTCTTTCTGTCTGTCTTTCTTTCTGCCTGTCTGTCAGTCTGTTTCGTTCTGTCTTTTTCTTTTTTAAACTTCCCCCCTCTTTCTCCCCCACCCCCTACCTTTTTTTCTTTTACGTTCTTTCTTTTTGTTTCTATTCAAAGTTTATGGAAAGCTATGTATGTATTACGTGTGTCTGTCTTCGTCTCGGTTTCGTCCTTCACTTCTGCCTTTTCTCTCTCTTTCATTTTTCATTTCCAACTGTGTTTCTCCCCACAACTCTCTCTCTCTCTCTCTCTCTCTCTCTCTCTCTCTCTCTCTC
>CM031613.1:38518049-38520549 GCA_018398815.1 Conus ventricosus
TCCGGCGCTCTACGAACTGAGCTATTCCGGCCCCCGATGAGGAACCAAATCAAGAGAGTGCATTCATCGAATGGAAGAAAACCAGCTTGTCCTCCTCCCTTCCCTCCCCCACCTCTCCATCCATGTCGTCATGGATATGTCATACTTGGTACAAACCGACCCAGGTCCGAATATGAAGGACGGAAGTGAGTCATGGGGTCACTTCCGGTGTAGGACAATCATAGATACTGGATCCTTATCGCCGGAAATGTTGCCGGCTCTGAAGGACCATCCGTGGTGTTTTCTTTGCAAAGATGGTAAGTGTATAATTATTTCAAAAACCTAGCAGTTACTTTTTCTATTGAGAAATTATCAAGTGTGTGTGTGTGTGTGTGTGTTGTGTGTGTGTGTGTGCGTGCGTGCGTGCGTGCGTGCGTGCGTGCGTGCGGTCGTGCGTGCGTGCGTATGGTGTTTTCTTTGCAAAGATGGTAAGTGTATAATTATTTCAAAAACCTAGCAGTTACTTTTTCTATTGAGAAATTATCAAGTGTGTGTGTGTGTGTGTGTGTGTGTGTGTGTGTGTGTGTGGTGTGTGTTGTGTGCGTGCGTGCGTGCGTGCGTGCGTGCGTGTGTGTGTGGTGTGTGCGTGCGTGTTGTGTGTGTGTGTGTGTGTGTGTGTGTGTGTGTGTGTGTGTGTGTGTGTTGTGTGTATGCATGAGCGTGTGTATGTGTGTGTGTGTTTGTGTGAGTGTGTGTGTGTGTGTGTGTGTGTGTGTGTGTGTGTGTGTGTGTGTGTGCGCGCGCGCGCGCACGCGGGCATGCATTTGTAGTGTTGTGTGTGTGTGTGTGTGTGTGTGTGTGTGTGTGTGTGTGTGTGTGTGTGTGCGTGGGTCCGCGCGCGCACGCGCGCGTGTATGTGTGTGTGTGTGTGTGTGTGTGTGTGTGTGTGTGTGTGTGTGTGTGTGTGTGTGCGTGGGTCCGCGCGCGCACGCGCGCGTGTATGTGTGTGTGTGTGTGTGTGTGTGTGTGTGTGTGTGTGTGTGTGTGTGTGGTGTGTGTGTGCATGCATGCCCGCGCGCGCGTGCGCCTGTGTGTGTGTGTGTGTGTGTGTGTGTGTGTGTGTGTGTGTGTGTGTGTGTGTGTGTGTGGTGTGTGTGTGTTTTGCGTGTGTGTATGTGTGTGTGTGTGTGCGTGCGTGCGTGCGTGCGTGCGTGCGTGCGTGCGTGTGTGTGCGTGTGTGTGTGTGTGGAGAGAGAGAGAGAGAGAGAGAGAGAGAGAGAGAGAGAGAGAGAGAGAGAGAGAGCTAGAGACAGACAGACAGACAGACAGACAGACAAACAAACAGACAAACAGAGACGTTTAACGTACGGGACACTGACTCAAAAGAAAAAATATATTGATTGTATGAACATACTTAGCCGTGTGCCCTAAGATATTTATGATAGTTATTCTGATTTTTAGACGTAGACGGAAACAACAATTATCTCTGTTTTGTTAAGATGACAGTAAACACAGGAAGAACATACAATAAGATACCTTTGGTCACGGGACTTCATTCAGGAATTATGTACCAGTGTAACTCTTTCATCACAGGTTCAAGTAGGCAAAACTCAAGGGAAAGTTCGATAACGGGTGATCTTCAGTGAAGAAACCACCCACTCCTTGGCCCACCCCTCACCCCTCCTCATGCCATTGTTTTGGCCCTGAACGTCTTACACCAATTGACTATGGCCTGGCTGCATCCAGATCATGACTTTTTGTTGCGTTTCGTTGGTCACTTTTTCTTTTATCCCTTTGGCGAGGGGAAAGTGTTCAAGCTGCTGTCCTTTTTTTTTTTTTTTTTTTTTTTTTTTTTCAATTTACTGATTTTCGTCTGCATGCCGCCTTTAGATTTTCCTTCAGTAACTAGGAAGTTTTGAAAAATATTTCCCATTTTTCTTTAGTTCATGGCAATAGATACGGATGAAACAGATGACGGTGATGATATTGAGCTCCGCGTGATCTGGCACAAGGTGGCAGAACTGTCCTCGCGCAGTCTGTTTGTCCGTTCTCCCGGTCGCCAACCAAGGCCCGAGAGATGCAGACACCTGCAGTGTTTGTCAGGAAACACGGGCGACAATCTCAAGAGACCCTTCCGTGAAGTGGACGAGACACGAGACTGCTCACCTACCCAACGTGACTGGCCCTACCCGAATAGATTGGTTTCGTCGGGTGGGTGGGTTGGTGGGTGTGTGGTAGGGGTGTCGGGTGGAATGCAAATGATGTACCCAGTGTAGAAATCCCTCCAAAAGCATCAAGTATTGACATGAGTGGGATCGGAAAGGGCACGGTAGGGAGAGGAGGGGGAGGGGTGTGGGGGGGGGGGGGAGAGGGGGAGAGGGGGGTCTTGGGAGGGAAAAGGGGAGGGGGGGAGGGGAAAGGGGCGGAGAGCAGAGCACTCATCTTGTTGATGCAGGTGTGGGGGCTGACAGAGACTAATCAGCGCGCACGTACAGGGTCAGCGTGAGGTGAGAGAGAGAGA
>CM031613.1:38533580-38546080 GCA_018398815.1 Conus ventricosus
ATGAAAAAATGTAAGCAACTGGAGTGGTTTGGGGTGCCTAGTCCCCCCCAAAAGACATCACCCCGGGTTGACAATTTATTGGGAGCTTGCCAGAAAACTGGCCCCCAAATTTTTAAAAAATTTTTCAATTTCAGAGAGGAACTGGGTGGGTTTAAAGTTTTTTTAACCTAAGAAAGGGGTTGTTTTACTGTAGTTCCCAAATATTAAAATACTAGGCTTGGCATTGTTCCAGTATTTAATACTAGGCTTGGATTTCAGCCCCAGATATCATTTCGCAAGATTCCCCTAAAATTTCCTCTCATATTGGGTCGGGCGTAGGCGTCTTATAAAAACTTTTTACTTGTCCCAAGCTAATTTACCCCAAGGGATTGTCATTACCACTCGTGTCGGTAACCACCAGTTTGGCTGTCGTAGTAATAAATCTTGTTAAAAAAAAAAAAAAAGAGTACAATGGGGAAGAAAAAAACCCCCCTATTGAACAACTTGTGGCGTCGCCTTGATTTAGGTTATTGGGGAGAAGATTCGGCATTTGTTGAAAACCAGCAAAAGATTGGAAAGGGATGAACCCGGAAAGACGACGTGTCGTTTGGGAAATAGCAAGCAGGAAAAGGCTAAAAAGAAACAGGGATTAAGGATTCGGGCTAATCAGGCAGCGAAACGCGGGAAAAAAGATAAGGGAAGCGCAGGAAACAAAAGTAAGTTCAGACTACGAAAGCGCAGGAAACAAAAGAAAAAAGCAGGAGACAGAAAAAAAAAGGATCAAATTAGAGTAAAAAAGGTGAGAATAAAAAGGAGACCCCGATGGGGTACCCTTTTTCCCATGACTCTGTGCGCATTTCGCCCCCCCGACCAAAGTTGCCAAAAGTTCTTAAAGGGAAAGATTCGTTTTGAGATACATAAATCTTTTTGAAACGTTAGCGACATCAGGGTTGGCCCAAAGATGGGCAGTCTTTTGTCAGCGTTATTGACGGGTAAGCTTTTCAGATTTTCAGGGCATTATGGCAAAACAAAAATCGATTTTGGTGCCGTAAAGAGTCTTTATGAAGGGATTTGACTCCAGAGGAAGGGATTCAGAAAAAATTTCTTCACAATTGCAAGCAGGGAAACGTAACTCGTTTGGGCACGTTTAGTCACTATTTGAAAAAAGGGTTAGAGTGGAGGGGTACAAAGGAGTTCGCTAATTGAAAGAGCTTTTAAAAGGAGAGATTTTGTCAGGTTGCGGCCCAAAATTTAAAACCTAAATTAAAAGAGAGACGCCAGAGACAGCAGGGATTTTGAAGTTCGCAGGGGGTGTATAAGGGCATTTTGGGCACAAAGGGTGCAGGAAAAACGGCCAGGACAGGTGAAAGGGGTGCAAGGGAGATAGGGGAGTTTTTGCACAGTCTCAAACCAGTGTGGGCGAAAGGAGAAAAGGGGGAAAAAAGGTTTCATTTGTCAAAAAAAGGGGGACATGTGGGGGGGGGATTGTCGCATGGGGTTTCCAGAAGGCAGCACCTTGCAAGAGGGGAAAATAAGGTTTCGTAAAGGGGAAACGACCTGCAGTGGAACCAACGGGACCCGATCTGAAGGGGGTGGGGCGGCCTATGGCAGCACGGACACAGTCATGTCAGGAAGGGGAGGGCACTGGGCTGAGTGGTTTTACCGTGAAGAAGGGGGGTTTTGGCCACAGAGGGTGAAAGTTTTTACGAGACACTGGTTGTTCATGGGTGGGTGAGAACAACGCTGGTCGAAAAGGGGGTTTGAAGGGGGAAATCCAGACCTGTACTCTAATCGATGGGCCGTGAGGGATTTTCCCGTTCCCAAAAAGAAGTACTTACCCCTTTCTTTAACAGTTGTCTGTTTGGGGAAGGAAAAAACCCCTTCAATTTGATCATTGGAAAATTCCAGGGCAAGGGTCCAGGGGACCAGTTGTGGACTGTACGGGGCACATTCAAACCGGGGCAAGAAGGAGGAAAAGGTTAAAACCGTTAACGTTCCGAAAGGAAGCAGGCAAGATTGCGCCGAGAGTTTAGGGCGCGCAGGAACAAACCCTTCGCTCGTGAAGTTTGGAGTTGGCAAGAGGTGGAGAAAAAGGAGGTTAAGGGGGGAGACAGAATTTTTTGGAGGCGGGGTGTTTTACCCATGTTCACCCGGGGAAGACTAAAGGGGCCCCTTAGAGGTACCAGCAGGGTATCGTGACAAAGTATTTCAGTGGGTCACAGTCGCTCATGGCGGTATCTCGCCCAACCAAAACAGCGACCGAATCTTTTTTGACTTTCATTTGGGAGGAGCAATGGCAACTAAAACGTTTTCCCATGTAATTTTACTTTGCAAGGTCAGCCACAAAGGGGGGAAGAGGAAGGGCCTCTTTAAAAATCCCCCTTTAATTGAAAACACCCTTCAAGAGGGGGCTTCGATCCGATTTGGCCCCCTCTCGCCCCTTTCCCAAAAGGGGGCAAGGTGAGAATGAATTGCAAAGGGAAATTTGCAGAAGGCTAGGGGGTTCAAAGAACAATATACAGGAAGGGGGAGGAAACAAACCCTCAAGGGGGGAGTCAAACCTGTTACGCTTCCCCGGGCCCCCAACAAACGCTGTGCATTGGAAAGGGGCCATTCAAACACTGAAAAAGGGCGATCGGGATTCCGAATGATGTGAATGGGAAATAAAATTTTTTAGCAAATTTTTTTCCGCAAATATATTCAGCTAGACTCAGCACATAGGGGGCAGCCAATCATTTATGAGGTGAAAGAGACCCAGAGAAAAGGGGGGGTTTTTTTTGCCTAAGTTTCCAGAAAACATACAGGTTTGGGCATTTAAAAAGGGCTAACATAGGAGTTCCTGGTTTGTTGTCGGGGGCGACACAAAGCACCCCAAAAAGGGGAAAGGGGGAGAAAAGATGAATTCAGAGAACCAAAAGACCAAAACAGAAGTCAGTATGCCCGGGGTGCTTTGTTGAAATAGTTTGATTACATTTTGTTGATTTGGGGATGGGTTCTTCCCCGTTGGGTATGGTTTTATATTTTTTTGTTGAGACTTGTTCAATTTTTTTTGGAGACTTGCTCTTGAATGAGTTATGCTTTGGGGCATTCACGTTGTGTAGTATGCATTATTTAAAAGTAGGATGGAATACCTCAGGAAGTGTCAGGGTCGTGATCAAAAATTTGGCTTTTCATAGAATTGTGAAGAGGAAAATTCAAATCCGCAGGAGGGGAATTGGGATAAGTGCCACAGGGTTGTTATAAAAAGTTGAAAAAAATGCAAGAGCGACTCATTTATAACTCTTTGGGGGTATTCACTTGATATTTTTTTTAAAAAATTTATAAACCGTGGTTGTGTATTTTTTTTAAAATTTGCCTTACTGTGTTTTAGCAAATTTGGTTTTTGTCTTTTTTTTGTAAACCCTTTTTTTTGAGACAAAGCGGTGCATGTCTTTTGCAAGGGGGAAATTTCACGGTCAAAATAAACACAACCAAATTTGTGGTCAATCCCACCCGCCCCGTCGGACAAAGCTCTAACTCAAATATTCTGGGCATCAGGAGCGGCCCCCTGTGTCGGATCCCGCCAAAAAAGCAAGGGGAGAGGTTCCCCCGGAGACGGGCCCCTTAGCCAGACGGACTAATAGTACCGACGCCCCCCATGTCTGGTCAAACGATCTCGCGCCCCCATCGACCAAACCGGCCCCTTTTTGCACGGCGAAGGCTAATAAATTTCCCCCTAAACTTTGGGGTGTGACCAACGTCTCAACAGGTTTCCCGACCCATTGCAACGTTGGGCCAGGCTGATCAAACCAATTTACACTCGCCGAAAGGGAGGGGGAAGGGGTTTTTGTGGTGGGGGGTGAAATCAAGCTAATCAATTAAAAGACCCAAATTTACCACCACAGAGAGTAGGCGTTAGGGGTGACTGCAGATTTGAATTTTCCAAAAAATTAAGGGAGATAAATCGGGTACGAGGGGGTAAAATACTGACCAATGGGACTCGCCCTTGGGCAAAAGGAGTTAGGGCAAAAGAATGCGTGGTGAGGAAAAGGGGAAGAATAGAGAGACAGAGAAGGAGAGGTTCTGGTGTAGGTCTGCTCGAGAGAGAACAGAAGAAGGGGGAGAGAGAAGAAACCAAGTTTAAGATTTTCACGAGATAGTCTGCAGGGGAAGGGGCTAAGAAGATGGGAGAGGAAATTGCTAACTAATGAAGAAAAAGAAAGAAAAAAAAGGAAAAAAAAGCAACCATGTCTTTTTAAAAGACAGACTAGGGAAAAGAGGAGAGTGCAAGCGTTAATGCAGGAAAAAGGAAAGGAGAAAAGATCGTGGATATCACTGTTCCTCTGAACCGGGGGGGGGGTTTGACCTCAACTTGGCCAGCGCCACTTTTTGTCAAGCCAAAACCCCAGACCAACGCCAGTGCCAGCAGTCAAACCGACCCAAAGGCCAGCAGACCCAAACCCTGCCAGCAGTTGTGCGTGTTTTAAAGTGACAGTGAAAAGAAAAAAAAAAAAGGGAAAAAAAAAGACTGTGATTCGTGAAAAGTTAGGATCACCTGGAGGTAAAGAAAATCTTTTATACCCCGGGTTAGTTAATGATGTTTTAGATAAACGATTTTGTGAAGTTAGGAAGAGAGAATGGTTTTTTTTGGTTTATTCCCTAGCTTGATGTTTCGTTTTATGATCTGTGTAGTAAAGTTATAAATTTTTTGTGGGGTTTGATGTGAGAATTCAGTAATGAATGGGTTTTAAACAGCTGTGAGTGTTTTTGGCTGGGCAAATCCTTCCCCCACGACATCACCCCAGGTTACACTCTCACTTTTTGGGTGTGGGTTGGTGGTGTGGTGTGTGTGTGGTGTGTTTTGTGTGTGTGGTTGTTTTAGTCTGTCGTCTGTCTGTCTTGAAGATAATTAAAATTGAGGAAAAACAAAAAGAGAGACAGTATTTTTTTATAAATAATTTTGTTAAAAAATCCTTTCATCCAAAAAAGAAAATTTTTGGGAAAAAAAAAGAAAATTTCGCCTTAAATCATAAAAACTTAAAGATTTCTGTTTCGAATGCTCAGCATTTTAAAAAATCATCTTGAGAGGGGGGGGGGTGGGGGGTAAGGGGGGGGGGGGGTGAAATAAAGTGGGTAATTAAAATACGAACGGGCCAGGGTTTTTGGGCAATCAATTAGAAAATAATATTTAAAGATGGGAAATTTTCGCCCCCAATCAAATGTCAAGGGGGTTCTTTTAAAATATGCCATCTCTGTTGATTTGCTAATTAAGATCCTTTTTTAAGGGGGATTCTTGTTCTTTGACCACGAAAACCCTTATTCTTCCCTGTTTTAAACGTTTTCCCACAGATTTTGTAACTCGAATGAAAAAGGGAAAAAATTTACGGGCTTTATTTGGGGGGACAAAGAAGCAAATAGTATAATTCCCCAGCGACAAAAGACTGCACAAAAGGGGGGACAATGCTACAGCGTGAAAGCCAGCTGCTAAAAAAAGTTATTTTTAAAGGGCAAATTGTAACTTTCCAATAATCTAAAACCAGTTTTTAAACAAATCTCGATTTAGTGCATCTACTTTTACAAAGCTGAGATTGTGATTCCAGAATGTTTTTCATTTTTGGGCCAAACAGATCCAAATGACAAAACAATCCAAATGACAAAAAGATCCCAAAAAACGATCTAAACTAAAAATTTTCAAAGGAATTAAAAACAATCTCCGGTTAAAAAAAAAAAATTCGAGAAAAACACACGCGTTTTTAACCTCGATGTCTTCTTTGGTAAGGCAAGCAAAAATCCCCAAAAAAGGGATCGAAAACGAGGAATCATGTCATCTCAAATTTTAGCGCAAATGACGTGGAATCAAACTTTTCCCTTACAATCACCCTCCTTTTAAAATAAACTGAAAAGGGTTTTTGTTTGTTTGTTTTGTGTTTGTTTGTTAAATATAAACAAATGCGAGTGGGGGGTCGATTTAAACTTAGATTAACGGGTAACTTTTGCGTACGGGGCGCAACAAGGTGCGTATGTCTCAGGATTTTTTTCAAAATTTAATTAACAAGTTGTCATTAGAATAATTGGAGAAGGGGGCTGGGGAAGGGGGAGTGCAATCCGTGAATGGGGTTGGGGGTGTGTGTGTGTGGTGCGTGCTTCGTGCTGCGGGGGGGGTTTGGGGGGGGTGTGTTTTTGGGGGTTTTTGTGTGTTGGGTGTGTTGTGTGTGGGGGGGTGATACTCGGTACGAGGTGTAAAATACTGACCAATGGTACTTGCCTTGACACGGAGTTGGGGCATAAAGTAATGCGTGAGTGAGAGAAAGGAGAACGAATAGAGAGACAGAGAGAGGGAGAGGTTCTGAGTGTAGGTCTGCTCGAGAGAGAAGCAGAGAGATGAGGGAGGAGAGAAGAGAACCAAGTTGAGAGATTAGCACGAGATAGTCTGCAGAGGAAGGACTAAGGAGAGATGTGGAGAGAGAGAGTTGCTAACTAATGAAGAGAAAAAGAAAGAAAAGAAAAGGAAAAGAAAAGCAACCATGTCCATTTTAATAGAGCAGACTAGGAGAGAGAGAGAGAGTGCAATGCGTTAATGCAGGAAGAAGGAAAGGAGAACAGATCGATGTTGATAGTCCTGTTCCATCTGAACCGGGGGTTCGACCTCATACTTGGCCAGCGCCACTTCGTCAAGCAGAACCACAGACCAACGCCAGTGCCAGCAGTCTAACCTGACCAAGGCCAGCAGACCAACACCGGTTGCCAGCAGTTGTGTCGTGTTTTGAAAGTGACAGTGAAAAGAAAAAAAAAGGGAAAGAAAAAGACTGTGATTCGTGAATAGTTAGGATCACCTGGCCAGGTAAAGTAGAAATCTATTTATACCCGGGTTAGTTAATGATGTTTTAGATAAACGATTTTGTGAAGTTCAGGAAAGAGAGAATGTTTATTTTGGTTGATTCCATATGCATTGATGTTTCGTTCTATGATCATGTGTAGTAAAGTTATAGACTTTACTAGTGGTTTGATGTGATGAATGCATGATATATGAATGAGATTGTAAGCAAGCTGTGAGTGTGTTTGGGCTGTGCGCTAGTCCTTCCTCCACTGACATCACCCGAGGTTGACACTCTCTCTGTTTTGTGTGTGTGTGTGTGTGTGTGTGTGTGTGTGTGTGTGTGTGTGTGTGTGTGTGTGTGTGTTGTCTGTCTGTCTGTCTGTCTGTCTGTGAGAGATAACTTAAGTTGAGGAAAAACAGAAGAAGAGATGGACAGTAGTTATATATAAAGTAATTTAGTTAATAAATCACTTGACATCCAAAATGAATTTTGGTAAAACATAAGAAAATTTCGCCGTTGAAATCATATAATCTTATAAGATTTCTGTTGACGAATAGCATCAGCATTTCAAAGATCATCTTGGAGAGGAGGGGGTGGAGAGGTAAGGGGGAGGGGGGTGAGAATAAAGTGGATAATTAAACTACGAACGGACCATGTTCTTGGACAATGCAATTAGAAAATAATATTTAAAGGATGGGAAATCTGCTCGCCCATATCAAATGATCAGAGGATTCTTTTAAAAGTGATGCCATCTCTGTTGATTTTCTGCTAATTTAAGATACTCTTTTTCAAGGCGGATTCTTGTTCTTAGACTACACGAAACCAGTTATTCTTCCGCTGTTCATGAAACGTTCCTACATGATTTCGATAACTACGAATGCAGAGGCCAATAATTCACGGTGGCATCATTTGGGGGAGCAAAGAAGCAAATAGTATAATTCCACAGCAGACAACAGACTGCACAAATGGTGGGACAATGCAGTATCAGCGATGAAATGCCAAGCTGCCTTAAAGAAAAGGTTATTTATAGGTCAAATATGTACACTTTCGGCAATAATCTAAAACCAGTTTTAATCAAATCTCGATTTATGTAGCATCTCACTTTTACAAAGCTGTAGATTTGTGATTCCAGAATGTATTTTCATTTGGCCAAAACAGATCCAAATGACAAAACAGATCCAAATGACAAAACAGATCCAAATGACGACTACTAAACTGAAAAGATTTTCAAAGGAATGTAAAACAAATCTGCCGGTTAAAAAAAAAAAAATTACGAGACATAACACGACGCGTTTACAACCTCGTATGTCTTCTTCAGGTAAGGCAAGCAACGTCCAGAACAAGGAGATCGAAGAACGAGGAATCACTGATCATCTCAAATTCAGCGCAACATGAGCGTGGAATCATTCAGTTTCCGCTTTACAGTCACCTCTCTTTGAAACTAAACTGAACAGGGTTTTTTGTTTGTTTGTTTGTGTGTTGTTTGTTAAATATAAACAATAATGCTGACGCTGGGGATCGATTAAGCTATAGATTAACGGCTAACATTATGCGTATCGGTGACGTCATACAAGGTGACGTATGTGCTCAGATCTGTTTTTCTGATTAATTAACAAGTTGTCATTAGAAGTAATTGAGAGAAGGGGTCTGGGAAGGGGGTAGTGCAAGTCCGTGAATGTGTGTGTGTGTGTGTGTGTGTGTGCGTGCGTGCGTGCGTGCGTGCGTGCGTGCGTGCGTGCGGTGTGTGTGTGTGTGTGTGTGTGTTGTGTGTGTGTGTGTGTGTGGATAGATAGATAGACAGACAGACAGACAGACAGACAGACAGATGAAGATAGATAGATAGATAGATAGATAGATAGATAGATAGATAGATAGATAGATAATAGATAGATAGATAGATAGAAGGAAGGAAGGATGGATAAATGGATGGATGGATTTATAATCTTTATTTCCCAAGGTAACGGATAAACAAAAGACACCCTCTTCCTTATGGCCCTTGTGCCTTCACTATTACACCAACGCAGAACTGATTATGACCAAAAAGTGGTGATTCGTACTAGCATACAAGAAAGAAGTCATACATGCACATTAACACTCTCTGTCACACACACACACACACACACACACACACACACACACACACACACACACACACACACACACACACCCACACACACACCACACACACACACATGCGCTCGCTCTCGCTCTCGCTCTCTCTCTCTCTCTCTCTCTCTCCTCTCTCTTTCTCTCTCTCTCTCTTTCTCTCTCTCTCTCTTTCTCTCTCTCTCTTTCTCTCTCTCTCTCACTCTCTCTCTCCCCTTAGTATATAAACATTCGTATGCCGAAATAGGACATAGGAAGCAAGAGAGAGAAGAGAGAGAGAGAGAGAGAGAGAGAGAGAGAGAGAGAAGAGAGAGAGAGAGAGAGAGAGAGAGAAGAGAGAGAGAGAAGAGAGAGAGAGAGAGAGAGAGAGAGGAGAGTGAGGGGGGATTTATACACACTGTCTAATAGTACAGTCTATAAACGTATGTTTTCGACCAAGTATATGTCGGTGTGTTCGGACATAATAATACTGACTTCCATAAAAAACGCGAAAATTTGAAAGGCTATTTTTCGGGTGAAAAGGGTAAATATACAATATTGAACCATTGTGGCAAGTTGTTTGGGTCCAAGACTCACGTGCAGTGAAAAAATTGTGTGAGCAAACCCTCATTCCCGGCATTAGAGGGTCAACAAAAATGGCAAACTGGTTGCTGCATGTGAGCCACGTGCACACCATGCAGAGCAAAGTTAACCAGCGACAAGTACGCAGGCATGCAGCCTTTATAAGCTGCGCTACAAGGTTCAGGTAACGACTTGCCGTCTGAGCGCTACAGAGATGCCAAGACTACGAGCAGAGGAACGCAATCGTGTCCTAGGCCATCTGGAGGCTGGTGTGGATGCCAGGCAGGTCGCCAACATCTTTAATGCCACATCTCAACCATCTATCGTCTGCAGCACCGCATGCGAGTCACTGGTACCACTGATGATCGTCCCCGGCCAGGCCGTCCTTGGGTCACCACACAAAGAGAGGATCGCCATCTTGTTCGAACCCATCTGCGGGACAGGCGGCAAACAGCCGCTAACACTGCTCGACAGGTGCCTGGGAATCTCCAGCAACGAATCAGCCTCAACACTATGCGGCGGCATCTTCAGGAGAACGGGCTGGCATGTAGGCGTCCTCACAGAGGTCCGGTACTGACACCAAGACACCGGCAGGACAGGCTGCAGTGGGCAAAGCCCGAATCAACTGGCGCAGGCAGCAGTGGGGACGCATACTGTTCTCAGATGAGAGCCGTTTTTGTATTGACATGGCTGACGGTCGTGTCAGAATATGGCGTCGACCTGGTGAACGCTATGCTGACTCCTGTGTGGTAGAGCGGAACCCCTGGGGAGGCCCAAACGTTATGATATGGGGTGCAATTGGCATTAACCACGCCATAGGACCAGTCATCTTTCAGAACATTGGTCCTGGTCGCGGACAGGGTGTCAATGCACAGCGCTACATCAACCAGGTGCTCAGACCCCATGTCGATCCTTTTTTTTGCGCAACACCCAAACTGGACATTCCGATAGGACAATGCAAGACCACACACCGCCAGGCCACCCACCAATTTCTTCAGCATAACAACGTCAATGTGCTGCCCTGGCCAGCCCTCAGTCCCGATTTAAACACAATAGAACATTTTTGGGATGAACTTGGCAGACGGTTGGACCTCCTGCGTCCACGACCAGCAACAGCGGCTCAACTTCACCAGGCCATCGTCCATGTGTGGGCTGGTGTGCCAAGGGGACGCATCAACCACCTGGTCCACTCAATGAGCCGCAGGTGTCAAGCAGTTGTCAACGCAAATGGTGGCCACACACGGTATTAGGACTTCAAGCTGGTTTGTCACGTGACCTTGGATTTTCCACACAAAAGACATATTGCTGATGACATTTTCACACATTACCGGTGTAATGAATCAAATCACGTTGAATTCTTGCTTCCACTCTGTACAACTGTGACCAATAAAATTCACCCCCAACCTTCAGCTTGTTTTGTTTTCGCGTTTTTTATGGAAGTCAGTATATATGTTCCACGGTACTCACTGTCTCTGTCTCTGACTGTCTGTCTGTCTCGCTGTCTGTCTGTCTGCCTCCCTCTCTCTCTCTCTCTCTCTCTCTCTCTCTCTCTCTCTCTCTCTCTCCTCTCTCTCTCTGTGGTCCCAGTCTCACTTTCCCACGCCAGCTCTGCTCTCGCTCTCGCCCTTATTCTTCCAAGTCATTCCCATCCCCCCCACCCACCCTACCACCCCTCCCCACCTCCTCCTCCCACATCCCATCCCCCACCCCACTCCATCCTCTCCTCCCCAACCTCTCTCCGTGGCAATATCCCGAAGAAGAAGAAGAAGAAGAAGAGAAGAAGAAGGAGGAGGAGAAGGAAGCGGATTGTAACTTTTATGGCCGGTCATTTGGTGACGACACACTAAGAATCAGGCCCCGGTGCCACCACTGTTTTTATGGCTGGGGCGAGGGCGTCATGGCAAAAAACAATCAGCTTTTACGTCATCATCATGGGGCGGACAAAAGATCCCATTTGCTTCTCTGAATCGCTCACCTGCATTCATCATTCCTTTACCCCTGCTCAAGGCTCGTCAACAACGATCAGGATGGATATTGATGCTGATTACAAGGATATGTAGCTGGGAAGAGGAACAGGGGGCTGGGAGGGGGGGGGTGGGGGAGGGGTATGGGGGGGAGAGGAAGGGGAGAGAAGTGAGAAAGGAAAAGGATATTGGGATGGAAGAAGGAGGGGGAGTGAGGTGTGGGGGGAGGGTGTCAGAGAGAAAGAATTCCAAGTCGTTTTTTTTTTTTTGAATCACAAAGGTCAAAGCTTTATATAAACATGAGATTTTTTTCGGCGAACAAGCTCAACTTTCAAGAGAGAGAGAGGAGGAGAGAGAGAGAGAGAGAGAGAGAGGAGAGAGAGAAGAGAGGAGAGAGAGAGAGAGAGAGAGAGATATGTGTATGAGTGTGTGGGGGGGGTGCGCGCCGCGGCGTGGGCTGCGCGTCGGCGTGTGTGTGTGTGTGGTGTGTGTGTGTGTGTGTGTGATAGATTACTAGCTTTTGAGGAAACGAGCCAATTTCATACGACAAGCTACTAGCAATGCTTAGCACCGGGACATTTCTCTTCTCTTGGAGGCTAGGTATGAATCTGCAGCATCGCATCTGATTATAGGCTTAATCAAACATGCCATCAATAACAGCCTGAAATCACTAGATAATTGTTACATGCAGTGAGGTAAGGGGGGGGGTAGAGAAAAATGAAAAAGGGTGGCGGTGGGGACGGAAGGGAGAATTGGGCAAGGCTTTTACATAAAATATCATATCTCTCAAAGTTGGACAACAAATTCCGAAATGATTTCTTCCTGATAGTCAACTTACCACAACCACAACAATTTTGTCTCGTTTTCTGTTTAGGATCTTGAAGTGTAATTCAACTACATAGTTACCACCGAGCAAACATTTTCCTCTCCATTTTCCTGTGCCCCCTTTGATGCGTTACCCCCCCCCCCCCCCCCCCCCCCCCCCCCCCCCACCCCCCCCCACCACCCACCCCACACACTTCCCCCGATGCTGCCCATTACTGGCTTCACGTCCACAGCCTTAACCCGAATCAACCCGCCGCAGCCTCGGCGC
>CM031613.1:38551080-38554030 GCA_018398815.1 Conus ventricosus
ACGTGACTAACCCGTACCCTCTCGTCAGCAGCATTAAACTTCACCTTCTCAAACCATGAAGCCAAATCACGTAGGAAAGTACACTGAAATAACTATTTTAACAGACTACATTTGACAACGAAGCTCAAATTTATCCGTAGGGTACCAATAAAAAGGGGGCGACTCCTCCCAGTGGTTCTACAACCGATTCTCTTCCTTTGGGAGGGAAAAAGGGGGGGGGAGAGAGAGAGAGAGAGAGAGAGAGAGAGAGAGAGAGAGAGAGAGAGAAGAGAGAGAGAGAGAAGAATGAAAGGAAAAGGAAAAGAAAAAGGAAAAGGAAAAAACAGGGGAATAAAAGGAAGTTGTTGGAGAGTACTCTCCCCTACCTTCTTTCTCATGGCGGCTCGGGCAGTACGGTGTAGGGCGAGAGGCGATGAAAAGCAGCGCTGCACGCCTTATGAAAATTCATGAGCGGCCAAAAAACGGACGCTGCCAATCGTTTGGGCTCGCGATCGGCGATCATAGCGGCGCGAGTTAACGAATTTATAGCGGGCGGGGTCATTAGGCCCGCCATTAATAAAGCGCATTAGAGTGCCTCACGCACCGCCCTATTGTTTCTATCCAGAGCCAATCCTCAGCCTTAACTTGCCGCCGAATAACGTCCAGGTCTCCTTCCTTCTCTATTAACCCTCTTTCCTATCAGAAGGAGAGGCGGGTGGGAAGGGGTGGAGAAAGGGTGGGCGGAAATGGGTTTTGGGGGTGGGGTGGTTGGGGGAAACGGAGGAGGGGGTTGCAAGGGAAGGAGGAGGGAGGGGGGGGTTGAGCGTGGTGGTGAAGAGGGTGTGAGGGGAGGAGGAGAGTTTGGACGTGGAGGGCTGGGGGGGGGGGGGGGGCGAGGTCAGGTGTTTGATACTGTGTTCTTGTGGTGGTAGTATCAAGCACTGACGTCCACAGTAGAACCTAATACTCGGATAATGAGTGGCTGTCACGGAGGGTGGAAGTACACAGTGGTTGAGCGATGCTAAAGAAATGGCATGGACCTTTCCAAGGCTTCTGTTGGTTCTGTTGATACTGCTGGTGCGGATGTTGATACTGCTGCTGCTGCTGCTGTTGATGTTGATCATGCTGCAGCTGATGTTGATACTGCTGCTGCTGCTGCTACTGCTGTTGATGTTGACGCTACTGCTGTTGTTGATGTCGATACTGCTGCTGCTGATGTTGATACTGCCGCTACTGCTCATGTTGACACTGCTGATGCTGGTGATGTTGACACAACTGCTGGTGATGTTGATACTGCTGCTGCTGCTGCTTATGATGTTGTTTCTACTGAATGCTGCTTGTGTTGATGCTGCTGATGTTGGTACTGCTGCTGCTGCTGCTTATAATGTTGTTTCTACTGAATGCTGCTTGTGTTGATGCTGCTGATGTTGGTACTGCGGTTGCTGTTACTCATGATCATGATGATGATATGATGATGATGATGATGATTAAAGAGGAAAATGCATATGACTGGTATGGGGCTGAAATAACCAAATAAAAAGAAGGAAAAGTAAGATATGATTATGAAGAGGAACATGATGAAGATGACGACAATAACAACGACCAAAACAGCAAAACTCATTTGTTACATTTCAAGGATGCATCGTATTTTTTATGGCGTCATAGATTTTCTCGCAAAAATTAGGAAAACACGCCACGTAAAGAAAAGATGTTTGAACAGGTAAAAAAAATTTTAATTAATAACAAAGATAACTTAGAGTTCAACTGATTTTATTCTGTATGGAAAGCGACATGATATCGGATGACACCAATTTGCTATCGCAATGGGTGATTTTTTTTTTTAATCCACAAATACAAAATTGAAATAATTCAAGAATAGATACGCTTAGAACAATATCTAATTCATACGGTATTATGATTTTGTTGGAAAACGACGGAGTAATTCTACCATACATTGCTTGATGTTAAACGCAACAGATGTCCGTTTTTAGCCAAAAAATAATAATCTTTAAGATGTTTTTAATCGTGTTCAATAATATGAAATTTGTTTAAAGCGCTCTTTTTTTTTAACTGTAAAAGTACATACACTTGCGCGAAGGGAGTGAGTAAAGGATAGGAAAGAAGAGGAGGGGGTCATGGAGGACACACTCACACACGCATGCAGAGAGAGAGAGAGAGAGAGAGAGAGAGAAGAGAAGAAGAGAGAGAGAGAGAGAGAGAGAGAGAGAGAGGAGAAAGAGAGAGAGAGAGAGAGAAGAGAGAGAGAGAGGAGAGAGAGAGAGAGAGAGCTGGGGGGGGGGGGAGAGAAAGAGATGAAATGGACTGAACTGAACTGAACTAAAACAAAATAAAATGATCGGGTTTTTTTTCAGAATAGGCCACAGTCCCTTCTTCAGGGGACTTAACACTCGAAACCTAGCACGGAAAGTAGAACAACATAACAACAACAATTATTCAAATGCATGGTGCATAATCAACGTACTCAGTTTTTTAAAACTTCAGACTAGACTAGCAGTATTCGTGTGGCATCGGTGTATCAGTACATTTATGAAGTAAACACAACAGCTCATATCTTAAAGGCTGTGTACAAATATATGCATAAATCCTTCACAGTTATTTGATGGGTTTTTTTTTTTTTTTTTTTTTCATTCGTCATATTTCACTTCACACAACAGCTCGCCTCTCTAAAGCTCTATGTAAATATATGTACACATTCCTGGCAGTAATTTCAGTTTTTATTCATTCGTCTTTCATAAAGTCACGAAACTGACATGGATTTGCATAGCACTTAAATATACATACCCCTTACTGTAGGCCACTGAGAGCTGGGAAGAAGAACAAAAAGTGTATTTCGTCATCGTTTGTCTCTTCCCATTGTGAGCATATCAAACTGCTGTCAGAAACCCCACTATACTGTTAACGATGCATGGCAATATAACAACACACCTGATCTGAACATCGTCATAGAAAC
>CM031613.1:38559130-38561630 GCA_018398815.1 Conus ventricosus
GATTACGCTATGGACAGCTTCAAAGACTCTTCTCATTAAAACTAACAAACAAACACAAACGGACAAGCGCAGGGGTGGTTAGGGGAATTCTGGGACCTGTGTACCCATTTCCTCATCCGCCCTGCACGAAACTGTACACAGTAAACAGGCGAATATCAAACAAACTGTACACAGTAAACAGGCGAATATCAAACAAACTGTACACAGTAAACAGGCGAATATCAAACAAGCTGTACACAGTAAACAGGCGAATATCAAACAAACTGTACACAGTTAACTGGCGAATATCAAACAAGCTGTACACAGTAAACAGGCGAATATCAAACAAGCTGTACACAGTAAACAGGCGAATATCAAACAAGAAAGACACTTTTGCTTCCTAGTTGCCACAGTTATCTGCCCATCACTCCAAACGAAATCGGCTTAGCTATACGGCCGCGATTCTCCCGGCACAAATGCAGACAGGATGCACATAAAAGCGGGGGGGGGGGGGGGGGGGGGGGGGGGGGGGGGGGGCAAGAAAGAAACATCCATATGCTTGGACGCCGTGGTCAAGTTCTGCATATGATTTGAAGACATTTCTTCATTCGTCTTGAGTCTTTTGTGTCTGCACTTGTGCCAGGTGAATTGCCTATGATTGTTACTGTATGATTCTTCCTGCTACATTTTAGGAAAAGAAAACACCATTTGTAACCATGGAGTTAATCACTTGATATGCAAATCGCCAAAATGACGTCATTGAAAAAAAAAACATTGCCACGTAAGACAGTGACGTCAGCAACAACAATCACCGCTGAAGTACCCAGCTATTGCTAACAGGCTTCCACGTCATGACAGCAAAAAGAGATCACTCTGTGAAGGATTCATCCTCCCCCCCCCCCCCCCCCCCCCCCCCCCCCCCCCCCCCCCCCCCCCCCCCCCCCCCCCCCCCCCACCCCCCCGCCCGTACTTCCTCTTTACTCCAATCTTCCTCCCCTTTTTGCCCCCCACCCCACCCCCACCCCCCACCCTTTTGGTCCACCTTTCTACTAACCCCCGCCCCCACCCTCACCGTCCTCCATCCCACCACCACCATCTCGACTTGAATTGCTGGGAGTTCCTTTCGCTGTGCAGATGGTCTCCTCAGGGTCTTGGTACAGGGACGGGAGGGGGTGGGGTGGGGGTGGGGGGGTGGGGGGAGGAGGGCTTGATAGTTGCGCGGAGTAATTTGACAAGAGAGAGAGAAACGTCTGCGGAGGAACTGGCACACTGAGAAAGAGGCATACAGACAAACCCACCATTGTAGCCAGCGTTGTAAACAGTGGCTATAGGAGGAGAGAAGCAGAGATGTTCTCTCATTGCTCTCGAGGTTTTGGTCGTGGTTGGTCTCAGTTTTTTTGCCCTCATGTCGTAAATGTTGAACTTAGTGCTGGAGTGCTGTTGTTAAACTTGATAAGGTAGACCTTCCCTACCCACCTCTACCGTATACTCCCCCCCCCCCCCACCCCCCCCCCCCCCCCCCCCCCCCCCCCCCCCCCCCCCCCCCCGTTTCTCCTCATTCCCGTTTCCTCCCTCATCGTCTCCACCCATCCCCATCCGCCGCAACCTCTCCTCTCCTCCTCCTCCGCCGCCGCCGTCAACAAGAAAGAAAACTCGTGTGTGTGTGTGTGTGTGTGTGTGTGTGTGTGTGTGGTTATTATGCTTTGCTTTTTTGTTGTTGTTTTTTTCATTCCATATTTAATCATTTTTTCTCTTACCTTATCTACTCTTTCTTTCGTTTTTCCTTTTTATCCGTTTTTTTTCTTCCTTTCTTCCATTCATTGTTTTCTTCCTTCCATTATGTTTCTTCCTTCCATTATGTTTCTTCCTTTCATCCTTTCGTTCATTTTTGTTTTGTTTGTTGTTTGCTTTCCTTCTTTCATTCTTTTATTCCTTCATTGTTTTCTTCCGTCTTTCTGTCTTTTCTTACATCTTTGACACTCTTCCCCACCCGACCTCCACCCGTGCACTTTCTTTTTTTTATTTTCTGATTATTTTTCTTTTTTTTTCATTTATTCGTTCTTCACTTTGTTTGTTTGTTTGTTTCCATCTTTTCTGCCTCCTCTCTCCCTTTTCTTCTTTCTTTTCATTCATTGATTTCTTTCTTTTTTCTTCTTTTTTTCATATTTTCTCACTTCTTTTGCTCCCCCCACCCCCACCCCCCCCCACCCCTTCTTTTCTTTTTTTCTTCACTCTTTCGTTTTTCTCTTGCATTCTTTTCTCCATCCTTTCCTTCTCTGTTTCATTTTTTTTTTCTTCCTCCCTTTCTTCTTCTTAGATTTGTTCTTTATGGCTTCCTTCTCCTTTTTCATTCATTCAATTGAATTGTTCTTTTTCTTCTTTCTTTCGTCGTTCTTTCTTTTCTGCTTTCATCCCCCCCCCCCCCCCCCTCCCTTTTTTCTTTTTTTATTTTTCTTTCTAATCTTTCTTTTTTCTTTTTCCCCCCTTCAAAAAAAAACTGTACTGTTTTCTTTCTTTTTTT
>CM031613.1:38566630-38570005 GCA_018398815.1 Conus ventricosus
AAGAACAGCACATTTGCAGATCGCGAACTTTCCGAGTCTCAAAGACTGAAACCAGTACTATCTCCAATGCATTGGCAGGTAAGGCGACCGTGAAAATCGCCCTACCCCTCATCCTTCGGACCCCCCACCCCATCCCCACCCCACCCCGTTCCACCCCTCCTGCCTCCCCCCCCCCCCCCCCCCCCCCCCTTCTCCGTCGCTCCAGTTCTGTTCGTCACCCAACCAGGTGCGGATATTAACTAGAAAGGAGTGGTAGTGAGGTCTGTCCATGGAAGTCAGGGGGGTGGGGGTAGGTAGGCGGGGGGGGGGGGGGGGGGGGTTGTCCTAAAAATACGAAGAAAACTTCTGAAAGACACCTGGCCTCTCAGTCTTTCACCCACCGAAGATGTACTAGGGACTAGTAGATCAGTATGTTTTTGCCGTACACTAACTAGAGAAAGAGAGAGTGAGAGAGAGAGAGAAGAGAGAGAGAGAGAGAGAGAGAGAGAGAGAGAGAGAGAGAGAGAGAGAGGTGTGTGTGTGTGGGGAGAGAAGAGAGAGAGAGAGAGAGAGAGGAGAGAGAGGCAGACAGCGAGAGAGAGAGTGGGGGGGGGGAGAGAGGAGAGAGACAGTAGGAGAGGCAGAGAGAGAGAGAGAGAGGAGGGAGGAGAGAGAGGAGAGAGAGACAGACAGACAGACAGACAGACAGACAGACAGACTGACAGATACCGATGTGTGTGTGTGTGTGTGTGTATGTGGTGTGTGTGTGTGTGTGTGTGTGTGTGTGTGCGTGCGTGGTGCGTGCGTGCGTGCGTGCATGCGTGCGTGCATGTGTGTGTGTGTGCGCGCGCGCGCGCGAGCGCGCGTTCGCACGCGCGTGCGTAAATGTGTGTGTGCGTGTGTACGTGTGTGCGTATGTGTGTGTGCACGTGCGTACGTGTGTGTATGAAGAAACAAGAGATCTCGGGATCCATACAAAAAAACAAAAAAAACCTGGGTATGTCGATTACCTTCACCACAACTTTTATCCCCACTTTTTTATACCATGGTGGAGGAGGCATCAAGCAACGGATGCTGCCACGTTTTTTTTACTGCCTGGCCCTTGCGGTCCTGAAGACACTTGCCACAATGCTGAATGTTTTCCTGTCCGGCTGTTCAGGAAGAGTCAGCAGGAACATTCACCTTCGCCCTACTCTTCTAGTCTTATACAGAAACGTCGGTCAAGCGCACGAACGTATCTAGACTCCCTGAAGTTCTCCAGGCTTCTTGTGGAACCACTAGAACTCCTTCTTCAGCAGGACCAGGATGTGGCTATTATGGAAAGGGGTGGGGTGGGGGTGGGGGTGGGGTTATTGACGGAGCTGGTAAACGTGCTGTCGCGGAAGATTTAAGGTAGGAGGAGCATCTCAACCAGTGTGCCAGGTTGTTGCTGTGTTGTTGTGTTGTTGATGCTGTTGTTGTTGCTGTTGTTGTTGCTGTTGTTGTTGCTGTTGTTTAGTGGACCACAGTTTGGGGCGGGGGGGGGGGGGGGGAGTATTTTGAAGAAGCTGGTGAACATGCTGTCACGGGAGATTCAAGGTACGGGCATCTCTGCGAGTGCGCCGTGTAGTAGTTGTTATTGTTGTTGTTGTTGCTGCTGCTGGTATGTTGTTGCTGTTGTTTTGGTGGACTACAGTTTGGGGGGAAGTGTTACGAAGGAACTGATGAACATCCTGTCTAGGGAGATTTAAGGTTGGAGCATCTCTACCAGTGTGCCAGGTTGCTGTTGTTGTTGTTGCTGCTGCTGTTGGTGTTGATGTTTGGTGGACTACAGTTTGGGGGGAAGTGTTATGAAGGAGCTGATGAACATCCTGTCTAGGGAGATTTAAGGTTGGAGCATCTCTACCAGTAGGCCAGGTTGCTGTTGTTGTTGTTGTTGTTGTTGTTGCTGCTGCTGCTGCTGCTGTTGGTGTTGGTGTTGATGTTTGGTGGGCCACAGTATTTGAAGGGGAAAGTGTTTAAGGAGCTGGTAAGCGTGCAGTCTAGGGAGACTTAAGGTAGGACGAGGATCTCTACCAGTGCGGCAGGTTGTTGTTGTTGTTGTTGTTGTTTGGTGGATCACAGTTTGAAGTGCGAAATGTTGAAGGAACTGGTAAACGTAATGTCTACGGAGATTTAAGGTAAGAAGACCATCCCTAGCAGTGTGGCAGGTTGTTTTTTGTTGTTTTTGTTTTTTCTTTGTTTTTTGTTTAATAGGTCTACATCGGGCATTGGTTCTGTTGCACCTTGTTTTTTCCTTTCTTACATTTCTTTCTTCGTTCCTTGGCGATGAATTCTGAGGCATCACGATGGCGTGATTTTTGTTGTTGCTATTGTTGTTGTTGTTGTGAATACCTTTTTTTCTTTTAAATTCCACGCTTATGATAGCCATTTTACGTAATCAGGAATTATATCTAAATGCGACACCAGCCAGTGGGCATGATTTTTATTTTCGTGTCATACGTCCTACCAGCACATGATAAACTAACTCTTCTCCAAAAGGTGAAAGGGTATGCAACGTGCGTGTTCTGTTCGGCGGTGTGTGTGTGTGTGTGTGTGTGTGTGTGTGTGTGTGTGTGTGGTGTGTGTGTGTGTGTTCATTTTTTTGCGAAAGAGTTGAGAGGAGGAGGGCGGCGAGTGGGGGGAAAAAAATGGTGGCCAACAAGGGAAATAACTTCAGTTTATCCATATCGGAGTTGTCTCCCCTGAGAACTGTCGGGCGCAAATCGGTGACCAGGACGGCTGCAACAAACCTCCCAAATCGGTGAACGAAACAGCACGTGTAGTGGTAAATTACTTATCGCTATCATAGATAGATAGATAGATAGATAGACAAACAGACCGAGAAGAGAGGGATGGAGTGTGAGAGAGCAATTACACAACAATTATGATCAAATATGGATGGCAAGCCTTCATTTGATTGTATGGCACACGGCGGGTTTTGATCCTAGCTCTGAACGTAACAGCGGTTTTAAAATGCAGCCTACAGCGCACGGCAGCATTGGTCAGAGGACCTGGCGTTCCCATCTAGAGTGTTCGAGAAGAAGAAGAAGAAGAAGAAGAAGAAATGCAACCGACAGAATTGAGGAAAACAAAATGCTCAGAGATGAAAGAGGGTGACATACTGACAACTTCATAAATAGATATCCAATAACCTTCACTGGTTTGCACGGAACGACTTCTGCGGTGCTGCAAACCATAGGTTGTAGATCTATGCTTGTAGCGGGACAAAGAAGATCACGTGGCGTAGAGGCCGCTTGGCAAACGCGGCGCCGCCGCTTAGACCAACCTATCGGACTAGGTTCTGAATGCTGAAGTTAAGGTCGCTCCACAATTTTGTTTGTTTGCTTTAGGGGGGAACTGGGGAATTCCAGTGAG
>CM031613.1:38597605-38602605 GCA_018398815.1 Conus ventricosus
TAAGTGTTTACCTCTCTTCGTTCTTTTCCGGCAGGAAAATAACTGTTTTCACCACAAAAATCCGGAAAAGATATATGATCTTTAGTTTTAACACCGATAATAACTATTTTCCTTCCAGGGAAAAAAACCCACACACACAGGGAAAATAGTTTTAAAAAAAAAAAAGAAGGGAAAATACTTAAAAGCCGTATGGAACATGGAGAAAAGCAGCAATTTTCGGAAAGACAACACCTGTGATCCTAACGGATAAGAGCATAACCCCGTTTTCCTGATGAAAAATTGCTGCTTTCCTGGAGGAAACAGCTGTTATTGACTTATGAAGCTAGTATGTTGCCATAGTTCTTTCTTGGTTCACACACACCCATCCTTCCCTCGAGCTTCGCCCCCATTATGTTTTTAGCATAATCTTGGTTAAAACAAACAAACAAACAAGCAAACAAACAAACAAACAAAGAAACAAGCAAACAAACACGCACATTGATTAGCCCTCTAATCTGGACCCGTACCAGCATTTCAAGGGGTCGTCCTTGCTCAACATTCAATCTTTTAAACATGTTTTATAAATCGGTTCTAAAAAAAAAAAAAAAAAAATACAGCAACAAACAAACAAACACATTGATCAGCCCTCTAATGAACCCGCACCAACGTTCCATGAGGTCGTTCTTGGTCAACGTTGTCTCTTTTCACTACATTTGGTTAAACCGGTTGTTCAGTTTTTTTGCTGTCATCGTCCTAGCAGAGAAACGAGCGAACGAACGGCCAGTGACAACACAACTTCACTAGTGGAGGTTTACCAAACAAAACATAACATACATAAAAGGAAACAGCGAAAAAGGGAGAGAATTATCGATCACTGTCCGGATCATTCTCTTTGGCAAGGGAGCTAAGAGTTTCGTGAACCGAAAACGATATTGGGTTTGTTGTCGTGGTTTTTGTTTGTTCGTTTATTAGGTTTTGTTTTGTAAGATAAAGCACACACACACGGTGTCCAGGGTCTCACTGCAGGGAGTAGCGTGAAGAATTTGACCAGAACTCAGAACACACAAGACGGATGCCTGTTGTGAAATTCTGATACGGTCCAGTGTGACAGGAGTCAAACCATCATACATATTCACCAGGTTCATGCATGAATCAGACCACACAAACCCAGCAGTAGTACAAGCAGACGCCTAACCTGGCGTTCTGATGTGGATCCATGGTGATGGAAGACAAATCATTCAACAAAATTCATTAGGTTCAGGTTTAAATTAGACCAAACAAACTCAGCAGTACATGCCTTGGTTAAAACTCCTCAGCTAGTGTCACAATACACGGATGCAGAAAGACCAGAGACTTGCTCTCTCCTAACAACAACAACGACAAAATAAACAAACAAAACGACATGAATAAAACTAGGTAAGTGAACAGGTAAATAAAGCTATCAAATGTTTCAATTTTCAGAGGCTGGAGTCTAAATCTTTTTCTTCGTTTTCGTTTTGTGTTTGTTTTTCTGTCGGAAGTTTACAGTCGGGCCACTGTACAAACACCATTGCGGCTCCTCCACTTCAAAAATGTCTAAAGAGCGCGCGCGTTGTCTAAGATTGTTTGGTTTGCGCAATGGGGCAGTTTTGCTGTTTTGGTTTCCTGCGTAGGGCTGAAGGAAAAAAAAAAAGGTGAAGGAGTTGCGCAAGACAGAGGAGTGGGCGGGAGGGGAGGGGAGGGGGGGAGGGGATAGTGAAGGGGGAAGAGGGATGTAACGTAGAAGGGGGAGGGGGATGTTTAAAAATCCTTTACTCTTCCACCTAATCCACCCTCAGCGAGTGGAGTCTGTAAAAATGAAAAAAAAAAATGAAACCCTCTCTCTCTCTCTCTCTCTCTGTGTGTGTGTGTGTGTGTGTGTGTGTGTGTGTGTGTGTGTGTGTGTGTGTGTGTGTGTGTGTGTGTGTGTGCGAGCGCATGCGCGCGCGTGTTTATGTGTGTGTGTGTGTGTGTGTGTGTGTGTGTGTGGAGAGAGAGAGAGAGAGAGAGAGAGAGAGAGAGAGAGAGAGAGAGAGAGAGAGAGAGAGAGAGAGATGATGATGATGATGATGATGATGATGATGATGATGATGAAACCATTCGCCTCTGAAACCTTCAGTTCCGCATGCTGATGTACTGGAAATCAACGTAATGCTAAGAGAGCAACTTCACAACGGATCCATGAAGTCCAATGATCGAGTGCCTTCTTCAAAGCATTGAGACATGGACTTACACAATGCTTCTTCTACGCTCCACGGCTGGACCTCTGAGTTTCACCTTTGGAGAGATTTGTGCGCCTGTGGGCCCCCTACGATGACAGCAGCACCGTATCCTTACGGCAGCCCACCCCACCCCCCACCCCACCCAAGGAAAAAAAAAATAAAAAAGAAAAAAAAATTGCGTTTATTTTCGGCACTTCTGTTGATTAGTCACAAACATGTGCGTTGTAATTATTCCGCGGAGTCAACAGCAAAGCAAAGATATCTCAGAAGAAAATATGATTTCTGTGATGTAACTCAGTCCTGTGCTCTCCCCCACCCTGATGAGTGAACGCACACCCATAGCATTAAGAACCGGTTCAGTGCCTCTGTCCGCACTATCCCTGATCACTGTGAGTGAGAGATTTATTCATTGATTGATTGATTGATTGACTGCTTGATTGATTTCAGAGAGAGAGAGAGAGAGAGAGAGAGAGAGAGAGAGAGAGAGAGAGAGAGAAGTCCACGTGCCGGTAAATACGGTAAATAACATCTTCCCGTGCGTGGGGAATTTCGCTGCAGTCGCGCGCAAGTTGGAACTGGCTCTGTGACGGACAACACGTGCCATGCGCGCGGCTGTGGGGAAAGAATGAGTAGACGAACTTCTGCAAAGATGTGTGCATTGCTGATAGCATAAGGGACCCACTTGCGTACATGACCGTGTTTAATCCCACCGTTTCGGTCGCCACATTTCGTGTTCGGGGATAGAATGTCCTCACCTGACACCTACGTTGATGTTTGTTTGTTGGTTTTTGTGTCATCCCTCCCACAGGTACATGGTAGTCTACATTTTCACGAAGATGAGATGGGATTTAACGTCGTGTGTGTGTGTGTGTGTGTGTGTGTGTGTGTGTGTGTGTGTGTGTGTGTGTGTGTGCGTGCGTGCGTGCGTGCGTGCGTGCGTGCGTGCGTGCGTGCGTGCGTGCGTGCGTGCGTGCGTGTGTGTGTGTGTGTGTTCTTTAAATTGCATTTGTTTACAGGTGGGACGCTGGTTTACAGCTATTTGAAGGACATAAGTCGCTGCAGACTTCACAGATATTGAGTCCAAAGAGAAACTCTATAACCTTCCTGTCACCAGGGGGAATTGAACCTTGCAGAATAATACTCTCTCTCTACCAGGCGGTTAAACAGGCCACATCAGAGGTACATCTTAAGTCAATAGGTGGAATTTATGGAAAATACAGTTCGGAAGTTCGCGCAGCTTTAGAGAAAGATTTGGACCTTTGGTGCCAGATTACAAGCATTACGAATGATGCAAATGGAGGGAACTCAAAACTAAATGTTTACAAACATAGAAAATGGAGTTAAACGGTAAAACTGTTCCAGAAGTCTGAAACAGAGAAGCGTCATCGAAGGCAAAGCAACGCACACACACACACACACACACACACACACACACACACACACACACACACACACACACACACACACACACATACACACAAAGTGAAAAGTATCCCGAGCCTTACTTAATACAGAAGAGGAAACAAATGGATACTCGAAAAAAGGCCTTCTTCAGACGTAACACACACACACACACACACACACACACACACATACACACACACACACACACACACACACACACACACACACACACACACACACACACCAGCGCTTCCCAGATGTCTGTCATTTAGTCGTGCATTTTTTGTGAGTTGGTTGTAGCGAATGAAGGAGATACGTTTGTTGAACATTCACATACCCGTTTCGTATTCTGTATCACTGCTGCCCCTTATTTTGTGTGTTTATTTGTAACTTGACACTCTAAGAGCAAAGAGGTATCCACGCCCGGCCCAAAATGTTTACCGTTCTTTCTTTTCAAACATTACTTCTCCATGAGTGAAACTTCAAAGTATGATCTGGATTTTACGGTCGATGCACACAACTGTTTTTTATTTTTTTATTTTTTTTTTTTTTTACATTGTTTACTGGGGGTATATATGTAAGAATATGCAGAGTATTCTGAACACCAGTTCGCACAACTTCTGTCAGAAATAGAAGTCTCCACAGCAGAAACACACCCAATGATATTCTGTGAAGGGCTGTGTTCAGGTGTCACATCTTTGCACTATTTTCTCCTACTTTTCCTTCACGTTTTTCTACCGTTTCCCACCTTTGCCAAACTCTTGCTTATCTTTCTCTGCATTTTCCCAAAATGTTCCTATCCTTTTGTCTACGATTGTATACCTCTTTCCGATCCCTATCTTTCCTTTCCCATCCTTGCCTGCCCTACTTTTCTCTACGTTTTTCTCACTCTCGTTTACCCATTTTTTAACCTATTCTTGTAAAAAAAAAAATTCATTCATTCTTTGTGTCCTTTATCTTCCTTTAGTTTTTCAATTGACATTTTCTAACACTGTCTTTATCTCTTCCTGACTTTTTATCTACTCACTCCTCCTACCCTTTCTCTGTTTTTTCAACCACCTTTCCTTTGGTAGATTTATCACCCAACCCCCACCCTACATAAGCAATCATTACATAATTTCACTGTCTGTACAGGAAAATGTAATCCGTTAATGACTGGTCAGTTGTCATATGATAGTCCACGGGCTGTAGATTTCCAGATAATGTCATCACGTACGAACCGAACACAGGAATCCCATCACTCTGCACGTTACTGATGCCACGTACATACCTGTAGACAGCAATGGGTCGTCCCATCAGCACATGTTGTGAGTTCTTGAAGAAACCCGAGAATAAAAACCAAATTGTGCGATCACCGGTGTGTTGGGTCACCTCTAA
>CM031613.1:38605105-38607605 GCA_018398815.1 Conus ventricosus
AACTGCAGACGCGGCCAAGCTTTCACAATATGGTCTTACGTACCCTCCGAAGAAAATCCCAGGTTGCAGTCTTTATCGCCTTCAACAGGACTTTTGCAGGAGTCATTGAATCTTTCCTCATCGCGACTCGGCTTGTGATCCCGAGGGGAAACAGGGAAACACTTGTGATCCCGAGAGGAAACAGGGAAACACTTGTGATCCTGGGGAAAAAAGGGAAAACACCTGTGATCCTGAGGGAAAACACCTGTGATCCTGAGGGAAAACACCTGTGATCCTGAGGGAAAACACCTGTGATCCTGAGGGAAAACACTTGTGATCCTGAGGGAAAAAAAGGGAAAACACCTGTGATCCTGAGGGAAAACACCTGTGATCCTGAGGGAAAACACCTGTGATCCTGAGGATCCTGAGGGAAAACACCTGTGATCCTGAGGGAAAACAAATGTGATCCTGAGGGAAAGACCTGTGATCCTGAGGGAAAACACCTGTGATCCTGAGGGAAAACACCTGTGATCCTGAGGGAAAACACCTGTGATCCTGAGGGAAAGCACTTGTGATCCTGAGGGAAAGCACTTGTGATCTTGGGGGAAAGCACTTGTCATCCTGAGGGAAAGCACTTGTCATGCTGAAGGAAAGCACTTGTGATCTTGAGGGAAAGCACTTGTCATCCTGAGGGAAAGCACTTGTCATCCTGAGGGAAAACACTTGTGATCCTGAGGGAAAGCACTTGTGATCCCGAGGGAAAACACTTGTGATCCTGAGAGAAAACACTTGTGATCCTGAGAGAAAACACTTGTGATCTTGAGGAAAGCACTTGTCATCCTGAGGGAAAGCACTTGTGATCTTGAGGGAAAACACTTGTGATCCTGAGGGAAAATACTTGTGATCCTGAGGGAAAATACTTGTGATCCTGAGGGAAAGCACTTGTAATCTTGAGGGAAAACACTTGTGATCCTGAGGGAAAATACTTGTGATCCTGAGGCAAAACATTGTGATCCTGAGTGAAGACACCTGTGATCCTGAGGGAAAACAGGCAAAACGTTTCTGATCTTGAGGGAAAACAGGGGAAACACTTGTAGTTTTGAGGGAAAACAGGGAAAACTTTTGTGATACTGAGGGAAAACATGGAAGACTTTTGTGATCTTGAGGGAAAACAGGGGTAACACTTGTGATCTTGAGGGAAAACAGGGGTAACACTTGTGATCTTGAGGGAAAACAGGGGTAACACTTGTGATCTTGAGGGAAAACAGGGGTAACACTTGTGATCTTGAGGGAAAACAGAGAAAACTTTTGTGATCTTGAGGGAAAACAGGGGTAACACTTGTGATCTTGAGGGAAAACAGAGAAAACTTTTGTGATCTTGAGGGAAAACAGAGAAAACTTTGTGATTCTGAGAGAAACAGGAAAAACACCTATGATCCTGTGGAAAAACAGAGAAAACACTTCTGATCTTGAGTTGAAATGGAATTTTTTTTAATCCTGAGGGAAAACAGGCAAAACAGTTCTAATCCCGAGGAAAAACAGGGGGAAATTTTGATCCTGAGGGAAAACATGGAAAACACTTATCATCCCAAGGGAAAAACGGGGAAAACATTTGTGATCCTGAGGGAACACACTTTTGATCCTGAGGGAGAACACTTTTGATCCTAAGGGAAAGCAGTGAAAAGACTTCTGATCAAAATCACGTATGACCCTGAGGAAAAACAGATCTTGTGATCTTGCGGGAGAACACTTATAATCATGAGGGAAAACAGGGAAAACGTTCATGATCCTCAAGGAAAACAGTTATTATCCAAGGGAAAACAGCTATTATCCAAGGGAAAACAGCTATCATCCAAGGGAAAACAGTTGTGATCCTCAGGGATAACAGCTCAACCCCGTCTTTCTGATAAATAACAGCTATTTTCCCAGTTTTTTTTTCTGTGAAAAATAGCGACTATCGGTTTATAATGCTAGCACGCAGCCGTAGTAGTGATCACAACTTTCGAACACGCCCACGAAAGAAGAAGCAGCAGAAGGCCGCTAAGTGAGTATTAAGTACACGTGCGATGTTGTGTGGCTGTTTTCTGTTTGTTTTTTTTTTTTTTTTATCTTTCTGTACCGAGTATCCGTCGTACTTTCTGACCTCCGATGCATGAGAACGGGAAGCAGTTCTTTTTTCTTTTTGTGTATGTTGAGCTCAGAGATATCAGTTACTGACTTTTGTTCAGACATGACACCCCACTACAATGCTCCCTCCTCCTCCACCTCCTCCTCCTCCTCCGTTACTTCTCCCGTCTATGCTCTCTCCCCCTCCTCCATTACCCGCTTCACCTCCCCCCCCCCCCCCACACACACACACACCTCTAGTCTCAACGCTTCTACCGTTCTTTTAACACTCTTCAGAAACGGAGCATTTGTACCATCCGCCTTCTGCTGTCTTTCTGCTGTCTCTCTGCTGTCTCTCTGTCTGTCTGTCTCTCCCTCTCTCGCTTTCTGTCTCCGGTACAGACAGTACACATAG
>CM031613.1:38610105-38632605 GCA_018398815.1 Conus ventricosus
GCGGGGTAGCAGTTAGTTACGGGTGGATAGGCAGATGGTCGAGCTGCCGGTGTCGACGGAGGTCCTGTTCACGTCTGAAAACTGGACACACAGGTGAAAAAAATAGCAGTCACTGTGAGTCTACAAAAAGATGGTGACTGTCGTACTTTCGCATGCATTCTCGGGGTCATACTGGCATTCGATGTAACAAAGTGCCTGACCGACTTTCTCAACAATGCTACAAATGAAAGCCTGTCGGTTTTGTCCGTTTCTTGCTCCAGCCCTAAGCTCAAAATCCACAGGTATATCGAAGACTTTTGGTAAGAAGAAAGAAACATACAAACAAACAGTAAACTCTTGATATTCTCGCTGATTTAAAGGAGTTCCCACCATTCATTTCTTGAAACGGAAAAGATGAACCAGTACTGTGCAGCCTGCACACTCATAACACCTGTGTTACGACTTGGTTACTATCTAACCGTTGAACAAACTCTATGGTCATGGCTGTACGATGGATCACTTGTTGTGAAACAATTTCAGTACTAGAGTTTCTTTGTTTTTTTCGTTTGTTTGTTTGATTCTTTTTTTCTTCCTCCTTTCTTTCCTTGACGTTCCTATCTCCTCCTCCGTGCCTCTTCTGTCCTGTCACGCCCCCCCCCCCTCCTACTCACTCTCCCTAGTGACTCCGTTCCCATGCCACTCTCTCATTCCGGTTCCCCAAGTACATAGCCAGATTCAGTTTTCCCTGCTGCGTCATTCTTCTTCTTTTTTTTTTTTCCTTTTTTTTTTTTTACATAATCGGTCTGGTGGAATGTTATAAATTTTATATAAGTCTGCTCTTCATTGAACTCTTGGAATATTAACCATCATAGGTATGTCGCCACTTTTTTTTTTTTTTTAATCACAGAACTGTTTTTATATGAGAAATCAAAATATGATGAATATTACACAGGTTTGTCTCTCTGTCTCTTTTCTTCTCTTTCTCTCTCTCTCTCTCTCTCTCTCTCTCTCTCTCTCTCTCTCTCTCTCTCTCTCTCTCTCTCTCTCTCTCTCGTGGCTTCCCTTGCATGGCTACCGGCAAGAAGCATTTTAACGAAGCTCTGACCATTTTGCTTTCCTTTCGCTTGAAAATAAGTCACAATGCCAGTCATAAGGACTTCCAACATCTCTTGAGTGTATGCTCAACACTTTGTTGCAAGAACTATTTCTATCATCGTTCAAAATTGAAGGCAGAGGAGCACAGACTGTCGTCGTGCTGCATTTGAAACAGCCGCCAACTCAACCCGTCGACGCACACACTCGCCGTGACAGCACTGTAGTCTTACACTCGCCGTGACAGCACTGTAGTCTTACACTCGCCGTGACAGCACTGTAGTCTTACACTCGCCGTGACAGCACTGTCGTCTTACACTCGCCGTGACAGCACTGTCGTCTTACACTCGCCGTGACAGCACTGTCGTCTTACACTCGCCGTGACAGCACTGTCGTCTTACACTCGCCGTGACAGCACTGTCGTCTTACACTCGCCGTGACAGCACTGTAGTCTTACACTCGCCGTGACAGCACTGTCGTCTTACACTCGCCGTGACAGCACTGTCGTCTTACACTCGCCGTGACAGCACTGTCGTCTTACACTCGCCGTGACAGCACTGTCGTCTTACACTCGCCGTGACAGCACTGTCGTCTTACACTCGCCGTGACAGCACTGTAGTCTTTCGCCGAAAATGTCCGTCACAGATATCCAGGGACAGGAGACGGGCCGAGGAACACAGACTACAACAGAAGGCAAGGTCTTCCTCATCTCCCTCTGGTCTGTTCCTCCCGACTCCCCCGAGTTTGTTCTACGACACGGGAAATAACAATGTGTCGGACATCTTTCACGACGGCAGTTCTGCCTGTGTTGAGAGCTGTGCGCTTCAAACGGGTAGAGATCAACAGTAATATTCGTCGCCTAATACTGCAAGTGACATAAACCCTCAGTTAGTGAAAGTGTGTGACGATTGTGGTCATTCAGAAACTGCACCAGAGGACGATACGATAACACCAGGAAACGAACTGCAGTCAGTTACACAGGAGGAGCATGACGACAGCCTGACTTTCCATCCTCGGAAAACGGATGCAGAGATAATAAGATAAGATAATGTTGCTTATAGCCCAGCCGACCGCAAAGCACAAGAACAAGAACACGAGCAACAGTACAACAGATGTTGGTGAATCAGCTGACAGTACACAATCGACTACATGTGAGCTCTGCCACGCAGTAGCGAAGTGTTTTGAGGATTCCTCAAAGAGAATGGACATCCTCATCAACACTATCAGACCAGAGAAAAAAAGACAGATGTGACACGAGTGCTGGTTGCAATGGACATCTTCGTTTAGAAGCATCTTAACTAACAGGAACTTCCTTATTACTACTGTTCTGTCATCAGTGTGGCTGGAAAGGGAATCGTGTTTCAAACAGGACTTAATCACTTGACAGTCATCATCAGTGTGGCTGGAAAGGGAATCGTGTTTCAAACAGGACTTAATCACTTGACAGTCATCATTTACATTTGTGATCAAAGGTCTAGTTCTAAAGGAAAGCTTGGTATTCATGTAATGTCAACTGTAAAGTTTATTATAATTATTGAAACTTATGTTCATGGTACAAAACCTTATGTAGACCAGTGCCTGCAAAGCTGTTCGTACTGTGCTTTAGCAGACTGATCATGAAATTAACTGTGTTTCTTTGATACGGCTTCCATGTCATGACGACCTAACTTGTTTGGATTTGATTGTATCTGTTTGTATTGTCCCCCCCCCCCCCCCGCCCATTGTCCGCATATGAATAGGTACAAAGCCTAACACATTAAATCTGTCGTATTCGTATTCTCTGTCTCTCTCTGTCTCTGTCTGTCTGTCCGATTGTCTGTCTGTCTGTCTGTCGCTTCCCCCCACCCCTTCTCTCACCGGAGCATCATAGATCACAGACCTTTTCATCTGTCTGTCTGTATACCCTCTCTCTCTCTCTCTCTCTCTCTCTCTCTCTCTCTCTCTCTCTCTCTCTCTCTCTCTCTCTCTCTCTCTTCAGAATGTCACAGATCATCCCCCACCCCTTCACTCTGTTTGTCTGCCAGTCTGCCTATCTGTCTGTCTATCTGTCCGTCTGTATGTCTGTCCTTCTGTCAGTCTGTCTGACTGCCTCTCTCTCTCTCTCTCTCTCTCTCTCTCTCTCTCTCTCTCTCTCTCTCTCTCTTTCTCCCTCCCAAGAATGTCACTGAATTCAGAGGGGAACAGACTTGAAGCAGCACCGGTCTGAAGTCGTCTAGTGACACCCGGCCTGGTAATGGCGCGTTCAACAGGTGTACTTCTTCCTGACACCCCCACCCACTGTCAACCCCCTCCCCTCACCAATATACGCTCCAGCTCAACCCTTCGCTCTCTCTCTCTCCCTCTCTCTCTCTCTCTCTCTCTCTCTCTCTCTCTCTCTCTCTCACCCAAACCATAGACGTACCCATGTACAACTAGAGGAATTGTCAAGCTTTGTTGCGCATGCTAGAGTTTTTGTGTGTCTCAAACCTTGTAAACGATATTTCTCTGTGTATGTGTATTGGCTGATAGAGGTGGGGAAGAAGGATACGAGGTGTGTGTGTGTGTGTGTGTGTGTGTGTGTGTGTGTGTGTGTTGTGTGTCTGTGTGTGTGTGTGCGCGCGCGCAGGGGTCGTGTGGAGAGATGGGGGTTGGGGAAAAAAAGGGATTGCAAGACGATGTGGTGAAGTGAGATGGTGTGTGTGTGTGTGTGTGTGTGTGTGTGTGTGTGTGTGTGTGTGTGTGTGTGTGTGTGTGTGTGTGTGTGTGTGTGCGTGCGTGCGTGCGTGTGTGTGTGTGTGCGCGCGTGCAAGCGTGCGTGCGTGCGTGGTGTGTGTGTGTGTGTGTGTGTGTGTGTGTGTGTGTGTGTGGGTGTGTGTAGGAATGGGAGTGGGGTGGTGGTGGATTGGGGAAAGAGAGAGGAGAAGGGCTGAAGGGGTCTGTGAGACGTAGGAAAGTAAGGTGAGGCCTTAGTGTACGTGTGTGTGTGTGTGTGTGTGTGTGTGTGTGTGTGTGTGTGTATGTGTGTGTGTGGTGTGTGTGTGTGTGTGTGTGTGTGTGTGTGTGTCTGTGTGTGTATGTGTGTGTGTGTGTGTGCGCACGTAAGGTGAGGCCTTAGTGTGTGTGTGTGTGTGTGTGTGTGTGTGTGTGTGTGTGTGTGTGTGTGTGTGTGTGTGTGTGTGTGCGTGTGTGTGTATGTGGTTGTGAGTGAGTGAGTATATATGTGTGTGTGTGTGTGTGTGTGTGTGTGTGTGTGTGTGTGTGTCCTAGTAAGGGTTCTTTTTTGGGCACATGGTGTGGAGTTACAGATCTGAACGAACACATCTGGGTTTAGGTCTACCAAGGGAGATCAGCCGTGACTGAGAGATGGGCCAAACGTTGAGCCACACTGATCTTGAACCTGAGAGAGAGAGAGAGAGAGAGAGAGAGAGAGAGAGAGAATTTTGCTTGTAGCCCAGCCGACCGCAAAGGGCCTATCAGGGCCGTCATCGCGTTGTAAGTCAACGCATAAAGTCATGAAGAAGAAGAAGAAGAAGAAGAAGAAGAGAAGAAGAGAAGGAGAAGAAGAAGAAGAAGAAGGAGAAGAAGAAGAGAAGAAGAAGTAAACCTCACGCACACAGGCCAGTAATATACATCTTCTGAAAGCATACCGGAAATTTCGTTAAAAATCTTTCTTCCGTAAAATCTAGATCAGATAAATGATGTTGATATCTTTGAGATCACATCAGGTGGGACATCTCTGAATAAGGTTTTCATGGCGTCTGCTGTAAAATGTTTATGTCTCACACCATGCAAGTCCCAGCACTCTTAACAAAACATGTTTCACTGTGAGTGGTACATGACATGGAATGCACCACAGAGTTTCCTCACCCTTTTCAAGATAAAAAAATGCGTGTAAATAGCAGGGGTCTGTATATATACGGCACAAGACTGTTCCTTCTTTGCGGTCGCCCCTGGAACATGGCAAAACCACTGAACCTAAGGCCTACCCGATAAGACACTGTTTTGAGGAAAAACATTCGTTCTAAAGATCCTCACGCAACCTGCGGCCATGAGTATTTCAAAGCTATCACCGTAATGTATGTAAACGAGGAAACGCCAGCGCTCCTGTGGACCAGTCACGTGACATTACTGGTTAAGGTGCACGGGAACGACAATAATAGTTGACTTTAAATTCAAAAAGATCTCTTTAACTTTTCGCCCTTCATGACAACATTTATCACGTTTTTATTGGAGATTAAGTAGATTTCAAACAGAATGAAGCTTAATTAGAAACCAGATCGAACTTCGTTTCTGCTCTCTCTCTCTCTCTCTCTCTCTCTCTCTCTCTCCGAACACCTTTTGAGCTCCCTTGTACACTTAAATGGATCCTAAAACTTCAGCTCAAAGATTTCCTCATATATTTTTTTTTACTCTTTAATAATGATTTTAGATTTTCAGTAACTTATTTTCTTACAGCGCTTTCTTCTCATTTGACTTTTCTACCCTTCACTAGCTGCTTTGGGGTGCTGTTGGGTTCAGTTTTGACCCCTTGGTAGTGACAATACCGTAGAACTGTGGACAATGGTATATTTCCATATGATGCCAATGGAAACATTAATGTGTTAGCCGTGTTTTACCAACGCCGAATCAACAGATCAAGAGACTTTGAGCAGGCAATATGAATGATTTTGTTTCCAGGGTGACGTTCAATGCTTACCAAATGCTGCTAGTGAAGGATTTAAAGTTTGCAATCAAATGAATCAGGTTTTTTTTTTTAATGTCTTTGGTTTTCCACCTTTTTTTGTGAAACATTGCAAATTTATTGTTTGTCATGATATACAAATTATTAACTTACAGCTAAAAATTTCTAGCCATTCACACACACACATGCTTCGTCCTACGCCTGTGTATTATGTCAGACTATAAAACACGGCAAAACGTGCACGTTTTAAAACAGTCGCACTGCTCTGCTGGCAACTCGATTGGTGCACAAAGTTAGTTCAGGATCAGGACTTTTACGTTGCTGGGAACCTGCCTAGGTTATAAATAGCAACGGGAAAAGAGAGAGCAGCCCTCTTCAGGTACATAAAAGCTTATTTTAAAATTGGGTTTATTTCCTTTTTAAAAACATTCTGACCCAGTGAAACTGACGCCCCAACGGCCATCTCCGAGTTCAGCTCAATGGAACCCTGTTCGGCTCTGCATCCATCTAGGCTATCAGGATTAGGATCTTATTCCAAGACTGATCTGTATGGTTAAAAAAATTATTTTGTTGCAATGTAGTGCAAGGATGGCAACAGTTGTAATTACGATGAACAGGATGTTTTTTTTTATGGTGTTTATTATGTCTTTCAATCTTTGATGTTCGCTGGTTTTACAATGTCTCCGATCCGAAACTAAGTTTCCATGTTAAGAGAAGGAAGTGTCTACGTTTGCATTGTTACGTGTTGCTCCAGAATGCAAGCTATGTATAATTATATACCGCAAGATCAGGGCGTGTTTTGAAGTGATATGAGTTCGCGCGCGATACTGCTTTAAAATGTGTTTCTTGCAAGAATATGTCTGACGAGAAAACAGGCAAACGCCCCCTGCTGCTTGTTTCGGCAAGTACATTCGCGACTCCTTTGTGACATGGCTACCATAACTTTATGACAATGATGATGTCGGAATGGTTTGACATGTACGTTCTGGTAACAGCGTTGCACTCAATACATCATTTCGTATGTACGTTCTGGTAACAGCGTTGCACTCAATGCATCATTTCGTTTTCCTTTTACTTCCTTTGTTTTGGCTGTACCTTGCTTTGCTTTTGATCCGCGTCGTCTCCCCTTCGGCCTCGTTTCAATTTCATAGCCATTTTTGCACCCTAGTTCGAAGAGATTTGCGACTGTTCCTCCATCCTTTTCTTTGTCTGAAATGTCATTTGTCATGCCTGAAGAATACCAATTAGGTCGAAACGCGTTGCGTTTGTTTCGTAATTTGTCTATTCGTCCGTTTGTCAACGCAGTCTTTGTTCTTGTTTCAATTTCCGCCTGGAGTCGCCCCACTTGGAAGCCTTTGCTTTACCTGTTAGCATTCATATTAGTTTTTGGCCTCCTTTGAATTTGGTCTGTATGTTTGGTTGTCAATGCTTTGTTGTTGTTCGCTTTTGATGTCGCTGTTGCTGCTGTTGTGTTGTTCCTACCGCTGTTTTCCTTGTTGAACGGGTTACACAACCAAGCCGCAACGTAAATAAATTGATAATAATAATGCTAATAATAACACACAGAGCAGCCGCAATGACGAGCAAGCACTTCATTATGGCCGCGCGGAGGGAAAAATGAGAGCGCTTGACGTAACCTTCTGTGGCAGCACTTTATCCGCCCGGTGATTAGGGCGATAGCCCAGCAGGTCATTTGCATATTAAGCAGACGACACGTGAGAAGGTGTTAATTGTGGGAGAGACAAACTGGCGGGAGATCGGGTTTCCCTGCTCGGGCCCACTCGGTGTCCTTCTGCGCCGTGCCAGCGTACACGTCCACACACCTCTGCTTTATTACTCGCCCTATTTTTCATCGCACAACGTCACAGCGTGGGGCTGTCAGAAGATGTCGTCTGCTTGCGAGGGAGACACCTGACCCGATCGTCAACCAGCCACCGTCTTCCTTGGGGTAGAAGGACTCGTCACGAGAAATGGCGTCGGGAGGTCTTTGTTGTGCTGCGATCTGCATGCGTGTGGAGTCAAGCAGAACCTCCAACCCTACCCCTTCTTCCCACCCCTTCACGTCATCTCTCTCTCTCTCTCTCTCTCTCTCTCTCTCTCCTTCACCCACACCCTAAATTGTTTACCTTGATTTGAAGGGCATCATTTTCGTCAGATGGTCGAGTCAACTTAATTATCGCAAGGGGACGTTTCCAGAGAGGTTAGCTGGAGAAGATTGAGTGACGTGTGGAGAACGGGTATCAGGTAAACGTCACGCCTGGTTGAAAATGTGCACGTTTCTATTGGCGAGGAATAAGGAATATCACCCGCTGACATGACATGCAAGCGCATTAAACTCAATATGTTTGAGGGTCATTATTTTGTCGAAGTTTTTATCCTTTTTTTATATTGTAACTTAGATTTTTTCTTGTAGAATAAAACACAATTAGTGCAGATCTATACAGGACTTCTGCACAACACGGACTTCACAGCTCTACACAACACCAGCCATTTCAACTATGTGGTCGATGACAAACTTGTCACTCAGATCCGCAAAACACCAGACTTATCAGCCTTGTGGTCGATGACAAACTGGCCATCCAGACAAATCCACAAATCACCAGCGTTTTCTACCATGTGGTCGATGACAAACTTAACACCAACAGGATTTCACAAAACACCAGCCTGTTCCATCATGTGGTCAATGGCAAACCTGCCATCATGAAAACTTTACAAAACATAACACCAGTCTTTTCAACCATGTGGTGGATGAGAAACTTGCCACATCGACAAATCAACGAAACGCCAGCCTTTTCAACCATGTTGTCAATGAAAATCTTGCCAGCGAAGCAACTCCGCAAAACACCAGACTATTTAAATACGTTCTCAATGAAAATCATGCTACCAAAAGACCTCCACAAAACACCAGCCTGTTGAACCATGTTGCCAATGAAAATCTTGCCACCCAGACACACGCACAAAACACCAGCCTTTGAACTATATGGTGGTTGACAAACTTGTTACCCAGACAGCGCCACGATATACCAGCCTTTTTTTAAAACTACTTTGCCAATTAAAATCTTGCAACCAAGAGAACTCAAAGCACCAGCCTGTTCAACCGTGTTGTCAATGAAGTCTCGACACCCAGACAAGTCCATGAAACACTCAGCCTATTCAAGCATGTGATGGGTGACAGAAGTGTCGACATCACCCCCCACATATCGGGTGTCGCAATGAACACCTGTCTGAAACAGTCGAGGGCCCTCCATTTAGTTAGTTACATTCAAGTTTAACGTTCACACACCCACGATGACGTGACAGACGGAGAGAACAATCACAGGAAAACATGGAATAGGCAACATGTCTTATACGACACCGATACCACCAGAACGACAATATACTGAGATGGGCAATGAACATGGAAGTTTCTAAGCCAGTCTTCAGTGGGATTTGAACTCGCAATATTTGACTCCGCTGGACGTGCAAGGCAGGTACCCGAGCATTTGTCGGTTTTCAACAGGTTACAATAGGCTTCATTTCAACAAATTTGTTTTCAGTAGGTTACAGTATATAAGATTCATGTTAAGATGTCTGTTTTCAACAGGTTAACGTTAATTTCCTTTCGATATGATTGCTTTCAACAGGTTATATAATATGTTTTATTTTGTGATGTTTTCAACACCTTGCAGTAAGTTTCATTTCAACACGTCTGTTTCAACAGGCTAAAATAGGATCCATTTTAACATGCCCGTCTTCAAAGGTTCAATTCAACACATCTGTTTCAACATTTCAATATGTCTGTTTTTAACAGGCTATAATACGTTTCATTTCAACATGTCTGTTTTTTGAACTGACTACAACAGCCTTCATTTTAGCATGTTTGTTTTCAACAACTTACAATGACGTTCACTTCAACATATCTGTCCCTAACAACTTACAATGACGTTCACTTCAACATATCTGTCCCTAACAACTTACAATGACGTTCACTTCAACATATCTGTCCCTAACAACTTACAATGACGTTCACTTCAACATATCTGTCCCTAACAACTTACAATGACGTTCACTTCAACATGTCTGTCCCTAACAACTTACAATGACGTTCATTTCAACATATCTGTCCCAAATAACTTACATAGACGATCATGTAAACATGTGTTCCAGTAAGGTTCAATTCTACATGTCTGTTTTTCAACTAGTTTACCAATCGGTTTATTTCTACACACCTGCTTTCCACTTATATAAGGTTTATTTCAACATCTGTTTTCTATTTAGTGAATAACTCTCCCATGGTCGTTTGGAATTGTACAGCGATGTCAGGATCTTTCAGTTTGTCAAGACTGAATTTCAATTTGAGACAGCTGTTTCTCGCACTCCTCTTGTTTTTCAAACGCTTAGGGTTTGTTTGGCCATTGTTATCTTGGCATGAAGGTAGGCCCACCACGTCACAAGGGGTACTATCGCTACATCTCTGTCCGGTCGGCAGTCTGTAAAGGATAACCCCACCACAATCCCACAAATCTACAGTTGAAAAGTGTCCACTTATAGGAGGACATCAGATTACTAAGCTTGATGATCTTTTTCATTTTGTAAGCACAAAAAGACACATCGCATTCTAACTTTATGGTTGGGTATTCAGCTGGACGTCTGGCTCCTTTCAGCGACAGTAAACATTTTGACATTGGTTCTTACAAGTCAGAAGACGTCACTATTTGAGTCACATGGGGGGAAATTAATGGCAGGGCCATCCACCGTGGAGAAGTGCTTAACGTCGCGGATTCCCGGCTGGGAGGTAGTGGGTTCGATTCCCATCAGATCCATGTGATTTTTTTCATCCCAGAAGCAGCTCCCACCCAAGATGAGTTTGCTACGGGATTAGCTGGGAAGTCTGGGACCACACAGTCGAGTTTCATCCACTGAATAGATGCGTCTTTGAGAGCGTTGCTCAAAATTCCTGACCAAGCTGCAGGTGTCTGTGCTTCTCGGGTCCGGCTGACGCCGGGATACATGATGAAAGTAAGCAGTCTCAGTCCGGAATCCGTAACACTATCTTCATCATCCTCTTTCTCATCGATCAGCATCGACAAGAAAAGAACATAATGGCTGAGCCTAATTTGAAAACATTTCCGTTTTGACCTCCAGCCCTCAAATAAAAAGAAAAGGAAGAATGGAGTGTTTCATTGTTTAATTTTGGTCTTTGGTACTGAGCACAGACTCTTTGATTTCTAGACATTGTAAAAGTGGAAAGGCTTGTTGGTGATCACCACCAACAGATATACAGGAAAGTTCCCGTTTCATTGGTCCAGCAAAATCACTCTTCAGAGTCGATTCTCATGTTTGCTACCAAGAATGCCACACACCAGGAGTGCTGGACATCAGCAGATGTGACCTTGAATATTGATCACTTCAGAGTTCAATCGTACAATGGACAGCTTCTGTCTGGACTAAGTTACATTTGTCGGTCATCTGAGAACTCAAAACATTGACATGAAGCCGTGGTGTGTGTGTGTGTGTGTGTGTGTGTGTGTGTGTGTGTGTGTGTGCGTGTGTGTGTGTGTGTGTGTGTGTGTGTGTGTGTGTGTGTGTGTGTGTGTTGTGTGTGTGTGTGTGTGTGTGTGTGTGTGTGTGTGTGTGTGTGTGTGTGGAGAGAGAGAGAGAGAGAGAGAGAGAGAGAGAGAGAGAGAGAGAGAAGAGAGAGAGAGAGAGAGAGAGAGAGAGATTATCACCTGCATTCCCGCAAGCATTTACATCTCTTCTCCCCCTCTCTCTCTCTCTCTGTGTCTCTCTCTCTCTGTCTCTCTGTCTCTCTGTCTCTCTCTGTCTCTGTCTCTCTCTCTCTCTCTCTCTCTCTCTCCCTCTCTCTCTCTCTCTCTCTCTCTCTCACACACACACACACACACACACACACACACACACACACACACACACACACACACACACAAGGCAGTACAAGCGCATATTCATATGACATCATTCTTGGATATAAATCCGTTGATCACAGGAGTGCGGAAAACCCTGTAAACCTAAATCCTGTTTCCACGTTCGAAAAACAGGAAGGACATAAATAAATAAATGAATAAATAAATAGTTTTAAAGTCTGCTTTGCAAAAACAAAATCTATCTTGAGACATAGAAAACGGACAGAGAGGAGCGCCCCCCCCCACCCCCACCCCACCTCCACCCCAAATACCCAGGAGGCAGCCCCGGACCCTTTCTACCCAAAGTCGTGTGAATCCACACTGGCGCTGAGAAAGAACCCATTAGGGAAGTTTAAAAATTACCAGCTCCATTGGGAGCTGTTTTATTTTGTTTTTGGACCATTTTATTTCAAAATCATTCTGTTTTATCTTTTTCTTAGGAATGAGCAAATTGAATCTCTTACTTGCCTGATTTCTGTGTTTCGCCTGGAGGTCTTTGCGTGCTTGAAGTTTAAAAACACCAATTTGCGTCAAAACGTTATTTTGTCTCTTTACTAAGGGTTGAGCGATGTAAAACGGGAATAAGGATGTGTCAACCTCGGGTGATGTCAGTGGAGGAAGGACTAGCGCACAGCCCAAACACACTCACAGCTTGCTTACAATCTCATTCATATATCATGTATTCGTCACATCAAACCACTAGTAAAGTCTATAACTTTACTATACATGATCATGGAAAGAAACATCAATGCATATGGAATCAAACAAAATAAAACATTCTCTCTTTCCTGAACTTCACAAAATCATTTATCTAAAACATCATTAACTAACCCGGGTATAAATAGATTTCTACTTTACCTGGCCAGGTGATCTTAACTATTCACGAATCACTGTCTTTTTCTTTTCCTTTTTTTTTTCAATGTCACTTTCACAACACGACACAACTGCCGGCACTGGTGTTGGTCTGATGGCGCCTGGTCAGGTGAGACTGTTGGCGTTGGTCTGTGGTTCTGCTTGGCGAAGTGACGCTGCCAGGTATGAGGTCGAACCCCCGGTTAGGGTAGAACAGTGACTATCAACATCGATCTGTTCTCCTTTTTTTCTTCCTGCATTAACGCATTGCACTCTCTCTCTCTCTCTCTCTTCTAGTCTGCTCTTATCAAATGGACATGGTTGCTTTTCTTTTCTTTTTTCTTTTCTTTCTTTTCTTCTTCATAAATTAGCAACTCTCCCTCTCTCTCCACATCTCTCCTCAGTCCTTCCTCTGCAGACTATCTCATGCTAATCTCTCAACTTGGTTCTCTTCTCTCCTCCCCTCATCTCTCTGCTTTTCTCTCAAGCAGACCTAGAACCTCTCCCTCTCTCTGTCTCTCTGTTCGTTCTTCCCCTCGTTCCCCCGTTCTCTCCCTCTCACATCTTTCTTATTCGTCCCGATCTGTCCAAAACGGGCGAGTACCATTGGTCAGTATTTTTACCCCTGACACCCGAGGTTGTCTCCCTCTAATTCCATTGGATGTTCAAATCATGACAGTCCCGTCTACACGCCTTACTCTCTGTGGTGGTCAATTGGTCATTTAATTGATTAGCTAGATTTCACCCCCGCCACACACTACCTTCTCCCTCTCCCTTTCCTGCTTTAACCTGCGACGTCCGACTAACAATGACGTTGGTTCCACAAATTGGCCGGATAAGGCTGGCCCAGGCACTGAGGTCCGTCTGGGCAGACATCGAGGCGTCGGTCAAAGCCGCTTAGTCGTCTGGCGGGACAGAACGTCTCTGTGGAGCCTCTCCCCTCTGCTTAATTGGCCGGACCCGACCTATGGCCCCGTCTTTCTGGCGCCTAGAATGTTTGAGTTTGGACTTATGTCCAGTTGGAGTGGCCGACGACTGACCACACTTCGGTTGTGCTGAATTTTGACCGTGACAATTTCCCCCTTGCAAAAGACTATGCACCGCATTGTCTCAAAACAACGGTACAAAAAAGACAACAACCGAATTTGCTGACACACAGCTACACGCGCAAAGTTAAAAAAAAATACTTTACAACAACGGTTTATAAAGTTATAAAATATATCATTAGTGAATACCACTCCAATGAGTTATCATTGACGTGCGCTCTTGCGTTATTTCGACCCATTTTATAACGACCTCTGTGCGCACCTATGCAATCCCCTCCCTGCGGATTTGCACATCTCTTTTCACAATTCTTATGAAAGCACAATATAATATGATCACGATCCATGACACTTCACTGAGGAATCTCCATCCTCACTTATTGCAAATAATGCATCACTACACAAACGACTGTATGCTCCAAGCATAACTACATTCACATGAACAAGTCTCACAAAGAAAATATAAACAGTCTCACACACAAAAAAAATAGAACCATAGCCAACTGGGAATGAACCCATATCCAATCAACATAACTGGAATCAACACATATTATCAACAATGCACCGCGGATATGACTGACTTCCTCTGAGTTGCAGCTGCTAGACTACACGACTTAAATAGTCAGCTCCGACATTCTGTCGACCTGGAATGTACTGCACTCGATACCTGTAGGGCTGCAGTGCCATTGCCCAACGCAGAACTCTGCTGTTTTTCAACTGCGCCTCCTGCAGGAATTTGAGTGGTTGATGATCCGTCTCGATCACGAACTCTTTCCCATACAAGTATTTGTGGAATTTCTGCACGGCCCACACAACAGCTAAACACTCCTTCTCTACTGTTGCGTACCCTTCTTCACACTTTGTCAACTTCCTGCTAGCATATCTCACAGGAAACTCGACCCCTTCATGCTCCTGCAACAATACTGCACCTATCCCACCGCCTGATGCATCTGTCCGCAACAAAAATGGTTTGGACATATCTGGTAGCTTCAAGATGGGACGGAACCTAGTCTTTCCAACACCGTCTGCAGTGCTTGCTCTGCAGCGTCTGACCATTCGACCACTGCCGGTTTCCCTGCCTTGATCAAATCACTGAGAGGACTCGTGATTGCTGCGAAATTTGGAACAAACTCCCTATAGAACCCAATAAAACCTAGCAGACTCCTGACTTCTGTTTTGGTCTTTGGTCTCTCGGAATATCATCTTCTCCACCTTTCCTCTTTCCGGCTGCTTTGTGTCGCCTCCGACAACAAAACCTAGGAACTCCTACTGTCTAGCCCTTCATACAGTGACACATCCCTGTATGACTCTTCGGAAACTTAGGCAACAAAATCTCCCCTTCTTCTGCTGGGTCTCCTTCACCTCATCAATGATTGCTGCTGCGCCTATGTGCTGAGTCTCACGCTGAATATATTTGCGGAGAAAATTCGCATGGAAAAGTTTTGGTCTCCCATTCACATCAATTCGGTAATCCCGACCGACCTTTTCAGTGATGGTGAATGGTCCTTTCCAATGCATCAGCAGCTTGTCGTGACCCGTGGGAAGCAGTACCAGGACTTGATCTCCCGCCTTGGGGGATTGCTTCCTCACCTTTCGTCATATTGCTTCTTCTGACCGACCCTAGCCTCCTGCAAACCTTCCTTGCAAACTTACATGTCTCGTACCTGTGCCCACCTTTGGAACAGGGCGAGATTGGGCCGATCAGATCAATAGCCACCCTCCTGAACGGTGTGTCAATTAAAGGGGAATGTTTAAGAGGCGCCTTCCTCTTCACCCCTCTTCTGGCAGACCTTTGACACACGTCACATGACATGCAGAAACGTTTTATGTCTGCCATTGCTCCTGGCCAATGAAAGTCATCAAAGACTCGGTTCGCTGTTTTGCTGGTGCCGAGATAGACCCGCCATGAGCGACTCGTGACCCACTGACATGACAGTGTCACGATAACCTGCTGGTACCTCTAACTGAGTGGTCACCTTACCTGTCTTCCCCTTGGTGAACACTCGGTACAACAGCCCGCCTTTCACAAGAAATTCTGTCTCACCTCCTCTAACCTCCTGTTTCTCTCCACCTCTTGCCAACTCCCAAGACTTCACGAGCGAAGGGTCTTGTTCCTGTGCAGCCCTAAACTCATCAGGCGACACATCTATGCCCGACTTCCTTCCTGGAACAACTAACGTTTTAACAACCTTTTCCTCCTTCTTGCTCCGTGTTTGAACTGCTGCCCCTGTAGCAGTCAACAACTCAGGATCCCCTGGATCCCTGCCCCTGGAATATTTCCAATGATCAAATCATGAAGGGGTTTGTCCATCACCAACGCAGACAACTCGCCTGAGAAGTAAGGGGTACGTACTTCTATCTTAGCAACTGGAAACTCCCTCACAGTGCCATCGATTAGAGTACAGGTCTGGATTTGCCCTGTCAAATCCCCTTTATCGACCAGCGTTGTTCGTACTACCCCCCGCATGAACAACCAGTGTCTCGTAACACTTTCACACCCTCTGCTGCCAATCCACCCTTCTTCCACTGGTAACGAACCACTCAGCCTAGTGCCCTCCATCCTGACACTGACTGCTGTCCAGTGCTAGCCATAGGCTGCACTCCACCCTCTTCAGACTGAATCCCTTTGGTTCCACTGCAGTCGTTTCCCTTGACGACCCTTATCCCACCTCTTGCAAGGCTGCTGCCTTCTGGAACCTCATGCACAATCCCTCGCCACATGTCCCTTCTTGTGACAAATGAAACACCTAATGTCCCTTTGCCCTTCTTCTGCCCCACCACTGGGTTTGCAGACTTTGCAGAAAACTCCCCTGGTCTCCTTGCACACTTCTCACCTGTGCCAGCACCTGTTTCTCCTGCACCTTAGTGCCCAAACGTGCCTCTCTATACACCTCTGCGAACTTCAACAACTCCCCTGCTGTCTCTGGCTGTCTCTCTTTCAAATGTATGGTTAACTCAGGGCCGCAACCCTGACAAAATCTGTTCTTTCATAACTAGCTCTTTCAACTCAGCGAACTCCTTTTTCGTCCCACTCAACCTAACCTTTATCAAAATAGTGATCCAGACGTGCACCAAACTGAGTGTACGCTCACCTGCTTGTAATTTAGCTGAACGAATTTCTTTCTCCTGAATCCTCCTCTGTGAGGTCAAATCCCTTCATTAAAGACTCCTTCACAGCACCAAAATCAGAACTGTTGTTCTGCTGGAAACGCAGTGAAAATCTGAAATGCCTTACCCGTCAGTAACGCCGACAAAATGACTCCCCACTCTTCTGGAGGCCAACCCTGACTGGTCGCAAACGTTTCGAAACGACTGATGTATGCACCCATCGAATCGGTTCCTTCAGAGAATTTTGGCAACTTGGGTCGGGGAGCATAGCTGCGCACAGAGTCACTGGAAAGTGAACTCCCATCCTCGGTGGTCTCCCTTTGTATTCTCACTTTCTCTAATTCTAATTGAACCCTTTTAAACTTTCCGTTTCCTGCTCATTCTTTCTGTCTCCTGCGCTTCCCTTTTGTCTTTCTGTTTCCTGCGCTTCCCTTATTCTTTCTGTCTCCTGCTTCATTCTTTCTGTTTCCTGCGCTTCCCTTTATTCTTTCTGTTTCCTGCGTTTCCCTAACCTTTTCCCGTTCTGCTATTTCGACTGCGATACGGCGTCTCTCCGCGCGTTCATCCCTTTCCATCTTTTGTTGGTTTTCAACGAATGCACGCAACTCATCTCCCGAGTAACCTAGTTTACGAGCGACGCTCACAAGTTGTTCAATAGGGGTGTTCTTTTCTTCCGCCATTGTAACTCTTTTTTTTTTTTTTTTTTTTTTTTTGAACAAGATTTTATAACTACGACAGCCCCAAAATGGTGGTTACCGACACGCGTGACGTAACAGCACAATCCATGAATGTAATATTAGCTTGGGACAACGTAATTAGTTTTTATAAGACGCCCAGCGCCTGACCCAACTATGAGAGCGAATTATAGGCAATCTGTGCGAAATGAGTACTCTGGGGCTGAAATGCCAAGCCTAGTATTAACTATCTTGGGAAACAATGCCAAGCCTAGTATTTAACTATCTTGGGAACATACAGTAAGACAACCCCTTGTCTTTGGATTACAATACTTTATCCCACCCAGCTTCCTCTCTGAGAAGTTGAACAATTATAATAAATGGGCCAGAATATCCTGGCAAGCTCGCCAATAAATTGTCAACCTCGGGTGATGTCAGTGGGGGAAGGACTAGCGCACAGCCCAAACACACTCACAGCTTGCTTACAATCTCATTCATATATCATGTATTCGTCACATCAAAACCCCTAGTAAAGTCTATAACTTTACTATACATGATCATGGAAAGAAACATCAATGCATATGGAATCAAACAAAATAAAACATTCTCTCTTTCCTGAACTTCACAAAATCATTTATCTAAAACATCATTAACTAACCCGGGGATAAATAGATTTCTACTTTACCTGGCCAGGTGATCTTAACTATTCACGAATCACTGTCTTTTTCTTTTCCTTTTTTTTTTCAATGTCACTTTCACAACACGACACAACTGCCGGCACTGGTGTTGGTCTGATGGCGCCTGGTCAGGTGAGACTGTTGGCGTTGGTCTGTGGTTCTGCTTGGCGAAGTGACGCTGCCAGGTATGAGGTCGAACCCCGGTTAGGGTAGAACAGTGACTATCAACATCGATCTGTTCTCCTTTTTTTCTTCCTGCATTAACGCATTGCACTCTCTCTCTCTCTCTCTCTTCTAGTCTGCTCTTATCAAATGGACATGGTTGCTTTTCTTTTCTTTTTTCTTTTCTTTCTTTTCTTCTTCATAAATTAGCAACTCTCCCTCTCTCTCCACATCTCTCCTCAGTCCTTCCTCTGCAGACTATCTCATGCTAATCTCTCAACTTGGTTCTCTTCTCTCCTCCCCTCATCTCTCTGCTTTTCTCTCAAGCAGACCTAGAACCTCTCCCTCTCTCTGTCTCTCTGTTCGTTCTTCCCCTCGTTCCCCCGTTCTCTCCCTCTCACATCTTTCTTATTCGTCCCGATCTGTCCAAACGGGCGAGTACCATTGGTCAGTATTTTTACCCCTGACACCCGAGGTTGTCTCCCTCTAATTCCATTGGATGTTCAAATCATGACAGTCCCGTCTACACGCCTTACTCTCTGTGGTGGTCAATTGGTCATTTAATTGATTAGCTAGATTTCACCCCCGCCACACACTACCTTCTCCCTCTCCCTTTCCTGCTTTAACCTGCGACGTCCGACTAACAATGACGTTGGTTCCACAAATTGGCCGGATAAGGCTGGCCCAGGCACTGAGGTCCGTCTGGGCAGACATCGAGGCGTCGGTCAAAGCCGCTTAGTCGTCTGGCGGGACAGAACGTCTCTGTGGAGCCTCTCCCCTCTGCTTAATTGGCCGGACCCGACCTATGGCCCCGTCTTTCTGGCGCCTAGAATGTTTGAGTTTGGACTTATGTCCAGTTGGAGTGGCCGACGACTGACCACACTTCGGTTGTGCTGAATTTTGACCGTGACAGGATGTCAGTAAAGAAGATAGTGAGGAAATGGATTAAGGAATAAGCAAACAAACAAACAAAAATTTTTACAAATGTAAATGAGTGTGCCAAAACCATGGCCTGAAATTTGTGTATGTGTGTGTGTGTGTGTGTGTGTGTGTGTGTGTGTGTGTGTGTGTGTGTGTGTGTGTGTGTGTGCATGTGTGTGCGCGTGCGTGCGCACGTGCGTGCGTGCATACGTGCGTGCACGCCCGCGCGCCTGTGTGTGTGTGTGTGTGTGTGTGTGCATTTGTGTGTGTGTGCGAGCGCGCGCGCGCGTATATGTAGTGCGTACGTGTGTGTTGAGTATGAGGACGCGCCTGCATGCCCATCCTAATCGAAAAGATACAGCCTCAATAAGTTTATGTAGAAAGTGAGAAAAACAAACTAAACTTACCCATCCCATCACCGTCTTTCCTTAAAAAAAATAATATAAAGAAAAATAAAAAGAATGAAATAAAAAGAAATAAAACCGACAGCAGGGGGTGCATTTTAGCCTCCATCAGGAAATTTCCGCTACCAGTGAACAGGGAGCGCCTTATTGTCACACAAATACTTTGGCTCTGAAAAGCAGACTCAGTTGTTGTAGATGGAGGGGGTGGGGGTGGGGGGTGGGGGAGGGAAGTGGGTGCTGGTTAGGTTTGTGCTGAGGAAGTCGAAGGGGAAGCAATACGTGTGTCACTCTATCAAGAAAAACAACAACAAACAAACAAACAAACAAACAAACAAACAAAACAATTAACACATCTGTAGGCAAAGGGGGAAACAAAGAATGTGGTCTCTGGATAAATGGAAAACAAAGGTACGGTATCTGGATGAAGGGAAAACAATTATGATGGTCTTTTGTCTTTGGGGAGGGGTGTGGGTGTGGTGTTGGGTGAGGTGTGGGCTGAGGTACGGGTGGGTGGTGGGAAAAGTAACTTAGTCCCTAGACGAGGATTCAAGCAAACAGTGTGTGGTCTCTTAACAAAGAGGAAAAGGGGAGGAGGTGGAAGGGGAAGGAGGTGATGTTGTGGGGAAAATATGAATACGGCAGTTCTATTTTCTATTTCAAAACGTTAGGCCATTTCATCATGCGTTTGGTCTGTGGTATATATCTTCTCCTGAGTATGCATGCTGATACTCCTGCAGACATTCCCTATATGGACAGACAAGTATTAATCCCATCTACCCAACAAATTAAAGGGAGTGGAGTTTTGTGTGTATGACCGTTTTTTATCCCGCCATTAAGGCAGCCATACTCCATCTTCGGGGAATGTGATATAAATATCATTATCGCAAGCTCCGATTACTCCTGCTAGTCTGTTAAAATGTGCACTTGTTCGGTTCAGTGCGAACTTGCATAATGTTCGAAAACAGCATTGACACATGGTTTCGAAATTTAAGGAATAAAGGAGTTGCCAACTTTTGCTTGATGCACATTCCCGAATAAATAAAATGTCGTGAAGTATGATAGTCCCTGACAAACCAACACTTTAAAATCATATAGTTCTTTAACATGCCTAGTGTGACCGCAGGGATTCTGTTCATCAGGGAAAACAGCATGTGTTCTTTTGTTTCGAGCAAACTGATTTGCGTGATTACATTGTGCGCGGAAAGTGTGTGTGTGTGTGTGTGTGTGTGTGTGTGTGTGTGTGTGTGTGTTGTGTGTGTGTGTGTGTGTGTGTGTGTGTGTGTGTGTTGGCGGATGCACAAGCAAATTTGCTTATGGATGAATGAGAAATATACAGAACCACAAAATTACTTCAGGATAAAAGAAAAATATACAAAATCATGTATCTATCATAAATGATTGCATTGATAAGCGTAACATCGTGTGACATTGACAATACAGATTTTACCACACATTCTTTCATGACGAAACTAACGAACAGAATGAAGAAATAATCATAGTTAAGTTTAATTCATGCTGTAGTTTAAATGGTACAAAATAAACACCAACAAACTACCTAACGAGCAGACTGACTAGCTAACTAATTAACTGACCAACTAACCGACTAACGGACAAAAGAAATGCATAAACAAATAAATAAATAAAAAGAAAACAAATGAACAATGAATACACACAGTTAGGACCTCCTTAGTCTGTGGTTAGGATGATTATTGTTTGAGTTGAATAGTCAAATGTAAATGAAAGACTTAACAAGTAAGAACTTTATAGATAAAAGACAAAAATACAAGGGGCGCTAAGCTCAACAAGCAAAGCTGAAAACGCTGTCAAAAAGAGGAAGACATGTTCTCCATCCATTAGACTGGTCATGGGAAAGCGGGAAAAGAATGAAAGTTGGGTAAGACCGGCCAAGAGAGAGAGAGAGAGAGAGAGAGAGAGAGGAGAGAGAGAGAGAGAGAGAGAGAGGATCTTCTCTTCCTTTTTCCAAAAATAAAAAAAATCTCCCTGATAAGAATATGATCTGATCTCGCCTGTATCTACAATACAAAAGGCAAGATGTAATTTTTTTTCTTTGCTTTCTCACCTTTTTTTCAGAATTCTTGACGAGTGACAAAACAAAACAAAATAAACAAGAAAAACCTTCCTAACCTTCGTCTATGAAAGTAAAATGGCGGTAGAGGACGCTTTTCAATTCAGCAGATTTACGTCCTTTGTATACAAGGAACGCTATCTTGGCATGTGATTTCATGAACTTCTCGAAACACCAGAAGAGTGCTGAGGAGATCGAAGGTGAACCAGTCGGCGTGGTCTCTGGTCAAAAAAACAAAAACAAAAAAAAGGAGAAAAAAATAATTGCCGTGGTGTTTGCACAAAGGAGAAACAACTGACGTGGTTTCTTGTTGAAAAGAAAACTATAAGTGTAATGTCTGTACCTAGGGACTCGACTGACGTGAAGGGGGGAACAATTAAAGTAGCATCTGTACAAACAGGAACAATTGAAGTGGTCTCTGTACGAGGTGGAACTATCTGTTACGGTTTCTGGATGAACACCAAACATCTCTGGATGAAGGGGAACCATTTTATGTGGTCTCCGAAGCATTTCACATGGTCTCTGAACCATTTCATGTGGTCTCTGAACCATTTCACATCGTCTCTGAACCATTTCATATGGTCTCTGAACCATTTCACATGGTCTCTGAAGCATTTCACATCGTCTCTGAACCGTTTCACATGGTCTCTGAAGCATTTCATAATGGTCTCTGAACCATTTCATATGGTCTCTGAACCATTTCATGTGGTCTCTGAACCATTTCATGTGGTCTCGGAACCATTTCATGTGGTCTCTGAACCATTTCATATGGTCTCTGAACCATTTCATATGGCCTCTGAACCGTTTCACATGGTCCCTGAACCATTTCACATGGTCCCTGAACCATTTCATATGGTCTCTGAACCATTTCCTAATGGTCTCTGAACCGTTTCACATGGTCTCTGAACCATTTCATGTGGTCTTCGAACCATTTCGCATGGT
>CM031613.1:38637605-38640105 GCA_018398815.1 Conus ventricosus
AGAGCGCTTTCATTCCCATGTATGCAGCCAACCAAGAGAGGGAGAGAGAGAGAGAGGGGAGAGAGAGAGAGAGAGAGAGAGAGAGAGAGAGAGAGGAGGAGAGAGAGAGAGAGAGAGAATCATACATACGTGAGAGCGCTTTCATTCCCATGTATGCAGCCAACCAAGAGAGAGAGAGAGAGAGAGAGAGAGAGAGAGAGAGAGAGAGAGAGAGAGAGAGAGGGGGGGGGAGAGAGAGCAGCCAACCAAGGGAGGGGAGAGAGAGAGAGAGAGAGAGAGAGAGAGAGAGAGAGAGAGAGAGAGACAGAGAGAGAGAGACACACAGAGAGAGAGAGAGAGAGAGAGAGAGAGAGAGAGAGAGAGAGAGAGGGGGGGGGAGAGAGTCCTGGAGGGATAATTGTATTTCTCCTTTCTAAAATAGATTAGCTCATCGATACGAACACGACTTGATCCCTCTAGGAACCCTCAGACAAAAGGGAGGCAAATCCAGTCAAGTTTCCTTCCTTCTCCCCACCCAACCTTGATCCCTCCCCTCTACCATCTCCTTCCCTCCAAACCTCTTCTGTACGAAATAAAATAAAACGGAAAAAAAAAGTTCTCAGACCTCGTCTGCGAAAGGAAACTGGCGGCAGGGGGCGCTTTTCAAGCTCCATCAGCAAATTTCCGCCACGTGTGGACAAGGAGCGCCATCTTGGCACGTGACTCCTTCAGCTCCGCGAAGCACCGGAAGTGTGCGGGGCTGTGCTGACGAGGACGATGGGGATGTTGATGACGTGGTCTTTGGGTGGGTGGGTAGAGAGAGGAAGATGAGGGAGGAAAGTGGTGGGAGACATGGATGGGGGTGGGGGGGGGGGAGAAGAAAGCGGAAGGAGGGGGTGGTGGAGGAGTCGAGGTGAGAAGAAAAAGAAGGGTGGAGGGTGAAATGGCGGAGAGAGGTGAAGGAGAAGAAGGCATATTGGGGTGTAGTGCAGGTGGAATGGGATTTTTTTTTCTTCTATTTTTGCTCTTAACTGCAATTGTGCTATGGCCTTCTGTCGTTGGGATGTGTGCTGTTGTTGTGTTGGACACTGTGCTGTTTTGTTCCTCTCTATACTGTCCAGACGCTTTCCTCTGTCTGTCCCGTGGAGAGAAAGAACGTCTATGGCTTTTCGTATTAATCAGAATACAATAAAAGTGTTAATGCCTGGGGACACAAGTAATGACTGAACATAATTAAAAAAAATTCCTCTTGACTTTTGACCCTTTATGATAACATTTATATTGTGTTGAAGATGATGTGGATTTTTAAACAGAAAGAAACTGAAAAGGACTCGATATTGTTTCAATTTCATTTTTGCTTTTTATCCCTGTTGGTCTTGTATATACAAAATATCATTCGACATGTCCGGTCACGGGATAGGCGCATTTCTGGTCACTTCCTTGAAGCTAGGATGAAGACACATCGGCATATACAGGGTCGAACTTTAATTAAGGACCACTTATACACAGTCTCATAAAACATAGAAAGAAAAACCGACAAACGACAGAAACTTTATAAATGTTTAATTTCATTATCAGTGAACAACATTTTGTCACTTTCATCGAAAAAATCATTCTTTCTGATTAGACAGGGGAGCCTGAATGAGACTACCCCCCAAAAATGACATTCACAAAAAGGGTGTTTCTTTACAGTCTGATCAAAACCGAGTGTGCCCCCTCGTGCTGCCACACAATCCACACAGCGCTGCCTCATGGTGTTGACTGGTATTGAAATGAGTGCCTGGGGGAGGTTTGCCCACTCCTGCTGCAGGTAGTGCAGCAGCTCCTGTCGATTTGCCGGAACAGGGTGATTTTCTTGAACTCTCCTCCAAGCTCGCCCCAGATGTTCTCAATAGGGTTCATGTCCGGGCTGTTTGCCGGCCATGGCATCCTGGTGATGCCAGCTTGCACCACAAAAGTGTTCACGGCTCGACAACGATGTGGGGTGGCATTATCGTCCATGAACACAGCCTGAGCCCCAATCTGCTGGAGTGCTGGGATAACCAAAGGCCGTAAAATCTCCTGCAGGTAGCGTTGGCCGTTCAGGTTGCCATCCACATGGTACAGGGGAGTCTTGTGGTGACTGCTGATGCCCCCCCCCCCCCCCCCATACCATGACGGAGCCACCACCAAAAGCGACGACCTCCTGGATGACGTCATCTGCCAGCTGCTCCCTGGGACGCCGCCATACCCGAATGCGTCCATCTCGTGGCTTCAACTGGAACTTGGACTCATCGGTGAAAAGCACCATCCGCCACTGAGCCCGAGTCCATGTTCGATGAGCTGTGCACCAGGCCAGGCGACGTGCCCGGTGGGCCGCAGTCAGTTTTGGTTTCCGGACTGGGCGCCTTGCTCGAAGGTTGGCAGCATTGAGGCGCCGCCGTATGGTCATCTCACACACTGCTGTGTTAGTGGCAGCTTGGAGCCAACGCCTGATGGTGTTGGAGGTGGTGGTCCTGGTCGATGAGCATGTCTGCGGATG
>CM031613.1:38645105-38650105 GCA_018398815.1 Conus ventricosus
CAGCTTCTGCCTTTAGTGGTCGCAGAGCCTGCAAGCAGCACGCACATCGTGAGAGCTCTGTGAGGAAATCAACCCGAGCAGTCCTTGCTCCAGAAGTGGGTTACCTGAAAGTGATCACAGGTGTGCAAGACATACTCAAGGAATGACCTGTTAGGGGTTCCCTTCTGTTAGCAGGTGCTGCTCAAATGAGGAACTGCTAAAGAGAGCGGAGTCTTTGGAAAGACTGTCGTCACGTGAGGGTTCAGAACGGAAACGGTAAAAAGGAAAACCCAAATAAACAACATGAACAACAGCAGCAAAACAACTGTGACATACTCAAAGGTAGATAGTGGATCTTAAAATCAAGTTGAATTTCACACTAATCAGTTTTCAAACAAAACGATGATTTATAATGATCTCCCCTCGCTTCCCTCTCCCCCTCCCTTCCCCAAGCCCTCCTCGGCTCCTGTCAGAATCAATGGCTTATGTAAATCACATCTAAACTATGCTGCTGATGCAACCGTCCTCCCCATAACATTATACAAATATTATCAAAGGCATATTGACGGCCTTTAGTCTACAGGTGTGCATGAGTCTATTCTTCCGATGTCCACAAATGTAAGGGGCGGAACGAAAGGGGCTGTCATAAGAATATAGCAAATGACTCCTTCCTGTGAGTGTTATTTTTAAGGTATGCTTCTGAACAACTTATGGTATCTGCTGTGTTTTGAATTCATTCGTTCTCCACAATACTCTGGCACTGCGTTGCTCTGTTTTATGCCTTGAGGAAGAACAACCTTTCATAGTCTACTATGCTAGGTTCGGACTTAAAACAATCACGTCTGTAAATGTGCGTTTCACTAAAGCGTATTAAAACATCGAAGACATTGCCAATGAGCACACTGTTTCCATACCCAAATCATACGGTAGTCTATGGTGTATTGATATCTATGCATGAATTCAAACTGTTTTGTTATACGCCTGGTTGGCACAACACACCACTCATTTATGGCATCCAGTAGCCTGCTCTGGTACTGGTTTCCATGGCTCTGTCTGCCAGCCTGCAAAGTCAAGTAACTGTAGAACAGATCGACCCAAAACGAAGATTGTTTTAACAATTTTATGTAGGAGATGTCCAATATGAAGCAGAACCATTTGTTAACCTATGATGCTAATTTGACAAATTACGTTTTATCGTTTTCAAACCCGTTACAAAACGAGGACATAAAACGTTTTAAAGTTTCGAAATAGTTTGTTAATCAGAAACCGGAAACATCTCCTATGGACCCCAGCATATATTTACAAATCATGTGGTACTCAGAGGTAAGAGAGATGATGTAACTTTCAATGTCATTGCCCTGCCAAAAATGTCAAACTTCAGGACAGACGGTTGGATCGTGTGGATACTGCTATCAACTTCTCTCATCACCTGCTACACCCGCGCTTCCTTTGTAGCGAACACAATAAATCAACTCTTTCTCTCTCTCTCTCTCTCTCTCTCTCTCTCTCTCTCTCTCTCTCTCTCTCTCTCTCTCTCTCTCTCTCCCTCTCTCTCTCTCTCTCTCTCTCTCTCTCTCTCTCTCTCTTCTCTCTCTCTCTCTCTCTTCAAATCGAGAAAGAGCGTCTCCTCTTTTTCTTCCCATTCGTCGAACACCGATCAACAAGCATCCTTGATACCTCCATCTGTTGCCCAGAGAGCACAGAAGAAAGGAGAGCCGAGGGAGGAGAGGGGAAGAGAAAGCGATGGAGGATAGTAATGGAGCAGGAGGAGAAGGAAGGCCCACGAATTAAAAAAGCGAAGATGAATAGGCAATAGTGATGGAGAAGAAAAGAATATAAAGAGCGAAGGACGTCTAGAAACTGACAGCGATTGTTTAACTAAAATAACGAGTGCATCCACGCGCCAAGGTCTGAGCGACAAAGAGAGAAGTTCTTTGCTTACAGAGAGACTCTAGATGCCCATCCTCCGAGACAACATTTTCCTTTCCTGGGCGGGTCTCTCCACACACAGGCTGACGTCAGACACATCAAGCTGCCAGGGAATCTTCAGTGGCTTGTCTCCTCGTCCTTTTCTTCCCACAGACATTCCACGTAGTCTGTGGCCACAAAACGAAGAACTGTCTTGAGTCAACACAGCTCCCTTGCCGATTCATCACAGCAAAGACTGTACGCCCTACGGACCGTAGGACGAACTATCTTTGATCACAGGGAGGAGGCCAGAGGGGCTGAAACAAAGCCAGGTATTCCAGCGACAGTTTCAGAGACGAGTCCATCCCCACGCTGAGAACAAAAGCGAGACTCTCTCAGCATGCCTCCAGCGTGTTGAAGAGCGTGTTGAGGGGGCCGACATGAGTGTTACTCACACGAATCTCCCTGTACGGAGAGATCTTGAGCAGGGATGAAGAGGCTTGAAGGAGAGGAGAGGAGAGGAGAGAAGAAATGATGGTTGTGGTGGTGGTGGTGGTGGTGGTAGTGGTGTGTGTGTGTGTGTGTGTGTGTGTGTGTGTGTGTGTGTGTGTGTGTGTGTGTGTGTGTGTGTGTGTGTGTGTGAGCTCTCTTACATCGTGGACATTCGCCACTGGGCCACAGTCATCGCCCATTTGTTTTGTACTTCTCGTCCTTCATCCTCCACCATCACCGGGTGTGAGAAAGATTTAAGTTCAGATTCAGATTCAGATGTTTTAATCTTTTAAGGCCATAGCCCCGTATGATGAGGGCAATAACAATATTACAGGAAAATTATCATGATAAACACAGAAGAATCACGAGTCCCTTCAAATGCAATATAAAAAGGATCATGATAACATTGTTTCTCTTAACTGAAAAGCTTTACATATGTGAAGAACTAAACTCCGAATCACACTCTCTTTCTCTGATGACATTAGCAAGAAAAACGAAACATGCATGGTTGATTGTAAACTTTCCTAGGTATTAGTTGCACACAGAGATCATTAAAAGCTGGGCACTGCAAGACAAAATGAACTTCATCTGCAATTGATTCTTTACAAAGCGGACAGAGCAGTTCGTCACAACTTACGTTTTTGTAGCGATTAGCATGCACTTGCATTTCAGAGAGTCCAAATCTAAATCTAGTAAAGGTAAATCGTAAATGTTTGTTCATATTAAACATAAGGTGCTTTTTAACTGAATGCGAGGAACTTTTTTTTTCTTTTTTTTTTGGGTGGGTGGGTGGGGGGGCTGTCCCAACCTCTGGCGCACATCAGAGGCAGTGCACCCACGCGCTCATTCCGACACCCCGTCCACAGCCACAGCCCGGTCAGCCCGCCGCAGCCCCGGCACCGGCAATCCACTGGGAGCAGTCAATGTCAGGTCGTCAAGAGGCAACCCACCGGAGGAGACACTGCACTGCTGCCGAGTCACTTCGGTGGGTTCAGTGGCGCCTGTTTGATCTAACATACGCAGGACACCACCTACTTAGCCCCCTACTGACGACACTAATTACTTAGTCGCGGAGCCGGCGTGAGTGAGCTCTTCCCCTGGAGGGGCCACCACGTCCGCTCAACGACAGACCCATGGACCCGCCGATACCAGTGACCCGACGGAACCAAACCAAGGCCCACAGACATAGAGAGGACATCGAAATGAGGTCCCCATGAGAGCAGGGCATGAAGGCAACAGAATTTGAGAGTTTTTTTGTTTTTTTAAATGCTGATCGATGAGAATGAGGATGAGATGATGCTACGGATTTCCATTTCGGTCTGAGACTACATGACAGGGCTGTACTCTACGCTTCCTTTCATTAATATATCCCGCGTCAACCAGGCCCGAGAGATACAGGCACCTGCAGTGTTGGTCAGGGAATTGGAGCAACACTCTCAGAAACGCATCCATTAAGTGGATAAAACTCGACTGTGTGGTCCCAGTCTTCCCAACTGAGTCCGCAGCAAACTCAACTCTGTGTAGGAGCCGGTCGGGGCAGAAAAACCCACTGACTGATGGGACTCGAACCCACGACCTCCCAGCCGGGAGTCCGCGACGCTAACCACTTCGCCACGGCGGCTGGTCCGAATGTGAGGAACTTTGTACACATCAAATCTGTTACTTGATAGAATATGACTTTCCCATGTTTGCCATCTACTGTCGAATAATTTTTGTCGCTTGAATAAACCTATTTTTTCTCCTACTCCTCTATATATCCATGCATACCCTAGCCCCAGCTCAGATAAACAAATACGTATATTTGAAACCCAGTTAGTTTTGCCTTTTGAATCGAGATCAAATAATGTATTATACGCTTTTCGTGGTAACCTATCATTATTCATTTTTAACAACTTTAACCAGTAGCGAACATTTTTAACTGCAAAACTTATGCATATTTGGCATCTATTCGTTTTACCATATACTAAATCGTTTGGAGTTCTATGCTCCACACCTGAAAACTTTTTTAACCCAGTTAAATGAACCCGATTCACAATGAACAATAGCGTTCTTACCTAAAGCCCATAGCTCTGAACCATACTGCACAATGGGTTGTATCTGTGCATAAAAAAAATTGACAAACGCTTTCAGGGAGTTATTATTTAATACAGACAATTTCTTCATAACACCTAATAACACATTCCCAGCTCCACTAGAAAGGTCTCTACAAGCGGCAATAAAACTCAGGCGAGTAGAAAAACAACAACAAACAAACAAACAAAAACATGCCTAGGTATTTATAAAAGTTTACAACGGGCATAAGAGAACCATTATACATCCATTCCTCCGTTGCAGCAAAGTGACCTCCTTTTCTAAAAACAATGATTTTGCTTTTTTCAAAATTGACTTTTAATGCTAATCTATCGGCTGAGTACTTTAAAGTGTTTAGTTGTCTCTGCAAACCAACACAGTCTCCGAGAGCAACGCTACATTATCTGCAAGCAATAGAATAAAGAGTTCCGTTATATCGTATGTAAATCTAGCACCATACTTGCCATTTTCTACTATTTCAATTGCGAGCTCATTAACAAATAATGAAAATAGAACAGGACTGCACATATTCCCTTGTTTCACTCCTCTAG
>CM031613.1:38662605-38670105 GCA_018398815.1 Conus ventricosus
GCTAATGGGTTTTTTAGTGGGGTTTTTATTCGATGACGACATTAAAAGGGTTTCCCTTTAAAAGGCAAAGGGTTTTGAAAAACCCTTTTTTGGGATTTAATTGTTCTCCCCAAAAATCTTTTAATACTGGGGAAAAAAAATACAAAAAGAAAATTTTCCCTTTCGTAATTTGACAAAAATGGGGCAGATAGATTTTTTGGTAAAACGCTGTCTTAAGGAAGAGAGGAGAGGGAGAGAGAGAGGAGGAGGGAGAGAGAAAGAGGGGAGGAGAAGAGAGAGGAGAGGAAAAAGAGAGAGGAAAAGGGGGAGAGAGAGGGAAAAGAGAGGAGAGGGGGAAGGGAGAGAAACAAAAACGGACACAAAAAAGATGAAAGGGAAGTTTGGGAAAAAGGTTTTATCCAACATTATGTTTCCATCCCATGTTTATTTGGGGATACCAATAGAAAACCTTTCTACGACCTTTTTTAAAAAGCCCAAAAATTTGATCAGAAAACGAGCAAACCGGGCAACCCCCTTTGTCGATGCTTTAGCTTTTTCCCCTCAAAGGGAAAAGGGGGAAGGTTTAAAAGAAAAGGACCCATGCCATAAAACCCGACCGTAGAGTTATAAATGACATACACAAGACAGGACAGAAGAAACAGAAAAGAAATATAAACAATATGGGGGGCCCAATTAAGCTTCCCTTTTTTTTAAAAAAAAATTCTCTTATCTTTAAAAAAAACAAAAATAAATTTTGTCCACAGGGCTGAAAAGTCAAAGGGGAAAATTTTTTAATCCCGTTCCCGGGCCCCCGGCCCTTAAAAAACAGTTCCCTATTAGATTTGGGACCAAGAGTCGTTGGGGGGTTCTTCCTCTCAGGGGAGAGAGAAAGCCTTTTAGACGGGAGAAAAGGAGCAAAACGACAGCCCCAAAAGAACAACAGAACCCCTCCCAAAGACAGAAACCCCACCAAAACCGCAGCCCAAGGGGTAAAAAAAAACTTCTTCCCCCCCCCCCCCCCCCCCCCCCCCATTATTCTTTTTTAACCCCAGCCTTCTTTCCTTCCCTCCCCCCCACCCCCCTTTAACCCCCCCACTCTTTTTCTTTTTTCTGCCATTCCCACCCCCCCCACCCCGTCCCCTCCCCCCACTTCTCCTTAGCCCCTTCCCCCCCCCCCTCCAAAACCCTTTCCCCACCATTTCCCCCGCCCCCCTCCCCCAAAAACCACGTCATAAGTTCCCCTCGTCCTCGTCACACAGGGCCCGCGGTTCCGGGCTTCGCGGGGGGAAGGAAATCACGTGCCAAGATGGCGTCCTTGTCCCACGGGCGGAAAAAATTTTTGATGGGGCTTGAAAAAGCCCCCCCCCCGCCCCCCTTTTTTTTGGGGGCGGCCCCCCCCCCCGGGCCCCGGAAATGTGCCCCCCGGGGGGGGGGTGGGAAGGTGGGGAAAAACCCCCCCCCCGGTGGGGGGAAAGGCCCCCCCGCCCGGGCCCCAAAGGGGCCGAGGGGGGGGGAAAGGGATTTTTAGGCGTGTTTGGCTATCCTTTTTTTTCTTAAATTTTTAAGAAAAGAGATTTGGGAAAACCTCCTGGGGGGAAACCGGCCCTGCTGTGTTGCCCCTTTTTTTGGGCCCACGGTCCCGTCGTTGGGGGTTGGGGGCTTTTTTTCTTTTTCTCCCTTCCCCCCCTTTTGGTTCTCTCTCTTTTCTTTTCTCCCCCTTTTTCGCTTCCTCTTTTCCCTTTTTCTCAAATCTCCCTTTTCTTTCCCCTTCCCCCCTTTACCCCCCCCAAACCCCCGAGGAAAAGGCCGGGGGGACCCCCAAAGAAGACAGGGAAAAGGGTTTTTTGTGGAAAAAACCCCGGCGGGGGTTTTGATGTGTTTTAGAGTCCACGTTCAAAAACAGTATCTTCCATGTTTTGGTTTTCTCATCGCGATGCTGTTTTAAAATTTTTTACGTGTGTTTCCCCTTTCAAATTAAAGTCATGGGAAAAACCCCCCATCCCCCCCCGAGCCTCCCTTGAAATATGATTTTTTTCAAAAAAATTTTTCATTCATTCATTCAATTATTTTTCATTCATTCATTCATTCATTCAAATTTATTTTATTCATTCATTCATTTATTCTCTCTCTCTCTGTCTTTCTCCTTTCTCTTCCCCCTTTCCCTTTATCTAACTATCTACCCATAGTCTATCTATCTGTCTTTGTTTTTGATCTATCTACGGTTTAAACTTGGGTTTATAGGTCCCTTTTCTCCGATGGCAATAATTTGTTGAAAACGAGTCCGCACATCATGCAGCTACAGGGACCCCCCCCGGGTTTTTCCCGCAAATTTTTCTCTAGATTTTTACACACCACACAACACACACACACACCACACACACACAAAACACACCACAACACACCACACACACAAAAACAACGAGAGAGAGGGGACGACAACCCGACAGACAGGGCAGACAGACCGAGACACAGAGAGAGAAAAAAGTGACGGGCCCCCTTGTGGAGCTGCCCCAATTTTCTTTTATATTTAAAAAAAATTTTTAACAAAAAAATCCCTGTGTTGCCCGTCCGGGTGTATTACCAAGGGCAATCCTAAGAATGTCAAAAGACTTGTCGTTCCCCCCCCCCTTTTAAAACTTGGTCCAGTTTCTTTTTTATAATACACACTCCCCCTGGAGTCATTTTAGTGAAGTGGGGGTTCCCAAACAATACCCAAATAATTTGAAAAACGGCTTATTTTCAATCTTTTCCCTTTTTTGTTGAAAAATTTTTCCTCTTTTTTTTTAACTTCCGTTGGCCCTGTTTTGCAAGTTTGAAGTTGAAGCGGAAACGAGTGTGGTGAACCCCATGTTTTATGTGGGGTGGTGTGATGTGTGTGTGTGTGCGTTTGGTGTGTGTGTGGGGTGGTGTTTTTTGTGGCGGTGGGTGCCCCCTGTTTTGGGGTGGTGTGTGTGCGTGTGTGTGTGTGTGTGTGTGTGTGTGGTGTGTGTGTCTGTGTGTGGTGAGGATGAGAGAAAAGGGGATAGAAGAGAGAGAGAGAAAGGGGGAGAGGAGAGAACTAAGAGGGGCGTGCGTGCCGCGTAACTGGGGAGAGCCCCAAGGGGAAAAGAGAGAGGGGGAGGTGGGGAGCGAGAGAGGGAGGAAAATAAGGGGAAGAGAGGAGAGAGAGAAGAGACTCATAAAAACCCCCCCGTTAAGCACGCCCTCATCAATAGGCCCTTTTCTCTCCATCCCACCTTCCTCTACCCCCCTTGTTCCCCCCCCTTTTCCCTCGCATCCTTATGGGCCCCCAAAGGGGGTTTTCCCCACAGGCAGAAAGGGTGGTGGGTGTGTGTGGTTTTGGGGTGTTTTTGTGGAGAGAGAGAAAAAAGAGGGGAGGGGAGGGGAGAGGGGAGAGAGGGGAGAGAGAGGGGGAGGGGGGAGGGGAGAGAGAGAGAGAGAGAGAGAAGAGACCAAATTTAGAGAGAGAGAGAAAAAATCACGCAGCCTTTTTCCCCTTGGGGTTTTTCACAACTCCCCCTTTCTTTCCCCAAAAACCCCAACACCCTCCTCCTTTTCTCACCGCCCCTTTCCCCTCCCCACCCCACCAAACCCCCACCACCACCACCCCCACCACCCCTCCCCTTTCCCCACTACCCCCTCCCCCCAAACCCCCATCCACTTCACAACACCAAGTTCTTCTCTACCACTCCCACCGATCATCCTCTCCCCCCCCCCTCCCCTCCCATCCCCGCCGCCCATCCCCCCCCCCCCACCCCTCATCCCCCCTCCCCCCCACCTTCCACCCCAACTCTCTTTCCCCTTCCTCACCCCCCCCCCCCCCCCCCCCCCCATCCCCTCAAGTTCCACAGAGCCGGGGCCCAGAGTCCTTCAAAGCCGCCCAGCACCTCAGCGGGCTAAATTGCCCGCCATTGTCTTTGGAGTCTCTTCTCTTCCTCCTTCTTCTCCCACCTCCAACCCCCCCCCCCACCACCCATCCTCCCCCCCCCCCTACCCCCTACTCTTTTCCTGCTGCCGCTTCAGCTTCTTCCCCCTCCCCCTGGTTCCCCGGATAGCGGTCGCCCGTCGTTCCTTCCCGCCCAGGAGGTCGACAACGGCTGGAGTCCGACGATTGCCAAGCACTTGAGGTCCCTTCTCCTCCGCAAGTAGCAGCCTCGTTGCTTCCCTACGCTTCCCTTTACTTCCCTTCCCTTCCCTTTCCCTTCTCTCCTTCTCCTCCTTTCGGTTGGCCCCCTTTCCCTCACCTTCCATTCTGCTTCCTTCCTACTTCTCTCCTGCTTTCTCTCCTGCGTTTGAGAAACGGATGGAGAATGGTTGGTAGGTAGGGGTGGTGGGGTGTGTGTGTGTGTGTGCGTGTGTGGGAGAGGATGAGAGGGGAATGTTGTTGTTGTTGTGGTGGTGGTGCTGGTGTATGGTGGTTGGTAAAGAGGGGAAGGAGGAGGGGAGGTAGGAGTGGGGTGTGGGGGATGGTTATGAGGATAGAGGTGGGGGGGGGGGGTTGTTGGTGTGGGTAGGATGGATGAAGAGCGCGGGTGACGTGCGGGGTTGGAGAGAGAGAGAGAGAGAGAGAAGGGAGAAGAGAGAGAGAGAGAGAGAGAGAGAGAGAGAGAGAGAGAGAGAGAGAGAGGAGTGAGAGAGAGATGAGAGAGAGAGAGACAGAGAGAGAGAGAGAGAGAGATACAGACAGACAGACAGACAGACAGACAAACAGATGAAGGGATGGAAGGACGGGCAGACAAACGGACAGATGGCAATGACAATTCATGACATTCAGCTTCCATTAGTTATGAACGCGGTCTTCATGTTGAAGGGAGAATGACTCAAAATGACTGATGCGACCTACTTGCAAAACGTGCACGGCAAAAACAACTGAAAAAATCAGTCGTTTACTAGTATCTTCCAGGTGTCAAGGTCTGTGTCAAAGATCTCCAGAGCTTACTTGAGCCTGTGAAAGTTTGCTTTCGGTCAGTTCACTGTAGAGAAGCCTCTTAGGAAGATGTGTATCAGGCATTGGCAAAGGTGGCCTGCCCATCTGTCGTATTAAGTATTGGTATAATCTGACCTGTCCATCTGACGTATCAGGCATTGGCAAAGGCGTTCTGCCATCTGACATATCAGGTATTGGTAAACGTAACCTGTCCATCTGACATATTAGGTATTGGTAAACGTAACCCACCCATCTGACGTATCAGGTATAGGTAAAGGTAACGTGCCCATTTGACGTATCAGATATTGACAAAGGTATCCGCCCATCTGACATATTAAGTATTGGTAACGGTAGCCTGCCCATCTGACGTATCAGATATTGGTAAAGGTAGTCTGATCATCTGACGTATCAGGCATTGTAAAGGTGGCCTGCCCATCTGACGTATCAGGCATTGGTAAAGGTGGCCTGCCCATCTGACGTATCAGACATTGGTAAAGGTGGCCTCCCATCTGACGTATCAGACATTGGTAAAGGTGGCCTCCCGTCTGACGTATCAGACATTGGTAAAGGTGGCCTCCTATCTGACATATCAGGCATTGGTAAAGGTGGCTTTCTATCTGACGTATCAGACATTGGTAAATGTGGTCTGCCTATCTGACGTATCAGACATTGGTAAATGTGGTCTGCCTAATCTGACGTATCAGACATTGGTAAATGTGGTCTGCCTATCTGACGTATCAGACATTGGTAAATGTGGTCTGCCTATCTGACGTATCAGACACTGGTAAATGTGGTCTGCCTATCTGACGTATCAGACATTGGTAAATGTGGTCTGCCTATCTGACGTATCAGACATTGGTAAATGTGGTCTGCCTATCTGACGTATCAGACATTGGTAAAGGTGGTCTGCCTATCTGACGTATCAGACATTGGTAAATGTGGTCTGCCTATCTGACGTATCAGACATTGGTAAAGGTGGCTTCCTATCTGACGTATCAGACATCGGTAAATGTGGCCTGCCTATCTGACGTATCAGACATTGGTAAAGGTGGCTTCCTATCTGACGTATCAGACATCGGTAAATGTGGCCTGCCTATCTGACGTATCAGACATCGGTAAATGTGGCCTGCCTATCTGACGTATCAGGTATTTGTACAAAGTGGCCCTGACCATCTATCCTGTGCTTTTCTCAGCACGGTGTGGATGCTTGGCAGGTCTGATTGAGAGAACCTCTGCGTCTAGAACTGAGTCTTTACAAGGAATAGCATCTTGTCGAAACGTAATAAACTGATTGATGTTAAACGACAAATGGAGGACAAACAGAAAGTGAGGAGTGGGGTAGGCCACTGGATTTTATCCTCTTAGAATCCACGTCTATAACCACTCGACCAATACCTCTGCATGTTCCCCAGTTTGACATGGGGAGTGGTAGTTTAGTGGAGAAAGCCTAGGAAGCGAGAAGCCGGAAGACTTCGGTTGGTAGAGCACCGGGCTTGTTACCCTGGTGATCCTAGGGTGTATGTAGGGTTCGAATCTTCACCGGGTCACTTCGGTAGAAGAGGTCCCCCCCCCCCCCCCTCGGACTTACAATTCATTCTGATTTCCATGTGTGAACACATGCATAGCATCCTGCTCACATGTCAATTCCTGTCACTCGCACTTAGAAGAGAAGGCCAGGTTTGCTGTTGGTATGAACGACACGTTAAATATAGCATGCACCGTACGTGAAAAATCGAAAGAATAAAGATAGGTGGGGAAAAAAGCTGAATTACTGATATTGATTGAATGACATGGGAAACGACTGAATGTAGGGCCAGCAGGCAGGTTTTCAATCGGCTCTACCCAGCTAGGCAGCCCGATGCGAAAACGATAGTGGATCGTAAAAGGCTCAGAGCTAGGTTTCTAATTAAGGACAGGCGCTACAGACATTTTCTTGGCAATGATAATAATAGGTAGAGGAAGTAGAAATCCTTGTGCACGGTTCGATTCTCTTGAGGAACGGGTTTTACTCCCCATTCCCTCTCCTTTCCACTGGATCTGAACTGGTGGAGAGAGTGCCAGAATTTCGAATGACACTGGTTGTGCAGTCTGCATACATACAGAGCACGTAAAAGAACTCATGATGTGAGAGAAGTTACCTGCCTATGAACGTTTTAGTTTAAAAGCTCCAATCTGATAATGAAAAATATACACACAGAGAGAGAGAGAGAGAGAGAGAGAGAGAGAGAGAGAGAGAGAGAGAGAGAGAGAGAGAAGAGAGAGAGAGAGAGAGAGGAGAGAGAGAGAGAGAGAGAGAGAGAGAGAGAGAGAGAGAGAGAGAGAGAGAGAGAGAGAGAGAGAGAGAGAGAGAGAGAGAGAGAATAGAAGCACTGTAGCATGGCAAGGCCTTTTCCTTAACGAGATCAGCTTGAAATCTGATGGACAAGAGTTGCATAGCGCAGTGTTGAAATAAAGAAAGAAGACGGGAGTATTGTCTGGACCACAACGACAAAGAATAGGTTACGCACACAGACATACACACACACAGACACACACCACCACACACACACACACACACACACACACACACACACACACACACACACACACACACA
>CM031613.1:38710105-38720105 GCA_018398815.1 Conus ventricosus
CATCATTATCATCATCATCATCATCATCATCATCATCATCATCATCATCATCATCATCATCATCATCATCATCCTTATCATCACCATCACCATCATCATCAGCAGCATTAACGAGGTCGTCATTGTCGTCGTTGTCATCATCATCAATATCATCATCATTATCATCGTCGTCGTCGTCGTCGTCGTCGCCATCAGTAGTTTGCGTGGCATACATTGATGCATAGCTTTTTTTTTTTTTTTCTTTCCCACACATCGTTCGATGTAGGAATATTGTACGCTTTCTACTCTGGATCCTTGATGCTTCTCAAACTTAAGATGTATTTATCATATTCACCAATAGATATACCACTTCTAGATTTGTAAACAGTATCATCATCGTCTTATCAGCATGATAGATGTTTCTTCTTACACAACAAGAGCAACAACAACAATATGAACAATGGTAAAGGTGATAACTTGTTTATTTTATTAAGTGCATGATTCCCTTATCAAAACTTATAAAACGCGTTACTTCCACGCAGGCGAAGAACGACAATATAAAAACGCGCTCCACATAGATAATATACTGCAATTCTATTGTATAAGTAAAATAATGTTTAACTTAAAGATGAATGTAAATTATGACTGAACTGTACACGAGTGAATAGAAAGTGGTCCTCGTCCCTCCCTCTGTCCTCATTGCACATCAAAATCGTTTGTGCTTCAAAAAACCACAACTTTTGAGTAGGGTCGTTGTGTGGAGGGGGGGGGGGGGGCGGGAGAGAGAGAGAGAGAGAGAGAGAGAGAGAGAGAGAAGAGAGAGAGAGAGAGAGAGAGAGACAGACAGACAGACAGACAGACAGACAGGCAGACAGACAGAGACAGACAGACAGACAGACAAACGGAGGCAGCGACAGACAGACAGAGACAGACAGACAGACACTGAGGTTTACTTGGACCACAACTCACGATGAAAGAAATTCTTTGAAACTTTCCGGAATGGAAGATTAACTCTTGTAGAGTCGAAAAGCATCAAATGAATTGGATCGCCTCCCTTTACATACATAGCCACAAGTGTTCTGTGCCGTCTCTGTCCCCAGTACAATCCCACGTTCCCGATTTTCTCTCCGCATCCTCTCTCCCCATCCCCCCCCCACACCCTATTTTTCCTCCATCCCTACCCCCCTCCTTTCTCTCCCTGCCTGCTTCCTTCTCTCCCTCCCTCCCTCCCTCCCTCCTTCCTTCTCCATCTCTCTCTCTCTCTGAAATATGAGAGAAGAATTCAGAACACAGAGAGAGAGAGAGAGAGAGAGAGAGAGAGAGAGAGAGAGAGAGAGAGAGAGAGAGAGATGCGCATTTTTCAGTCTTTACGTCAGTGCACGTTGTTAATTGCAGCTTCGAAGAAAACGATTGTAAACAAATAAAATGAACGACGTCAAAACAGATCAGGAGAAGGATGTGGGGGTGGGGTGGGGGTGTGGCGAGTGTTGAGAGTGGTTAACATCAGCAACAAAAATCCATTCAAATGTAGAACCAAGTTATATAACGCAGTAATTAACCGCTCAAGTGGGTTATGGGAGAATCATTTAGGAACAACATTAGCATATGTATATGACATTCATACAAAAACATCTGTCGTCCACTCCAATTAGTCGAAAAATTATCATTAATAAAATACAGATGACTAATGTATCTGAGACACACATGTCCCCCCCCCCCCCGCTCCCCCCATCCACCCCCTCCCCCCCTCCCCCCAATAAATTTCCTCTCAGCTCTACTGCCTGCGTCACAAACATCAGAAGAGGGCGAAGGTTTCTTTTCATTGTTTGTGTATTTGTTTGTTTGTGGTTCTTTCATTTCTTTTATTTCTATTTTTAGAATCGTCAAACTTACGCAACAGATGATAAAATATTTGTAGGAATTTTCAAGACTGACAATCAATATCAATCATTTCCTTCTTTTTGACAGCGTGTTTCTCTGCGACATACTTGGTTAGTAAGGTTTTGATGTCATCATTGTCGGAGGACGGTAAACTGCATTAGCTATGATTTATTTGCAGCAGTAACCGTGAACATCTGTGACCGCGCTCTGATGTTGTCGTGGGTTTTGCAGTCAAATTGGATGCGAAATGGTCTTAATTTTCTCTCACACCATCTGTACGTATTACGCATAAACTGTCCATAGTACCTTCCGGAACAAATCACATTAGATTCACTTTGGAACAATGTGTACTAGTTCAACATGTAGCAAGCACGTCCGTATGCCATTTCTTCGTAGTCACAATTCAGATTTTTTTGTTTTTTTCTGGCTGCAAGATGCTCCCAAATGGGAGGAACCATGAGAATCTGTCATCATCTTCCATTTTTGAATGACCATTATGTTCGTAACAGAATATCAGACGGTTTTAAAATTATAATGATAATAGATAATGATAATAATGTCGACAATTTCTATAGCACCCATCCTAACAACATAGGCTACAGAGCGCTTTACAAGTTTTAGCAATTTAACATCTTGAAAATATAAGCAGAAACACACACACACACACACACACACACACACACACACACACACACACACACACACACACACACACACACGCAAGCACACACGCACGCACGCACGCACGCACGCACGCACGCACACACACACACACACACACACACAATTCTGCGTTCACGAGTCATAAACATACACACACACATACACGCATGCACGCATACAGCACACCATTTATTCTCTAACACCCTGGCTAAAACCTTCTACACCAGATCTACACCAGACCCGTTTCCTGTCAAATCTGATTTTCATAAGCAACCCAGTTATGCTCGCCTGACCCATATTGCCGAAGTAACAGAAGTTTGTTTCCATACCTGATGACATGAAGCTGGGTAAGTCTAAACCAGTATTTGACATATAATTTCACAAAACATCAGATGGAAAGAGGATATCTTCCAGAGTCTTCATACGCTATTGAATTTGAGGATTGTAACAGGATACTAAAGTCATCCTTTATTTGCCGAAGTGTGTCCTTCTTTCATCAGGAGATTCTCGTCAAGCCCCACATTTCAGCGACACACGTTAAAATGGGTTCTTAATGCGTATAAAGAAACTTCCACAACATGGAGGGATCTCTTAAACTCAGTTCCTTCACAGATCCTGAGTTTTTTTTTATTACCCCTCCCCTTCCCCCCTTTCCTCTATCCTATCCATTTCACACATCGAGACTTAACTTCGTTGTAAGCATTATCCTTAAGTCATTATCAGCATTCAACGCTGGAAAAAAATCTGTTTGAGAGAAAATGCCCACCCAAACGTCAGAAAACTAGAACATTTGTCTGGTCAACATTAACAGTCAATGACAACCTGTCTGCTTCACATTTCAAAACAAAGTTGATTCTCTAACGCAACAGTAGTACTAGACACCCAAATTATTACACCACCAGCAAACAGCAACATAAAAAGTTATAACCGTGGATCAGCTGTGTACTATGTATGCCCTTACTTAGGGCTTTCAAGGGCTAATTCATTTATGAAGAAATGCAGTATATGACGACCCAGAAGGCACCTTTGTTTCACACTACGACGACATGAAAAATAATCAGAATACACACCCTTTTTTCCACACACATGGAAGAACTGATTCATAAAGGTCACAATGTGCTATACAACATTTCCCACTGACATCAGTGTTTCTCAGAACATACCACAGCACATTTCTGTTCATCGATTTACACGCTTTTTTTAAAAGTCAACGAAAGCAATATACAGTTTGATGGAGAGAGAGAGAGAGAGAGAGAGGAGAGAGAGAGAGAGAGAGAGAGAGAGAGAGAGAGAGAGAGAGAGAGAGAGAGAGAGAGAGAGAGAGAGAGACGGACAGGCAGACAGGCAGGCAGACAGGCAGAGAACAGCCGACGACAAGAAGCCCTAACGACGGTAGCCTGTGTAGTTCTAGCTGCAAGCTGTCAACAAGCAGGAATCCTAGAAGCTGACAAGGAGGACGGCAGGCGAGATGACACGGGCATCAATCTTCCACCGCGCAAGGGATCGTCAAAGTTCAGAGTTCTCCACAAGGCATTCTCATTCATTTTTTTTTTCAGGGATGATCCAAGTTCAGTTCTGGTTTCATCAGAGGTTACAGTGCCTGCTGACTACGTCAAGACAGACCCTCACTGCACCACATCGGACAAGATTTGATTCCTCAGAGAGCAGTGTTACAGCTCTAAAGTGAACAGGTAAAAAAAGGAATGGATTGGGTTGGGAAGAGATGAGCCCATGGACAAGACATTGCAGATGCCAATGCATCTAACGTTTACATTGTAAGCCTGTTGACAGTATAGTAGCGATCAAAACACGTGGGGGAAAAAATACAAGAAAAGTCTTAAACAAAACCGAAACAGAAAACCGCAATGCATTGTTAGAACTAAACAAATAATCAGTAAAGCAAATTCAAACACGTCGAAGCCGATTTATACTTTTATCAAGTGATGCGATGTACAGAGGGTTTGTTCCTTCGATGGTCAGGTGGAACTTCATGATCAAACAAAATCATATACAGATATCTGTTCTTTCTTCGTCGCAGATGGAATATCAGAATGAAATGATATGCAAACTATCTTTTTTTTTCTCATCACTTTTGGTGAAGTATCAGGATCAAACGGTTTTGTGAACAAGATACCAGTTTTCGCATTGTTTCTAGTGGAACATCACAACCAAGTCGTATGTGTTATACATGATTTTTTAAAATTTCATCTTATCAGGTGGAATATCAGGATATAATGATATCATAGACAGGCTTTTGTCTTTGCATTGTTCAAGGCGAAATATCAGGATCAAATGGTATGATACACAGGATTTGTTCTTCTTGTTTCAGGTAAAATATCAGGATTTAATTATTGTTTAAGGTGTAGTATTAAGATCGATTAATATAGCACACAGGCATTTTTTTTTCTTTAACTGTTTCAAGTGAAATACTAAGATGAACTATGTTACAAGGGCATTTGTCTTTTTTTTCTTAATTTTTATTTGTTTTGTTTTAGTTCAGGTTAGATATCAGGACCACACACGTATTTGTTCTGTTACTGTTTTAGTTGAAATGTCAGGATGTAATGATGTAAAATGCAAGATATTCCTTTTCTTCTTGTTTTACGCTGAACTGTTCTTCAGAGTGGTGCCCCAATAGTTAACTCCTTCGATTTAAGGAACAAGAAGAAGAAGGAGGAGGTGGAGGAGGAGGTTGTCTGACAGATAATTCCCTCGGATTTAAGAGACAAGAAGAAGAAGAAGAAGAAGAGAAGAAGAAGAAGAAGAAGAGAAGAGGAAGAGAAGAAGAAGAAGAAGAAGAAGAAGAAGAAGAAGAAGAAGAAGAAGAGGAAGAAGAAGAAGAAGAAGAAGAAAGAAGGAAGAAGAAGAAGAGAAGAAGAAGAAGAGGAGGAGGAGGAGGGGGAGAGGAGGAGGAGGAGGAGGAGGAGGAGAGGAGGAGGAGGAGGAGGAGGAGGAGGAGGAGGAGGAGGAGAGGAGAGGAGGAGGAGAAGAGAATTGGTGTGAAGCATGTACCACCGATACGGAGTGCTGCTGTATTTTGTAGAAAATGTTACTTTTTTTGTCCTCATGGATAATACCGTTACAGATCACCTGACTAAGTTTTTCAATCATTTTTCTTTTGTACTGTGAATTGCTCTTGTCAGTCTTCATAGAGCTTGAACATCTTGCTAGTGGTCCTATCAACTACTGATTTCTTCTGCAGTTGTCTGCTAATTATCATTTTAAGGATACATTATTCATTTAGGGTATGCTTCATGGAAATTATTGACTGTTGGATTCAACAGCATCATACCTCAATTTTTCATTTCATGCAAAAAAATGTAAACTTTGTAAATACTTTACTGCTTAGTACACGCATTTGGAAAAATCTGTGGTGGCAGACAACTAGCTAATCCAGTCTTACGTGAATCTGACACGCGGGGGGGAAAAACAAACAAACAAACAAAAAACAACCAACACACACACAACACACACACACCACACACACACACACACACACACACACACACACACTCACACACACACACACACACACACACACACACACGCGCGTCATTCAAGGGGATTCTTCCGCTCCTCAGTGAAGAAAACCCGGTAACCGTTTCTTAATTTGTGGCAGCACCAGCACGCACTGGCGGCTGACAGGAAACACATAATACCAGTCCTTTGCAAGGCAACCCACCGGAGGAGACACTGCACCGCAGCTGAATCACTGCAGTGACGTTCACTGGTGCCTGCACGGATCCGACATACGCAGGACACCGTCTACTAATTGTCGATCTTAGTATTGTGAAGGAAATAAGGTCGTCAGGGGACGAAACTCTATGGCGCGGTTCCAGTCTTTTCAAGTGCATCATAGAACAATTAAAGCAGGAAGGAGCCAGCCAGGGCCGATAAATCCTACCTCTGGTGGGACTCGAACTCAAGACATTTTAGTTTGCAGTCTTTGACACTGACCACTTGTCCGGCATTTTCGAGTTAGGCCGCAAACAAACAAACAAACAAACAAACAAACAAACATATGGAGGCATAAACATCGCCCCAGCTGCAGACTACAACTGCGCGCAGGATAATGGAAAAAAGATCTGTATGACGTACGGGTTAGGAAACATATTAAGACAGAAATCACAATGTATTGTTTTTTTCTTTCTATGACAATTGCATTCTTTCCACCCAATCTTTGAAGTTGTTCTTCCTCCTCCACCTCCTCCTTCCTCCCCTCCTCCTCCTTCTTCTCCTCCTCCTTCTTATTCTTCTCCTTCTCTTTCTTCTTCTTCTCCTCCTTCTTCTTTTTCTTCTCCTTCTCTTTCTTCTTCTTCTCCTCCTTCTTCTTTTTCTTCTCCTCCTCTTTCTTTTTCTTTTCTCAGCCCCCTATTTTCCTCCCTGTTCAACTCACCCCTTCCTTCTTTCTTTTCTTCCTCTATTTCCATCCCTTACTCATCCTTCTATTTCTTCTTCGTCCTTCTTTCTCTTTCGACTCTACCTTAACACACACACCCCCCTCCCCCGCCCAACCCCCACCCCACACTCCCCTTCCTCTTCCTTCTTCAGTTACACGCGGAGGCAAACAAACATTCCTGCCCTGTCAACTTTTGTGGTGTGGGGGAAAAGTCATCGCCACTTGTCACCCCGTTAATACCCGACACTTGCTCGGGTAGCCACCCGGACTAGCCAGCCCGCTGAGATCTTGTTCTCAGCCACGCGCACCAAACTTCTACCGCACTTGCAGCCACCATCCATTCCCCTCCTCCACGCCCCTCCCCCTCCCCCGCCTGTTCCTATTTGTGATTATTATGTGTTCTGTAATTCTATTTTTTCAGATCATGCTATTCGACAGATGTAACGTTTGGCAATGCATATGTATATATGTGCGCATGGTGTTATATTTGAATTGTAATGCTATCATTTTTAATCATTATCATTCATTACTATTGTTATTGCTATTATTATTGCTTGGAAAGGATTGTTCGACAGGTGGATGTTTGGTTAATGGTTGGGGTGTGGAGGGTGGCTTTTGTGTTTGAAATGTTTCTTTTTCATTTTTGAGGGCAAGATGCAAACAAGCCTGCCATGTGCTTATTCTTTTCCCTCATTAAACAAATTTCGTTCGTTCGTTCATTCGTTCCTCCCCCTCTCCTCACTGTTTCCTTCCCTGTCGTGTGTTGAAAGAAGTGTGGCCCCGCACTTTCGTCCACACACTGCCACTTTGATGGCTCTCCTTCTCCCTATCTTCATGGTACTGTCCCTTTGAGAACTCCGTTGTTTGCTGTCTGTTTTTTTTTTTCTCTCTTTTCTGTGTTTGATGCTGTCTGTCTGCTGTTTGTCTGTTGGCTCTCTGTCTGTGTCTGTCTCTGTCTCTCTTCGACTGTCTCTGTCTGTCTGTCTGTTTGTCTGTCTCTTCTCTTTCTCCTCTCTGTTCCTTCTCTTCTCTCTATCTTCGTTATCTCTCTCATCTTACTCTCCTCTCTCTTTCTCTCTCTCTCTCTTCTCCTCTTCTCTCTCTCTCTCTCTCTCTCTCCGCTTCCTCTTAATCCTACTCTCTGTCTCTCTATCTCTCCTTTCTCTGTCTCTCTCTCTCCTCTCTCTCTCTCTCTCCTGTCTCTACTCCTCCTCTCTCTCTCTCTCTCTCTCTCCTTCTCGTCTCTCTCTCTCTCTCTCTTCTTCTCTCTACCTCCGTCTCTCTCTTCCCTCCTCTCTCTCTCTCTCTCTCTCTCTCTCTTCTCTCTCTCTCTCTCTCTCCTCTCTCTCCTCTCTCTTCTCTCTCTCTCTCTCCCCTCTCTCCGTGTCTGTCTGTCTCTCTGTGCGTCTCTGTCTCTCCATATCTGTCTACACCCTTCCACCCTCTGTTTCAATAAAACTGCATTTTGAAGCAAAACACACGCATCTGCTCTGTGTGTAATGCATGGGCACAGTCTTAAAGCTGAGAATCATTTTATTCTTTAATTGCAACAGTTTTGCCGAAATGTAGAAAAACGATAGTTGTTCCGATTAAAAGATACAATGAAAAAAACACTGACAGCAATCACAATCAGGTGATAATGATGTATCTTCTTCGCTTGCAAAATATCGATTTGACGTGCGAATGACACAGAGAAAAATAAATGTTCAACACACAGTGGCTAGACCAATATTTACACAGTTGTTGAAAGATTTGGAATTGTTTGATTATCAAGAAACATCCAAGGTTATACTACTGGAATAGTGAGCAATGCTCTGACTGGTTGATCCTAGCAAGAGCGTTGAGCGTTATATGGTTTTTGTTAGTTTTGCATTTTAAGCTTCATTTGTTGTTGTGTTGGTGGTGGTGGTGGTGGTGGTGGAGGTGGTGGTGGTGGTAGTGGTGTGAGTGCGTTTGTGCGTACCTGTGTGTGTGTGTGTGTGTGTGTGTGTGTGTGTGTGTGTGTGTGTGTGTGTGTGTGTGTGTGTGTTTGTCTATTTGTGTCTGTTTGTGTGTGTCGCGAACTTGTGTTTGTGTGTGCCTGCACGTGTGTTTGCATGCGTGCATGTGGGTGTGTGTGTGTGTGTGTGTGTGTGTGTGTGTGTGTGTGTGTGTGTGTGTGTGTGTGTGTGTGTGTGTGTGTGCGTGCGCGCGTGTGTTTGTGCGTGTATGTGTGTGTGTGTGTGTGCGTGTGTGTGTGTGTGCGTGTGTGTGTGTGTGTGTGTGTGTGTGTGTGTGTGTGTGTGTGTGTGTGTGTGTGTGTGTGTGTGTGTGTGCGTGCGCGCGCGCGCGCGCGTGCGTATGTGTCAAGCTATTCGATTACTCATGGCGCAGAAGCATTGCACCGGTTGGGTCATTAATGGTGGAAATCAATAACTGCGTAATTGTAGTTACAACTGAATAGGTACAGTTCATATTTCAACCCAGACAGAACCGTACCGTACACACACACACACACACACACACACACACACACACACACACACACACACACACACACACACACACACACGCATCACATCACATCACATCACATCACATCACATATGTTCAATTCATTATTCTGTATAAAATTGCTACGTCTGCTGTCGTTCCATGAAAAGCACTTTCAATGCGCCAAGTGTCAAATGTGTTGGAGTTTTCGTTCCACTTCTCGTCAATATTATTACTATTAGTAGTAGTAAAAGAAGAAGAAGTAGTGGTAATATTCATTTAGTGCCTACCCTCGGTTAGAAACCAAGCTGTAAGAGCTTGACAATCCATGCTATCACTTACACAACGGGCTGCCTACCTGGGTAGAGCCGTAGGAAGAGCTGCCTGATGGCGCTACATCCATTCGTTTCCCGTGTCATACAGTCACCACTAGACACTCAGCCTTTTCTTTGTCTTCCGTTCTTCCTATTTGTTCATGCAGAATGCATGCTGTGTGTAACGTGTCATCCATACCAACAGCCAAACTGACTTTCACTTCCGAAAGTTGTTAATGGGATTTAACGTGTGTGCAAGATGTTGTGCGTGCATTCACACACAGAACCTCGG
>CM031613.1:38725105-38730105 GCA_018398815.1 Conus ventricosus
GAAAGGGTATCCACTCACTGATGTAAATTCACCATCTACTTGACACTTCTGATGTAAATTCAGCATTGACTTGACGAAAGCGTTTCCACTCACTGATGTAAATTCACCATCTACTTGACACTCACTGATGTAAATTCAGCATTGACTTGGCGTAAGGATATCCACCCACTGATGTAAATTTAGCATTTACTCGACGCAATGGTACACCCACTGATGTAAATTCAGCATTGACTTGACGTAAGGGTGTCCACTCACTGACGTAAATTCAGCATCCACTCACTGGTGTTGATTTGATTTTTTTAGCATTTTCTTGACGTTAGGACGTCTATCCTTTTATGTAAGTTCAGCATTTTCTTTACGTAAAGGTATCCACTCACTGCAGTCAAGTCCGCACCTCACTGACGTACATTTCTCCACTCTCTGACTGACGTTAAGCATCTTGTTGACGTCAGGGTATCCACTCACCAATGAAAGTTTATCATTTTCTTGACCTAAGGGTCTTCGCTCTAAGATGTAAGTTTAATATTTGCGGTTCAATACGGCAGACCGGTGCCGTCAAGACTTCATTAAGTTAATGTAAAGGTATCCACTCTGAAGTTTAAGAAAAAGGCAGCATCTTACTGACGTAATTTCATCCTGACATTTAGTGACCTAAGCTCAGCATTTCATTACATTAGTTTGTTCACTCACTGACGTAAGTTCAGCATTTTCTTGACGTAGGGGTATCTATTCTCTGATAGTTCCGCCTCTTATCTTGTAAGATCAACCACTCGCTTCGGTCAGATCATCTATTTGGTGACGGAGGAACATCCACTTTCTGATGTAAATTCATCTATCTGGTGACGTAAGATCATCACCATAATGATAAAAAAGTGATCTACTCAGAGATTTATGGTCAATCACTTATGGCGTGGGCTTAGCAAGTCGGTGACATGATGTAATCAAAAGCTAAGTGCATTTAACAGAATTCAGATGGTTGTTTCGGGGTCGGGTTCCCGAACAGTGGATCTTTTTGTTGTTGACAAAACACTGTCAATGAATCCATCAGGGTATTTACAAACGAAGCAGTCTATATTCTTTCCACGAACACAAGAAACCAAAGGAATTGTCATATTTCAGCGGGGAAGCCATCACAGTCGACATTTTTGTGATAATTCTCCAAGGATATCAAATCAGAACAGATCCCCGTAAAGTTGATAAAATGACCGCATTTGAACTCGGTCATTATAAGGGTGTCATACATTTTTTTTTAAACCGTAGATTGAATTATTTGTTTATTTTGGTTTCGATTTGCGTTGAAATTTAGTGGTTAGTTATTCCCGCACTGAGCGAATCAATGGCATATTGACATTTAATCACTGTTTCAAAATCAACCATTGTTTTGATCCTTTTATATAAAAAAAATCTCTGAAATATAAATGATTTCAAATCCAGTGTTCCGAACTGTTTTCTTCAATCTTGGGAACAAACTGGCGCGGGTATAGCTTCCTTCTTTCAATCTAACGTTTTGAAAACCGGCCGCGGCAAATCAAACCTTGAAGTATAGCGTTGTTCAGTCTCTTTACATGACATCAGCGGTACAATTATTTCCTCATCAAACTAGAATCTGAGAAGTATGGATTTTTCTCCCACATCTCCGCCGTAAAACGTGCTTTCACAACTATCTCCTGTCCACGCATTGGTGTCCACGAAATATCGATTGCTTTCAGTCCAATGTCGAAAGAAACCCCACGACGATATTGTTGTTTGTCGTGCGTGACAGGAAGAAATGGGACATTCCCTTTCTGTCTCCGCTTCCATGAAAAGGCGCACAACATACGGGAATAGCACACCACTTGCACGTTTGGCTGGCTTTGATCCTTCATACACACGTGAGCATCCTGCGTGAAAAAAAAAAAAAAAAAAGAAGGTCGAACTGCAACGAAAACACGGTGAAGATCACTATACATGGCTAACTACTGGCAAGAGGTTACGATACTCTGAGCTAATGACGTACCAGAGACTGTGTCAGCAACGCTTTACTCGGTGGATAGTCTGTTGTGGCAGGTGCGTTAACAGCAGGAAGATAACCCGCTCTGGATCCAGGTTATGATGATAATGGCAATTCTGCTCTCATTTTCGAGACCAACTGTGTCAATCAAAACTCAAAATGCAAAATACTTCTTCGTTACCATAAAGACCTGTCTAGTGAATTACGGATATAATTAATAGTTACGGATCTGATGTGCTCAACGACTCATACTAGATGATTTTATACCCCATGTCATCACACGGAGTATGCTCTATCTCTATTGTATGGTAATGCCAGAGATTCGTTACTGTACTTTATTTATACGTCGAGGATTTATGTAAAACTACAGTGATGAGAAATAAAATTCCCATGAAGAGTTTCAGCTGAGTCAAAAGGACACACAAGACGGAATTTCGGGGGAATATTCTATATCACGCATGTAATGATATCTTAAACATGCACAGGAACGCGTTACAGCACATGTGTTGGCACGTTGGCCATCATCACACGATTCACACGATTTTTGAATGGCATTTTCCACGACTAAACAGATGTCTCTTGAAGTATTCAGAGACAAAATTCGGAATACTTTTCTACGAATTTCTGCAACCCCCCCGGGACACTTATGCACAGCCAATTGTAAAGAAATTTGCAGAAAGTTCTACATCACTGGAGCTGTGGTCATGACATTCACGAGAACTGATGAACTAAGTTTACAGAACATCATAAACACTCATACATCGCAACCATTTTTTTTTTTTACAGAACATTCACTTTAACTAATGTGGCTGAAAATTTTACAGAACATTCTATGTCGCAGATACAATGGCGTTTGGCAGGGTATTTTGCAGAACATTCGATATCACACATTGACTGGCTCGCACAAACTGATACATTAAGTTTTATATCAACGATTAACAGATGACTCACGGATTCATGCAGGACATTACGATATTGAATATTCCTTACTATCGATGTGATGACTGATCAGCATTGTTGGTCAGAATATTTTACAAAACTGAAGGACTGAAAAGAATAAAATTCTGTGGAGCATTCTGCATAAGTGACGTATATCTTGACATTTGAAGAATATTCCGTATTACTGACGCATTGACACACTAACTCTCTGCGTACTATTTCATGTGACTAATTTCTACTGAGATTTCAAGAATTTCTGAAGGAAATTCTGTTTCAGTTCATCTATATGGTTGAACGATGAAGGACTGACACAAAATATACTATATCACTAAAGAACTGACACGTCCAAATCTACCGCAAAACAGTCTATATTACTAAGATACGTCTAATCTGCCATGTTCCAGGAAAACTATCAACACTTTGTTGGAGCGTTCGCATGTTGAGGACTCACAAAGAACGCGGTGTACAAAGCATGTATTGGGCAACACTTTCAGCACAGGAGTATCGGCACACAACACGGCCATGAAGCAACCTTCACACTGATCCATGTAGCAATGTACCAATCGTTTGTGTTGAACACTCATTATTTTCACACAGAGACGACACACGGCCACTATTCCACAGAACACACTACACATAACTGGTTGACTGTCGTATTCCTGACGATACCTCCATGAGGCGAAACACACACACACACACACACAACACACACACACGCACACGCACACACACACACACACACACACAGCACTGACGATGGACATTCCACAACATTGTTACATCTTGCGGCAGAGTTCTCCCCCATCGCTGTCCTCTGACTCTCGTTCCTCACAGTGTGCGGTACAGGTGGATTTTCGCGTCCTCATGAGGATCTCGAACACTTTGCATGGCACAAAACATCGCTGTGTGGCTGTGACGTTGGTCAACATGGCACTATGCATCACTGTGTGGCTGTGACGTTGGTCAACATGGCACTATGCATCACTGTGTGGCTGTGATGTTGGTCAACATGACACTATGCATCACTGTGTGGCTGTGACTATGGTCAACATGGCTCTATGCATCATTGTGTGGCTGTGACTATGGTCAACATGACACTATGCATCATTGTGTGGCTGTGACTATGGTCAACATGGCTCTATGCATCATTGTGTGGCTGTGACTATGGTCAACATGGCTCTATGCATCATTGTGTGGCTGTGACTGGTCAACATGGCACTATGCATCACTGTGTGGCTGTGACTGGTCAACATGGCACTATGCATCACTGTGTGGCTGCGACTATGGTCAACAACGCGTCTTTCTGTCAGATTCCCATACTGTGGTCCCAGGTCAGGGGAATGACTCCCACGCTGCTCCTCACGACTGCACACTACGCAGCCACACCCAGACAATTCCATCACGGTCACTGTCACTGTCCCAGCACAGAGCCACAGAAAGCTGTCTATTTCCCGCCATGTCAAGGCCACCTGCCAGACAGTACCCTGCACTGCGGCTGAATAACGTTATACCGCAATGCTAGTTTTACACGTGTCTGACTAAAACAGTCATTTCATTCCGTAAAGTTAGTTCCACGCTCGGTTGAATGAATAGTCAATTTATTTCATAGAGGTAGTTTCATGGAAATTTGACCGAACAGTCAATTGTTGTATAAAGTTACTTTTAAACGCGTTTGACTAAACATTGACTTTATTCCATCAAGTTGATCTATGGAAGCTTTACGATATCGCCACTTTGATCCATATAGGTAGTTTCATGGAAGTTTGTCCGAACAGTCAATTGTTTTATAAAGTTACTTTTGAACACGCTTGACTAACCATTGACTTTATTCCATCAAGTTAATTTATGGAACCTTTACTAAATTGTCACTTTAATACATAAATTTTGTTCCATGCGTACTTGATTAAGTAATCCATATACTTAGATCCATGGAAGCATGACGTACAGTCCGTTCATTATACAAAATTAGGTCCATGGAAGTGTGACATATATCGTCAGTTTATTCTAAAAAGTCAATTCATGGAACTTCTAAAAAGTCAGCTTGTTCTGCAAAGTAAGATTCACGAAGTCT
>CM031613.1:38735105-38737605 GCA_018398815.1 Conus ventricosus
ATGTCTGCCATACAGAACCCATGGATTTGCTGAATGGCCTGATATGCTGTAGGATAGATGGGGGAAAAAGCCGGCCTAAGGGAGGAGTCATACTTTTTGCAATGTGACTTGACAGAAAAAAAAGAGATCATTTGTGGAATGGTTCCTCACGTGAAATTCAGTTGAAGGGATTGGGGGAGGGGGGGGGGGGGGGAATTGAGAAATATTTTGATAACATTAAATAGTGTGGAAAAGAGAGAGAGAGGGTTTAAGGAATAGTTGATAACAATGACAACTTTGTGTGCCTGTGCATGTCTGTGCTCCCTTGTGTGTGTGTGTGTGTGTGTGTGTGTGTGTGGTGTGTGTGTGTGTGTGTGTGTGTGTGTGTGTGTGTAGAGAGAGAGAGAGAGAGAGAGAGAGAGAGAGAGAGAGAGAGAGAGAGAGAGAGAGAGAGAGAGAGAGAGAGAGAGAGAGAGAGAGAGGAATGTAATAGGAACAAGTTTCTACACAAGAGGAAATACAGAAAGAGTTGGGTAGGGATGAGACTCCAGGGAGCAGGAATGGGGGTGAGAGTAATGCCAACTGGGTGGGGATGGAGGAAGCGTGTGCTAGTCGTGGCAGACCATACAGCTGTTGGGGTGTTAGGAAAAAACCCAACAACAACTCCGAAAACAAAGACAACTCTTACAAAGCAACGTCAAAGACAGTCAATTCTCCTCGCTGCACGCATGACTCATAGAACAAAGCCCTCCAGCTGTGTGTACGAGTCATGACTGACAATAGACACTGTCAGAGTACACAATGGACAGACAGCAACCTATTGCTGAGATTTCACAGACCTCCACCCTGTGCACATATGAACCCCCCCACCCCCACCCCCTACTTCCCCAGTCGTCTCTTTGTTACCATGGCAACTGGAGACAGTACAATACAGCCACGAAATAACCAACAAGCGGGGTAAATCTTTGATTGGTAAGTGAGTGTCTGAGATGATATAACACAGCTCTAAAAGAATTCTCGAAATGATACGGTTTCCATTCTCGTCCATTTCTAAGGTAAAATAAGATCTTAAACAAGGACTCCCGATAACCGTTCTCTTTGTTTCTAATCCGTTATTTTTCTGAATTTTCGCGTTCCATTCTTGCTACGGATAATCTTCCACCTTTTGGCGAAAACCAAATTGAGTAAACTCAACATTATTTCCGACTCCCATTCAGACAACATCAAAAACAAATTTAAACGGACGCATATCTTAGATGACTAGTTTTCCTTTAACATCAATCGTAGAACATATTGTAAACTTCGTGCAGAAGAGAGAAAAAGGGAGAGAGAGAGAGAGAGAGAGAGAGAGAGAGAGAGAGAGAGAGAGAGAGAGAGAGAGAGAGAGAGAGAGAGAGAGAGAGAGAGAGAGAGAGAGACAGAGAAAGAGACAGATACAGAGACAGAGAGATTGAATCATTAACAGAAAGAGAAATGCAATAAGAGCAAGTTTCTGCTTTGAGAGGAAGATACAGACCAAGCGAGTCGGACATGGTTCATGTTGTAGACAGTAGGAAGAAAAAGAGGGTGGTAGAGGAGAGAGAATGATTAGCATAGAGTGGGATTCAGGGCCATATTGTCGTGGGAAGGTGGGTGGGTAAAAAACTCTGCAGCTGTGAACATGTACGTGAAAGATGACCTTCAGAACCAAGGTAACTCACAAGGCAATGTCAGAGACAGTCATCATTATTTTCTTCTCACACAGACCCAACTCATGGGACAAACCCCTCCACTTGTAAACAGGAGTCATCATCACTGAAAAGAGTAGCAACACAATGGACCACCTGCCGACAGTGCCGGACACTCGCAGACCCCCCCCCCCACCCCCCACCTTGAGGACAAAGGACCCCCTCACCCATCCTCCCCCTCTTCCCCGTGAAACCTCCCGTTACCATGGCTACATCAGGCATCACAGTATGGCTACCGTACAGATCTGATGGGAGTGATGAAATGGACTGTGACGATAAAGGGTTGTTAGGATCAAGCTGTCATAAAGGGGGATTAACAGTGGACAATACTCCTTGACGGAAAAATGTCGTTTGGAGGGAGAATAGCGCATCGTGGGAAATATAGTTTAAACAATAAAAGTTTAATCAAATAGAAGGAAGTAATTAAGGGAATGGTTGATGACTTCAAATACTGTGTGTGTGTGCGTGCGTGCGTGCGTGCATGCGTGTGTGTGTGTGTGTGTGTGTGTGTGTGTGTGTGTGTGTGTGTGTGTGTGTGTGTGTGTGTGTGTGTGTGTGTGTGTGTGTGAGTGTGTGTGTGTGTGTGTGTGTGTGCTTGTGCTTGAGAGAGAGAGAGAGAGAGAGAGAGAGAGCGAGAGAGAGAGAGAGAGAGAGATAGACAGACAGACAGACAGACAGACATACACACAAACACACAGACACACAGACAGACATAGAGGCAGGAACGCAATTATAGCCAGCATTGGTCCGAGTGGAGGATACAGACAGAAAGAGGGAGAGAGAGAGAGAGAGAG
>CM031613.1:38740105-38745105 GCA_018398815.1 Conus ventricosus
TAACCACTGGGTGCCCAAGTCTTTGTTGGCGCTAGCAGCTGTGGTGTGTGTGTATGTGTAGGTGACTAGTGATTCCATTGGTGGAATAAAAATAACTTGGGGATTTATTGGTACAAATCATGTGATGTGTGTGTGCCAGTGATTCCATTGGTTGAGCCAGTTAAACTCGGGTTCTCTCTTTCTTTGAGAACGAATATAAGGTGCTTGGAAAACCAGGAAGTGTGTGACTCACTTAAGGGAAAGTGAACTCGCCCGTCTTGTTGAGGGCTCAAGAAAATACAGCGTGAAGCAGAGGTTAGCTGTCGCCTCGTTGTCTCCTGGGTGGGGACGTAAGACAGTGGAGGTTGCTGTAGCCTCGGAGCCGACGACGAGAAGAATTGTCTCCCGTGTGGGGACGGTCGACAGCAAGACGTGTCAACCTGTGGAGCCTAGACAGGAGCTGCCAGACAACGGTGGGGTGTTTGCAGCAGAGAAGACCTGTGGGAGAGGCCGACAGGAGCCCTTTCAGTGGAGAGGGCGAAGTACGGTGGAGTCCGGGAGACTCGGCGTGAGGGTGCGACTCAAGCTACGTTGCCAGTGTCCCCCAACTGGGATTTGGCCAATCGGGAGGACACAACGGTGTGGCAGCTTCAGCTCATAGTCACACAGTGGGATGAGAGAAACTGACGGTCAACCAAGGAATGCTGGCAAGTTATGGACGCTTTATTGCTCTTAAGTTTATAAGTGTGCAAACGGAATAGTGGAATATTGTCTTTCCTGGTTAATGAAGAGTAATTGAAGGAAAGGGGATGCGATTTATGAAATTGTCTGTATGCTGTTTACATTGTTGTATGATACAGATAGTTGTGTTGTGTAGTGACGGGTGGGGCTCGGAGTCAAGTTGAATAAAAGTTGATTATTTTCTATGAAATGTTATTGGTTTCCCGTCACCTTTGTGCGGGCCCGATGTGAGTGACAGAGTGCGTGTGCCTATGCGAGAGCGCATTTTGGTTGTGAAAGCGTGAATACTTCTGTCTATAACCCCCTGCATCCCTGAATATGAAAATCATATTTTAATAACGAGGGGGAGCGTCGGAGACCCGTCACACCAACCAAAGGTGCCACCTAAGAAGCAAAAGAAAATCATGAAAGAGCAAAACAAGCTACAATTTCTTGTGAAAAGTAGAAAATATAAAAAGATAACCTCTTAAGACACAAGTGCTGAGGGCCAGTTCTTGGAATGAATCCGCAAGGGACTAAATTACAAAAACTAATAAATTCCAAGGATAAGTACTGAGCACCAAGCTGCTGGAATGGTGCTCAGTACTTATCCTTGGAATTTATTAGTTTTTGTAATTTAGTCCCTTGTGGATTCATTCCAAGAACTGGCCCTCAGCACTTGTGTCTTAAGAGGTTATCTATTTATATTTTCTACTTTTCACAAGAAATTGTCAATTACCACTTTCCGCGGTCACTGAGGAAAAACATTTAGGTTTCGAAATATCGGTATCTGACCAGGAGTTAAGTGTTAGTGAGTTTCCTCTCTATTGGAGATTGTCTCCCCATTGGAGACTATAAGCTTGCTGAAGGCTCATTTTGAGAAGCATTTATTTTATTTTTCCCCATCCACACACTCGAGCACATACTGTTAGTTAGGCAGAATTATCTACCACTGCAGGTATGAATGCTTATCTCCCCCTATTTCTTCAATCTAAGACATAAGAGCAAGCTTTGTTTATAATTGAATATATATATATATATATATATATATATATATATATATATATATATATATATATATATATATATAGAGAGAGAGAGAGAGAGAGAGAGAGAGAGAGAGAGAGAGAGAGAGAGAGAGAGAGAGAGAGAGAGCATGCAATGTCAGACACAGTCCACTCTCTTTTGCCGACACAACTCACGGAACAAAGCCCTCTACTTGTGTGCAGGAGTCAGCACTGACAATAGACATTGTGCCAGCACACAATGGAGCGCCAGCGCCACCCACTGCTGGGAATTCACAGACCCCCTCCCTGTGGACAATGGACATCTCCCCTCAGTCCACGCTCTGTTACCATGGATACAGGAGACAACACAATACAGCCACCAGACAGATCTGATTGGTTTGTGAATGGACTGAGAAGATGTAGAGTAAGTGTGGAAAAGGTCACATAATGAGCCTCTGATACCATTCAATACTACTCGGTGAAAATCGTGTTCGGGGAAATGTATCATTACATGAAGTGCTGTAGAAGAAATTAGTATATGGCGAAACAGTTGATGGCGTAGAATACAAAGGAAGAAAAAGAGAGTGCTTTGAGGAGTGGAAGATCTCTTCCCATATGTGTTTGTGTATGCGTGCGTGCGTGCATGTGTGTGTGCATGTGCGTGTGTGTGTGTGTGCGTGCGTGTGTGTGTGCGTGCGTGTGTGTGTGTGTGTGCGTGTGCGTGTGCGTGTGTACTTATGAAAGCGAGGAAGTGAGCGATCAGGCACGAGGAGAGAGAGAGAGAGAGAGAGAGAGAGAGAGAGAGAGAGAGAGAGAGAGAGAGAGAGAGAGAGTGATTGAGGAAGACAAAGGTGCAGGGACAGTCACAGGGACAGAGACGTGACAGCAAGAAGAATGTTTTGAGAACAAAGTATCTGCTCAAAAGGAAATTACAAAGAGAGTGGGCAGGGATGGTGGGGGGGGGGGGGGGGGGTGAATGTAATGGGAATAGGATGGCGATGGGGATGGACTTTGCATGAGAAGATGGTGGGTGATGGAACATACATATGTGGACACGTTCGAAAATCTCAGGAACACAAAGGCGGCTTTTACAAGGCAATGACAGACACAGTCCACTCTCTTTTACCGACACAACTCACGGACCAAAGCCCTCTACTTGTGTGCAGGAGTCAGCACTGACAATAGACATTGTGCCAGCACACAATGGAACGCCAGTGCCACCCACTGCTGGGAATTCACAGACCCCCGCCTGTGGACAATGGACATCTCCCCTCAGTCCACGCTCTGTTACCATGGATACAGGAGACAACACAATACAGCCACCAGACAGATCTGATTGGTTTGTGAATGGATGAGATGATGTACGGTGGGTGTGAAAAGAGTCTCATAATGAGCTACTGATACTATTCAATACTACTCAGTGAAAATCGTGTTTGGGCAATGTGAGTATCGTTGAAGAAATAAGTAAACTGAACAATGGTTATTGGTGTGTGTGTGGTGTGTGTGTGTGTGTGTGTGTGTGTGTGTGTGTGTGTGTGTGTGTGTGTGTGGTGTGTGTGTGTGTGTGTGTGGTGTTTGCAAGAGCAGGAAAGAGAGAGAGAGAGATGTGTGTATATGTGTCTGAAAGAGGAGAGAGACAGACAGACAGACAGACAGAGAGAGAGAGAGAGAGAGAGAGAGAGAGAGAGAGAAAAGAGAGAGAGAGAGAGACAGAGAGAGCATTGACAAAGACAGACAGAGACAGAGATGAAGACAGAGACAAATAAGCAGAGAGATCTGTAGCCAAAAACTGAGAGACAGAGGCTGTGACAGCGTAGGGACAAAAACAAAAGAATCATATTGCTAAGACGTTACTAATTCTCTAAACGTAAATGCCTTAGACAGAAATAGTGAAAAATTTCGCACATTCGTGGAGGGGGAGAGAGAGAGAGAGAGAGAGAGAGAGAGAGAGAGGAGAGAGAGAGAGAGAGAGAGAGAGAAGAGAGAGAGAGAGAGAGAGGGGGGGGGGGGGGAGGGAGAGACTCACGGAAACAAAGTGGAAGAGAGAGAGAGAGAGATAGGAACAGAGACATGACAGAATCAAGAATGTGTTTAAAACAAGCACCTGCTCTAGGAGAAAAAGCGTTGGGGAGGGATGTGTGACAACGGGTAAAGTGACGGGGTGGCATTGGCGGGAAGGGGGAACAGAATCACTGTGGACACGTCAAACAACTCAGAACCAAAAAGGCGGCTTTTACAAGGAAATGACAACACATCCCTCTCTTTTCCCGACACAACCACGGAACAAACCCCTCACTTGTGCGGGAGTCAGAAAGACGATAGAATTTCCCCGACACAAGGACGCCACGCCACCCCCTGCGGGAAAATTCACAGACCCCCCCCCGGGACAATGGAAATCCCCCCAGTCCACGCTCTTTTTACCATGGCTACGGGAGACAACACAATCAGCCACCAACAGATCTATTGGTTTGTGAAGGTTGAATGAGGGGAGATGGGTATAAAAAGATTCCAACCAGCTACCATACTTTTCAGTACGACTTGGGGAAATTTTTTTTGGGGAGAATGATCGTCTAGCTATGAGGGAAGAAAATAGTAAATTTGGGGAAAATAGTTGATGCTGGTATACAAGGAAAAAAAAAGGCTATGGGGAATGGACGACCTCCTCTCTCCCCTTCTCTCTCTCTCCCCCTCCCCCCCTCTCTCTCTCTCCTCTATCTCCTCTCCCTGTGTGTGGTGTGTGTAAGGTTGCTTTTGATGCGTTTGAAAAAAAGAAAGATAAAGAGAAGAGAGAGAGGAGAGAAAGAGAGAGAGAGAGAGAGAGAGGCAGACAGACGATGACGATACGAGTACGACGACAGGCGACGAAGAGACAAGGAGGAAGAAAGAGAGAGAAAGACAAGACAAAAAGAGACAAAAGAGACAGAGAGACAAAAAGGACAAGAAAAAAAAAAAAGAGAAGAGAGGAGAGAGAGGAGAGAGAGACAGGAGAGACAGACAGACACGACAGAGAGCACAGACGGCTTAGAGGACAAATAGAAAACGACAGAGAGACAGAGGGGCAAACAAAAGGGGGAGACAGAGACACAGAAACAACGAAAAACAGACGACATACAAGAAAGAGAAAGTTGGTCACAGCCGGACACAGACAGCCCCGCGCAGTTAAAGCGTTATGGCTGAGTTTTTGGGTTAGTAATAAAAGGGAGGGGGTGTTAAAAAGTGGGGCAGGGGGGGGGGTTGGGGGGGGGGGGGGGGGGAGGGTGGGGGCCACTGTGGGAAAACCGCAGTTTTTTGTGG
>CM031613.1:38755105-38765105 GCA_018398815.1 Conus ventricosus
GCATCAGGCCTACAATGCTTCAACCGAGCGTTTCTCCACGCCGCATACAGCGCCAACAGCGGGGACCCGAACGGCCAGTTAGCTCCACAATGCCTCTGTCATTGCCCGCCAAAATGGCCGTCAGTTCACTCGCCGTGAAATCATAAAACAGAACGTAACACGAACCAACAGCCTGGGAAGCTTAGAGAAATAGCTAGTCAGGTGACAGGGATGGTGAGAGTGAAAAGGGAGGCACGTATTTGAACAGTTCTGAACGTCCGGGAGAGAGAAAGCTCCCTTATATATTTGATACTTTATTATTGTCCGTTAACAACAACAACAACAACAACAACAACAACAAAACTTAAATGTGACAGATGGCAGCATCAGCGATTAAAACAACGGCAGAACAGAATCGATAAGTGAGTTAGGGGTGAAATTTTGATATGTACTACATCGGCCAAAATGTGAATGCATTAACTTAAACATAGTACATGAAAACTGAAGAAGGCATGGTATGATTCTAGATGCAATGCATAAACGTTTGTCCTTTTTTTTCCTTTGCTGTATGCATTTTAGTATGTTTCTTAAATTATAAAGTATTGTATAACATCATATTCTACTGTATTGAATTGCACTGAATTGCACTGTACTGTGCTGTTTTAATGAACTGTATTGTACTATATTGCAATTTATTGTGCAGTAGAGTATTACTGGAATAAACGGCTTAGAGCCCCAATAAATTAACTCAGTAAATACGACTCCATAGACAAGCTACACCAAAGATGTTTTACTTTGAAAAAATACAAGAAAATGTCATTTTTGAGTGTACACATTTTATACAGTCAAATCAAGACCACTTAATCACTACCCACCCTCTTCCCCGCCCCACCTTCCATTCCCCCTCCCCGTAAACCCCGTCCAATCCTTCTGAAATTCCAACCGATTCTCTTATTTATTTTTCTTTCTCGTCTTCCACAACTTACAGGTGGCCCTATTCCCTGCATCCAGTTCCTTCAGAGGTATTCCAAGAACCAGCAGTCTAGAGGGAACCATCCGTATCAGGTCGTCAAGAGGAAACCCAGTACAGTAGACACTGCACTGCTGCTGGTGGACCACTCCGCGTGGAGTACAGTGGTGCGACTTCTAATCCAACAGACCCTCACGGGTGATGAAAATAACTGCATAGTCGCGGAGCCAGCGTGAATGAGCGTCCTACCCCGGAGGGTGCCACTATGTCTGTCCAGCGCACATATGTAAGTGCGCACACGCACCGCGTACACTGGCACAGACACAGACACAGACACAGACACACACAGACACAGACACAGACACACACACACACACACACACCACACACACACACACACACACACACACACACACACAAATACACGGGCCAGTGCCTGCACACACACATTCACACACACACGTGTACAGTCACCGCACACACACACGCAATGATAATAATGGCATGGTCAATTTTAGATTGGTACCCAAGGTCTTACAAACGCGTTAGGCTAATGCGTAGGTCAGACACCTCCTAAGTTGTAGCCATGAGACCATCTTCTTACATTCTCTCATCTTAGTCATTTAATTCATTTGTCCATTAGCCTTATAAATCGTGTACAGTGTGGTCTCTAAACTTAGCAGATGTGGTGCATGGTATGTGGACGAGTCCGCAGGAAGTGACACCTCCTTGATGAAACTGAAACTGCCCACCAATAGGTACCATCACCTTCATGATAACGAAGATTTTGACACGGATTTACCACAGGCGTTGAGTATAGAAAGGAAACCGAAGCGGGTGTCATCACGACAGCATCGCCTGAAAGGACATATTCTTTGAGACCTTTGATCTTAGTGAAGTTCCATCAAGGTCTCTCCGTTCTGCTGCTGATGACAGGATTCTCGGTATAACCAACATTCTACAGAGAAAAGTCATGGGGGAAGAGCTCTCAGCATTTCTGCTGCATAACTCTGGAACTCACTAAACATCTCTGTCATCCACAGTCCGTCACTGTCATCTTTCAGAACTGATCTGAAAACATTTTTCTTTTCAGTCTGTTTCCCGGATGTTCTCCTTGTTTACGGGACTTCTTGAGTGTGTGTGAGTGTGTGTGTGTGTGAGTGTGTGTGTGTGTGTGTGTGTGTGTGTGTGTGTGTGTGTGTGTGTGTGTGGTGTATGTGTATGCGTGCGTGCGTGCGTGCGTGCGTGTGTGTGTGCGTGCGTGCGTGTGTGTGTGTGTGTGTGTGTTTTGAGTTGTGTACATGTGTGAGTGCGCGCGCGCGCGCGCGCGCGCGCGCGTGTGTGTGTGTGTGTGTGTGTGTGTTGTGTGTGTGTGTGTGTGTGTGTGTGTGTGTGTGTTGTGTGTATGTGTGTGTGTGTGTGTGTGTGTGTGTGTGTGTGTGTGTGTGTGTGTGTGTGTGTGTGAGTGATCACGTCTTTGCATTTTTTCATACACTGTCAGACGGATCTTTCGAGTGTTTATCTACAAATTATATGCCCATTAAAATGGCGAAATCTGTAGGAGAGAGAGAGGAGGAGAGGAGAGAGAGAGGAGAGAGAGAGAGAGAGAGGAGAGAGAGAGAGAGAGAGAGAGAGAGAGAGGAGAGAGAGAGAGAGAGAGAGAGAGAGAGAGAGTCACCAGCCTTGCTGCTAAGATGATATGGCAAAACAAAACAAAAAATGATAAGAATGAAAACGACAAACTAAAACCAAGCAACACAAGAGAAAGGTTGAAATCATAGCCACCAGCACAGAGAGAGAGAGGAGAGAGAGAGAGAGAGAGAGAGAGAGAGAGAGAGAGAGAGAGAGAGAGAGAGAGAGAGGAGAGAGAGAGAGAGAGAGAGAGAGCAATAGCAGAAAGAAAGAAAGTCCACAAAACGTTCGATTATATTGCTCTCTCTCTCTCTCTCTCTCTCTCTCTCTCTCTCTCTCTCTCTCTCTCTCTCTCTCTCTCTCTCTCATAGATGTCCAGCTACCAGAACGAACCGCGGTGCTTATCTCAGAGAGTTATCTCCCTTGAACTTCTTTCGCTTCCCATTGACATGGAGGCGAGCTTTCGCCGATCTGTGGCACGGCTATTCATCTGCCATTCCCAGGGTTTATTTTCATTTTATCCTTTGTTTGCCGAAAAAAAAAAACGACAGGTCAATTGGACTGAACAGCGCGCATGCGTGGGTTTCGTTTGTTATTCAGTGGTTCGTTGTTGAGAGTCCCCGCGCCATTCTGTCGATATGTTTTCACGAACATTTTTCTCCCATTAGCTCCTTCTAGATGTTGCCTCCCCCCCCCCCATTCCCCCTGCCCACATGATTTCTGTTTCATTGGCACGTTACCTATACAAATCATAGAATCGTTTTTTATGCATGTTTCAGTCAAATAATTCATAGATAGATGATATTGGTTACATATTCTTGTTTGCTTGTTTGTTCTTTTGCCATACAATCATCGCTAGTTTCCAGGTCGTCTTATCTAGCCAAGTCATTGATGTTTTCTGTGGGTTTTATACGAACAAAACAAATCATGGGCAATTTTTGGGTGTTTTGCCCTCATGAATCATATGTATTTTGCCTTTGCAAATCATTCTCGCTTTCCAATGTCCTTTTATCCTCAAAGATTATGGACGTTTGACATAGTTATCATGCCGTCACACAACAAGAGCATTTTCCATGGGTATTTTAACTGCATGAACCACGGGTATTTTCCACGGATATTGTGCCTATACGAATGACGGGTATTTCACAAGAACATTTCATCTACATAAATCATGGACATATTTTCTGCCGGCCGATTTACTTACAGATATCACGGTCATTTTCCACGGTTAGTTTTACCTATATCATACTTCCTTCTTCTTCTTCTTCTTCTTCTTCTTCTTCTTCTTCTTCTTCTTCTTCTTCTTCTTCTTTTTCTTCGAGTGTTCACCTAAACAAGTCACTAACACTCTTTTCGTGGGAATGTTCGTATTAAGATTTCCAGCTGTCAAAGATCTATTATCAGGCCATTCCTGAGGTCAGAAGAATACTCGTAGTCTCTGTCAGGAGAATTTTTTCACGACAACATGCAATGAAGTCCTTGAGTATGTCCTTCGTTATCTTCAACATGGACAAATCGCACTTCCATGGTTTTGCTGGCATCCCTCTTAAATATACTGAGGGCATTCAAATGACAATTAACAGCACAGCGCGCCTCGTTCTCAGGGCGCGAAAGCGAGGCGACATCATTCCTAACCATGTGAAGTTTTACTGGCTGCCTGTATTTGTAAGAATGGAGGACAACATTGCCTCTGCTGGTAACATTCTTTCTGTTCTCCACCTGTCGCTCGAAGTGGACGTGGTCAGGTTCTCACTTCACCTCAGTCCCCCCCACCCCCTTCCTCCTCCTTCTCCCCTTCGCCCCGTTCGTCTGGTGATATCCATGATTTTTTCGCCCTCATGACAGACGCAAAACGCTGAAGGAGCAATGTGCTTTTATATTGGCCTTGTCATCCGGAACAATCTCCCTCCAATGTGTAGTCTCTGTCACTATTCAAAGCTGTACTTAACGGCTACCTCTTTAGTTGCTACTATAACTGGTTCTCCCTGCCGTGAACCTCTGTCTGTCTGTCTTTCTGTCTTTCAGTGCGTGCGTGCGTGTGTGCATGCATGTGTGATTGTCCGTGTGATTTACTCTACTACCACTTTTGACTGCCTGCATTCTTTTGATGTCACAGCTCTCAAATATTCCCTTTGTTTATTTGTAAAAGGCTCTACGACTTATTTGAGATAGGGGCCTCTAAATACCCCATAGTATCATTATCATTATTACAGTTACTGCTGTTTGGCAAGACTAATCTGCGGTATTTCTCCAGGAATATATTTCTTTACAGGAATATTAGATATTTCACCTATGGAATTTTTTTTTTGCCTATTATAACTTACAGACTGTTCTTTTTTCTTATCGGACGGGCATTTTATCCACACAAAGATATTGTTCTTTTTCACCATGAAAATTTTGACTACAGAAATTATAAAAGTTTTTTGCCTTTTTTTTTCTTCAACCACACGGGTATTTTTTTTTCAATGAACATTTTACCTGAACAATTGATGAACAAGCTACGTCTTGGTATATTACAGACGAAATTCATCAACATTTATTTTTTCCAGTAAGCACAATTACCTATACCATGATGGACTTATTAAAACTCAGCTTTGCGTACATAAACCATGTAATTGTTTTTCCAATATTTTTTCTTCTTGTTTTTTTTTTCTCGTTTTTTGTTGTTGTTTGCTATTGTTGGGGAAGTGGAAGTGGTAGTCGTAGTGGTGGTGGTGAGGGTGGTGGTGGTGATATGGTGTTTTTACCGTCAACCCCAGACCTACACCCACTTCTTTACCCATCCCCACCTTACTCCAACTCCCCCTCCCCCCCCCCCCATCTTCCTTCCATCCACACGATCTGGCATCGAGAGTTGTTCAGACCTAGGTGTGAATCAGGGTCTGGTGGTCCTGTCTCCTTTTGTACCGTGCGGCGGCGGGCTCGGCGGTATCGATCGGCCGGTGGTCGGCGTCACTCTGTGGAGAGAGAGAGAGAGAGAGAGAGAGAGAGAAGAGAGAGAGAGAGAGAGAGAGAGAGAGAGAGAGAGAGAGGAGCGGCCGGCTGTGTGTGTGTGTGTGTGTGTGTGTGTGTGTGTGATTCTCCGTTCGATAACCGCCGCTGTCCGGAGTTCCTCTATTGTCCACCCGCCGTGTTGGCCTTTTGTCCGGCCCGCCTTGTCTTTTGTGCGCCAATGGCTGGACACGCCGGTCCACTTGCTTTTGCCCGTCACTGAATAAAAGAGGGTGCCCTGTGTGTGTGTGTGTGTGTGTGTGTGTGTGGTGGACAATTTTCAGGACTGAGGAAGAGGGGGAGGTAGGGAGGGGGTGAGGTAAGGGTGGGAGATGCGTGTTAGTGGCCAGTCCATGCAATTGTGCTGCTTGCTCTCGGTTTTTCTTTTTCCTTTTCCTGCTGCAGAGAGAGAGAGAGAGAGAGGAGAGAGAGAGAGAGAGAGAGAGAGAGAGAGAGAAGAGAGAGAGAGAGAGAGAATGTGTGTGTGTAAGAGAAAGAGAGAGAGAGAGAGAGAGAGAGAGAGAGAGAGAGAGAGAGAGGAATGTGTGTGTGTAAGAGAAAGAGAGAGAGAGAGAGAGAGAGAGAGTGTGTGTGTGTGTGTGTGTGTGTGTGTGTGTGTGTGTGTGTGTGTGTGTGTGTGTGTGTGTGTGTGTGTGTGTGTGAGTGTGTGAGAGGGAAGAGAAGAAGAAGAAGAAGAAGAAGAAGAAGAAGAAGAAGAAGAAGAAGAAGAGGAAAAAGAAGAAGAAGAAGAGAGAAGAAGAAGAAGAAGAAGAAGAGAAAGAAGAAGAAGAAAAAAGAAGAAGAAGAAGAAGAAGAAGAAGAAGAAAGAAGAAGAAGAAGAAGAAGAAATATGTGTTAGAATTTTGGGGGGACAACAATATAAGACTGATGTAAATGATGCTGGTTTGTTAGGATACTAGGTAGGAATATGTTTTGCTCTCAGATCATTAAGCTCTGGGCGACATGAAGCAAAGCGAACTTCATCTTCAACATCGGATCTACACACAGGGCCAAATACATTCTTGGTATCATTTTTGTGTGCATTTACGTTCTGTTATGTTTGAGACATCCAGTCGAAGTCTAAACTGCTATGTTTCAGACACGCAATCTACGTGTAGCTTTGTTAAAACAGGAGGGAGAGACAGAGACAGACAGGGAGAGACAAAGAGAGAAAGAGAGACAGACAGACGACGGATTCGCACGCATACAGAGAGAGAGAGAGAGAGAGAGAGAGAGAGAGAGAGAGAGAGAGAGAGAGAGAGAGAGAGAGAGAGAGAGAGAATATCACATGTATTATGGAAAAAAAACATTAAATTAATATTGGAAAGATTAACACGATAGATAGATGGTAGATAGATAGATAGATAGAGAGAGAGAGAGAGAGGGAGAGGAGAGAGAGAGAGAGAGAGAGAGAGAAGAGAGAGAGACAGACAGACAGACAGACAGACAGACAGACAGACAGACAAAGACAGAGAGAGACTGAGACAAAGGGAGAACGAAAACCCTACACGCCTCTAAAACCAGGCATAAAAATCCTAACAAGTGTAGCAGGCAAGAATAATTGAAGCAATAGGCCCCACCCCCACCCCACCCCACTCACTGCCACACCCAGGTAATATCACTCACCGGAACATCATCATCCAGTGACTGTTGATAATTTCAAATACCAACAAGGTTTCGAAACAGTCACAAAATTAGCTGTTACAACATTCTAAAGTTCCCAGTTTCAGTGACTTTTCCAGGATATGTTTTTAGAAATGACACACATGAATTCCAGGGAGCGAGGGATGAATTGCACAGAATCGATAATAAAACTGGGAAAAAAAACCCTCCAATGCAGAGACAGAATTCTTCGAGCCCACAAGTAATGTAGGATAGCAGAACCGATAACAAAACTGGGAAAAACTCCAATTTAGGGATAGATTCCTTCGAGCCCACAAGTAACGTAGGACAACGACTGAGGATCACACATGACATGGACAGAAAGGGATTGGGAGTCCGCAGACTTAGCTACCGATTGATTCCATGCACGCGTCATGGCAGGTCACGTTGTGTCACGCCAAGCCGACCTCGGTGGACAGGTCCATCAGGAATGTCAAACCAGGTTCAAGCGTTACAGACATAAGTCTTCACAATCACCCACATCCGTATGATCATCTCCACATATCAACGGCTGAAAACAACGCCAAAGCTGTGATCCCAAATGACGTCAAACTGACGAATAGCACTGTCAGTCATTCATTATGTAAGCTCACCGTCGCACAAGAAATACCGTGGCGACAAGTAGCAAAAGCAGTCATTGCACAAGTCCCGTTACAATTCTTGTACAGAGCAAGTATTTTCGGTTCTGTTTTCTGCACGAGAATCATCATGTAAAGTAACAACAACGCAACAGTCATCATACCAGCCTATGTAACAACACTCAAGTGTTGTCTTTTGACTTAGGAGGCTCAGTTATATATATATATATATTATATATATATATATATATATATATATATATATATATATATATATATATATATATATATTATAATATATATCGCTAACAATGCTGGCACTGTCGCATCAAGGGACAAGGTACATATTGAATCAAAGCGCAAGTGTTTTTGCAAGGATTTAGAACACACGCCTTCTGGCCGTGATGAGAAGTATATTGTGTATGTGTGTGTGTGTGTGTGTGTGTGTGTGTGTGTGTGTGTGTGTGTGTGGTGTGTGTGTATGTGGGTGCGTGCGTGCGTGTGTGCGCGCGCGCGTGCGCGCGCGCGAGCGTGTGTGTGTGTGTGTGTGTGTGTGTGTGTGTGTGTGTGTGTGTGTGTGTGTGTGTGTGTGTGTGTGCGCGCGCGCGCGCGCGAGCGTGTGTGTGTGTTGATGTGTGTGTGTGTGTGTGTGTGTGTGTGTGTGCGTGCGTGCGTGAATGCGTATGTGTGTGTGTGTGTGTGTGTGTGTGTGTGTGTGTGTGTGTGTGTGTGTGTGTGTGTGTGTGTGCGCGCGCGCGCTAACGCGTGCATGTGTGCATGCGTGCACACGTGTATGCGTCTGCGCGTGTGAATGTGTGTGTATGTGTGTGTGTGTGTGTGTGTGGGGGGGGGGGGGGGGTATGTATCTATACCTACCTTCGTTCATTTGCATGTCTGCATGTACATATCTACTTCAGATCACTCCAGATGTTGGTAGTGATAACTGTCCAATACAAAACAGCCATCACCTTCAGGCATCACCGCGGTGTCCAGTCTGTATGAAATTGGACTTCTTTCCCCAAGGTGGTTACACTACCATGGCACAGCACCAGCCTTTCTGTGTACGTTTTAAACTTTGTTTTTTTTTTTGTTTTTTGTTTTTTTTTTACTTTAACAGCTACCAAAAACTCCAATGTTTTGCTTCGGGTTTTTTACTGCACACGGAACCTTGGTTTCATATGAAAGTCTGTCATTCAGATCACCACTTTGATATCAAGTCTGATGGAATAGGGAAAGAGGAGGAGACACTCCTCCCACCCCACCCCTCCCCTCCCCTTTTCAAAAAGCAAAAGCAAAATAGAAAGCTAAAAGGCAACGAGAGAGAGAGAGAGAGAGAGAGAGAGAGAGAGAGAGAGAGGAGAGAGAGAGAGAGAGAGAGGAGAGAGAGAGGGAGAGAGAAAAGAGAGAGAACGAAAGAGAGAAAGAGAGAGAGAGACACTGATGCTGACACATTTTTTGAAATGTGTCAGTGTCAGAGAGAGAGAGAGAGAGAGAGAGAGAGAGAGAGAGAGAGAGAGGAGAGAGAGAGAGGAGAGAGAGAGAGAGAGAGAGAGAGAGGAGAAGAGAGAGAGAGAGAGAGAGAGGAGAGAGAGAGAGAGTGAGAGAGAAAGAGAAAGAAAGAGAGAAAGAGAGAGAGAGAGAACACTGACGGTGACACATTTTTTGAGATGTGTCAGTGTCAGAGAGAAGAGAGAGAGAGAGAGAGAGGAGAAGGGGGAGAGGAAAAGAGGAGAGAGAGAAGAGAGAGAGAGAGAGAGAGAGCGAGCGAGAGAGAGAGAGATTCTTTATTAATGGAGGAAAGAAATTAAGAGGAGTGCCGGCTTTTTTTTTTTTTTTTACATCTTGCCTCGATAAAGGGAAAAAAATAAAGAAATACGAAGCGATTTCGAAATCAATGAACGATCCAAGCAAAAGAAGCAATTATCAAACCACAGTACAAATCGCAGTCCAAAAATAACGCAAACAACGTTTGAGAAAAAAAACAACACAACACAACTTTGCAAAACACATGAAAAAGAATGAGAAGTAGCCTAAGAGAATGTCAAAGAAAGGTGGACAGATGAAGAGGATGAAGATGGAAAAGACAGAGAAGGGAGAGGAAGCAGTAGACAGTAACATTCACGTACATTCATAGTATTACAGAAATTGCTGTATTCGTATCCACACATCAAAACTCAAAGAGAGAGAG
>CM031613.1:38770105-38785105 GCA_018398815.1 Conus ventricosus
TGACCACAGCAACGTGGAAAAACATTCAACACTACACATGACAACAGCACTGTGGAAAACACACAACACTACTCATGACCACATAGCACTGTGGGAAAACACAAAAACATCTACACAATGACCACAGCACTGTGGAAAATACACACTGCATTACACATGACCACAGCACTGTGGAAAACACACACCATTACACTCTGGACCACAGCGCTGTGGAGAAAACACAGCAACATTACACATACCACTGCCACTGTGGAAACACAAAAAAAACACTTCACATGGGGACCCAGCACTGTGGAAAACACACAACTTTACACACTGACCACAGCCTGTGGGTGACAACAACATTACACATAACAAAGGTACCGTGGTAGTAACAAAAGATATTGACCCACAGCACAATGGGAAATTTCACAACACAACAAATGACCACAGCCACCATGGAAGACAAATCTTACACATTGGACTATAGTACCGTGGAAAACACACAACATTTCATAGTTGACATCGCCCTGGAAAAACACACGACAGTACTCATCGATCATAGGACCATGGAAAACACAGCACTGCACACTGTCAACCTCGGGTGATGTCGATGGAGGAAGGCTAGCGACAGCCCAAAACATCACAGCTTGCTTACAATCTCATTCATTATATCATGCATTCGTCACATCAAACACTTAGTAAAAGTCTTTTACTTTACTCACAGGTTCATAGAACGAACCTTTAATGCATATGGAATCAAACAAATAAAACATTCTCTCTTTCCTGATATTCACAAGATCATTTTGTTGTAAACATCATTAACTAACAGGGTATAAATAGATTTGTACTTTCCTGGCCAGGTGACTTAACTATTCACGAGTCACTGTCTTTTCTTTCCCTTTTTTTTTTTCTTTTCACTTCACTTTCACAAAACGGCACTAATGCTGGCATGTATTTGGATGCTGGGCTTTTCCCTGGTGCAGGTGAGTACTGTTGGCATGGCGATTGGTCTGGTCGATGAAAGTGTGCGCTGGCCAAGAGTAATGAGTCGTAACCCCCGGTTTTAGATAGAACGTGACTATCACCATCGATCTGTTTCTTCTTTCTTTTTTTTTCTTGCATTAACGCATTGCACTCTTCTCTCTCTCTCTCTCTTTAGTCTGCTTTATCAATTGGACATGGTTGCTTTTCTTTTCTTTTTTTTTCTTTCTTCTTTGATTCTTCATTAGTTAGGACTCTCTCTCTTCTCCTCATATCTACTCAGTCCTTCCTCTGCAGACTATTTATGCTTATCCCTCAACTTGGTTCTCTTCTTCCTCCCCTCATATCTCTGCTTTTTATTCCTCCTGCAAGAGCTTCCACTACGAACCTCCTCTCTCTCTCTCTTATGTTCGTTCTCCCCTCGTTATCCGTTCCTCTCCTCTCACCATGCTTCTTATTCGTTCGATCTGTCAACAATGGGCGAGTAACATTGGTCAGTATTTTTACCCCTGGAACCCTATAGTTATTAGCTCCCTCTATTCATGGATTTTCAAATCAATGTCAGTTCACGCCTACACACCTTTCTATCTGTGGTGGTCAATCGGTCATTTAATTGATTAGCTAGATTTACCCCCTCCTCACAATAACCTTACCACTTCCCTACTTACATTCTGGCGCCGTGTGGCTTAAGTCGTGGGCACTGGTCAGTGTAGATTGGCCAGATGAGTCTGAGTAGCGCTACGACTCGTTATCGCTAGACATTCGAGGCGGCGGTCAAGCTGATTGGTCCGTATAGCGGACAGACGCTCTCTGTGAAGCCTTCCCTGATGCTTTATGGCCGATCCGAAACATGGGCCGTATATGTGGCGCCCAGGAATGTTTGAGGTTAGGACTTATGTCAGTTGAAGGTGCCGGCGACGGGACCACACTTTGGTTTACGGTTGATTTTGACCGTGACAATTTCCCCCTTGCAATAGGTACTATGCACCGCATTGTCTCAAAATACAACGGTACAAAAAGACATCAACCGAATTTGCTGAACCACAGCTTACACGTGCAAGTTTGGAAATATACTTTACAACCAACGGTTTTCAAATTATAAAATATATCATTAGTGAATACCACTCCATTGAGTTATCATTGACGTGCGCTCTTGAGGTTATTTTAATCATTTTTAACGACCTCTGTGGTTATTATGCAATTCCCCATCCTGCGGTTTTGCCATATCTTCTCTTCACATTCTTATGAAAGCAAATATATTATGAATCACGATCCATGACACTTCACTGGAGGAATCTCCATCTCATTATTGCAAATAATGCATTACTACACATGCGGCCCGTATGCTCCAAGCATAATACATTCACATGAACAAGTGTCTCACAAGAAAATATGAACAAGTCTCAACAAAAATATGATCCATAGCAACTGGGAAAAATGAACCCATATACATCAAACATAACTGTAATCAACACATACTATCAACAAGCTCAGGATATGACTGACTTTCCTTGAGTTGCAGGCTTGCTAGAATACACGGATTAATATAGTCAGCTCGAAGCATTCTGTCGTCCTGGGATTGTACTGCCTCGATACCTGTTGGGCTGCAGTGACATTGCCCAACGCAGAACTTGGCTGTTTTTTCAGCTGCGCTCTTGCAGGAATTTGACAGTGAGTTTGGTGATCTGTCTTATTATCACGAACTCTTTCCCATACAAGTATATTGTGAACTCTGCACGGCACACACGATGTCTAAACTCTCCTTATCCACCGATTGCGTAACCTTCTTACACTTTGTCAACTTCCTGCTAGCTTATCTCAATGGGAACTCGACCCTTCATGCTCCTGTAAACAATACTGCACCAATCACACATGATGCATCTGTCCGCAACAAAAATGGTTTTGGACATATTGGTAGCTTCAAGATGGGACGGGAACCTTGTCTTTCCAACACCGTCTGCAGTGCTTGCTCTGCTGAGTCTGACCATTCGAATGCCGGGTTCCCTGCCCTTGACCAAAATTCACGAGAGGATCGTGATTGCAGCAAAAATTGGGACAAAATCCCCTATAGACCCAATAAAACCTAGCAGGACTCCTGACTTCTGTTTTGGTATTTGGTCTCTCTGAATTCATCATGCTTCTACACCTTTCCTCTTTCCGGTAATGTTTGTGTCGCCTCGACAAACAATCCTAGGAACTCCGGCTTCTTGGAAAACAAAACTGGCACTTTGATTGGTCTGGCTGTGAGATTGGATGTTCAACCTCTATAAAACTGCCTCCTAGCTGCATCTATGCTCCTCCATGTCTCGGATGTATCTAGAAGGTCATACAATGAATTTCACAACGCTTCCAATTCCCGTCAATAACTTCATAATTCATTCGAGAGTAGGACTGCAGGTGCGTTGACCATCCCAATAAGGGAGTACTCGCCACTGGTATTGCCCCCATTGGGTGGAGAATGCTGTGATTCCTTTGAGTCCTCACTCAGGGGCTATTTGCCAGTACCCTTGCTCAGATCTATCCTGGTGAAAACTGGCTTTGCTTGTGGCGATCTGAGCGAACAGGCTGCAATGTTGGTTATGTCCTCTGCATCGACCTTGGTGACACTGTTCAGACGTCTATAGTCGACTACAGGAATCGATGATCACCTGACTTTTTCCTCACTCTAAGACGACGGGGGCACTAACGAGATTTGGAACGGTTCAATCACCACTAGGTTCATCTTCTTTTCTTCCTCCTCATCGATCACTTGATTGTGCATATGGGATGGGTAGGCTTTCACATGTACGGGTTTCGTGATGTCAACTCCACGTACATGTCTCTAGGTGGTCCTGCTGGTTTATCAGTCAGTGGACGCCCTATTACTGTTTCTAGGAGCCCACTAACTCCTCCTGTCTCCTAAGTCTAGCCCTTCATACAGTGACACATCCTGTATGATCTTCTCCTGGAAACTCAGGCAACAAAATCTCCCTTCTTCTGCGGGGTCTACTTCACCCTAACTCTCAATTGATTGCTGCTGAGCCGATGTGATGGAGTCTCACGCTGAATGTATTTGCGGAGATATTTTGCATGGATAAGAAAAGTTTGATTTCCATTCACATCGATTCGGTATTCCTGCTTCTACCTTTTCAATGATGGTGAATGGTCCTTCCAGTGCATGCAGCAGATTGTTGTGATCGGGTTTGGGGAAGCAGTAATAGGATTGATCTCCACTGAGGATTGCCTCCTCACTTCTCTGTCAAACTGCTTCTTTGGTCGACACTAGCCTCCTGCAAACTATCCTTGCGACTTACATGTCTCCTCGAGCCTTTTGGCGTAAGTCACCACATACTGATATGTGAGTCTTTTTGACTACCTTCTTCGGACTCCTGTTCTCCGGTCATCAGCTCTTTGAGAATGCACACCGTGTCCCCGACTGTCCGCCCATACAGCAGCTACAATGGCGAAAAGCCTGTGCTTTCCTGAGGGCTTCCCTGAGGCAATCAGTGCCGATGGGATGTAGCGGTCCAATCTGCTGGCCTTTCTCACAGAGCTCTTTAGATGCCTTCAGCAATCCCGTGATTGAATCTTTCCCACCAAAGCATTGCATTGTGGTTGGTATGGGGGTGTGAGCGCTGTGTGATCCCTAGCAGACTGTGACCTCTCATCACGCCTGAAGGTGAACTGTGACCCCCTGTCACTGAGAATTTGTGCTGGCACACCCAGGCGAGAAAAGATGTCTACCAGCACTTAGCGACCTGTTGCGTATCTACGCCTTTCAATGGCAATGCTTCTGGGTATCTGGTCGCGTGTCCACGAGCGTCAACACTACCTGTTGCCCACCTTTGGAACAGGGCGCGATTGGGCAATAGATCAACAGCCACCCTCTGATAGGTGTGTCATTATAGGGGTGTTTAAGAGGTTGCTTCTCTTCACCCCTCTTGTGGCTGACTTTGACACACGTCACATGACATGCAGAAAACGTTGATGTCGCCAGTGCTCCTGGCAATGAAAGTCTTCATAGATTAGATTCGGCGTAGCTGTTTTGCTGGTTGCCGGAGATGCCCGTTATTCCGATGAGCGACTCGTTGACCACTGACAGACAGTGTCACGTAACCTGCTGGTACCTCTAACTGAGTGGATTCACCTTTACCTGTCTTCACCTGGTGAACACTCACGGTTCAAGCCGCCTTTCACAAGAAATTCTGTCTAACATCCTCTAACCTCCTGTTTCTCGACAACTTCTTGCCAACTCCCAAGACTTCACGAGAGAAGGGGTCTTGTTCCTGCGCTTGCCCTTAACTCATCTGGCGACACATCTTGCGGACTTCTTGCTGGAACGTATAAACGGTTTTATCATTCTTTTCCTCCATCTGTCCGTGTTTTGAACTGCTGCCAACTGTAGCAGTCAACAATCAGGGATCCCCTGGATCCTTTGCACCTTGAATATTTCCAATGTATCAAAAATCATGAAGGGGTTTCTCCATCACCATCGCAGACAACTGCTGTGGAAGTAAGGGGCTTAGTTTTTCTATCTTAGCATCTGGAAACTCCCTCACAGTGCCATCGATTAGAGTACAGGTCTGGATTTTGCCTCTCCTGTCAAATCACCTTTCTCGACCAGCGTTGTTCGTATACCCGCATGAACAACTGTGTCTCGTAACATTTCCACCTCATGCTGGCCAATCCACACTTCTTCATGGTAAACGAACCACTCAGCCTAGTGCCTCCATCCTGACACTGACTGATGTATAGTGATTAGCCATAGGCTTGCACTCCACCCCTCTTCAGAACTGCAATCCTTTTGGTTCCACGCAGGTCGTGTTCCCTTGACGACCCTTATCCACCTCTTTTGCAAGGTGCTGCCTTCTGGACTCATAGCGACAATCTCGCCACATGTCCCTTCTTGTGACAAAAAGAATCACCTAATGTCCTTTGGCCCTTCCTTCTGCCACACCACTGGGTTTGCAGACTTGCAGAAAACTATCCTAGGTCTCCTTGCATCTTCCTCACTGTGACTATGCACTGGTTTCTCTGCAATTTGTGCCCATACGTTGCCTCTCTATACACATCTGCGAACTTCAACAAACTCTCTTCTGTCTCTGGGGCTGTCTATCTTTCAAATGTATGTTAACTTCAGGGAGCGGTGGGGGGGGGGGGGGGTGGGCCCGAAACCCTGACTAAATATGTTATTTCATGACTAGCTCTTTCAATTCAGCGAACTCCTTCTTCGTACACTCAACTCTAAACCATTTCTCAAAATAGTGATCTAGACGTGCACCAAACTGATGTGCTACGATTCCCCCTGTTGCATATCTAGCTGAACCGAATTTCCTTTCTGAATCATTCCTTCTGTGAGTCAATCCTTTTCATCAACGATTCTTCACAGCGACGAAATCAGGGACTGTTGTTCTGACTGGTAACGCAGTGAAAATCTGTAAGGACTTACCCGTCAGTAAACGCTGACAAAATGGACTGCCTCTATTCTGGGATGGCCACCTGATGGTCGCCAAACGTTTTCAGAAACGACTGATGTTATGCATCAATCGAATGGTTCCTTCAGTGAATTTTGGCACTCTTGGTGTCGGGGGGAGCATAGCTGCGCACAGAGTCACTGGAAAGTGAACTACCTTCATCGGTGGTTCTCCTCTGTATTCTCACTTTCTCCTAACTCCAATTTGGACCTTTAGTCTTTCTGTTTCCTGCCGTTTTCCCTAGTCTTTAATCCTTTCGTTTCTGCTTCATTCTTTCTGTTTCCTGATCTCCCTTTTTAATCTTTCTGTTTCATCGCGCTCTTTAGCCTTTTCATGCTCTGCTATTTCCAATGCGACACGGCGTCTTTATCCGCAGGCGGCTCATCATTTCCATCTTTGCTGGTTTTCATCGACATGCTCTGCACTCTTCTCCCGAATATGCATAAATCACGAGCGACAGCTCACAAGATGTTCAATAGGGGTTGTTCTTTTCTTCGACATTATATTCTTATTTTTTTTTTTTCTTTTTTTTTTGAAACTAGAGTTTACTACTACGACAGCCCAAATGGTGGTTTCGACTCGAGCGACGTAATAGCACAATCCTATGACATGATAATTTTAGCTTGGGACAATCGTAGTTTGTTTTTAAGACCGCCATGCGCCTGACCCAAACTATGAGAGCGAATTATAGGCAATCTGTGCGAGATAAGTACTCTGGGCTGAAATGCCAAGCCTTGTATTAACTGTCTTGGAAGCAATGCCAAGCATAGTATTTAAATATCTTGGGAACATACAGTAAGACAACCCCTTGTCTTGGGATTACAATACTTGAATCCCACCCAGCTTCCTCTCTGAGAAGTTGAACAATTATAATAAATGGGCCAGAATATCCTGGCAGGCTCGCCAATAAATTGTCAACCTCGGGTGATGTCGATGGAGGAAGGACTAGCGCACAGCCCAAACACACTCACAGCTTGCTTACAATCTCATTCATATATCATGCATTCGTCACATCAAACCACTAGTAAAGTCTATAACTTTATACACATGTTATAGAACGAACCATCAATGCATATGGAATCAAACAAAATAAAACATTCTCTCTTTCCTGAACTTCACAAAATCATTTGTCTAAAACATCATTAACTAACCCCGGGGGTATAAATAGATTTCTACTTTACCTGGCCAGGTGATCTTAACTATTCACGAGTCACTGTCTTTTCTTTCCCTTTTTTTTTTCTTTCACTGTCACTTTCACAACACGGCACAACTGCTGGCACTGGTATTGGTCTGCTGGCGCCTGGTCAGGTGAGACTGTTGGCACTGGCGTTGGTCTGTCGATGAAAGTGGCGCTGGCCAAGTATGAGGTCGAACCCCCGGTTTAGATAGAACAGTGACTATCAACATCGATCTGTTCTCCTTTCTTTCTTCCTGCATTAACGCATTGCACTCTCTCTCTCTCTCTTCTTCAGTCTGCTCTTATCAAATGGACATGGTTGCTTTTCTTTTCTTTTTTTTTCTTTCTTTTTCTTCTCATTAGTTAGCGACTCTCTCTCTCTCTCCACATCTCTCCTCAGTCCTTCCTCTGCAGACTATCTCATGCTAATCCTCAACTTGTTCTCTTCTCTCCTCCCCTCATCTCTCTGCTTTTCTCTCCTCCTGCAGAGCTTCCACTCCGAACCTTCTCTCTCTCTCTCCTGTTCGTTCTCCCCCTCGTTCTCCCGTTCTCTCACTCTCACATGCTTCTTATTCGTTCCGATCTGTCCAACAAGGGCGAGTACCATTGGTCAGTATTTTTACCCCCTGACACCCGAAGTTAGCTCCCTCTAATTCCATTGGATATTCAAATCATGACAGTCACGCCTACACACCTTTCTCTCTGTGGTGGTCAATCGGTCATTTAATTGATTAGCTAGATTTCACCCCCACCACACACTACCTTCCCCCCTTCCCTACTTAACTGGCGCCGTGTGGCTTAAGTCGTGGGCACTGGTCAGTGTAAATTGGCCAGATGAGTCTGAGTAGGCGCTACGACTCGTCTCGCTAGACATCGAGGCGTCGGTCAAAGCTGATTAGTCCGTCTAGCCGGACAGACCGTCTCTGTGAAGCCTCTCCCCTATGCTTAATTGGCCGGATCCGAACCATGGGCCCGTCTATGTGGCGCCCAGAATGTTTGAGTTAGGACTTATGTCCAGTTGAAGTGGCCGGCGACGGACCACACTTTGGTTGTGTTGAATTTTGACCGTGACACACACTGACCACAGCACACAAAAAAAGGGGGGGGGGGAAACACACGACATTACTCACTGACCGCAGCACCACGAGAAACACACAACACTAGACACTGTCCACATAGCACCAAGGAAAAAAAAACCACGACACTACAAACTGACCACAAAGATTCATAAAAAACACACGACACTACACACACACACACACGCACACACACACACACACACACACACACACACACACACACACCACACACACACACACACACCTGACCATTGAAGCCGAGTGAAGCACCTTGTACGATCTCCTCCCACTCACAGCCAAACAGCCACAGTATCGAGCCAGCAGGGAGCATCATGGTTGTGTCATGACAACCCACAATATTTTCATTAAACCACAATCTGAAGTCACGATGATGATGTAAATCCGTGTTGTCACGTCACTGAATGTGCGTTGGATGAGATAAGATCTCAGGCTGGGAATTGATCACAATGACGTCAGCTAGGGAGCATTATGCAAAGTAACATCACAGTTTGGGATCGTATGTATCCGTGACTTCACGCCTCCAAAGAAGAAGTGTGTCAAGGGCACTGTCACCTGGCGGAAATCGCGCGGGAACCAATGTCACCAGAGCAGGATTACGTCAAAATCACTGTCACCAAATATCGATGACGTAAACATCACTGTCACCAAATATCGATGACGAAGAATTACTGTTATCACATAACAATAACGTAAAATTACTGTCACCACATGACGATGACGTAAAAATCACTGTCACCTAATATCGATGACGAAGAATTACTGTTATCACATGACAGTAACGTAAAATTACTGTCACCACATGACGATAACGTAAAAATCACTATCAATAAATGAGCATTTAAAAAGAAAATCACTTTCACAACCTGAGGATGACGTAACGACCACTGTCACCAAATGAGGATGACGTAAAAAGTCACTCTCACAAAATGAGGATTACACTAAAATCACTCACCAAATGAGAATTACATTTTTTAAAATCACTTTCGGCAATCACTGCCAACAAATGAAGTGTACGTAAAAATCAAATGACCAAATGAGGATGACATAAAATCACGAGTCACCACATGAGAATGACGTAAGAACTGGCTATCATCACCGCAATAGAGATTACGCCCTCGTGAAATCGCTCTGTTCACCACTGAAGGTAGAGAAGCAGAGAGAGAGAGAGAGAGAGAGAGAGAGAGAGAGAGAGAGAGAGAGAGAGAGAGGAGAGAGAGAGAGAGAGAGAGAGAGAGAGAGAGAGAGAAGGAGAGAGAGAAGAGAGAGAGAAGCGACGGGGCTGAGAGGCTTGGGCTGAGTTAGTGCTGAGGCCGACTGGGGGGAAGCTCCCTCCTTCTAGATCCACAGGGAGGACGGCCCGTGCTATGTCGCCGTTTGCATGACTGTGCAAAGAGCGTTATTCAGACGGCCACCCGTCTTTTCACCGGAACACAATGCCCCACGGAAAGAGGAGTAGCGAACAGGACCATTGTGCCTCTCCGCCCGAGCCCCGCCGCCACCAACAGAAAGATCCAGGCGCCTTTTCACTCCCTCCCTGTCCTCCTCTCTTCTCGATCTCCACCTCCCCCCCCCCCCCCCCCCCGCCCCCCCTCTCTCTCTTTCTGTTCTTTCTTTTGAGTCCTCCAGTCAGTATCACTCGCGCGTTTGCGCTTCCATTGGAAGGGGGGTGGGGGGGGGAGGGTTGGGGGGAGGGGGGGGGGGAGAAAGCACCAGCCGGGTCCTATTGTGCCCGAGAAGAATGCCCTCTCTTCTTTAAAAGTCAGTTGACAGAGCAGGAGAGAAGGGGCTCCCTTTCACCGCCCGACAATGAAGCGTGTTTCTAAATATGTTGTACATATCGCAAATGAACTAAGCTGGCGCCCGGGCCCCGCTTTTCTTTTTCTGTTTTTTTTTTTCTTTCTTTTTTTTTTTCTTTTTTTTTTCTTTTTGGCTTTCTCCTTCCTTTTCCTGTTCTTTTTTTTTCTTTCTTGGTTGCTTTTCTCCCTGTCACATGCTCTTTCTCACCCCTCCCCCCCCCGCCCCCCCCCCCTCGCTCTCTCTCCTTCCATCTGTGTGTGTGTGTGTGTGTGTGTGTGTGGTGTGTGTGTGTGTGTGCGTGCGTGCGTGCGTGCGTGTGTGTGTGTGTGTGTGTGTGTGTGTGTGTGTGTGTGTGTGTGTGTGTGTGTGTGTGTGTGTGCCTGTCTGTCTGTATATCTGTATGTCTCTGTCTTTATCTCTGTTTCTGTCTGTCTGTCTGTCTGTCTGTCTCTCTCTCTCTCTCTCTCTCTCTCTCTCTCTCCTCTCTCTCTCTCTCTCTCTCTCTCTTGTCCCTGTTTCTGTTTCTGTCTGTCTGTCTGTCTGTCTGTCTGTCTCTCTCTCTCTCTCTCTCTCTCTCTCTCTCTCTCTCTCTCTGTGTGTCCCTGTCTGTTTGTCTGTCTCTTTCTTTCTCTCTCTGCGGCTCTTTTCTCTGTCTGTCTGTCTGTCTGTCTGTCTGTCTGTCTCTTTGCCTGTGTGTCTATGTGTCTGTCTGTCTCTGTCTTTCTCTCGGTGTTGGTCTCTCGGTCTATCTTGGTCTTTCTCTCTCTCTCTCTCTCTCTCTCTCTCTCTCTCTCTCTCTCTCTCTCTCTCTCTCTCTCTGTCTGTCTGTCTGTCTCTCCCCTCTCCCCCTTCCTGCACCACTCTCCCTCTCTCTCTCCCTCTCCCCTTTCTCTCCTTCCCTCCTCTCTCTATCTCTTCTCCCCCCCCCCCCCCCCCCCCCCCCCTCCTCTTTCTCTCGCTCTCCCCAGTGCCCCTACGGAAAATGGGCGTATAATAGCGGGAAGAAGTCAATAGAACGACAGTTTCTCCGCAATCCGTGGCGCGTCGGTACGTTAGCATGTGAAAGCGGCATGACAGCGGAAAGCGCCCCACAGACAAGAGGCGACCAGAAAAAGGCCTTTTGAATGCCTGGCTGGCTGACGTGACCTACGAGCGACAGCTAGGCTACACTTAGCCAGCCTCCCCGGGGATGGTATGACAAAGATTGGCAAGGACTCGGGACCGCTTGTTGGCGGTGGTGTTGTTGTGTGTGGTGGTGGCGGTGGCTGTCACGGGATTCACAAGGCAAAAAGGGATTTATTTAGCTGTGCGGTGCTGAGTTTGTCCCGGGGGGGGCTAGGTGGGGTGGGTGGGTCATTTGGTTTGGCGACGATGAAGCAAGGCTTTAAAAAGGGCTGCACGTTGATGCGTCAGAGATAGGAGGACCTGTGGGTAGTGGGGGGGAGGGGGGGGGACTCGGAAGAATCTCCCGGGAGATTCTGGAATGAAGGACCCTTAACTCTGAACCCTAACCCTTACGAACGCTAACTACACCATTTCCTCAAACCCCGAACCTAATCTGCAATTCTGGAATGAAGGACCCTAACTCTGAACTCTAACCCTAATCAACGCTAACTAATCCGTAACCCCCAACCCCTAACCTAACCTGATTTAACATTGACCTGTTTCTAACTGTACAAAACCTTAGTAAAAACTTTTATCGACAGATAGTGCTTGCGATGTAGGGGCAGTGGAGTTGTCCTCTCTTTTCTCCGTCTGTAAAGGAAAGGATGTCCAAAAACATGAGCGCATGCGTCGACCTTGTCACGTGCGAGGTGTGCGTGAGCATGGGTGTGCTTGCTTGCTTTAGTGCACGTGGAGAAACGTTATGTGACATGTGTGGTGAAACATGTGTTATTTCACCTATGTCCTGTACTAAAAAAAAAAATGGAAAGCAGGATATGAACTTTTGTTTGCTGTGTTGTTTGTATGGTTTGTAAGCTTGACAACAGAGGTCTAGGAGCATGCCGTTTGATAATGACGGTGATAATTATTATGATAATGATGATGCTGTTTCTCTTCTTCTGTCGCTGCTGCTGCTGCTGCTACTGCTGTTGCTGCTGTGCTGGTCCTGCTGTTGCTGCTTCTGCTGTTGTTGCTGCCGCCGCTGATGATGATTATAACGATGAAGATGAAGATGATGATGATGATGATGATGATGATGATGATGATGATGATGATAACGACGACAATGATGATGATGATGATGATGATGATGATGATGATGATGATGATGATGATGATGATCCAGTTATGAGCTGAAACTAGATGTCCATCAGAAGAGGAATAAGAATATGTGAACGACAAATGCGAGGGTGAGGAGAGATGGAGTCGGGGAAGGGAGGGGAGGCGCAGGATTGGCCGGGGCTGACGATATGCAAGAACAAGAGTGGGTGTGTGTGTGGGGGGGGGGGGGGGGGGGGAGGGAGCGGTATGTAAGCACAAATTACTGGCACGTCTTTACAAATGCGTTTTATGCAGAAGCAGCCAAACTGTCACACCCAGCACCACGACCACCTGCAACTTGAAAAAAATCTAACATTCACCGCAGAACACAAGCTACTTGTTCTTCATCTTGTTCTTAAAAAGATTGTTAAATATCGGAGGAAAAAGGGAGGGGGGGGGGGAGAGAAAGATATGCCCCTTGCCCCTGTCCCCCATTACCAAGGTCAGCGGGAAGGTGGGGGGGGGGGGTCGGGAAGGGGAAGGAGGTTCAGCTGCCCCTTGGTTCTCTCCCCCTCCCTCCCCCCACCCTTTATTTCCTCCCCATTCCTATACTACTGATCGCAACTTTGCACGTTCTTTCGCGACATATTCGGGGCGTCAAATCCACACCCGGGAAACACAGACAACGAGAAGCGGATGAAAAACCACCACTATACTCTAAGGTTCAAGTCTTTCCATACGTGCCTATGGTGAATCGCATGTGTGGCGGTGGCGCCTCACGAGGGGGCGACAGTCATGTGCATGAGTTCTGTCTTTTAGGATCTCAAAGCTTATTGGACTTACGCATCTTCTATGTTTACTGTATGTTTATTGTAACTCTGTTTGTTGTTGTTGTTGTTGTTGTTGCCTTGTTTAATATCAAATGTTTAGTATTCTTTTAAACACACAAAACTTACGTCTTAATATTGTCGAAGGTCCTGGGATATATGTATGCAGGTTGAGTGATGTGAGGGCAGCGCAAGGTCGTTTTGTTTTAAGAGAATTGTTCATTGATTATTTCATGTACTGTCCCCTGTTGAGTGTATTCAAACTGTTACACCTGGTCTGAATTTCTTGGTTTTGAGATAATAATAAAGTGATTTTGACTTTTGACTGGGACTTTGACTGGACTTGACTTGACAAGAGCCCGTGCGGAAGGCATGAGAAGACTTCTGACTGAAGGGGCTTCCAGACCACGCCTTCAGTTCTGTCAGTTGATGAGGCTGACCACGGAATCACCGGGAACTGACGTAGTTCATCGTTAGTATGATTGTCCGCAGACATGCTGCTGTTCTGTCACCCATCCTTAGTATGATTGTCAGCACACATGCTGCTGTACTGTCTCCCATCCTTAGTATGATTGTCAGCACACATGCTGCTGTACTGTCTCCCATCCTTAGTATGATTGTCAGCACACATGCTGCTGTACTGTCTCCCATCCTTAGTATGATTGTCCGCACACATGCTGCTGTACTGTCTCCCATCCTTAGTGTGATTGTCAGCACACATGCTGCTGTACTGTCTCCCATCCTTAGTATGATTGTCAGCACACATGCTGCTGTACTGTCTCCCATCCTTAGTATGATTGTCCGCAGACATGCTGCTGTTCTGTCACCCATCCTTAGTATGATTGTCAGCACACATGCTGCTGTACTGTCTCCCATCCTTAGTATGATTGTCAGCACACATGCTGCTGTGCTGTCCCCATCCTTAGTATGATTGTCCGCAGACATGCTGCTGTACTGTCTCCCATCCTTAGTATGATTGTCCACAGACATGCTGCTGTACTGTCTCCCATCCTTAGTATGATTGTCAGCACACATGCTGCTGTACTGTCTCCCATCCTTAGTATGATTTTTCGCAGACATGCTGCTGTACTGTCAGATATGCTGCTGTACTGTCTCCCATCCTTAGTATGATTGTCAGCACACATGCTGCTGTACTGTCTCCCATCCTTAGTATGATTGTTCGCAGACATGCTGCTGTACTGTCAGACATGCTGCTGTACTGTCTCCCATCCTTCGCTTCTTCTCAAGCCTTGAAATGGCCTCCACAATCGGCTGGTCTAGAAACAACTTGTGATTTGTCTGTTTCTTTCGTTCGGCAAAACAATATTGTTTTCTTTTCAGTTTATTTCAGTTTCCGCCTGAAGTCCACCTTACCTGTGAAAGCAGGCATTGTAACTCTTCCCCAGCAGCCTCCTTCTTAGTTTTCATTGTCTTGAATGTTGTTTGTTTGTTTGTTTTGCTGGAAGAAGACCAAGGAG
>CM031613.1:38795540-38798040 GCA_018398815.1 Conus ventricosus
GAGGATGAGGTGGGGTGAAGGCTGGGGTGAAGATGAGGTGGGGTGAAGGCGGGGGGTGAGGATGAGGTGGGGTGGAGGCTGGGGGAGGATGAGGTGGGGTGAAGGCTGGGGGTGAGGATGAGGTAGGGTGACGGCTGGGGGTGAGGATGAGGTGGGGTGAAGGCTGGGGGTGAGGATGAGGTGGGGTGAAGGCTGGGGGTGAGGATGAGGTGGGGTGAAGGCTGGGGGTGAGGATGAGGTGGGGTGAAGGCTGCGGGTGAGGATGAGGTGGGGTGAAGGCTGGGGTGAGGATGAGGTGGGGTGAAGGCTGGGGGTGAGGATGAGGTGGGTGGAGGCTGGGGGTGAGGATGAGGTGGGGTGAAGGCTGGGGGTGAGGATGAGGTGGGGTGGAGGCTGGGGGTGAGGATGAGGTGGGGTGAAGGCTGGGGGTGAGGATGAGGTGGGGTGATGGCTGGGGGTGAGGATAAGGTTGGGTGAAGGCTGGGGGGGAAGGAAGGATGAGGTGGGGTGAAGGCTGGGGGTGAGGATGAGGTGGGGTGAAGGCTGGGGGTGAGAATGAGGTGGGCTGAAGGCTGGGGGTGAGGATGAGGTGGGGTGAAGGCTGGGGGTGAGGATGAGGTGGGGTGACGGCTGCGGGTGAGGATAAGGTGGGGTGGAGGCTTGGGGAGAGGATGAGGTGGGGTGAAGGCTGGGAGCGAGGATGAGGTGGGGTGGAGGCTGGGGTGAGGATGAGGTGGGGTGAAGGCTGGGGGTGAGGATGAGGTGGGGTGAAGGCTGGGGGTGAGGATGAGGTGGGGTGAAGGCTTGGGAAGAGGATGAGGTGGGGTGAAGGCTGGGGGTGAGGATGAGGTGGGGGAAGGCTTGGGGTGAGGATGAGGTGGGGTGGAGGCTGGGGGTGAGGATGAGGTGGGGTGAAGGCTGGGGGTGAGGATGAGGTGGGCGGAAGGCTGGGGGTGAGGATGAGGTGGGCTGAAGGCTGGGGGTGAGGGTTTGGAAGAAAATCCAAAAAGCTGCAATCATGAATATGTGTTCCTGTTACTTGTCCACTTCTGAGTGTTTCCTCTCAACCTTTCGCGTTTTGGCGTCTTTTATACTCCCCCTCCCCACCCCCACCCGTCTCTTTCTCTCTCTGTCTCTCTTTGCCTCTGTCTCTGTCTCTCTCCCTCCCTCCCTCCCTCCCTCCCTCCCTCCCTCCCTCCTCTCTCTCTCTCTCTCTCTCTCTCTCTCTCTCAGTGCAGATTCCGTTATCCACACTTTATAGTCTTCTGTGTCTTTACTGCCGTGATCGTTTCCCATAAAGGAGTTCCGTTCTATATAAAGATGTACAGACGAATATTGATAGAGGAGAGAGAGAGATAGAGAGAGAGAGAGGAAGAGAGAGAGAGAGAGAGAGAGAGGAGAGAGAGAGAGAGAGAGAGAGGAGAGGAGACAGGCAGACAGACAGACAGACAAACGGACAGAGACAAAGAAAGACAGATACAGACAGACAGACGGACAGAGCGAGAGAAGGAGAGAGAGAGAGAGAGACAGACAGACAGACAGACAGACAGAGAGACAGACAGACAGAGACAGAGACAGAGAGACAGACAGAGACAGAGACAGAGACAGAGAGACAGATAGAGAGACAGAGACAAACAGATACAGTGAAAGAGACACAAAAAAAGGAATGAGAAACATCTTTTGTGCCGCATTTTGTGAGACCAGAAAAAAAGACAAAGAGAAAGACACAATGCTGTCCCATTGAGCAATAACAGCAGACCACCCATCAGCATTGTGTTCACAGGAGAGGACATGAAATGTTAACACACATTGTGATCAATGACCATACGCTATACAGAGTCACAGCAAGGCAACTGTGGGAGATTCGGTGACACACGTAGTGCTCTGTCTGTCTGTCTGTCTATTTGTCTCTCTGTCTGTCAGTCTGTCCGCCTCTCTCCCCTCACACCCTCTCTCTCTCGCTCCCTCTCTCTCTTTCTCTCTCTCTCTCTCCTCTCTCTCTCTCTCTCTCTCTCTCTCTCTCTCTCTCTCTCTCTCAGAAACAGTGCCTGTTGTCCACACTTTAAGGAGTTTAATGACTTTAATGCTGTGCTTTTTTTCCTCTAAAAACGGTATCCGTTTGATATATAGATGTATAGGCAAATATTGGTCTGAGAGAGAGACAGAGAGAGAGGGAGAGACAGAGGGAGAGAGCGAGAGAGAGAGGAGAGAGAGAGAGAGAGGAGAGATGAGAGAGAGAGAGAGAGAGAGAGAGAGACAGACAGACAGACAGACAGACAGACAGACAGACAAACAAATAGACAAAGAACGAGACAGAAACAGACAGACAGACAGTTAGAGACAGAGACAAAAGAGACAGATTGTCAGACAGACAGACAGACAGACAATGAGAGAGACAAAAAAGGAATGAGAAATACATCTTTGTGCTGCATTTTGTGTGTGACCAGAAAAAAAGAAGACAAAGAGAAAAAACACAATGCTGTCCCATTGAGCAGTAACA
>CM031613.1:38804871-38824871 GCA_018398815.1 Conus ventricosus
AGAGGCTGCTCAGAGATGGGCTTCGCAATGACCGCTGCTCACTCGTCTGTCTGCACTCCACACGGTATTGCTGATTGGCCTCTCCCTCGGCCCAGTCTCCCCTCTCTATCCCACAGCCCCATCCATCCTCTCTCTCTGTCTGTCTCCGTCTCTCTTTCTGCCTGTCTCTCTGTCTGTCTCTCCGTCTGTCTGTCTGACTGTCTGTCTGTCTGTCTGTCTGTCTCTCTCTCTCTCTCTCTCTCTCTCTCTCTCTCTCTCTCTCTCTCTCTCTGTGCGCTATTTGCTGTCGGTTATTTTCATTTGTTCATGCGATTGTTTTTGTGTAGTTGCAAGTCATTTCAATCATTAAAGCGACGTGTTTTGTCTTCAGTACAATTTCTCGCCTTTTAAGAGGTTTCACTCCATCCTTACCCACCCTAACTCTCTCATAAACACACATCCCGAACCGCCTCACCTGCAATCTGCCCTTTTAGATTTTTTTTCCAGTCACTAACAGTCCATTCTGCAAAACCAGAAGACCATGTAATGATGGTGGAGTCACTTACATTCTATTTTGCAGAGTTTCTGATGATCAAGAGCACGTAGGACACAGGCTATACAACGCCGGTCCAGGGCAAAGCAACGACTTGTTCCAGAGCCAGACAGAAGACAACATCCTTTGAAATGGAGATATTTATCAACAGTCACACATGCAACTCCACATATCCTGGGAGAAAGGCAGACGACAGTCCGTGCGGTGTTGAAGGAATTCAGACTGAGGATATTAAAGGACTAAAACTGTTTCTTCTTCGCGACAATGTACGTGGATGATGACAGTGATCTAGCGCTGCCATTGTTGAAGACTGCAGTGAATGTCCGATTCTTGTGGTGAATCGCCGCATGGGGGAATGCAAAGCAGGGCAGTGGTAGTTAGGAAATGTGAACGACATGTGGGTCAAAGTTGCACTCGTTCATAACACTAGACTGTAACAGTCTATGATTTCCATGGGACTCACAGTGCATAAACACTAGGAAAAGAGGAAGGGGAGGATGGGGATACGGGCTAAGTGATTCAAAAGAATCTCGTGAACAATACCATCGCTGTTGAACATGAAATGAGGCAGGGAACAGTAAAAAATAGACAATAAACAAGTAGGGTAAGTCTTGCTCCCATAAGGAAACCTAACTCAGAGTAACTTAACTTTTATTCAAGACAAAGTATTCAAGTCTTGAATAAAAGTTACTCTGAGTTAAGTTTTCTTATGGGTGCAAGACTTACCCTACTTGTTTATTGTTTAATACCATCGCTGTCTCACCGCCAGCCGTAGATGATTGAAGTGCCGTGACACAAGCTCGGGCAACAGGGACTCTCCCAACATCTTTTCGCCTGTCATCCACGAGGTAAGTGTTGGTTTGACCAGTCTAGTTCCTCACGCTCCGCATCCAGAACGTCTTCAGTCTGCTTCTCTAACATTGACCCTCTACATTTTGCTGCAGAAGATTCTTGACGAGGACGTTTGGACATATTCAGGCCGGTAAGGCCAAGGACGACGATATAAAGAGGAGAGGCTGTTGATTATCTGGTGACCTCAGACGCTCCGTCCTCTACCCTGAACGTCTGCCTGAAGTGAGTGCGGACGTTCAACTTCGAATAACCAACCACCGTGCATCCGTAAGCCCAGGATAGTGTGTCGTGACTGATGTGATGGACACTGTGGCAACCTCCTATCTTTCTACGGTCGGTCTCTGCTCGAGAGTAACTGCTCCGTAGTCGTGTTCCCAGCCGCCCAGGGTTTGAAGGGCAAAAATCAAAACGAAAAGAGTGAACACTGTTGAGTTTATATCTATACTGGCCACATTTTATCTCATCTAGGCCTGAACCCCTGCGCGAAATGAATGCAGAAATAAACGGGTTCATGTCTGGGTGAATAAATGTACGAATAAAAAGAATAAATCAACGGACGCTTCGGATTCCATTTCGGCAAGCTGAGAAGCTTTCTCCTGAACTTTGGGGCGTGAAGACGGGCGGGGCGGTCTTGGACAAAGTCAACATAATCACGGCATGGCATAGAATGTAGGCCCTAAAAGCAGCTCGGAGATGATCAGAAGAGCCGTTGTCAGACGGACTCACTGCTTCCATCCCTTCCCATTCCAACTCCCCCCTCCCTTCACCCACACCCCCTTCCCCCACTTCTCAGCCCCCCAACTCCGCTCAGCTATTCAGCACTCCCGACTCTTTTCAACGGGCACCTCACCGCTCCATTCAAGCCTGTAAAATATGATCGCAGACATTTGTATGGCGCTGGCCAAATCTTCTCCCTTCTCTCGCCCTGCCTCCTTTGTGAGCCTGTTTGAGGTGCTGAAAACGCAAGGCTCCGATCCTAACCAAGGCTGCCCGCCCGTTTCAATACGTTCATAAGCGCGCCGTTTCAAAAGCCGATACGGAGGGAGGGGGAAAAAGTCACAAAAGCCGACTCCATTACGTGGACATTGAAGCCCGCGAGAGCTGAATGGCGCGCATATTTGCGCCAAGTAAGGATAAATATTTGACTGCCGCGACTTCGCCGTTGAAGTTGACGGCGCGCATTGATACGCTCACGTGCTGCGCGCACGCCTTGACGCGGAAGGCGACACTGTCCTGCAAAGGAGTGGAGCGACCGAAGAGAGAGAAAAAAAAGAGAGAGAGAGAGAGCTCTTGGAAGCGTAATCATAATGCGAATGAGAGAGAGAGAGAGAGAGAGAGAGAGAGAGAGAGAGAGAGAGAGAGAGAGAGAGAGAGATTCTGGTTTATTTTCAAAGCACTAGCCAAAGACCACCCGAATAGAAAGATGTGGGTGAGAGAGAGAGAGAGAAAGAGAGAGAGAGAGAGAGAGAGAGAGAGAGGAGAGAGAGAGAGAGAGAGAGAGAGAGAGAGAGAGAGAGAGAGTCTCTTTATTCCCAAGGGTAACAGAAAAACAAGAAGATGTTTTTCATATGCCCCCTGTCCCTTCAGGGACTAAAGATACTACCGTATTGACAATGTTACACAATATGAAACTGATAAGAAAACACTGAGAGAGAGAGAGGAGAGAGAGAGAGAGAGAGAGGAGAGAGAGAGGAGAGGAGAGAGAGAGTGAGAGAGAGAGGGCTGTGGATGCAAGACACCGCAGACGGAAAAGAGCCTGAAGAACTGAAACCTTTTAGAACTGACCATCCCATTTTTTTTTCTACTTCATGGTGAATTCGAGAGCCCGATTCATCGAGGAGTTGATTCCGCGTCTCAACTCAATTTTTATTTCCTATCGATTCAAACCTCATCAAAATCACTTAATACGTTGACGTGCCATTTGATTCTTGCAGATGCTCAAGACTGACTGAAATGCGGCCCCTGTCAAGTCATAACCCAAGCTGAAAAGCTGTTGAAGAGTGAGTTCACTAGAATAAGATGCCACTACTTTGACTGGTTTTCGTGATCATTATTCCAAGCATCACACTTCAAACATCGTCATATACGGATCTAGTGTTTCGACCACACTCATTTACATTAACACTCGTTGAACAAAACACAAAGATCGAAACGAAGCTAACATCATAAGGAAGCGTAATCCTTGGGTGTGTTATAAAGGGAAAAGAACTTGGTGTACTCCCAGTTTCTAAAGTATTGCTGTCTTGAAGACGACACCAGCAACTGGCTGAAGACTAATAACATGGAATGTCCCGGCGACTAACGAGCCGTGGGACTGGCACATCATGCACATGAGCGAGTGTTCCTGCCGCTGTCAGAATGTTCATCTCACTGTCAGCGGTGGCGTGGTGGTAAGCGTCACGGACTCCTGGCTGGGAGGTCGATTCCCATCAGAGCCTGTTACTAAGTGGGTTTTTTTTTCTGTACCAACCGAATCCTACACAGAGCTGAGTTTGCCATTAGCTCATTTGGGAACACTGAAACCACACAGTCGGGTGTCGAGTTTCAAATGATAATGTCTCCGAGAGAGCTGCTCAGATTTTTTTTTTTAACCAGCCCCGCATGTTTCGGTACCTTTCAGCATTGGTTGACGCAGGGATATATTATGAAAATAAGCGTAGATTACAGTCCTCGTATGCAGCCTCAGCCCAGAATGCCGCTCCTTAGCATCATCTTCATCATCCATATCATAATCGATGAGGGGGAAAAAAAAGCCTCAAATTCTCTGATCTTTCAAGTCCTGCGCTAATGTAACTTCAGTTCCCATATCATCTCCTCGGCAATGCCCTTGATTTGGTTCCGTAGGTGTCACCGGTATCGGCACGTTCCTGCAGATTGTCGTTGGACGTCTGTGGTGGCGCCTTCCAAAGACTGAGCTCATTGAGGCCGGATCCACGACGAAGCCAATATTGTCATTAGTAGGGGGACTTAATCTGTGGTGTCATGAGAGTGCGTTGGATCAGAACAGGCACTCTGAACACCATCGGAGAGACTCGGCAGCGGTGCAAGGATATCTTCTGGTGGGTTGTTGCCGCATGACGATTTGGCACTGGCTGCTTCCCCTGGATCGCTTGTGCCGGGCTGTGACGGGACAAGTCAGGATGTGGCTGTGGACGGGGAGGTAGGAGTGGCGTGGGGGTGATGCCACGGAGAAGGCATGAAGATGAGACAAAACAAAATCATCGCAAAATGTTTGTGGGTGATGGGTGATGTTTAGCAGCGTCCATGTGTTTTGCACGTATCTTGGTTCATCTGGGTGTTTTTGTATTTCAATATTCCACTCTATGTGAAGGCAGAGGACGGAATATCTAACGTGTGTATTTTTCTGATCTGCATTCGCTTAGAAGAAGGGCACTCAGCCAAAAACAGGTTAGCAGATACGTTTATCCCGGAAAATGCCGTTAACATTCTCTCTCTCTGTGTCTCTGTCTCTTTCTCACTCACTCATTCACTCTCTCTCTCTCTCTCTCTCTCTCTCTCTCTATCTCTCTCTCTCTCTCTCTCTCTCTCTCTCTCTTTCTCTCTCTCTCTCGCTCGCTCGCTCGCTCGCTCTTTCGTTTTCTGTTTTCTTGACTTATTGTCTGTGTCATCACACAGACATTACTTCCATGCCAATTATTTCGGCTCCGTGTACATAGCCACACCCCGGTTTATCCTGTCTTACCCCCTTGCACCTACAAGTCCACAGAGAACTGTCAAATTTAACATGTCATGTGGCGATCCACCCGAAGAGATATTGCACAGCTACGGAGAAGCTTGGTGGTGTTCAGTGCTGCCTCTTCTGATTCAACATGCAGGACACCTCCTACTACGCCCCCTACCGACGACAGTACTCGGAGCAGCGTGAGTGAACATTCCTTGCCGGGGAGCACCACCACATCCGTCCAGCGAGAGTCCCCATGAACTTGCCGATACAGACGGCATCGACACGAACTCAACAAGGGCATTTAAGGTAAACAGAAAATCAAAACTGAGGTCGCTAAAAGAACAGGGCATGAAGGGACATAGGCTGTTTTTCTTTTTTTTTCTCTTCAAAACACGTGGATCAATAAGTAGGAAGGTCACGAAATGGATTCTAGTCATACACTAGAAGACAAAGGCGTGCTCTACGAGTCAACCAGGTCCGAGAGATGTAAATATTTTAACTACTGGAACACTTCAGACACACCTTTCCAGAGTGGATGGAACACGGTAGTGTGGTTTTGGCCATCTATTTGAGCACATAACACTTTCAACTCTTTTGGTAGCATCCAACTGTGGCGGAACCAAAGAAAAAAACCACAAATAAATGCCTCTGACAGGAACTGAACCAGCGACCTCCTGCCCGCAAATCTGGGACACTAGTCACAGCACCCTAATGCTGATGTCATTTCACATTTCAATCATCAGCTGGTGCCTGGGTTCCAACTCAAGAACCCTCAGATGGTGTGACTTCAGTACTGCAAACATCCAGCTATCGCACATGTGGAGAATGACTTCAGAAAATAAAGGTACTGGGCTGTAAATTTCAGCAGCAGGAAATCTTCTGGTACTGTTGAATCGCCTTCGTTGATGGGTTAAGCAGCAGCAGCAGCAGCTGCTGCGTCGATCTAAAAAGATCTGGACCTGTTCACAAAGATTCCAGACAGAGGCAGATCGGTAGTTTTGACGTTATATAGAGGTGGACTTCCATGGCAAAGCCAAAACAAAAAGTTACATTGTTCTGGAAGATCCAGCTGAAACTTTTCCAGACCGGAAAAGCAGACATTCAGAACGTTTCACGTATGTAACGATGGGAACTGAGATCTCTTGTTTTGGCATGAACGACAATCCCTCATGGTCAATGCCATTTGCTCAGCACGGTCAAAGGGCTTTCAACAGGGGGACAGAACTCTGCGTTGGTGTGCTGTTTGGTAACTCGGGTTGATGTCATTTGCTCAGCACAGTCAAAGGGCTTTCAACAGGGGGACAGAACTCTGCGTTGGTGTGCTGTTTGGTAACTCGGGTTGATGTCATTTGCTCGGCACAGTCAAAGGGCTTTCAACAGGGGGACAGAACTCTGCGTTGGTGTGCTGTTTGGTAACTCGGGTTGATGTCATTTGCTCGGCACAGTCAAAGGCTTTCACAGGGGACAGAACTCTGCGTTGGTGTGCTGTTGTAACTCGGGTGATGTCATTTGCTCGGCACTGCGGAAGGTTTAAACACGGGCAACATTCTGCGATGGTGTGCTGTGTGGTGACGTCTTTTATGTTCCGGTTATTAATGTGTGATAGGCTTTATTTCAGAAATGATTTGAATACGTTGTACAAATCTTAATGAAAGAGATGAGGGGCATATCACCGTTCTAAGACTTGCGTTTTCTTGTGTGCAAGTCTGTGTGGAGAACTTTAAAAAGAATGGACAATATAAACCCTCTCTTTCTCTCTCTCTCTCTCTCTCTCTCTCTCTCTCTCTCTCTCTCTCTCTCTCTCTCTCTCTCTCTCTCTCTCTCTTAGTCGCGCGCGCACCAACACACACACACAAACGCACACACACACACACACACACACGCACGCACACACACATATACATATATATGTATACTCTTTCTCACTCTCACTCTCTCTCCCTCCTTTTCCTTCTTTCCACACACACACACACACACACACACACACACACACACACACACACACACACACACACACACACACACCACACCACACACACACACACACACACATGCATGCATGCGTGAATGTACGCACGCACATCCGAACCCACACATAAACGCACGCACCACCACGCACACGCGCACGCACACACACACACACACACACACACACACACACACACACACACACACACACACACGCACGCACACTCACACACACACACACACACCACACACACACACACACACACACACACACGTGCGCGCGCGGGCGCGCGCGCCTTCTGATGCATGCATACAAATATCCATACACTCGTATGGATATCTATCTATCTATCTATATCTTTTTGTTTCCTAACGTTGTCTAAGCTTCCGAAAACGAAGTACTTATTCCCGGTAATTGTTTTCATCTACTATTCATAGTATCTACTTCAAATATTCCCTCTCCAAAACAGTTTCCCTCCCACATTATAACAGCGCGGAATAATACATGGAATAGATATTGGTGAGCAGAATCATTAGATTATTTTGGAGTGATAGTGAAATCAGTATCAGCACAGTCATCAATGTGTAGAGAAAATAACAAAGGTTATGAGACAATACCTTGAGGAAGTCAATGGAACACATCAGTCAGCGTACTATGAAAGGACACAGATTCATTCCACCCCCACCCCCAAACGCTCATGATTCACAGAACAGTTTGAGGACGTCTTAGGTCCTGAGTTTCATGACCGTCAGATGAGGCTGAACGTTGCTGAATGCGGAGGCGAAATCAACGAATAAGGAAAGAAAAGAAATGTGAAGTTTTCTAAGTATACGAAAGACTATAGGTGATAGTATACGTTGCATCATTAGTACTTCTGTTAGTTCTTGTATGCGAACCTATCTGAATGAAGAAAAGAAGTATCTGTGAAACGCTGTGATCGAAAATAATTCTCTCAAAGCATTTCCGATACAGTTGTTCAGAATATCGGGATGGTACTAGTTCAGTTAAGAAAAAGAAAGTTTGTTTTTCTCAGGCTCTGGATACATGATACGGACATTTCCACTTCTAGGACTATCTGCTTTCTTTTCCTTGACTCACCATTTCTTTTTGCGTTGATAATTCCATCGTGATGGTTGTCTATGTATGGCGAAATTATTGATCACCGACAGAACCAGTCAATCTGCACTGTTACTCACACAATTTTGAGGGCCAACGTAGTCGGTGAACCAAACAATTTGCAGTGCTAGGCACATAATTTTGAGGGCCAACGTAGTCGGTGAACCAAACAATTTGCAGTGTTAGGCACACAATTTTGATGGCAAACATAGTCGGTGAACCAAACAATTTGCAGTGCCAGGCACACAATTTTGATGGTCAACTTAGTCGGGGAACCAAACAATTTGCAGTGCCAGGCACACAATTTTGATGGCCAACGTAGTCGGTGAACCAAACAATTTGCAGTGCTAGGCACACAATTTTGATGGCCAACGTAGTCGGTGAACCAAACAATTTGCAGTGCTAGGCACACAATTTTGATGGCCAACATAGTCGGTGAACCAAACAATTTGCAGTGCTAGGCACACAGTTTTGATGGCCAACGTAGTCGGTGAACCAAACAATTTGCAGTGCTAGGCACACAATTTTGATGGCCAACGTAGTCGGTGAACCAAACAATTTGCAGTGCCAGGCACACAATTTTGATGGCCAACATAGTCGGTGAACCAAACAGTTTGCAACGTTAGGCACACAATTTTGATGGTCAACTTAGTCGGTGAACCAAACAATTTGCCGTGCCAGGCACACAATTTTGATGGCCAACATAGTCGGTGAACCAAACGATTTTGCAGTGTTAGTCACACAATTTTGATGGCAAACATAGTCGGTGAACCAAACGATTTGCAGTGGTAGTCACACACCTTTAATGGCCAATGTAGCCGGTGAACTAAACAGTTTGCAGTGTTAGCCACACTGCTTTGATGGCCAATGTAGCCGGCGAACTAAACAGTTTGCAGTGCTAGTCACACACCTTTAATGGCCAATGTAGCCGGCGAACTAAACAGTTTGCAGTGTTAGCCACACAGCTTTGATGGCAAATGTAGCCGGCGAACTAAACAGTTTGCAGTGCTAGTCACACACCTTTAATGGCCAATGTAGCCGGCGAACTAAACAGTTTGCAGTGTTAGCCACACAGCTTTGATGGCAAAAGTGGTCGGTGAACCTGACAATTTGCAGTGTTCATCATTCAACTTTGATTGCCAATGTATGGCACTGTGTTGCGTAGCGCACTGTTCAGTAACGATGATTTTTGATGCCTTATGATGCTCCGCGTTACAATACACAATTAATAAGGCTGTGCCAGTGAGGCAATATAGCATTGCATTTTATGACACTGCGTTCAGTTATTGCACTGGATTTTATGTCTCGATCTATTGCATTTCATGACGCTGCGTTCAGTTATTGCACTGGATTTATTGTCTCGATCTATTGCATTTCATGACGCTGCGTTCAGTTATTGCACTGGATTTTATGTCTCGATCTATTGCATTTCATGACGCTGCGTTCAGTTATTGCACTGGATTTAATGTCTCGATCTATTGCGTTTTATGACATTGCGTTCAGTTATTGCTCTGGATTTCATACATCGATCTAATGCATTCTATGGCATTGCGTTCAGTTATTGCACTGGATTGTATGACTGAATCTAGTGCATTTTATCAAACTCCATTGAGATACTGTTTTGGAGTGTATGACTGGATCCATTGCGTTTTATCACACTCTGTTCTACTACCCTATAGCATTGTATGACTGGATCTAATGCATTTTATCACTCGCCGTTGAATTATTGTACAGGATGGCATAAGTGAATCTATTGCATTTTATCACGCTCCCTTAAAATCTTATGTATGATCGTATGACTGGATTTAAGTGTTGAAACCGAATGCAGAGTTTAAATAAAGTGTACACCTATAGAAATCGAACACACATCGGCCATTTCATTCAAACTGTGTGATGTTTTAATCACTTATTTGGTGCAGACTGTGCCAGCTTTGTGGGATTCCTTGACGCAGATATTCATAGAAAGAACATAAAACCCAGTCGATTCACTGAGAAAAAAAGCGGAGTTTGTACTCGTTGGATATTAGTAATTGCTGGTGGCTTTTTTCATAGGAAAACATCGCTCATCTACAGCGCATATATTGCGCACACAAAGAATCAACACGGAGGAAAATATGTAAATTGATGCAAAGCAGTGCTTTGGGGATGATAGCAGTTCCTTTCAGAGGCTGAATGGCGCGCGCGCACGCACGCACGCACGCACGCACACACACACACACATACACACACACACACACACACACACACACACACACACACACACACACACACACACACACACACACACACAAGAACGCACGCACGCACGCACACACACAAGCGCGCACGCACGCACGCACACGCACGCACACACACACACACACACACCACACACACACACACACACACACACACACACACACACACACACACACACACAAGTGAAAAACGTTTTTTTCATCGACGGGAGATATTTGTTTCCTCGCATTGAAGCTCTGTTTTAGCGATTCCATTGTATACAAATCACAATGTAAATCACATCTTTTTAGAGTTATATGTATAGAATAAACACATACCCTGATCATAGCCATGCTTATGTGATGAGAAATCATTGAAGTTATTATCCTACCTACAAAATCAGGGTGCAGTTATAACTATAGTAGAGATTACCTTCGAAATATATTTGAAAAAAAGTATAATAAAAATGTAATTGAAAATGTTATAGATATAAGTAGTAGATAAAATAATGGGTAGAGAAGAACATTAGAAATGGATGTGTCGCTGAAACGAGTGCTTAAATTTCCGGACAAACACAACAGATGTCTGTATCTCTCGAGCGTGGTTGACGCCGGGATACATTATGAACGTAAGCGAGGCAGAAATCCAAAATCATGCTGTCTCAGACCGGAATGGAATGGATCAGAAATCCACATCATCATCATCATCATCATCATCATCATCATCATCATCATTATGATCATCATCATCCTCAGCAGAAAAACCATTTGCCGAGAGAAGGGATGAGTTTTAACAGAGGTAAGGGGATCAAAGTGCCGGAGGAGATTGTCTCGGAGTCTGTTCGATGTCGTTGGGGCTTGGGGTAAAAATCTTTGTCCGAAAGTCTTGGTTCTGACTTACGTATCCTTATAAATCGAGTATCAGAATAAGAGTGCAGCCGGCAAGAGAGAATATAAAGTTGGACGAACACGAAAAGTATTCCCTGGTCCAGAGTCACTGACAGCAGAGAAAGTCGGAGTAGCTTGTGGTCTGTTCGGTCAGAAACAGGTAGCCAGTGGACAGAGTGAAGAAGAAGTTACAAATGAAGAGGTAGGAATACTGCACATTTTGACAGCATTGACCAGATTTTATATGACATGCGTATTACGGACATAGCACACGTTATTGCCTAGTCAGAGTTGGGCAGACTGTTGTGATTTTTCAAGAAGTATTTTCAGAGTTATTCTGCGTGGAGTGTCTAGATTCTAACATGTGACGGAGAGACCAGAGACTGTGGGTCTGGCATTCTCAGTGATCTTTTAATATTGTCTAATATCACCGATGATGAACACAAGTTAAAACAAACACAAACACTGAACTGAACTGAACTGAACAGAAGTGAGGAAAATAAACATGGTCAGATTTTCAAGCTCTGTAAATGTCTGGCAACCTTATTTTAGATTTGTCTGAAGACCGGTGAAAAAAACCCAACAACATTATAGTAATCCCTCCTAGAGAGGACAAAAGCGCACACGGGTGTTTTGTTGCATTAGCTGAGAGAGAGAGAGAGAGAGAGAGAGAGAGAGAGAGAGAGAGAGAGAGAGAGAGAGAGAGAGAGGAGAGAGAGAGAGAGAGAGAGAGAGAGAGAGAGAGAGAGAGAGAGAGAGAGAGATGACAAAAAGTGAGAATAAGTACCATTTGTTATCTCCCTTTGCTCGGGAAGACCGGACAAAGGCTAACACCTTCGAATTGGTCACTCTTCATTGCCCAACCCGAGAAAGGCAACAAAGAGTAGTGCCAGAATCGCAGAATCGTCAGTCTTATCAGCCACAGAAGAGAAAGGATATTGAAATTTATCTTAAAACCCCGTTGAATCAACAGACAGAAAAAACACTGTTTAAACAAACAGTCCAGATTTTCACGGTGGTAAAAGTGAAACAGAACAGAGTTTTAGTCTTTGGGTCAGAGAGAGGAGAAATACAAAGTCAGCGGAGCATCTACCATGTATTCAAAGACGTTTAGAGGGCGTTTGACATTGTCTGGTTTCATGTGCTGTGATCCACGAGGTTGGCCATTGCGACATGCATTGAAGTGGTACGAGAGCGTCGCAGTCACTTTCAGAATTTGACGAAATCGCTGATGTCATGGAGATAAGCTTTACGGTCTTTACACTGCACTATGTTGTCATCGGCAAGACAACAAATTTCATTCCATTCAGCAAGCTCTGTGGAAGGTTAAAGGTCGTGTAATGGTGACGGTGTTCTTAACATCGACATAGAACCTTCTCGGCGTTATATCGGTGCCATTTACAATGGCATCCGCCGGGAAAAGTCCTTGCAAGAAGGTTCTTAACTTTTACACACACACACACACACACACACACACACACACACACACACACACACACACACACACACACAAACACACACACACACACACACACACACACACACACACACACACACACACACCAAAATCTTTGAGGCTTGGTGACACGTGCTGTCCCCACTCCAATGGCCGAAGCCAGCTCCTCCTACACTATGATGGCACCTGGTGTACACACTGTCGCTGCACTTTGGACATTCTGCACGAAAACAGTGGTCAGCTGGACATCCGTCCTCCACGTTCTCACGACCCAGCCACCTGTGACTTCTTTCCGGAAGCTAAACGCCAACAAAAGAGGAAGCTGTTTCCGAGTGCTGAAGATCAGCGAGTCACCTGCGAGGACGTCTGTACATACATACCCAGTCAACGTAGTTATATGCCATGACTGAGTGGTTTGAAAGGATGAACAACTGCACACAGACTCAGAACACAGAAACTGTGGTAGTCAAGAAATAGCGAGTATATCCATGGACCCGTATTCCGAAATTTACACGCCTGAAGGCCTCTACGCAAATATCAGCACCGTGTCCTTTGAGCAGTCCAAATGGAGCATTTCGTCTTTTATTTTTGGCACTTTTGTCGATTAATCACAAAGATGTGTATTGTAATTAATGTACTGAGTATGAAATTCATAACAAAGATGGGTTTTTTTGGTTTTATTTTGTTTTTAAAGGAAATGCAATTTCTGTAACGAAACACAGTACTGCACTCTCCAACGCATGATGAATGAATGCAGACTATAGTATCGTCTGCTTTACGCGCGTTCAATGAGAACCGTGTTTTGCCTCTGTCCGTACTGTCCCATGTCGCTCTGTGTGTGTGTGTGTGTGTGTGTGTGTGTGTGTGTGTGTGTGTGTGTGTGAGAGAGAGAGAGAGAGAGAGAGAGAGAGAGAGAGGAGAGAGATGAGAGGAGAGAGAGAGAGAGAGAGAGAGAGAGAGAGAGAGAGAGAGAGGAGAGAGAGAGAGAGAGAGAGAGAGAGAGAGAGAGAGAGAGACCGCATGCCGGTAAGTACAATGAACAGCATCTTCCCGCGCTAGGGAATTTTTCTGAAAGTGCGCGCTAGTTGGCACTGATTCTGTGACAGACAACACACGCCATGCGCGCAACTGAAGAAGAAGAAGGCAACATACGCAAGGGAATGTGCATTGCTGTTAGCTGACTGTTAGCGTAGTAAGGGGCCCACAGACGCCCTCGTATGGGCATTTGACAAGATCATGCGGGACTCTCGGAGGCCATTTTCCTAGGACATTTGCAGGAGAAGAGCCGCCAGGGCAGGTGGAGAACGAGGTGGACAGGCAGCATAGCTGAGTGGGGCCAGGAGGAGCTCTGCCACAAGCCGTGCACCGGTCGTTCACAGCCGTAAGAGGTGGAGGGAGACAACTAGTGCAGCGATCATCACTGCGCTGCTCCCTCCCTCACCCCCACTACCACTACCATCCTGTGTGGCGCCCGGACCAGTTGTTGTTGTTGTTGTCCGTACCCTGGCTAAAAGACTCCAGGGATCATCCGAACAGCCGAAGCATTTGAACACTATGGCACAAATGCAGCGCATCAGCTGGGGATGAGAACATTACGTGTGTGACCGTTTTTGATTACCCCGCCACATGGGCAGCCACACTCCGACTTCGGGGGATTTGGGGACTGATAATGTTACGGTTTAATACTGCTATTGATTCCAGATCATATATTGTCAACAACAACAACAGCAACAACAAAGGAAAAAGAAAGATAGCAGGAAAGAAAGAAAAAAAAAAATGAACGGATGAATAAATGAAAGAAAAAATGAATGAGCGATAGAAATAAGGAATTAATAATGACTAATCACATGGACGGATAAATGTATAAACGAACGAACAAAGGAGTGAATGATTTCATCAGAAAAGAAAAAGAAAAAAAAAAGTTAATGGATAAATGAGTGGAAGAAATAATGAATCGGTAAACACACAAAGGAAGGAAAGAATGATTGAAAAAAACAAAGATACTGACTGAATAAATGAAAACAACAATTGGGGAAGTGAATGAACAAGTTGACGAAGAAAAGGTGAATGAATGAATGACTGCATGCATCAAGGAATGAATGAACGATTAAATGAAATTAAGACATGAAAGAAAGACAGACAGACAGAATCAAAGAAAAGAAAAAGAAGAAAGAAACAAACAAACAAACAAAAGAAAGAAAGAAAGAAAGAAAAAATGATAGAAGACAAAGAATGGATGAATAAACAATTATTTCAAGAAAGAAAAGAAAAATGGATGAATGAGTGAGTAAACGAATGAATGAATGAAGAATGAATGAATGAATGAATGAATGAATGAATGAATGCAACACGAAAAACAAATCAATATGACACAACAAAACGATACATCAAATCGATGAATGAATGAATGAATGAATGAATGAATGAATGAATGAATGAATGAATGAATTAATGAATGAATGAATGAATGAATGAATGAATGAATGAATTAATGAATGAATGAATGAATTAATGAATGAATGAATGAATGAATGAATGAATGAATGAATTAATGAATGAATGAATGAATGAATGAATGAAAACAGATAGATAGAAAGATTGAACAAAAGAAAAGAAAACAGGAAAGGAATAAAACAGAGACTGACTGAAAGAAAGGAGGATAGAAAGAAACCCACACTTGGCCCAGTTGCACGCCCTCCGAAGACTCGATAGGTGCCAGGTTCAAATGTGGAATGGTCAAAGACGTTTCTCTCAAGCCTATCCTTCCAGTTTCACCTGTGACGTGTGTGATGACCGTGCAGCTGGTCATTCAAGTAGCACACCATCCCCGAAGTCGGAGTGTGGCTACCCACGTGGCGGGGTAATCCAAAACGGCCACACACGTAATATTCTCATCCCCATCTGATGCATTTGTACCATAGTGCTCATGTACTTCGGCTGCTCATGTACTTCGGCTGTTGGGATGACCCTGGAGTCTTAGTCAGGGTACAACAACAACAACACAACCACAAGTAGCACACTAAACCAGACCCATAGACCATAATACACACAATTATGTTGGGTAGCATTCCTTTTTAAAGAATCAATCGACGTTGCGCACCCAACAGAGAAATACTATTCTGGTTCTCCATTCGAGTCTCGGATCGTCGTTTGCTTTGTTTGTTTGTTTGTCTTCTCTGCCCCCTCCTCAGGATCTTAAGTGACGGGTTGAGTTCTAGTCTTTCAGATGAGACAGAAAAGTGGGTTCCCGAGTGCTGCGTACATCACAGACTTCAGGGCAACAAGAGAGACTCGGTTCTGAACACTGAATTCAGTCTGACGAACACATGCACACATACTACACACTTGTGCGCGCACGCATACACAAACAGAGAGAGAGAGAGAGAGAGAGAGAGAGAGAGAGAGAGAGAGAGAGACAGGGAGAGAGAGAGAGACAGAGAGAGAAAGAGAGAGAGAGAGAGACAGACAGACAGAGACAGAAAGAGAGGCAGACAGACAGACGGACCGACAAGAGAGAGCCAGAGACAGACAGACAGACAGACAGACAGGCAGACAGACAGGGAGGGAAGGAGGGAGGGAGAGAGAGAGAGTGAGAGAGAGAGAAACAGACAGAGAGAGGAGAAGAAGAAGAAGAAGAAGAAGAAGTAGCAGTAGTAGTAGTAGTAGTAGAAGAAGAAGAAGAAGAAGAAGAAGAAGAAGAAGAAGAAGAAAAAGAAGAAGAAGAAGAAGAAGAAGAAAAAGAAGAAGAAGAAGAAGAAGAAAAACAAGAAAGAAGAAGAAGAAGAAGAAGAAGAAGAAGAAGAAGAAGAAAAAAGAAGAAGAAGAAGAAAAAGAAGAAGAAGAAGAAGAAGAAGAAAACAAGAAAGGCATTGTACTTTGGCGACGCTGCCTCTCAACAGAGATCTTTTTCAACTGAACACAGAGAACTCCGTGCTTTCAAAGTGCCACGTTCACAAACGTTCACACACAGAGGCCAGAGAAATATGAGCAGTGCCTAGAATCGGTAGCGTCGTGTTGTGGCTTCGCATTATCTCCTGGATGGGGGAGGGGGTGTGGGTGGGGAGAGGGAGAAGGGGACGAAACGGGTCCTTGTATGTGTGTGTATATGTGTGTGTGCGTGCGTGCGTACGTGCGTACGTGCGTGCGTGTCTGTGCGTGCGTGCGTGCGTGTGCGTGTGTGTGTGTGTGTGTGTGTGTGTATGTGTGTGTGTGTGTGTGCGTGTGATGCAGGGGATGGAGAGGAACGGAGCTTGGGCAACGACTGATTATTTCATAATGAGAAATGCATGGATCAAACGAGAAAGTAACACCCAGGTCGCTATATTGCACCGCAGCTCAATACACTTCGACACAAGGACTCATACCAATCCACGATAATAATTCAGCACGATAGAACACAACATAACAATTCGTAACAACGAAACATACATTAACGCAGCACTATACAGCACAACATAACAATTCATGACAACACAGTGCAATAACTCAACACAATGTAACGTAATGGAATAACTCAGCACAATACAACATGGCACAGCAACTAAGCCTAATACAAAAACATAATACGATAACTCAGCACAATGAAAAACAAAAACAAAACAAAACAACAACAAAAACCTGCCACAATACCTTAACAAAACAGAACACAACAGTGTCGTTTGGAGAGATCGAAGATTAAATCAAGGGCAGAGAAAACGGTCATCCCTAAATCAATACACTTGTTGAATTGTTAATACTTTAATGCCATATTCTCCCGAGTACCTGCTGCGATTGTAAGAATGTTGGGGATTGTGAACTAGTTTGTGTGCTGTGTGTGCGTACGTGCGTGCGTGCGTGCGTGCGTGCGTGCGTGCCTGCGTGCTTGTATGTGCGCGCACACACACACACACACACACACACACACACACACACACACACACACACACACACACGCACGCACAAGCTCAGCACAATGCAAACCAACCTAATAACTCTGCACAACACTTTCCTGTAATGCGAACACTGGCTGCATTTCTTGTTTACTCGCTTCTGTACTTCATCCAAACATAAGAATACCCGAACTCACCGATGATTCTATACCTGGTAATATTTACTCCTCTTAGTACTTCTTCACGTGATGGTACATTCTGTCAATTCCAGACAGGGCACATTGAACAGTAAACACCCCAGTGGCAGAGCGAAGAAGTTCCGGATGGACGTCCTACAGAACTGGACTTACTATAACATCTCTACCTCGTCGCCCACAACTGAGGGTACATAGGGCACTGTATGTCCAGAAAAAGAAATTCTGCTATCATTGTGTGACGAGTCATAATCATATGTACACGTCTTGCAGAAGCAAGGATATTTGGATATTATCTGCATGTCATGTATTATGTCGGAAGGCTATTCATGCATTGTCTATATATTGTTATTTGTTCCGATAGATAATGCTTGATTTACATGTCATGTAAGACGAACGGATGAACGGCATATTCTCAGAAAATACACTCGATATAAATGAAATATATTGTGCCCAGTGTTTGAGGGTGCATACAATTAAACACTTCTAAGGCAGAAATCCCATAGCTAAATGGCCAGGACACGGTATATGTAGGAGGCGAAGTCCCTCCCTCTCTTCTGCCGCCTAAACCCCCCTGAACTGAATCAGATACCCATACCGCTTGACACACAGAGAAGGTTTTCAAGCCTGTAAGAAGTTCCAGTCCCACGAGTGGTTCGAACTTACTGTAGTCAATGCTCTAATCGTTTGACTACGGGCCATCATTGTATGTAAATAAAGATGTTGGAAGATTTTGTGGACAAACGACGCCCCCTAGGTATAGAGGGATGGGAGGGACGGGGGTGGGGTGGGGGGTAGGTGGTGGTGGTGGTTCTGATTGCCGAAACGTTCGTCACTCTTCCTTCGACCTACTCACCTTCAGTTTCAGATTAATTAATGGTGTGTAACTGCGTGAGGACTATACGTGTACGCTACACTACACTGCACGTGGGTACACACTGAAAGGTAATGCGCCAAGGCCTTGCATCAGGGTTTGAATATTTATAGACTGGAAAATTAAATTGTTCTGAGGAATTGAATTGAAAGGAATAAGATTAATTTGGGGAGACCACGTGCCGCAAAGACAGGGTGACGGGTGAGTGCGAAGGCCTGAAATGTGACGTCAACTATGGGGTAGCTTATGTAGATTGTGAATGATGTCATTGTGAATGATGTCATTCGCAGAAATCCCTAAAAAAAAACAAGTGGAATAACGGGAGAGAGGGTCCGGGTGTTCAGCTGATCTGGTATTGACTTAATATCAATTTTCGACTCAAATTTACGATACGCCTCAAAATGTTTGGATGGATCATAGAGTGAGTTGGAGCAACATTCTACCTGTGGCATGGGGTGTACCTGACCATGAGACTACAGTGCATACCGTTGACAGCTGGGTGGAGAAAAAGGGTTTCATGGATCAAATGCAGTCGATCCCTATCGTATGGATGAATTCAACGCACTGACCAGTACATCGTTACAATGATAATACTGTCTGCGGCACTACTTAAGGTGTGTGCGAGCGTGCGCATGTATGCGCGCGCGCGTGTGTGTGTTTGCGTGCGTGCGTGCGACCGCGGACGTGTGTGTGTGCGCGCGCGCGCGCGCGCGTGTGTGTGTGTGTGTGTGTGTGTGTGTGTGAGAGAGAGAAAGAGAGAGAGAGACAGACAGACAGACAGACAGACAGACAGACAGACAGATTGACAGACGGACGGACGGACAGACAGACAAGCAGACGCAGAGAGAGAGAGAGAGAGAGAGAGAGAGAGAGAGAGAGAGGAGAGAGAGAGAGAGAGAGAGAGAGAGAGAGAGAGATGGATGCATACGCATGCGTATGTATACATACATGCATGTCTGCACATATTTGTATGGGATCTTTTTTTTTAGAATGACTGTTCAGAGGATGGCGATTTAACTCACGACTACTGTGGAGAATCAAGAAGTGGAAAATGAATAATAATGACATGAAGATCCCCTTTCATTGAACAACGATGATCACGATTGGGAGGAAATACACATGAGCGTGGGTGTCATGTTAACACTTACTGACATCAACAGCACTCTGCGATGTCAAGAGAGTCGTCACTATGACGTTGAATGTTCTAACTGACGTCACACCAGTCATCGTTACGTCGCATTGTGTCATCAACTCATCATCAATGCTAAAAAAAACATAATTGAATCAAGATCTGTACTCACCCGTAGTGTCTCTGTAAAACGGTGAGGGTGAACATCTTTTCTGTTCGTT
>CM031613.1:38829871-38859871 GCA_018398815.1 Conus ventricosus
TGTTCCCCTGTCTCAACCTTCTCCTGTCTATATGTTCCCCTGTCTCAACCTTCTCCTGTCTATATGTTCCCCTGTCTCAACCTTCTCCTGTCTATATGTTCCCCTGTCTCAACCTTCTCCTGTCTATATGTTCCCCTGTCTCAACCTTCTCCTGTCTATATGTTCCCCTGTCTCAACCTTCTCCTGTCTATATGTTCCCCTGTCTCAACCTTCTCCTGTCTATATGTTCCCCTGTCTCAACCTTCTCCTGTCTGTATGTTCCCCTGTCTCAACCTTCTCCTGTCTATATGTTCCCCTGTCTCAACCTTCTCCTGTCTATATGTTCCCCTGTCTCAACCTTCTCCTGTCTATATGTTCCCCTGTCTCAACCTTCTCCTGTCTATATGTTCCCCTGTCTCAACCTTCTCGTGTCTTAATGTTCTCTTGTCTCCACCTTTTGTCTTGATGTTCTCCTATTTTGACCTTCTCCTGTATTGCTGTTGTCTTGTCTCCTCCATCTTCTGTCTCGATGTTCACCTGCTTTGACCTTCTCCTGTCTCGATGTTCATCTATTTTGACCCTTCTCCTGTCTCGATGTTCACCTATTTTGACCTTCTCCTGTCCCGATCTTCACATATTTTGACCTTCTCCTGTCTCGATGTTTATCCATTATGACCTTCTGTCTAGATGTTTGCTTGTCTCAATTTTTCCCTGTCTTTTATTGTTTTCTAACATAATGTTTCATTGTCTCTCGATTTTCCCCTGTTGTGATGTCCCAACGTCTCCATGTTCCTCCGTAACGACCATGTTCCCCTGTGTCAATATTCTTCTGCTTCGATGTTCCCTGTGTCAGGGTTCTCCTGTCTACATGTTCCCATATGACAACGCTCCTATATCTCAGTATCCCCATATCTCAATGTTCCCATGTCTCAATGTCCTAGTGTCTCCATGTTCCTCCATCAAGCCCTCACCAAAGAATCAAATATCACAAAACCAACAGAAACGTTCAATTTGGTGTTTATCTTGAATGAAAAATAAGGTGTGAACTAGCTACAAATCAGTAACAGAAGAGGGTCTCTTCTGGTTTGACCATATACGGCAGAAAATTGTATGATTTAGATAGCATGCAGCTTTCCGTCATTTGAAAGGAAATGCTATCGGACATGCTAAACGCGATTCAGCTGGCTAACCACAGTCTTGCTCTTAACTTATGATAAATTCGTATTTTACTGGCGTTAGTATTGAGTATTGCCACCTCTCTGACTGTCAATATTTGTATACGTTACAATGCTAGCGTGAAATCAGTCATGTAGCTGCTTTCCATTGAATACAGACATTGGTTTGAAAAAAAAGGGTGAGTTTCTAATAGAATGATTGTTGGTGTTTTTGTGTTTTCCCAACTGATGTCAAACATGGCGGTTCATGCGTATTCCAGCTGAAGCTATGTGAATAACAATTCCGACAGATTTGCTTGCCAACCATAGGATGTAACTATTTTTAGTGTGCGCGCGCGTGTGTGTGTGGGGGGGGGGGGGAGGTGGAGGAGGGATTGGAGGAGGGGGAATACTGTCTTAGTATGCCTAAAAATGTGGTTGTCCATCTCCAGCCGTTAAAGATAACGTTTCTCATTTTGTTTTCGGGAACAACATTGACTTTTAACGGAAAGAAGCTGGATTGGGAAATAGATTAATATATTACGTGATTAGCAGCATTCTGTAAAGCTCCTTACGATGGCTAGTAAGTGTTGTCGGCATCAACTTGCTGCTAAGTCAGGGAAAAAAATAGTCCCCATAAATCTAGCCCATGGTCGTTTATTTGGAATCATGTTCGAGGTAAAATCGCTTGAAAAAGTTTCAAAACTGCCGTTGATGCAGGATCAGAATCATCGTAGTATTGTGTAGTATTGTATGGTATTGTATTGAACTGTATCCTGTTGTATCATACCACATCGTACTGTATTACACTGTACTGTATTGTAATATATGGTATTGCTTTGCATCGCTTTATGTTAGATAGTCTCGTACTGCGCTGTAATGTATCATATTGCTTTGTATTGAACTGAGATGCATTGCTTCACATTGTATTCATTTGTATTGATTTGATGCGTATTATAACCGTACATTTATCTACGTCGATTCTTAGCTATTCCCGAATTAGTGCGCTGCCAGGGATACCGATACCGATATTCTTTGCCATTTTGATGTGCGTTTTAGCTTACCAAGTAAAAAATACAAATACCTCACCACAACGTTTTCACTCTTTCTGGCTATTGGGCTCTATACCTCTGTTTTCATATCACTGTCCCTCGCCCCTCCCCTCCCCTCCTCCCCCCTCCCTACCTTCTCCGACCCTCCCCCTCGACCCCCCTCCCCCACCCCTGTCCTCATCAGCACCTATTCCCCATCCACCCTTCACCCACCCACCCACCTTCAACCCTTGTCCTTGCTGTCGTTGCTGAATCAATGCTGGCTTTACAAAGAAAGAGCGGTGGTGGCACTGGGCGAGAGCTGTCCGTTACGTGAGCGAGCCACGAGGCGGCAGCGGCGGGCTATTGTGCGGCAGCAGTTATCGGCCCTGTCGCGGACTGTAACGTACACCTCACCAGGGACTGCCGTCTTTTACTGCCTCTCGCCGATACTTTTGTAGTCTGGTAGTCTCGGGAGAAATATATCACGAAACCCTCTTCCGTTGAATGAAAAGCCCAAAGACAGACTTTTCAGTGGTTAGGAAGCCGAGAGTGGGGGTTGTGGGGTGGGGGTGGAAGATGGTGGAAGTGGTGGCAGTGGTGGTGGTGGTGGTGGTGGGGAGGGATGGGGGCGGTGGGGGGTGGGAGGTGGGGGGGGGGGGCGCAGAGGCTGGTACCGGGGTGGTTGTGTCAATAGAGCTGGAAGAGAACGGAGTGGGTTGGACACGGGTGGCTCTGTCTATGCGGTGATCGTAAAAAGAGCTGGTGGAGGCTTGGTAGAATCTGTTGTCTATTGAAGAGTGAGTGAGTGAGGGGGTGAAGGGATGGGTGAGGAACGAAGTCGGCATCTCTCTCTCTCTCTCTCTCTCTCTCTCTCTCTCTCTCTCTCTCTCTCTCTCTCTCTCTCTCTCTCTCATATATTCACATGAAACGTGTAACCTTCACCGTTTACATTACACAGCACTTTCGTTCTGTAAATACAATTATCTCATGCTGTTTTCTTTCCAAAGATGGTGTTCAGGGCACTGAAAATGAGCATGTAACACGTTATGAAAAGGTTGGAAGCGGTGAAAACAATGAGGACAGAGTTTACGAACAGGGTCCAGGATGACTCGCTGTTCATGTCTTCAAGTCTATTTTTTTTATTCACCGACGAATTCATGTCTGAACTCGTTTATTGGTGATAAACACGGTGTAATACATGCTTCGACTTTTTCACGGAATTTGGCAGGGGCACGTTTTGTTGTTTGAGACAGTTATGCACCATCAGTCACAATAAAAAAGGAAAAGAAATAAACACTAGGCTGCATTTCTCCTTTGGTCAAACTGAAAGGACTGAAAAGTACCATCCATGTGTTCAGAGATCCCAGGTCTACCAAGATCAAAGAGCAATGAAGTTACAAAGAATACAGTAACACCAACCGGAACATCTGGCTCGTAAAAATGCAAAGCATTATGCATCCTGCATTGAGACATAGACTGCTTTCGAAAGACTTTTTAAAACAGGTAAAAACAATCCAAGTCAAAATAGAATTGTAATTACTGTGTGTCTCCTGAACCACACACACACACACACACACACACACACACACACACACACACACACACACACACACACACACACACTGGCGCGTGCGCGCACGCGCACAAACCTTCGATGACAATAACAGCAACGATAGCAACAGCGACAGAGGAAAAAGACAATTCAAAATGGGGAGAAGAGAAAGAGGAAGACGAGATAAGGAAAACAAATATTGAACAGTGTGACACTATTAAAGACCGTTAGTTGTCCGAAATATTCATTCGAACTCTTCTGTTACTGCTTGAAGCCAGTGCAAGATACCCACAGGAAACTCAAGATATCTATGATGGTTGAAAGGCACATTGAAGAGATACCTTTTTGCTTTGTCTTGAACGAGGGGAGAGAATTTGGCGTGAGGGGAGAGAATCTCGGAGGCCCACGTGTTGTGACCAAAAGGCAGAGTGATCTCTCCTCATTACCATGGACACTAGCTAGAATTCTGAAGTTGAGAAAAGCGGCAGAGGAAGAAGGACATAGGGCAGTGTGTATATTGTGAAATCTGGACAACCGGGCAATAACCAAAATGCAAAACAGAGAAAAGTCGTATCTCATTCGAGACATTATCAGAAGCAGGTGTAGCACCTAGCGAAATATGCATGGTAGATTTTACTTTTAAGGCAAGTCTAGCTACATAGTTCTGAATGTTCGAAGTTTATGAAGTATGAGTCTAGGAGACCTAAGTAGCAGCGACTTAACACAAACGAATTGTAAAAGAACACTGAAGAATATTTGTTACTTTAACCTAAAAAGGGCAAATGTCAATTAAATGAACTCCGACAAGCGGATTTTTGTATTTTGTGCGTCTTTCATACGCGTAGATAAGAAATGCAGAAAGAAAGAGTCTTATCTCACCTGAGAACCAAGCTGTTTTACGGACATTTAACACCTGCTGATTGTCTGATCACTAGGTATTGATGGCTTAGGTACTGTTTGCTATGACTTGAACAGTAAAATTTTAAAACATCCCCGAGGACCAATCAATGGAATTGAGACTCGTCAAGGAAAGAACGATATCAGTTACAACCGTCAGCTGATGAAAGGAAAGAGGGGATGTTTCCTTGTTTGTTCTGTGTGCTCTGTGCTGTCATATCTGCTAGGCGATTCGGTGTCGTAAGCATCATTCCTTTGGATTATGGGCTTGTACTTATTTCATCATGAGAGCAAGAGTTACCCTACTTGTTTGTTATTTATTATTTACTGTTCCCTACCTCGTTTCATATTTACTTTCAAAAAGAAGAGGGGTTTGATGAACTTGGTGAAAAGAATATTACCAAGGACAAAGCCTTGGGGAACACAAAACCCAGGAAGACCTGGTCAGCAACGGCTGTTTCGAACAGTGACAGCTTGTTACAGTCAGAAAGAAAGACGTGATTAAGTCTGTTTGAACGGATTGTCAGAGATTCTGTACAGAAATAGCAGGAGGTGAATTTTGTGGTCAGTTGCATCAAAAGCTGCGGTTAAGTCGATTAAGCAGTGACTGAAATCTGACCGTCATTAGGTGCAGGCAGCGGAGTATTCATGACCTTAGAAAGGACGTCGGACAGGTACAATGTAATGTCCAGGCCCAGAGGCAGACTGCAGTCGGGGAAATGGGTTGTCAGATTCAATTCGCGTCACAGGTTATGACAGTGAGTCTTTTCAGTTTGTTTAGAAGGTAAGGATAGCAAGGAGACGGGGTGGTAATTTCCTGTTGATTATTTCGATCACGTTAAATCTTCTTCCACATGGATTTTACAAACAGGAGGTGCAAAGAGAGACGGGAATTCCATAAGCAGAAGTGAATCGTTAATGAGGAATATCATGGAGGCAAGTAGTTGATCACACTGAAGTAGCAGTGCCGTGGGGACAGTGAGTAGGTTTCACACTGAGTGTTTATGTGTCATTCGTCAGGGCACGATTCATGATGGGACAGATCCTACCCATCAAGGGTGTGTGGGTGAGGATATTTCTTTCTTGGTGGCAGTTAATAGGTCTATCCAAGCTGATCTTGAGCATTGAAAGAAAGGGGGAGAGGATGGAAATCTTTTATTATTACCACACAATCTGTTAAGGACGGCAACATATCCGTTTACAGGAAGTAGAGAGACCTTGAAACTTAAAACAAGAAATACGTCACTGTGATAATCTAAAGTAAGTACTTTTTAACAAAAAGAAGATACATTAATAAATAATAAAGAGCAAGGTATAGACACGACTTATTGTTATGACTTACACACATTACCCCTCTCTCTCTCTCTCTCTCTCTCTCTCTCTCTCTCTCTCTCTCTCTCTCTCCTCTCTCTCTCTCTCTCTCTCTCTCTCTCTCTCTCTCTCTCTCTCTCCATCATCCATTCATCAATTTTTTCTATCTATCTCTCTAATTTATCTATTTATCAATCAATCAATCAATCAATCAATCAATCTATCTATCTATCTATCTATCTATCTATCTATCTATCTATTTTCTATCTATCTATCTATCTATTATCTATTTCTATCTGTCAGTTTGTCTATGTATGTATGTATGTATGTATATATGTATGTATGTATGTATGTATATATGTATATATGTATGTATGCATGTATGTATGTATGTATGTATGTATGTATGTATGTATCTATTTACCTATCTATCTATCTGTCTGTCTGTTTGTCTGTCTGTCTGTCTATGTGCTGACCAAGTAAGTAAATGTAAAAAAAAAAAAACGAAAAAGAATGTGTAGGCAAATTTCTGTTCCATCACTTGGGCAATGACTCAGCAAAAGTTTGTATCAAAGACAAGAAGAGGAAGGCGAGGTAGAGATGGAGGGGATGAAGACCAAGCCTTTCAAGAAAATATTTAGTTTGTCCCAAATGGAAGCACGCTGTAGCGAACGGACAGAAAAAAAGACAACGTGCTGATAAGACCGAAACGAGATTTCAGCGTTGTTATAATCAGAGCTTCAGAGCTTCAGACCTCATCTAGATGCTCAAATCCTGTCTCTATCTAATTTGGACTCTGCTAACGTTGTCAACCATTCCCCCTTTAGCTCCCTCCATACCCCCCCCCCCCCCCCCCCCCCCCACCCCCGCCTCAGGCCCTTTCCTTCCCTCCCTCCCTTCCCTCTCTCCCCCCTCCTTTCTCCCTCTCCCGATGCCCCTTCCCTTCGACCAAATCCCTCTTCCGTTCCCCTAATCATCAGCACCAGCACACACACTTCAGAACCAACACGTTATCCACAAATCAATTAAGAACCACCGCAAGTTCAATGAATCAATTGTCCCGCGCTCTCATTCAGCCCCGGCCCGCCATTGTCGCACACGCATTAGGGTTCCAGTCCGTCTTTTCACAAGCGTCGGACCACCACGCATGCGCAATGATGGCGGTTTTTTCATGGCTGTCCCGATGACGGTGAAATGGCGCCTTTTTCTCGTTCCAGCGGGTTTGGTTTGTAGAGAGCGTCCCAGCGGCTGGCTGGGGTGCTTATCACGGCTATTCAGCACCCGACAAGCCGCTTTCAGGACCAGTTTTGTCAGTACCGGCGGCTATGCAGAGAGGAGAAAGCTTTTCGTCAGTGGGCTCTGTTGAGAGAGAGAGAGAGAGAGAGAGAGAGAGGAGAGAGAGAGAGAGAGAGAGAGAGAAAGCGAGAGAGAGAGAGAGAGAGAGAGAGAGAGAGGGAGAGGAGAGAGAGAGAGAGAGAGAGGGAAAGAGGGACCGGGGGTAGCAGGTTTTGTGGACAAGTCTTTGGCACCGGCGTGGGTCTATTCTGACGGGTTGAAATGACGCTGATTACTCTGTCTGTCTCTGTCGTTCTTTCGGGTTTCTGGGTTCCTCATCTTTCTCTTCGTGTGCCTGTCTGTCGGTCTGTCTGTTTGCCCCCCCCCCCCTCTCTCTCTCTCTCTCTCTCTCTCTCTCTCTCTCTCTCTCTCTCTCCTCTCTCTCTCTCTCTCTCTCTCTCATTTCAGTTTCAGACTCTCATCCTCCGTGTGCTTGGGAAGGGATGGGTGGATGCAGGGGGAAGACCACTAACCAACGTGGATAGAGCATGCATCAGTATACAAAAGTGTAAACAGTGAATGAAAATGAATTAATTAACAATTATATAAACAAGACAAGAAACGCCAGGGGAAAAAACGGGGGGGGGGGGGGGGGGGGGAGGGTTGACAGCAGAGGGGTATCGAAGAATCATGTCCTGAATCCAGCCGGCCTCGTTTGAGTGTAAGGAGTGTAGAGCCGACATGTTTGAGGAGGGTTTCTCCTCTGACGAAAAAGGTAGCAGGCGAACAAACATTATGTGAAGTTAACGTAAAGTGATTGTTCATCATCCTCAGCACTCCAGTGGATTCCTGTTGTCTGTGGACTCCATGGAAAGTAGACGGCTGACAAACTGGCAAAAGAGGGAGGAGAGGGTGGTATTGAAATGTTGTATTGTGAAGAGAATGGCCAATCATCAAGGCTCTGTCTCCATATTGAAATGTTGCATTGTGAATAGAATGGCCAATCATCAAGGCTCTGTCTCCATATTGAAATGTTGTATTGTGAAGAGAATGGCCAATCATCAAGGCTCTGTCTCCATATTGAAATGTTGTATTGTGAAGAGAATGGCCAATCATCCAGGCTCTGTCTCCATCGACAAGGCGTCAGTAAGAGCTAGACTTGGCCCAGACACCATCATCTGAACCTAAATGATTTAAATGGTCCCGTTCAGACTGATATTAACATATTGCGACTTTATTTATATAACAACTTCGAATTTGGCAAGACAGACAAATGTGTAGTAACACACACACACACACACACACACACACACACACACACACACACACACACACACACACACACTATGACCAGCAAAGACTTTATCCACATTGCTCCTTCTAGGAAGCCCTTTGAAAAGCCGCGTGGCCAGACCAGATATATCTAAAGAGGACATTGTAAGGTAATCTGGGGCAATTTGATACGGCAACTGCATTAGTAAGGGCTGCTGACGTGATCATCTAGTGATCGACGGAAACAAAAAGAAAACCACCACAGTAGCAACAGCCGCCTTGCCAATAACGGCAGCAACAATCATACTGTATAGACGAGCATCATTACGAACAACAGCAGTGGCAATAGCATATGATGCAACTGTAGAAACGGTATCTTCAACACTTCTCAGCAAGTGCACCAACCTCCGTAGAAATCGCTCTACGAATTTAACTTGCGGAAATTCTTTAAAAAAAAAAATGTACGTTTTTTTCCGGTTTCGGAAGTTAACTTGTTTTAGAGGACTGGTAATGATTTTCTCAAAATATTTTTTTTTAAACTTTTATTCTGTCTGAGAATGGTTTTGTCGACTATCCAAGATTACATTTTGACTCAACTGCGCCAGAGACACCTCTCTTGGTGCCATAGGTTTAAAAAAAAAATACCTGCACTTATCATTTCTCCCAAAGAACTGCAGACCAGAGTCAGACCATTTTCAGTCTTTCCAAATTGCGGCATTACTGAGGTTTACCTGGACAGAAATTCAGCTGGTTTCCCTCTCCTTGTCTGAAGTTCTGATGCCTTTATAATGGGTCAAATGGCCCTTCGGACTCGGAACAAGGCATCCATTTCGTGGTAGGAAGTGAAAAAATTCTTTTTTTTTTCTTCCTTTCTTTTTAGACAGCAACATGGGCCAGCTTTTTCCACGCCACTGTGAGATCATACTTCAAGGCCGTCTTGGTGACAATTTGCTGCATGCGATTTTTTAATTTTTTTTCTCTCTCTCAGAATTTACTCAACATTTTCCATGTTATGCGTCTGGTATAGAGTATAATTATAGGCATGCTTGGAACATCCTTTTTTTTTTGGCGGGGGATATTTCCTTCTTTGTTCTGTGTGCTGTGGGCTGTCATGTCTGCAGTGCCAAGCAGCACTCGTTTGGAGTTATAGACGTGTGTTTGTTTCAACATGGGATCTAGAGTTACCTACTTGTTTCTTATTAACTGTTCACTGTTCCCTGCCTCATTTAAGTTTTGCTTTCATTGCAGTCAAATCGAGGTTACCTGTATTTGTTACTGTTCGTCCGTGTTACCTGTATTTGTTACTGTTCGTCCGTGTTCTTGTCTGACTATATTCAATAGCCTATCGAAAAGGCTGTGCCAGTCTTGAATAAATATTAATTTGTATTTGTTGTTCATTTCCCCAGTTGTCGTTACTGTGTAGATGTGTGTGATATATAGGGTATTTAGGCAAGCTCGGAACATCCTTTTCTGGGTGTTTCCTTGCTTGTTCTGTGTGCTCTGTGCTGTCATATCTGCTGTTTGTTCTGTGTGCTCTGTGCTGTCATATCTGCTGTTTGTTCTGTGTGCTCTGTGCTGTCATATCTGCTGTCTGTTCTGTGTGCTCTGTGCTGTCATATCTGCTGTCTGTTCTGTGTGCTCTGTGCTGTCATATCTGCCAGGCGATTCGGTGTCGCAAGCATCATTCGTTTGGATTTCTAAACAGTTTGTCTGCAGAGGTCTTGTTGGCTACTCCAGATTTCTCATCAGTACAACACAGTGGAAAAGTCTTGTTGGCCACACTAAATTTCTCAACAGCTTGTCTGCAGTGTAAACACACTGGATTTCTTAACAAGGGGGAATGAAGTGGATGTCTTGTTGGCCACACTGGATTTCTTAACAAGGCGAAATGAAGTGGAGGTCTTGTTGGCCACACCGGATTTCTCAACAGTGTGGTCTGCTGTGGAAGACTTTTTGGTCACACTGGATTTCTCAGCAGTGTGGTATGCAGTGGAAATCATGCTGGCCGCAGTGGATTTTTCAACAATGCGGTATGCAGTGGAGGGTCTTCTTTGGCCACGCTGAATTTCTCAAAAGTGCGTTTTGCAGTGGGGTCTTGTAAGCAGCACTGGATTTCACACACGGGCCAAAGGTGAGCAGTTTGCTAGCATATTAAATGGTACCTGTCCTTCAAATTCTAGAGCTGAATTTAATAAGAGCAACTTCAACTCTGTTCCGAAAGATAGAAACCAGACCTAAGTATGACAAGAAAGATGCTTGAGGATACAACTAGGAAAGCGAGAAGCAGCATAAGTAAATAAATTAGTTTACAAATGCAAAATTTATGCCCCTTCGCCATTTACTATTTCTGTATTCATTTATTTATTGATTTGTCCACTCGTCTATTTATTTATTGATGGTGGTTGTGTTGGCGCGGAGGGGGGAGGTGGTGAGTAGGATTTTACCCTGAAAACTTTGCAAAATTGATACTACACAAGCCCTTTTTGCAAGCTAACCGACACAAATGGTGGACTGGTATTAAAGCTACGTCGGCTTTGTTTTATACAAAATGCGATCTCTCGTTGGCAACCCGACAAAAGAGGGACTTTGTGTGCGCGTTACAATTGTTTCCCCATACAATAGCTGCCCAACGCTCAACAGAACGAAACCGTGAATGGACAGCTTCAACCGGCATTGTCTCCAAACGAGGCAAACCTAAAACCAGTTCAGCTACTATAACACGAGGCTGTCAGTGGCTGGATTTTCGGCACAAAGCGAGCGATTAGAAATGTTATTGGCAGAGAGAAAGCGACGGAACAGGCCATAGATTTAGGTATTGATAACCACACAAAAAGAGATGCGGATGTGGCGTGGTCTTCTAAGGTCATGACATATTTCAACAATGGCCGGTGATGGACGAAACACAAAAGACAAGGTAATATGACAGTGAACGGGGTAGTGATGGGATTTTCTGTTAACGGGAGGAGAGGAGTAATCTTTGCAGCGCTTTGAGGAGCCACCATCCGTAAACAGACCTTTTGTTGCCATTGAAAGAGTCTACATCCCGAGCGAGGTACATTCTGAAAGAATACTGCATCTTTCAAAAAAAAAAAAAAAAGAAACGGGGAAAAACATACAAGCTGAAAGAATGTTTCATCTTGCTAAGGCAGACATACGTGTCGAAAGAATACTTCATTTTTTTTCAAAGGGAGACAGATAGCACTATCGCACAAACACCAATCAATATTTGAGGACACCGGTATCTCAACGACACAAGATGCGCACACATTCACTGAATAAAAGGTAGGTTTGCAAACAGGTTCAACATAGCACAACATCCCATTCGTGCATAAGATATACCCTGATATCTGTTTCATGCCTTTTAGGGGAAAAAACGCATTTGCAGATTGCAATTGCACCAAAAAAGAAGACATACAGTCTTGTGGTTAGACTTTAACCGGGTGATAACCTGATGAAAACACAGCAGTAAACAGTGTCTTAGAAACCGGTTTTCGTCTGCTGTTAGCTGTGGTCTTATGCCAAATAATAGCATTCTACAAACATAGTCACACAAACAACTATGGAAAAAGTAAGACGTGTACAGCTCTGTTTTCATCATTGCCTCTTTCCAAAGGTCTTGAGTCCCACATAATACTGTGCTACAGAACAACGTAAACAGATATGATTACATGAAACAAAACGAGGCTTACCTTGGAAGGTGAGTCATGTTGCAAATCCTGGCGAATTTCTCGCTGAATACTGGCAAAGTGCGTCAGTATTAAGAGTGTTAGGAGAAAACACGAAGGCAAACAATAAGATATTTTGACTTTGAAATAATACTTCTCAAGTCTAATTGTGTAATAAACAGGAGTAGGCACGCGCACGCAGTGTTCCATTAATTAGTGACTAATTCGTCAGAATTTGCAACGAGATGATTTAAGCTTCCCTTTGTTTCATACAATTCTGACTCATTCCCTAAATAAGGTGTCATTAGGAGTGCTCGTGAGATATTTAGAGGAAAGTACCCACCAGCTGCAAATACAAATTCCGATTAGTAGATTCATTAAGACAACTGAAAACAACTGAAAACATCATTATGGCTTCTCCAAAATTTGGCTTTTCACTTGAAATGGCTTTGCTATAGAAGCGAGCTCTTGTCATAATGACACTGACTGATGCACACTGTTGAGCCTCTAACGCACTGCTGTCCTGTGTTCTGAGTTGTGAAAATAGTTGATTCAATGTCTGCCTCTTTGAGAGTCCATCACATCCAATCTGTCGCAGTGTCTGCTGATTTTAGCGTGGTGCCTGTAAGGCTGAAAGTAACTTCACGCTGTCTTTCCCCATTGAGGCAGTCCTTCTTGAATAATAATTCAGTGTGGAAACATTCCTAAGACTTTTTGGCTTCCATGTTGGGTGACTGCACGTGGAAACTGAAACAAGAGCACAGACAGAATCCCTGCACGGCCAAACGAAAGAATAAACAAGTACAAAACAAACACAATGCATTTCGACCTATTTGGTCTTCATCAGCCAAGACAAAGAGCATTCAAGACAATGAAAACGAAGGACGAACAGTCTCTCATATCTTTGAACTGACTGCAAAATGTCTACTAAGTTTACCTAAGACGATAAACTGAATATCCTAGTAATCAATGGTACAAGCGTGTAGTACTAACCCACTGTTGACTTATTCAGTCAGTACGGCAGTCTTTGTTTTCTTTGAGGGGAGGGGAGGGGGGATTCAGAAAGGGTGATAACCACATTAAGTACAAGCACATTAGTTACTGACAATAAAGAAAAACTCAGGGGGAGCTTGACAGCAGAGGGTCCTCAGGAAGAAACCCACATCAGGCAAGTGTTTCAGCCCTGAGTTCTTTTCACTCTAATCGGCATTGCCACATCTAGATCATGGCGCCTAGGTGTCCTTCTGCTGCCGGAATCTTTTTTCCCTGGTGCTGTTGAAATTCAAACAAGCAACTTTTGGACTGGTGGGCATCTGAAGGTCTTCTTTTTTAATTTTTAGATGGATGTCTTACCCATATCGCATTCGATACCTGGTTTAAGGTGGGAAATGTAAGCTTTATGAAGTCAGATTTTGTTTCTCCTCGACCAGATATTCTCTTTTCAGCTGCCTCTGTTATTGCCTTTAGAGTTCTAGTCCTCTTCTTACCAGAAATCCCGGACTGTTTTATGAGATCATAGTCTGATGAGCTTACTAAGCCCGTTACTTCAACTTCTATGACGAGGACTTTGGCAGACTCTCTCAAGCTGCTCGCTTAGCTTGTAGATGTAGGCTCGCTCCATTCTGCGTTTGTATGGCACAGTGACTTCAATCACAATCATTTGTTTTGAGTGGAGTGTAGTATCCGGTCTCACGCCACTCTTCCTAGTGATCTCTGGATGGTTTCCTTGGTCAGGAACGTCTGATGCGCACTCCTAGTCATTCACTCTATTCAGTAAACCCCGATTTCACATTGTTGATGTCACAGGTGTTCCAGAACATGAGTTGTGGCTACCTGCCGTGTGGAATGACGTTGCTGGGGTTTGTGGTGACCTACCGTTTTCTATGGCAGTGCTAATAGCATGTGCTATGTTTCTTAAATACGTGGGTGTGTCTCAAATGGGTATCTTCCCTGGATTAGCACTGCTTGGCATACACTCAGGACTAGTCCACGTTTTGCTTGCCCTGACAGGGCAAACACGCCGGATAGCCTGATTTCCTGATTTTCACCAGCCTTGAATTCGAGGGCGGATCTGCAGATCGGCATATGCAGATCTGAAAACGAAGCTGACATTAGTAGGTGCTGAGCATGAGGCTTCGTTAGAGTGCGTTTTCCTATGTAGTCCCACGCCCCTATTCCCCTTGCTGGACTGCCCTCTGGACTCGCTTGGAATTCCCTTGTTTCTTCAACTGCTGTATCACCGTGTCTCTGTGCTTTCCCTTTTGCCTCTGACCACCTCTCCGGTTCTATTGACCCCAGCCCCCTGTGTGTTGGTTTGTGATGTCTGTTAGTTTTCTTGTCCTCTAGTTTTTCCTTCTTGCCACGCCCACTACCTCCTGATCTTTCTGTGTTCTCCCGGTCTTTACCTGCTCACATTAGCTGCGAAAGTTAATGAAATACCTTCAACAACATGCATTTCACTAATCATGAACATGAGTAACATAACCCTAATTTGAGCACTTTCTCAATTTAGCTGTACCATCGTATAGTAAATGTGATCCAGTGGCCGAATTTCTGCATACAGGACGTTACTGAGTCAAATCGTTGTGTAATCTTTGGATTTTTGAAAATATCTTCGCCAAACCTTATCACGCAGACCTGCACAATTGAAATGCAAGGCAACTCACGTCGCATTGCTGACGGTTTTGTTGCTCTCCGTTTGAGAATATGTGACAAAATCCATATCAGATATTAAGCAACCATTCCATAAAAAAAAACTGTCATGAATACTGGGCCGTTTTAATTGTTTTTAAGTTTGATAGGAATTTCATTGGTAGCAGGGGATCAACTATCCAAACTTTTTGCAGTAGAGCCATGGTTAGTTTTGGGCCGTTGGATTTTAGCCCTTGGTAGAAAGTGTCTTGATTAGTAGTTGTGCCCCTTGATTCTTGTGAACACCTGTTTTTGTGTGTGTGTGTGTGTGTGTGTGTGTGTGTGAGAGAGAGAGAGAGAGAGAGAGAGAGAGAGAGAGCGCATCTCCTTCGATCGCTGATTTAAGTTAAAATATAGAGGGGAGTTAATCAGTATCCCACCGTGATTTTCCACTATTTGCCTACCTTGGAGTCCTGCTTGCTTACACAGACCACCAACCACTTCCTCGGGCATAGTTACTGCGCGCATGTAGAGACTAGACGTGTTGTGCTGGCTGGGCTGTCTTCTACGCCAAAAACACTAGCTGTTTTGACGTGTGTTAAGCGAGTTCAGCTCGCTGCCTACACATAGCATGTGCTCGTCCGCGAGCTACTGTTCGTTGAAAAACTTTTGGCATCTCCGTGCCAATGGATAGAGACCAGGTTTGGTAGAAAGATAAGATGCAAGGAACGAATGTGCACTTGCGCTGATAATACTACAAGGAAAATGAGCAGCAACGCGAGCAAAGAAATCGATTAAAAAAAGTATCATTCAATGGGTGGATTTGGTATGTTTCGTGTTTAAAATGAAGAATTTTTCATTTTTTTTTTATTATTAAACAAAAAAATTTGGGGTGTGGTGTGGAAGGAAAGCGGTGAATGCAAATGCAAGGTATAGTGGGATGGGTGGGGTCGGTGGAGGAAAGGATCTGCAGACTGGGATTCCAGAATTGTCATCATGAAAGCAATGGTGGAAATGTGACCACATTGCTCTTCTCTGTGGCTAACCAGTGCAAAATGGTGAACTGACATTAAAGGAAAAGCTGCGTTGGCACCGTTTCGCTCAAAATGCCAACTCCATTTAGCAACCAGAGAAAACAGTAACTTGGTGTGTCCGCTACAATTATCTTCCCGAACAAAAGCTGTCCAAAGCTCAGCAAAACAAATCTGCGAATGGCGAGTCTCCTAAGCATTGTTTCCAAACGAGGCAAAAACTGAAACCAGCGTAGCTGCTATAACACGACACTTCCAGTAGCTGGGTTTTTTTGCAACAACAAAAAGGCAATTAGAACCTAGAACCTGTTATTGGTGGACACAAAGCGACAGAAGAGGCCACAGATTCAGGTATTGAGAACCTGTTATTGGTGGACACAAAGCGACAGAAGAGGCCACAGATTCAGGTATTGAGAACCTGTTATTGGTGGACACAAAGCGACAGAAGAGGCCACAGATTCAGGTATTGAGAACCTGTTATTGGTGGACACAAAGCGACAGAAGAGGCCACAGATTCAGGTATTGATGGCCACACAAAAGCAGACGCTGGTCTGAGCTCCATAGGTCGTGACATCTTAACAATGGTCAGTGCCAGACGAGGGACACAAACGACAAGATAATGTAACAAAGTATGGGTGGCTACAACACGAACTGCTTGCTTGATTGTTTGTTTTGTTGTGTTTCCTTTTCTTTTCTTCTTATTTTTCCCCCCTTTTGTTCGTCTTCTTTTTTGAAAACAGAGAAGGAGTTTGTTCCATTGTGCTGTATTGGCCTATCCTCCTTGATCAGACTTTTTTTTTTCAATTCCTGCAAGACTAACATAAGAACAGCCATACAAACTAATAGAATGTTTTGTCTTCTAAAGACAAAGTGAGAACACTGTTTCTGAAAGAAAAAAAAAAGAACATCGGACACTGACACACCACACACACACAGAAAACCAATCGAATTATGCACTTAAGTTCACTGAATAAAAGATAGATGTGTATATACAATCAACACAGCACAACATCCCATTTGAGCGTAAGATATACCCTGAAATCGAGGCTTTCATTGTAAAGACACGTACAGTGTGAAAATCACTCCGAACCCAGCACAGTTGTCGAAACTGTTGCTTTCAAGGTGGGTGGCCGTAGGCGGAAATTGAAACAAGAGTAAAAACGGAATTGCTGAACCGCCAAACGAAGGAAAAAAGCTACAAAACTTTGAAAAAAACAAACACAAAGCGTTTCGACCTATTGGGTCATCTTCAGGCAAGACAAATAGCATTCACAATAATTAAAAGAACGGACAACCAGTCACTTAGATCTCCGATCTTCACAAGAAGGTTGTCCTTCAACACTAGAAGGTTGTCTTTCAACACTAGATGGTTGTCCTTTAACACTAGAAGGTTTTCCTTTAACAACAGAAGGTTGTCCTTTAACACTAGAAGTTTGTTCTTCAACATGGATGCGTACGTATGCTGTCCAACACGGTTATGGCTTCAGGCGTCATACAACGCAAAATGCAACATGCCAACAATCTCCACGAAAAGTAAAAAGATGTCACAGCGCAGCAGCCTGGGTGAAACGTCGAACAGATCTTACATATGTCGTGCTTAATATTTTACGTCTGAGGTATGCAAATAATGTAACAATTGTTACGCTTTGTTGAGACCGCTGCATTTTCCGGGTTTAATTGATCGATATATACCAAACACGATGAAACACTGAATTTGTTTCGCTGTTGACAGCTACCTCTGATAAATTACCTTATTTCGACCATTTGAGGTCTTCAGCATCTATTGAATATACAGTTAATAACCTTTTTTTTTACATGTTGCTGTCCATTTGGATAGCACACCTTGTCATCCATGTCTAGCTATTAATTTTCTCGATGCTAGTGACCGGTTTTATTATGAATTTCCCCAAATACTGATTCCTGATGTTATCAATTTTCAACATTAAAGAACACTAATGCAACGTTATCCATGAAAGATGTACTGACTCACCACACTTGTCGTGTTGAATGCACACAAAAATGTCAAAGTTATTAGATTTTAGTGGATCGTGCACGGCGCAAAAAGTAACAATTTTATACAATTTTAATGAATAACATATCCGAAAATTGTTACATTTGTTATTGCACTGCTGCATTTTTACGTTGTGTGAATGGCTCTATGAAAATTAGTGTTCGGTGTCTGTAGGGCTTTGCTGTTCACTACAAACCTATTTCATTTTGAGGAATGGTGTGAGGCAATGCTCTTGAAAATGTTCCAGGCGATTTTGGCAGTGACTATTAAGAATAATAAAAATAGTAAAGACAACAACAAAAACAACATTGACGACAATGCGAACATCAGCATCAGCATAAATAATAACAATGATAGTAATATACTACTAATAATAATAATGATAATGATGATGATAATGATACTGATAATAACAATAATATTAATGACAATAATGATAATGATGATGATGATGATGATGATGATGATGATGACAGTATAGTAAGAATAATACATCAACAACAACAACGGCAATGACAACAACAACAAACACAACAAAAGCAGCAGCAATAATGATGATGATGATGATGATCATCATCATCATCATCATCATCATCATCATCGTCGTCGTCGTCGTCAAAAAGGAACATTTAAAAAGGGTCGTATCTTGAAAAAGATCGGAGTGCTTACACATACACGCACGCGCGCACGCACGCACCGCGCGCGCGAGGATAAAACCTTTTTTTAAATAAAAAAGAAAAGCAAACGAAATAAAACAAAAACAAAAAAAACTCAAGGATAAACAGGGCAGTTTCCCAACCACACACACACCTGACGAGCGTGCGCATGTACGCGTGCTCGTGGGCGCACACACACACACACACACACACACACACACACACACACACACACACACACACACACACACACACACGCGCGCGCGCACGTGCGCACGCACGCACACACACACACGCACACACTCACACAGACAGACACACACACACACACACACACACACACAACACACACACACACACACACACACACACACACACACACACACACACACACACACACACAAGCGCGCGAGGGGTAGAACTTGGATTTGATAATAGTATGAAGAAACAATTTCAGAGGAGACTAGTGTTAACTTAATCAGAGTAACAATAAGCTATGGTCCGCAACTCAAAAACTGGTTAGACAGCTGCAACACGCATAGACAGAGCACATGCTCAGATTCCGAGCTGATATATGTGCGAGCGAAGAGGATTTTCATGGAACGCTGAAGCCAACAAGATTGAACCGTAGGCAAAAGAGGCCGAATAGTGTGAAGCTGTTGAGACAACTTGACAGCTACACATCAGAAAAGCTCTATGGCTGTGATGGAAACTGAAAGTTATCAACTAATACAGAGATGTGAATAAAATGGGTCACATCGAAATCCAGATGCTTTCAATGCCTGAAACAAAGCAAAAGCGATCAACTCAACCAAGCGCATTTTCAAAGGACCGAGAATGAAAAATTAAAATTCCTAGCCATTGTGTTGATTCTTCAGTGATGCATGGATCACTTCAAGCATTCGTCTAACATTGTCATAAGGATAAATGTTTGTTATCTGTCTTGTTTCTGTCGCACTACTCAAATTAGATTAGTATTAAAATAGTCTAAGCTCTTGAAATAAAACTCGAACGGATTTCTTGATATTTCAATCATCTTTACTTCACAGTAAAAATGTGTTCAGTTCACCGACAACATTCTTTTTAATCTTCCGTGTCCCTTCATTGGTGTTACTGTCAGCTGCCTCTATATCCACTCCGCTATCCACAGCCACACAAAGAAAAGCCACACGTAAGAAAAAAAAAAAGAAGAAAGAAATTCCAGAAATCACTGTTCTGTGTGTCTCACGTCTGTTGCTGACGTCGTCGTCTCCACACACACACACACACACACACACACACACACACACACACATAAAGTCGTATCTCATTATAAACCAATGGAAACGGAAATAAATGCAACGTTGAACATCGACCAGATTACAAAAACCACTATTCTTTCATGATGTAGCCACTTCTTTAGGTTGAAAGGTCTTATGAACTTAAGAAGAACTTTCCACAAACTTCATTCCTAATGACACATTTGGAAATCAAAGGTATCTACAATATTCTGGACTAAAAGAAATGAAAAAAGAAAGATGGCATAGACGGAAGAAAATAGAAGGGTACAGGACTTCTGTAAAAAAAAAAAGTGTAATTCAATGGATCACATCAAAATTCACCATAACGCAGCACGACACAATACATTACAAAAAATGATACACTGTACCAATACAATACAAAACAATGTTTTCCACATGCAGCCTTGTACGTCCTCATATCACGGTTGGATGTGAGGTAAGAGATGCTAATACCAGCAGTCCATTCCTCTGCCTTCGTGGTTTGACCCAGGTCCTATTTCTCTCCCCTTTGTGTTGGGGGAAGAGGTCTGACAGGGAAAGAAAAGAAGTCGGAGCTCTCTTTGTCTCCCTTTGTCTCGCTTTGTCTCGCTTTGTGTCGCCATTCTGAAGACTGGGGTCTTAGTTCACCGGTGTCTTTCCAATTCAAGTTTGTTGCATGTGGGGTTTTGTAAGGGACTGGAAAAGTATAAGAAAATTAATTATTCATAGTGTAAGAAGAGACCCACTTTAATGTGGACGAGCATAATCGCATTCTGCAGACGGTTTAGGAAGATGAGGAATCTTAGTTGTAACAGTTCTGTCAGAGTTGGAGTGTACAGAAAAATTGAAGCTGTTTTTCCTCTTTTAAATTAGCTTTTCAAAACTGAACAGTAATAATAATACTGTGCCAGTTTCTTATCCTGTAGATTTGTTCACGTTGATTTTACACAACTTCGTAAAATGAGATCAAGAAAACTACAGATCAGTCATTTATCAGTGAATAGATTGATATCGTAAAAAACAACAACAGAAAACTGGACAAATGCAACACACTATACAATCAATAAACAAGCACATTAATGTCAAAAGACAGCGAAGTATTGAGCATCGGTTTAAGCATTCTCGTAATTTGATATGAAACAACTGTATTCTTACAAAACAAGTGAGATGACCCCTCCCCTTGCAAGGCCTCATAATCAGGATATATAAAACGGTTGAATATATATAGTGACAGTGGCGTCAGCTGCAGGGTGGAAGTTGGAGGTTCAAATCCCCTCAGAGTCATATATACCACATATGGACGGTTCCAGAGTTGTTGAAGTGCTATAAATTCACAGAAGGGAACCACATGGGCACGTTTCATTCGTTAAATGAACCTGTCTCTAGCAATGCTCTTTAAACACACAGACTGGCATTGCATGACACTACAACTTTCCAGCCTGACTAACGCTGGGATAAATCATCAATATATAATTGAATTTGTGTGCTTGTTTTTCTTATGTCTTCTTGAATGGAGCTTGCCAATCAATTGAGGTTTGCATTTGATTTTAGGTATTTCAATTTGATTTTGTCGTAGATCATTATAAATCTTTGATCCATCTTTTAAACCAGTTATGTTTTAATTTAAGGCTTGTTTTTGCTATTAGGTATTTCAATTTACTTCAGTCGTTGGTCTTTATAAACCTTTGATACGAAAATTATACCGGTTATGATTTGAAGTGTCTCATTGTATTCATTCCTCAAAATATTTTCAAATTTGTGAATTTTAGTCCTTTATTGCACAACTGTTTAGATAATGCAGATAGAGTATCTGAGTACGTAAGATTCTATAACACATTTTGTGACTTTAAAAACTTGAATTCAACTAATATCCCATTTGAATGACAACTTCTCTTCTCCCCATTCTGCAACTAAATGTAGTGAATATTTTTGAATTTACATTATAAAAGGTATGGCAACTAAATGTAGTGAATATTTTTTTGAATTTACATTATAAAAGGTATGGCCACTAAATGTAGTGAATATTTTTGAATTTACATTATAAAAGGTATGGCAACTAAATGTAGTGAATATTTTTGAGTCTACATTATAAAAGGTATGGCAATTAAATGTAGTGAATATGTTTGAATTTACATTATAAAAGGTATGGCAACTAAATGTAGTGAATATTTTTGAATTTACATTATAAAAGGTATGGCAACTAAATGTAGTGAATATTTTTGAATTTACATTATAAAAGGTATGGCAACTAAATGTAGTGAATATTTTTGAATTTACATTGTAAAAGGTATGGCCAACCGCAATGTCTGCAGTTTCATCTAAAGACTTGGGAACATTTAGATTGTCATCTGTTACACACAGAGAGAGAGAGAGAGAGAGAGAGAGAGAGAGAGAGAGAGAGAGAGAGAGAGTTTGTGTGTGTGTGTGTGTGTGTGTGAGAGAGAGAGAGAGAGAGAGAGAGAGTGTGTGTGTGTGTGTGTGTGTGTGAGAGAGAGAGAGAGAGAGAGAGAGAGAGAGAGAGTGTGTGTGTGTGTGTGTGTGTGTGTGTGTGTGTGTGTGTGTGTGTGTGTGTGTGTGTGTGTGAGAGAGAGTGTGTGTGTGTGTGTGTGTGTGTGTGTGAGAGAGAGAGAGAGAGAGAGAGAGAGAGAGAGAGAGAGAGAGAGAGAGAGAGAGAGAGAGAGAGAGAGAGAGAGAGAGAGAGAGAGAGAGAGAGAATGAACGAACGAGCGGACGAACGAAATTTTATTTCATCAGGGTAATGAGATAAGCAAATTAGAAATGCTTTATCACCACCCTGCCCTGGGGACAAAAAAGACAAAAAGAAAAAGAAAAAAAATCAGAAAGCACACGGAAAACACGCAAGTCAAGATAGCAGAAACCAAAAAAAAGAAAGCGAATACGCGAGTCGACATGTAAACTATGAAAAGGAAAACACACACACACACCACACACACACACACACACACACACACACACACACACACACACACACACACACACACACACACATGCACAGAGAGAGAGAGAGAGAGAGAGAGAGAGAGAGAGAGAGAGAGAGAGAGAGAAGAGAGAAGAGAGACAGAGACAGAGACAGAGAGACACAGAGAGAGGTAAGGCAGACGCACATGTATTTTTCTGTACCCAACATAATAGAATAGCATACAAGAGAGACAGAGAGAGAGAGAGAGAGAGAGAGAGAGAGAGAGAGAGAGAGAGAGAGAGAGAGAGAGAGAGAGGAGGGAGGGAGGTATAGCAGACGCACTTGTATTTTTTCTGTACCCAATATAATAGAACATACAATACAGCTTGAAGGATTACAGCACTGTGCAACGCAGGGCACCAGTACAGAATGCAGTGTAACAACACAATACACAATGCTATATTTGTCCACCACATGCGGCTCTGTCCTCCCCACCCCACAACATCCCCTCCTGTTACAGTTGAAGGAAGGGAAGTGATGCTGGTTCTCGCCACCTTATTCCCCTGGTCCATGTAGGGGGCCCAGACTCTGTTTCTGGTTGGCCTGACAGAGAGAGAAGAGAACTCAAAGCTCTCTTTGTCTCACTGTGTGTTTCTTTTCTGAAGATTTGAATGGTTTGCCAGTCCCTTTTCAGTTCCAGTTTCTAGCTTGGAAAATTTTGTAATGGGTTGAAAAATGTTTACAACGATAAATTATTGATTGTAGGCGATGGATTCACTTAAACCTGAACAAGTACAATCGTACAAATTTCGTACTTGTATTTGAAAACTGAACATTGATCATGTTGTTTTATAAGTCTCTTATCGCCATTATGTTACTGTCATCAATTTAGTGCTTCATTTTTAAACTGAAAAAAGTACCGAAAAATCGATTTGGGTGTATGTAGGCATGTTGCTAAAATTCTGGTGATCCAGGACACTGAAAAAAAGTGCAAAAAATCGATTTGGGTGCATGTAGGCATGTTGCTAAAATTCTGGGGATCCAGGGCACACACCCAAATTAAGACGAAATGTATGAATACCGAAACACTGCGAAGTATTGATGATTGCTTTCCAGTATGTACCTTGATCTGATTATCTCAAACTAGATTTTTCAAAGACCTCTTTAAATGTACGCCCTGTACAAGCCCCCTTACAAGATTTCTTACGCAGGATACACTGAAAGAAAAGAACAAGGGCGGAGAAGAAGACAAATAAGAACACAAACAAAGATGAGTAGAGTTCCTAGATGATAACAATTATGGCATATGTACATTACAACCATGCATGCATCCCTTATACCAGGCACATTATAGCACATCAGCAATCCATCGTCCAGACCCCCCCCCCCCCCCCCCCCCCGCACAATCACACGCACACACAATAGCACACAAGCATGCAAATGCAACACACACACACACACACACACACACACACACACACACACACACACACACACACACACACACACACACACACACACACAACACACACACGGATCAAATGGCCGAAGTAGCCACGTTTAAACTCTTTGCAAAACAACCATGGAATAAATGTCCGAATTTACAAGGTATTGCATGCACTTAACATTATCATGCATAAAACGTTTACTGACCTTACTGTCTGGCCTGCTGCGTTTACCAAGTCCAGGAATACCAAGCAGGTTCTTACTGCGCAGTGGAGAGTATGGGATGGCTATCAAAATGAATAAGATAAGACAGATACACAAGTCGGTGTTCTCGGATGACGCACAATACATACATAGACGCGTGCTCACAAAGACGCTTATAAACAACAACGACAACAAAATCAAGTACACATATTAAGTTGCAAGAGCAGAATGCACAGTAAGGTACTCTTTATGACACTTCTATTCTTTTTAAGTTTAAAATTTGAGGTGGAATAATATAGGCTCATACATTTGTAAAATGTTTCTTCACCTCCCCTATCCAGAGTTAACTAACTATGGGCTGAGTTTGGAATACTAGAACCATTCAGTCGAGTTTCACCCACTCAATGGATGCGTGTCTGAGAGTGCTACTCAAATTTCCTGACCAGCACTGCAGATGCCTGTATCTCTCAGGCCTGGTTAACGCAAGTACACATTATGAAAAAAAGCACAGGGCACGGCTGTCATGCAGCCTGTCTCAGACGTGAATGGAAATCCTAAACATCACTTCATCATACTCATCGATCAACATAACATTATGTTTCAGATTCAGTGGACTTGCTGTCCCTGCTCTCATGGTGACCCCAATTTGGATCTTTTTTCTACTTCTATGCCTATGGTGACGTTCTGTCGAGGTCACCGGTATCGGCAAATTCACGGCAATGTCGGTGGACAGACGTGGTGACACCCTGCAGGGGGAGAGTTCATTCATGCTGGCTCCTGTTTATGCTGGACAGAACAGCTACCAATGAACACTCCTAACGTGACTGGGCAGCTGTGGAGTGTCTTCTCTAGCGGGATGTCTCATCACGACTTGACATTGACTGCTCCCTGTGGACAGCCATCGCCCAGGCTGTGGAGAGACAAGCCCGGCTGTGGAGAGACAAGCCAGGCCGTGGAGAGACAAACAAGGCTGTGGAGAGAAAAGCCAGGCTGTGGAGAGACAAGCCAGGCCGTGGAGAGACAAGCCAGGCTGTGGAGGGACAAGCCAGGCTGTGGAGGGACAAGCCAGGCTGTGGACAGACAAGCCAGGCTGTGGAGAGACAAACCAGGCTGTGGACAGACAAGCCAGGCTGTGGAGAGACAAGCCAGGCTGTGGAGAGACAAGCCAGGCTGTGGAGAGACACGCCAGGCTGTGGAGAGACACGACACGCCAGGCTGTAAAGAGACAAGCCAGGCTGTGGAGAGACACGCCAGGCTGTGGAGAGACACGACACGCCAGGCTGTGGAGAGACAAGCCAGGCTGTGGAGGGACACGCCAGGCTGTGGAGAGACAAACCAGGCTGTGGAGAGACAAGCCAGGCTGTGGAGAGACAAGCCAGGCTGTGGAGGGACACGCCAGGCTGTGGAGAGACAAGCCAGGCTGTGGAGGGACACGCCAGGCTGTGGAGAGACAAGCCAGGCTGTGGAGAGACAAGCCAGGCTGTGGAGAGACAAACCAGGCTGTGGAGGGACAAGCCAGGCTGTGGAGAGACAAGCCAGGCTGTGGAGAGACAAGCCAGGCTGTGGAGAGACAAGCCAGGCTGTGGAGGGACAAGCCAGGCCGTGGAGAGACAAGCCAGGCTGTGGAGAGACAAGCCAGGCTGTGGAGGGACACGCCAGGCTGTGGAGGGACACGCCAGGCTGTGGAGAGACAAGCCAGGCTGTGGAGAGACAAGCCAGGCCGTGGAGAGACAAGCCAGGCTGTGGAGAGAAAACAAGGCTGTGGAGAGACAAACCAGGCCGTGGAGAGAAACGCCAGGCCGTGGAGAGACAAGCCAGGCTGTGGAGAGACAAGCCAGGCTGTGGAGGGACAAGCCAGGCTGTGGAGAGACAAGCCAGGCTGTGGAGGGACAAGCCAGGCTGTGGAGATACAAGCCAGGCTGTGGAGAGACAAACCAGGCCGTGGAGAGACAAGCCAGGCCGTGGAGAGACAAGCCAGGCTGTGGAGAGACAAGCCAGGCTGTGGAGAGACAAAGAAGGCTGTGGAGAGACAAACCAGGCCGTGGAGAGACAAGCCAGGCCGTGGAGAGACAAGCCAGGCTGTGGAGAGACAAACAAGGCTGTGGAGGGACAAGCCAGGCTGTGGAGAGACAAACAAGGCTGTGGAGAGACAAACAAGGCTGTGGAGAGACAAACCAGGCTGTGGAGAGACAAACAAGGCTGGGGAGAGACAAACAAGGCTGTGGAGAGACAAACAAGCCTGTGGAGAGACAAACAAGGCTGTGGAGAGACAAGCCAGGCTGTGGAGGGCCAGGCTGTGGAGAGACAAGCCAGGCTGTGGAGAGACAAGCCAGGCTGTGGAGAGACAAGCCAGGCTGTGGAGAGACAAGCCAGGCCGTGGAGAGACAAGCAAGGCTGTGGAGAGACAAACAAGGCTGTGGAGAGACAAGCCAGGCTGTGGAGAGACAAGCCAGGCTGTGGAGAAACAAACAAGGCCGTGGAGAGACAAGCCAGGCCGTGGAGAGACAAGCCAGGCTGTGGAGGGACAAACCAGGCCGTGGAGAGACAAGCCAGGCTTTGGAGAGACACGCCAGGCTGTGGAGAGACAAACCAGGCCGTGGAGAGACAAGCCAGGCCGTGGAGGGACAAGCCAGGCTGTGGAGAGACACGCCAGGCTGTGGAGAGACAAACCAGGCCGTGGCGAGACAAGCCAGGCCGTGGAGGGACAAGCCAGGCTGTGGAGAGACAAGCCAGGCTGTGGAGAGACAAGCCAGGCTGTGGAGAGACAAACGAGGCCGTGGAGAGACAAGCCAGGCCGTGGAGGGACAAGCCAGGCTGTGGAGAGACAAGCCAGGCTGTGGAGGGACAAGCCAGGCTGTGGAGAGACAAGCCAGGCTGTGGAGGGACAAGCCAGGCTGTGGAGATACAAGCCAGGCTGTGGAGAGACAAACCAGGCCGTGGAGAGACAAGCCAGGCCGTGGAGAGACAAGCCAGGCTGTGGAGAGACAAGCCAGGCTGTGGAGAGACAGAGAAGGCTGTGGAGAGACAAACCAGGCCGTGGAGAGACAAGCCAGGCCGTGGAGAGACATGCCAGGCTGTGGAGAGACAAACAAGGCTGTGGAGGGACAAGCCAGGCTGTGGAGAGACAAACAAGGCTGTGGAGAGACAAACAAGGCTGTGGAGAGACAAACCAGGCTGTGGAGAGACAAACAAGGCTGGGGAGAGACAAACAAGGCTGTGGAGAGACAAACAAGCCTGTGGAGAGACAAACAAGGCTGTGGAGAGACAAGCCAGGCTGTGGAGGGCCAGGCTGTGGAGAGACAAGCCAGGCTGTGGAGAGACAAGCCAGGCTGTGGAGAGACAAGCCAGGCTGTGGAGAGACAAGCCAGGCCGTGGAGAGACAAGCCAGGCTGTGGAGAGACAAACAAGGCTGTGGAGAGACAAGCCAGGCTGTGGAGAGACAAGCCAGGCTGTGGAGAAACAAACAAGGCCGTGGAGAGACAAGCCAGGCCGTGGAGAGACAAGCCAGGCTGTGGAGGGACAAACCAGGCCGTGGAGAGACAAGCCAGGCTTTGGAGAGACACGCCAGGCTGTGGAGAGACAAACCAGGCCGTGGAGAGACAAGCCAGGCCGTGGAGGGACAAGCCAGGCTGTGGAGAGACACGCCAGGCTGTGGAGAGACAAACCAGGCCGTGGCGAGACAAGCCAGGCCGTGGAGGGACAAGCCAGGCTGTGGAGAGACAAGCCAGGGTGTGGAGAGACAAGCCAGGCTGTGGAGAGACAAACGAGGCCGTGGAGAGACAAGCCAGGCCGTGGAGGGACAAGCCAGGCTGTGGAGAGACAAGCCAGGCTGTGGAGAGACAAGCCAGGCTGTGGAGAGACAAACCAGGCCGTGGAGAGACGAGCCAGGCCGTGGAGGGACAAGCCAGGCTGTGGAGAGACACGCCAGGCTGTGGAGAGACAAACCAGGCCGTGGAGAGACAAGCCAGGCCGTGGAGGGACAAGCCAGGCTGTGGAGGGACAAGCCAGGCTGTGGAGGGCCAGGCTGTGGAGAGACAAGCCAGGCTGTGGAGAGACAAGCCAGGCTGTGGAGAGACAAACCAGGCCGTGGAGAGACAGGCCAGGCCGTGGAGAAACAATCCAGGCTGTGGAGGGACAAGCCAGGCTGTGGAGGGACAAGCCAGGCCGTGGAGAGACAAGCCAGGCTGTGGAGAGACAAGCCAGGCCGTGGAGAGACAAGCCAGGCTGTGGAGAGACAAGCCAGGCTGTGGAGAGACAAACAAGGCTGTGGAGAGACAAGCCAGGCTGTGGAGGGACAAGCCAGGCTGTGGGGGGACAAGCCAGGCTGTGGAGAGACAAGCCAGGCTGTGGAGAGACAAGCCAGGCTGTGGAGAAACAAGCCAGGCTGTGGAGAGACAAACAAGGCTGTGGAGAGACAAGCCAGGCTGTGGAGAGACAAGCCAGACTGTGGACAGACAAGCCAGGCTGTGGAGAGACAAGCCAGGCTGTGGAGGGACAAGCCAGACTGTGGAGAGACAAGCCAGGCTGTGGAGAGACAAGCCAGGCTGTGGAGGGACAAGCCAGGCTGTGGAGAGACAAGCCAGGCTGTGGAGGGACAAGCCAGGCTGTGGAGAGACAAGCCAGGCTGTGGAGGGACAAGCCAGGCTGTGGAGGGACAAGCCAGGCTGTGGAGAGACAAGCCAGGCTGTGGAGGGCCAGGCTGTGGAGAGACAAGCCAGGCTGTGGAGGGACAAGCCAGGCTGTGGAGAGACAAGCCAGGCTGTGGAGGGACAAGCCAGGCTGTGGAGAGACAAGCCAGGCTGTGGAGAGACAAGCCAGGCTGTGGAGAGACAAGCCAGGCTGTGGAGGGACAAGCCAGGCTGTGGAGAGACAAGCCAGGCTGTGGAGGGACAAGCCAGGCTGTGAAGGGACAAGCCAGGCTTTGGCTGTGGAAGGAAGGCCAGAATGAGCAGCGCGTGTGCAAAGCTTCAGAAGTGGCACAACAGATGATACTGATAAATAGGAAAAATAGAGACTATGGTTTACACATTTGAGACAAAATGAAAATGATGGCGAAAGAGAAGGGAAGTGACAGATAAACAAAGAGGGGGGGGGGGGGTGACAGGAGGATGAAGGGGAGGAGCGGAGAAGTGTTGGTCTCTTCGTCCCCAGGAACACATCTGGTTTGTCTGCACCCTATACAGTGGAAGGCAGTACGATAAAGTGCGATTAATCACAATGAAACGCAACATCAAGTCACACAACACAGTACAGTGAAACAATACAATGCATACGTCCTCGTTCTTTACATCAAGCTGCGTCCTTTCCCCCTGTTAAAGTTGGAGGAAGAGAAAAGAGATGCTGGTCCCTAGCAGACCATCGCTCCGGCCTTTGTACTGTGACCCAGGTCCCATTTCTCTCCCTGTTGTGTTGGGGGATGAGGTCTGACAGGGTGAGAAAAGAACTCAGAGCTCCCTTTGTCTCGCTTTGTGTCGCCGTTCTGAAGACTGGGGTCTTAGTTCACCAAGACTCTCTTTTCATTTCCAGTTTTTCGCCTTGGAATTTTGTAAGGAACTTGAAATATTTACAATGTTTAATTATTCAATTTCAGTATGAATGAGCACTATTGTACTTTATAAGGAGAGAAATGTTTAGTTGTGATAGTTCTAAGAACGTTGAAGTATAGGAAAGAATGTAAATGTATTCTTAAATTTGAATTTTGAA
>CM031613.1:38864871-38874871 GCA_018398815.1 Conus ventricosus
TGGACGAACATTATTGTACTTTGCGAACTGTTTGAGAAGATGAGGAATATTAGCTGTAACAGTTCTAACAGCGTCAGAGCGTATAGAAGAACATGAAGCTGTTATTGAAATTGAATGTCAAAGATGCACACTAATATTGGTGACATGTATCTGTTTCTTATACACAATGATTTCTTAATGTCAGTTTCACGCTGTTGCATAAAGATTAGATCAAGATAGCTACAGAGTAGTCATTTTGTGGCGAATGGGATTATGATGTAAATAACAGAAATCCGCACAAATGCAACATATTATCCAACCAACAAACAAGCACATGGATGATCAAGATTCAATGAAGTAATGAACATTGGTTTTGGGCATTCTCAGTCATGCAGAGTCACATGCACCTGTCTTCTGTATGCAATGCAATCTAACAGTATATAATACAAGAAGAATTACACACCTGCGAAGCATTGTGCACCAATACAGATTGCAATGTGCCGACATGATACAAACAGTTGTATTTCTCCACATGCAGGCCTGTCCTTTCCCCCTGTTAAATTAAAAGAGGCAAACATGATGCTGATCCTTGCCACTTCATTCCCACACACCATACGTGTCAGGGGATATAGCCTGACAGAGAGAGAGACCAGAACTCAAAGCTCTCTTTGTCTTGCTGTGTGTTGCCTTTGTGAAGAGTTGTATTGGTTTGCCAGTCCCTTTTCAGTTCCAGTTTCTGGCATGAACAGTTCTGTAAAGGACTGGAAATGTTTACGACGATTAATTATTGATAGTGGGTGATGGACTCGTGGGACTCACTTAAACCTGACAAAAATACAGTTGTTTTTTGGGTTTTTTAGCAGGAAGAAAAAGTGTTTTTACAGTCTTTACAAGTCAAGACTGTGTGGAGTTCTGTCAAAGCAATTTTTGAGATGTGCATTTCGAAACTGAATATTGATCCCGCTATTCTTTTATTCAAGTTTCTGATTTCTGCTGAGTCACTGATGTCAACTTAACATTGTTCTATCTTAAGAAGAGAAAACCTACGGAATAGCCACTGCTGGTATGTGAAATGATGTTGCCCAAATTCCGGTGATCTAGGGCAAGAATGCTGAGACACAAAGAAGTATTGATCATCGATTTCCCGCAAGTATCTGAATGGAATTTTTCAAAGACGTCTTGATATTTATGCCCAGTCCTGTAAAGGCCCATTCGTGATATCCTTAATCCGAATACGCTGAAACAAAGGGAGAAGATAAGTGGTTTCTCGTTCTTTGTTTTCACTGTCTTAAATGTTATTTGTTTTTGCCTGAAGAAGACCCAAGAGGTCGAAATGCATTGTCTTGTCGTGTACTTTGCTGGTCTATGTGCTTGGCGGTAACTAACCCCCTCTCTTTCTACATTTAGAAACAAAAGGGTTAAGGGGCCGTGGAGAAGGAAGAATAGAACAGAAACCAGTAAGAGTAGAAGTCATAAACGATGGTATTTATGTGTGCATATTACAACCATGCCTACAGCGCTTAACCACACTATGATGCATAGCACATCAGCACTCCCTGTATAGACCTCCCCGTACGTCCTCAATCTGACCACACACACACACACGCACGCACGCACGCACGCACGCACGCACGCACGCACGCACGCACGCACGCACGCACACACACACACACACACACACACACACACACACACACACAACGAATTCATAGAGGTAGATCAAACTGCAGAAACAGTCACGTTTTAGACTCTCTGTTGAACAACTCTGAGAATAAGATGCTCGATTTTACAAAGCAGAGCTTCGGTATGACAGTATAGTACACAGCTTCAGCATGACAGTATAGTACACAGCTTCAGCATGACAGTATAATGCACAGCTTCAGCATGACAGTATAGTACACAGCTTCAGCATGACAGTATAGTACACAGCTTCAACATGACAGTATAGTACACAGCTTCAGCATGACAGTATAGTACACAGCTTCAGCATGACAGTATAATGCACAGCTTCAGCATGACAGTATAGTACACAGCTTCAGCATGACAGTATAGTACACAGCTTCAGCATGACAGTATAGTACACAGCTTCAGCATGACAGTATAGTACACAGCTTCAGCATGACAGTATAGTACACAGCTTCAGCATGACAGTATAGTACACAGCTTCAGCATGACAGTATAGTACACAGCTTCAGCATGACAGTATAGTGCATAAAAATGTCTGCTTTCCTTACTGCCTGGACTGGTGCGTTCCCATTGACAGAAATACCAAGGTGTTAAGTGCTTATCGAAAGGAAAGTATGGAATGGTTAATCAAAAGGAATAAGAGAGGCCAGATACACAAAGACGCTATCACAGACTTATTCAAATAAAAAAGGCACAGGTATCCATATTTAAAGTGGCGAGATTAGAATGAACTGTCAGGTACTTTTTCGTGACACGACTCCTTTTTGATGTTTTGAATACTTTCATAACCAAGGTTATCAAGAAACAAGTCATAAAACGTTTAGCTGGAATAATAGAGGTATATTCATTTGTGGGATTTATCTGCCCGGCTCCTGCCCCAGACATGAGTTCGCTATCAGCTAAGTTGGGAAGACTGGGACCGCATGGTCGAGTTTCACGGAAGACTAGAACCGCATGGTCGAGTTTCACCCACTCTATGGATGCGTCGCTGAGAGTGTCAGCCCACTTTCAGCACCAACATAGATTTGCGACAGCAGGTGTATTCAGACCTGAATTACACTAGGACACATTGTGAAGGTAAACGCAGAGTACAGACCCATCATGCAGACTCAGACAGAATAGAAATCCACGGCATCATCTTCATTATCCTCATCCTCATCGAATCATCTTCATCATCATCATCATCCCCATTGATCAACATGAAAAAAAAGTCTGGAATTCTGTGGCTCATCAGTCCCTGCTCTGATGCTGACCTCAATTTGAATATCCTTTCCACGTCTCTATCTTCGGTGGGGTTCTGTCCGGGTCACCGGTATGGGCACATTCAGTGGGACTGTCGTTGGACGGACATGGTGGCGCCCTCACGAGGAACAGCTCACTCACGCTGGTTCCATGATGAAGCAATTATTGTCGTCAGTAGGGGACTTAGTAGGTGGTATCCCACTTATGTGGAACCACAACAGGTGCTCTGAACACCACTGATGAATAGGCAGCTGTGCTGTGTCTCCTCTGGTGGGTTGATATTTATTGCTTCCTGTGGATTCCTATCACCCAGGTTGTGTCAGGACAAGCGAGGTTGCGGCTATGGACGGAATGCCAGAATGAGCGGCGTGTGTGCAATGCAAATGAAGTGGCGCGATCGGTGAGACAGAACAAAAAGTATAATAATAAAGGTTCTTACCTATCAAGACCAAATGAAAAAAAAACATAGCGTGAAAGACAGTGACAGACAGAGAGGCAGAGAGGAGGAGGGGAGACAGAGTCGAGGAGCGGAAGGGGTGTGCAGGCTCTAGGTACCTCGAGACACATCTGTGTTTGTCTATACGTAATACAGTGGAATGCTATGCAACAGAGTGTAACAAACCACAGTGAAAAGCAACATCAAGTAACAGAACGCACTGAAACAATACAATGCAAATGCTTTGGTTCCTCGCATTCACCTTTGTCCTTTCCCTCTTTTAAAAATGGAGGAAGGGAAAGAGTTCCTGGTCCCCACCAGATCATTCCTCTGGCCTTTGTACTTTGACCCGGATCCTGATTCCCTCCCCTTTGTGTGTAGGGGGATGGGGTCTGACAGGGACATAAAGGAACTCACAGCTCCCTTTGTCTTGCTTTGTCTGGCCGCTCTGAAGACTGGAGTCTTAGTTCACCAGTCTCTTTTCAGTTCTGGTTTGTCGCTTGTAGGATTTTGTAAGGGGCTCGAAATATTTACGATGTTTAATTATTCACAGTGGGCGAAAGACTCGTTGTTTCAGTGTGCACGAGCATTATTGTGTTTTGTAGTGGAGTTCTAGGATAAGGTGTTTGGTTGTGACAGTTCTAGCAGTGCCGAAGCATATGAAAGAGTTTGAAAGCTTTTTTGTTTGTTCGACTTTCAAAATCGAATACCGGTGATAGAATTAGTTTACCCTCTAGTTGCTATTGATTTCTTGACGTTATTCATATTCCATTTTGCTTTACTGAACAGATTTTCAGAACAACAGTGTTTTGGCAAGTGAGTGACGAGATAAAAAGACAAATTTCCATGCAATCTTGGATGCACTTTCCAACATACATAGAAACACACGAATGATGAGCCATGGTATAATCAATCTTCCGTTTCTGAAATTTGATTGTCTTAATATGTAGACAGCTGGACCGCTACCAAACTGACGGATTTTAACGTCTTCTAAAATGCCTGTTATTAGACCCCTTAATCAGGAAACACTGAAGAAAGGCTTTAGGAATAGTGTGTGACAGACATTAGGCGAAAAGATTTTAGTTAACCCTCCTCTCACTCAGAAATATACATTTGTCATCATATTTCCAGCCTCAGCTGGCTCTATCCAGTGTTGTTCAATGTTCTGTAAATCGTAAAACTGAAACAGAAGAGAGAGAGAGAGAGAGAGAGAGAGAGAGAGAGAGAGAGAGAGAGAGAGAGAGAGAGAGAGAGAGAGAGAGAGAGAGAGAGAGAGAGAGACGAAGCATTAGGAGACGCATCAGAACATGGATGGATGAGGGAATAAAAGTTGCTGCTACAGATAACAGCTGCTCACACAAGGGCATGACCGTGTCGGAAGGGATGAGAGCTGGGCAGATGGTAAGGAAGGAGATGACATTGGGTGAGGGGACAAGGGGAGGAAGCCAAGGTGAGTGAGACATGTTGAGACGAACAAGCATAGCAAAAAAGAAGGAAGTGGTCCAGGATTATAAGGATACCACATCACATAACAAATTTTGACCAAACATATCAGGATTCGCATTTCCTTTCATAACCCTATCACACACACACACACACACACACACACACACACACACACACACACCTTCCCCATCCACAACGGCAACACTCCAAATAATGGAAACATGGTTGTTATGAGCCATAACCTCCGGCACCCTGTGTTGCTGTGGACACACACAGTGCCGGCCAAAAAGACAACATGAAAACCTCTGCGGCACTTTCAAAGGGAACCTGTCAACCACAGAGGCTGGCCGGCCATTTTCACAACAATGGCTCCCCGATCTGAATTATATAATGGTGCCAGCTTGAATGGCCCTTTTCTTCCCTCATTCTTTTGAGAGCTTGCGCTGCCCCTACTACGTCACACAGTGCACGTGCAGCAAGATTGCCCGTTGCTCCGTGTAGTTGGTCTGATAATGCAGGAGGGTGTGTGGAGAAAACATAGTAACAAGCTCTGTTAAGTAAATTAAACATGTTCTACTTAGATTCTCTGTCTCTGCCTTGTCTCTGTCTGTCTGTCTGTCTGTCTGTCTTCTCTCTCTCTCTCTCTCTCTCTCTCTCCTCTCCTCTCTCTCCTCTCTCTCTCTCTCTCTCTCTCTCTCTCCTGAGTGAATCATGCTAACTCATTGATAGTAAGTAATTCCCCATCTTCTCTCTCTCTCCTCTCTCTCTCTCTCTCTCTCCTCTCTCTCTCTCTCTCTGTCTCTTCTCTCTCTCTCTCTCTCTCTCTCTCTCTCTCTCTCATTCACACACACAAACACAAACACACATACAGACGCACGCATGCACGCACGCACGCACGCACAGATGCGCGCACGCACACACACATACACACACCAACACACGCGCGCGCGCACACACACGCATACATCAATATGCCAACTAAAGCATGTATACAAACTACAATACAATAACGAATTTTGGACTTGTTTGTCTTCTTCAATCGTCATAAACAGCAGATAGAAGAAGGCACTAAAAAGTACTTACATATTCGTTAGTATATAGCAGAGGAAAAGTTCTGAAACTTAGTCGGAGAATCCTGCTGACATCCAGCTAGGCATCCCCATAAACAGTCACATCCAGGTCCATCTCATCTTTCCCACAGACAGTCATATTCAGATCTATTGAAGTTTCATCATGAATATTCATGTTCAGGTCCACCTCATCTTCCCCATAAATATTTTCAGGCCCAGTGTAAGTTTTCCATAAACAGTCATATTAATGCTAAGCTCAGCTTCCTCGTAAGCAACCACATTCAGGCTAAGCTTCCCAACAAACTGTCACATTGAGGCCCATTTCAGATTCCCCCAGAGACATACATATTACGTTTATCTCAGCTTCTCTATGGTCATACTTAAGACTGTCCTGTCTTCCATGCAAACGGTCATATTTACCTTCATTTCAATCCTACCATTAACCATAAAATTCACATTCCTTTGCTTCTTTGATATGAACAGTTACATCCAGGCCCTCCTTAGCTTCGCTTGAAAACAGCCATACTCATTCCTATACATTTCCAACATCAACAGTCGTTTCCGTTCCTCCAGAAAATCGTAATCTCCACTATAAGCAGTTATGTCTACGTTAATGTCTTCTCCGGCATCAACGGTAATATCCCCGTTTACATTAGATTCCTTTGAGTGGAACCTAGAGGAGTGTAGGCTTAAACCAAGGCGTTGAGGAGGAAGACGAAGACAGGTGAAGCAGGGGAGGGAATTTGAACAGAGAGACTGCTCTGGAATGAGCAAGAAGGACCCAAAGAAGATAAGCGCAGAAAAGGTAGGGAGTGGGGAGTAGGGGGGGGGGGGAGGGGTGGAAGGTGGAAAAGGGGATGGGGGTGCGGGCAGTGGAGGAAAAAAAATCGGGGTGGGGATGAGGGGTCAAGGAAGAAAAGAAGTTTCAATTCACAGCCTGGTACCAGTGGCATCGCATCACATTATCTCTTCTTCTTCTTCTTCTTTTTCTCGACGTTGCTTATTACTCCCTCAGTTTTCGTCTTTGCATTAGACCCACTGCGACACGGGACTGGGCTCTTTGGTGCTTTGGGAGACGGGACGCATCTCTCTCTCTCTCTCTCTCTCTCTCTCTCTCTCTCTCTCTCTCTCTCTCTCTCTCTCTCTCTCTCTCTCTCTGTTCAAATTTGTGTATGTTTGGTGCATGGGGAATGATATTTGTTGTGTATATTGTCCAGTTGCATCGCTATTAGATTCTTCTGATCTGTTCTATCTTCTTTCCTGTCTTTTGATTTAAATTAAGATTTAAGATTTTTTTTTTTTGTATTCAGCGTTTTCCTTTCTCTTTTACGTATCAATGTTGATTATGCAATCCGCCCATGTGTTTTCTGTTGTTAAATTTTCCGTCACTGAGCACATTATAAGCATTTGCTTGTTGTTGTTTCAGTTCAATAATTTGTTTATGTACACATCTGTTCAATAAAGAAATGCTTTAAAAATCAGGGTGCAGATGGAGAGAAGGTGTTTTCGTTGGAATGTGTTTTAGTGAAAGAAGGAATCGTTTCCCACCACAACTCCTATGCTCAACCACTTGTGTGCTGCTACCTGTGTAGTCCAGTCATGCGTAATACATGAGGGAAAGGGAAAAGAGCACTTTATAAACATTCTGTGATCAAATGAGACAAAGTCGTCTCCTTTTACTGATGTTTTGCTCATGAAATTTGCGCATGTCTTGTTTGTTTTTCCCAAGATATTATACCGCTGTATTTGTGTAGTTTTATAGTATAGTTTTCAGTAGGTGTTTGTGTGTTGGGAGAGAAACACAATTAATATGTAATTCTCTTGATGAAGATGTTGTGTCAGGCAAAGATTTGAATACTCCATGAAATTTGTCCCAAACTCATACATTATATTTTTGTTGGTTTTCTGTTGGATGGAGAAAAAAAAAGAAATGCAAGAGAGAGAGAGAGAGAGAGAGAGAGAGAGAGAGAGAGAGAGAGAGAGAGAGAGAGAGAGAGAGAGAGAGTAAATATTCTGAATTTACTTTACCCCCAGCACCCTCACCCTTCCCCTCCCCCCATCATCAGACCATATAGGAGCCACAGGCAATCGATCGTCATGTCGATCATAGACCACCCTCCTTGTGCCCCGGCTCCCTCATTCCTCTGTGTCACCGCGCGTGCATTGTGTGACGTAGTAGGGGCTGCGCGAGCTCTCAAAGGAATGAGGGAAGAAAAGAGCTATTCAGCATGGCGCCGTTACGCCATTCAAATAGGGCGGCTATTGTTGTGAAAATGGCGGCCCAGCCTCTGTGGTTGACAGGGCTCCATTGAAAGTGCGGCTGAGGTTTTCATGTTGTCTTTTTGGCCGGCACTGTGCGTGTCCGTGGCGACATAGGGTGGTGGAGGTTATGGCTCATGTCGACTATGTTCTCCCATTGATTGGATGGAGTTGTTGTGGAGGGGGAGGTAGGAGTGATGGTGTGGGTACATGGCTGTGTAAGTGTCTATGTATGTGTTCTCAAATTGTGGTCACGATTTATGTGTGTGATCGCGATTGTCAGCATCTCTCTCTCTCCTCTCTCTTCTTCTCTCTCTCTCTCTCTCTCTCTCTCTCTCTGAGTAGCTCCCCTTTCTTGGCTGCTAGTAAGATGGCTTTCTAACGACAAAGCAAAACGTTTGCCTGGTCTAGCTGATATGTCTTTCACTATGCCTGTCCATGGCCTACACTCTCCTCTAGAAAGTGTTCTCAATACTCATACAGGAAATGTCACTGCCTTCGTTCAAAATAGAAGGTAGAGGAAACCACACCGTTGTTGTGCTCTGGCTGAAACCAGCAGGCGAACCTTCTCAGTCAGCTCACAATGATACTGTTGTATACTGGAGAAAGTGTCCATCACAAGTATACAGGGGCAGGAAAAGAGCCGAGGCACACAGAAATTCATTGACTCAAGAACAGAAAGTAAGTTCATCTTCAATCCTCTCCGCACCTTTCTCCAAACCCCCTCAAAGTTACTTTTACAGTGCGGAATTTCTATGATTGTGGCTGTACGCAAAGCGAAAACCCGCAAACCCAGTGTCTGACACAAGCCTACAGACAATAGCAGAGCCCCCTGATTCTGACAATGCAGAGGTGCCTGAACATGTTGACGATCCTGATGGAGATTCAGATGACGGGTGCTGCAGTGTGCTAATAAACACGACACAATCAACACACATTAGAATGTGACATACAAATACAGCAGACTGAAGACAACGTAAACTCATGGAACAGACAGTCCAAGACCGCAGGAATGCAACTGCGGTTTGAGGGTTGATGCAGGTGGGAACTGTTCTTTGAAAGGACAAAGCACCGTATCTTTAAATTCTTAATCTGTATGGACATCTACATGATATCGATATGATGGTATCTCACAGCATTCAATTTCAGTCTACAGCAAACGCCTGCGTAAGTGTGTCCATCTTCCAGTGAGTCAGAGAGAATTCCTGTCCAAGTGTTATCAGCAAAGAGGGGAATGGGGTTAAGATTTAACGACTTTGTGATGTTGCGATTGCTTTTCTACAACTGATACTCCCAGCAATGTATACACTGCTTGAAGCTGAAGTCAGTGCATCCTGGCATCAGTTCATAGTATACTCAATTTAATATACTCAAATTAAAGACGCGTTTCTGTATGTTTGTTCTGTATAGAAATGTTTATAACACTACGGTGCAAAAGTTTATATTAAAGTTTGTTGAATGAGCCGCGGGCAACTTATGTTCTTTACATGTCACATTCTAGGCCTTTGGATTGGATGTATGAATGATACGATCTCAGTGCGTTTGGATATATTTAGAGCACTCCTGTTCTGCTCCGATTAAGCCGATTAAGCCAAAAAGATAAAGTGGAGATATACACTTCTGAGCGGAATATGTGTCCTAGTGTGAATTGTTGTCTGTTGTTAACTTCGCTGCGCCATGTATTAATGAAAACGCACTTGTTGTACTATAGCCGTTCCCACCAAAAAACAATATATATAGCTGGAAATTACAATGATTTGAAACGTTTTCATTGTGATCATTAACACTGGATTACAAAGAAACAGACTATCCCGTACACGTTAACACTGGCCTCTAGGTTGTTGATTCTCCTTAAAATAACGAGATAAGATCGCGCCACAAC
>CM031613.1:38877371-38879871 GCA_018398815.1 Conus ventricosus
GGAGATTATAAGCTTGCTGAAGGTCATTTTGAGAAGCGTTTATTTTATTTTCCCCATTCACCCACTCAAGCACATACTGTTAGTTAGGCAGAATTATCTACCACTGCAGATATGAATGCTTATCTCCCCCTATTTCTTCAATCTTAGACATAAGAGCAAGCTTCGTTTATAATTCAATATTGTTTGCAGTCATTGCAACACCAGCTGCTCTGTAAGTTGCTGGAATGGTGCTCGGTACTTATCCTTGGAATTTATTAGTTTATTGTAATTTAGTCCCTTGTGGATTCATTCAAGAACTGGCCCTCAGCACTTGTGTCTTAAGAGGTTATCATTTTATATTTTACTTTTCACAAGAAAATGTAGCTTGTTTTGCTCTTTCATGATTTTCTTAGGTGGCACCTTTGGTGGGTTTTTTTTTTTTTGAAAACTCAACAAACATACTACGGTATTGCACACCAGCTTTTTCTGGGATAGCATTCTTCTTAAAACCGAAAAGGCAGAGGAGTCAAATTACCACTTTCTGCGGTCACTGAGGAGAAACAATCAGTTTTCGAAATATCGGTATCTGACCAGGAATTATTTGTTAGTGAGTTGCCACTCCATTGGAGATTGTCTCTCTCTTGGAGACTATAAGCTTGCTGAAGGCTCATTTTGAGAAGCGTTTATTTTATTTTCCCCATTCACCCACTCAAACACATACTGTTAGTTAGGCTTAATTATCTACACTGCAGATATGAATGCTTATCACCCCTATTTCTTCAATTCTAAGACATAAAGAGCAAGCTTTGTTTATAATTCAATATTTGTATATAATTCAATAACAGTATGTGCTTGTGTGGGTGAATGGGGAAAAAAATAAAATAAAATGCTTCTCAAAATGAGCCTTCAGAAAGTTTATTTTTCCCCATTCACCACACAAGCACATACTGTTAGTTAGGCAGAATAATCTGTCACTGCAGATATGAATGCTTATCTCCCCCTATTTCTTCAGTCTAAGACATAAGCGCAAGCTTTGTTTATAATTGAATATTTCTTGCAGTCATTGCAACACCAAGCGCTCTGTAGGTTGCTGGAATGGTTGGTACTTATCCTTGAAATTTATTAGTTTATTGTATATATATATATATATATATATATATATATATATTATATGTGGCTAATCGCTTCGCAGAATTCTACGTTTGGGGTCAGTAAGATTTTATTCACTTCGCTTCATCAGTAATGTCACTTGTCACTGAGTGGGGGTGGAGGTGGGGGGGGGGAGGGATATGGAATCTGTGATGATATGGACACATGGATCCTAAAACACAACAAAAAAGTTTAAGTTCCTTTGCTTACTGGTCCTGCAGGACGTTGAACTGTTAGAGGTCCACGATAGAAAGGACATAACGATGAAGGAAGTTGGAACTCATCTCTCTTCTTGCGCGGCTTTCAAATCCCTGGCTTGAATCAAGTGCTCACTTACTACTGCTGCACGGGTAGAGAGCGCCTTCACGCAGTAAAACTCCGACCCCATAAGTGGTCCCAGCACACGACCGACCGCCAGCTCTGCTGATAAACACTCTTAGCCATACGAACATCCGGGAATCAAATGAACTTCACTTTATGCGGAGCTCAGCACGATAGAGGTGGGAGTAGAGTCGGTAAGGTATAGTAGGAAAAACACAGGGAATTAATCAAATAAGGGGAGGAAAAGTGAAAGCTGGGAGGAAAGGAGCATGGGTAGGTGCTAGCACAAAATGCACACTCAAATCCACACAAATGGATGAAACATGCATGCTTGTTCACGAAGATTTATTTCCCTTTACATAGAATAAGCGATATTTAGACTTTGCCACTCATTTCTGGCAGAGTTGTCCGCACATTAGTAGTCGCAAGTAGCAAGCTGGAGTAGGCGACACAGAAAGCCCCAATGAGTTAAGACCCGAAATCCACGTGACAGCAATACAAAGCGAGACAAAGAGAGCTTTCCGTTCTCTTCTCTCCATGTCAGGCTCCATCCCCTGACACAATGGGGGGACAAATAGGATCGGGGGTCCCACACAAAGGCCAGCAGAATGGACCGGCAGGGGCCAGCATCTCTCCCAGCACTCTGACAGCACAGAAAGGACAGAGGGGGGCACGGGGCAAACGTAACTGTGTTGTGTGGGTGATGCTGTGTTACTTGGTGTGGTCTTGTACTGCACTGTGTTGAATTTTTTTTCCTATTATATTCTGTTTTCTGGTATTTGTTTTGCCCTATGATATATCCACTTTGCAGCTGAATATATATTTCATGGATTATATCAAATGAAACTGTCTTGCTTCATTTTGTATTGTACTGCATTTTATCATATTGCACTGTTGTGTGGAATGCTCTAAACAGCACTTTATTACATTAACTGCATTACTTTGTATTGTGAAGTACGTTGATCATCACTAGAATGCATTATACTTTATTTCATTATTCTCTACAATACAGAATTGCAACGTTTTGTGTCACACTGCACTGCATTTAGTG
>CM031613.1:38882371-38889871 GCA_018398815.1 Conus ventricosus
TTAGATAATCTCTTTTTTTATGCCTCTGGGTATTGTTTTTAGTATGGAAGGTGGATGGTTACTTTTGATATTTACATAGAAAAAGGTGTATCATTTGGTTTTTTGTATGGTTTATTATGTGCTGGTTTTAGATCAAAAGTTATATCTAGATAGTTCACTATCTTTTTTTGCTTCTATAGTGATTTTTGATTTGGTTTTGGAAGATTTTACACAATTCTTTTTCTTATTTTCAATGTTTTAGGGTTGTCATTAGCGCAGCGAGGCCGTCATCCCTGTACAGTCCGACTTGTTTTCCAAGTTTTTTTGAATGTTAGACAGCATGAACAGTCCGACAAGTTCGCAAATTTCGGCACCATCATCGATCCCATTGTGACATCAAAAGTTGAATTCTTGTTTGCGCTCTTGGGTCCAGATTTCATTTTTGCTGTGTAGTAGAGTTTTCTTTGTATGGAAAATGATTTCCATTTCTGACCCTGATATTTCAGTGTATTTGCTGGCAAATTTATAGCTTTGGTGAGCAGATCTTATCTATAGATGTGTAGAGTCTACTTTATCAAATGTTATAAAAAAATGTATTATCTTGCTTGTTGGTTTCTTGAACCATTGTATGGCTTCGTATGTGTTTTTCCAGAGGTTGAGTTCGTGTTCTCTCTTATGTTTTTTATGGCTTTTTCTAAAATTTTTTGTGATTTTTCCTAATTCAGATTTGGATGGGTTTATCAATCTGCATGTTGGGTTATTCAGGAAGTTGGGTTTGTGGTCTTTAAGTGTTATGAAAGCTTTCTTGCTGCTGTTGTCTCCACTCTATCGCTTAGGTCCATTTGGTGCACAAGCTCCTTTTCTTTTTTCTAATGTATCGTATGTAGTTTTATCAGCTTTTTTGTAATTTTTTTGGATGTTTTTGCGAGAAGCTGTGAGTACTCTTTAGTTTCCATTTTGTAGAAGTTGTGGTTTTGTCTGTTTCACAAATATTTCACAAATATTTTTTGTCATTTTGGATTTGGAAATCCTGCAACTGTATCAAGAAAGAACAGTGCCCTCTGAGCAACAAATGCCCCTACAACAGCATTGTGTACCAAGCCACTGTAACATCAGAGACGGGAGAAGAAACATATATAGGTATCACTGAAAAAACCCAAATTTAAACTAGATATGCAAACCACAAACAGTCATTTAACAAAAAAAGATACAAAACCAAACAGAATTGAGTAAATACATCTGGAAGCTCAAGAGAAAAAGATAGAATACAATATTTCCCGGAAAATCATAGAAAGAGCAGCACCATACAACAACATTTCAAAAAGATGTAAACCTATGTCAACAGAAAAGTACATAATACTATGCAAACCACAATGGCAACTTTAAATACTAGGATAGAAAAGGTTAACAATGCAGGCACAAAATGGGAAATTCTATCAGTGAAAAAAGAACCAGAAACACACGAAAAACACACAGACAGCACGTGATGACAGACCAAAACAAGCAGTTATAAAACACGGCAGCACAGACCCACCACATCCTGATGATTGCATTGCATAAACAGCGCTGTAGATAGTTTTAAACCTTACTTTATATATTATATATATATATATATTATATATATTATATATATATATATATATATATATCCCCACACATCCATCTGTACTGTCATAACCCTACCCCCCCATCCACCCCCCTCCACAACATCACCACCATTAATCATGGAAATCATGGTCGACATGAGCCATAACCCCGGGCACCCTGTGTTGCTGTGGACACGCACAGTGCCGGCCAAAAAGACAACATAAAAAACCTCAGCGGCACTTTCAAAGGGAACTGTCAACACAGAGGCTGGCCGGCCATTTTCACAACAATGGCCCCCCAATCTGAATGACATAATGGCGCCAGCTTGAACACCTCTCTCTCTCCTCATTCTTTTGAGACATTGGGCACCCCTGCTACGTCACTCAATGCACGTGCAGCCAAAGAGAGAGTGGGGGTGTGGGGCACGTGAAGGGGTCTATGTTTGGGGGTGATGATCAATCACCCCGGGGGTGCTGTATCGTCGGTTTTGATGATGTGAGGATGGATGGAGTGAAGAGAGCGTGGTGACAGTCTTGATAAATAAAAGTATTTTTCTCTGTTTTCTTGCCTCTGTCTCCCTCCCTCAACACTCTCTCTGTCTCTCTGTCTCTCTCTTTCTTTCTCTCTCTCTTCTTCTCTCTCTCTCTCTCTCTCTCTCTCTCTCTCTCTCTCTTTTCTCTCTCTCTCTCTCTCTCTTTAGGGAAATTTTACATCAGATTGATTCTGATCTATCTATATTTCCCCACCATAAACGGGGAAACGCTACCACGTGCGTGCGTGCGTGCGTGCGTGCGTGCGTGTGTGTGTGTGTGTGTAGTGTGTGTGTGTGTGGTGTGTGTGTGGTGTGTGTGTGTGTGTGTGTGTGTGTGTGTGTGTGTGTGTGTGATTTTTGCCATAACTGGTCATATGCAACCTCGTTTGATATGCTACACACCGTTGTATTGAGAATAATTTCAGCTGTCGTATTCTGGCTTGAGTCGGCTATGTCACAATACATCATACCCAGGCTCATCTCAGCTATGTAAGCTACGCAGCAAACTGTCATGCTCAGGGTCATATTAAGCTACGCATTAAATTGTTCATATGAAGACCCATGTCAGCTATGCCCTATAAAGTCATATCCAGGGTTGTGTCAGCTATGCTAATGAACAATCATATGCAGGTTAATGGCAGCTATGCTGCAGACAGTCATATTATTATTATTATTATTGTTATATTGGGTATATATATAGCGCCTATCCTCGGTCACAGACCAAGCTCTGAGCGCTTTATAATAACACACTACCTCACTCACTCAACGGGCTGCCTACCAGGTAGAGCCGGCTGAAGAGCAGCCTACTGGCGCACATTCAGTCGTTTCCCGTACCATTCAAATATCAGTCACTCATTTTCATTTATCTCATTTATTCCTCCAGTTTCTGACAAAGGATGCATGCGATGTTTTATACGTGCCCACCATTTCCACGGTACACGATGGCACACGATAACAGTAAGTGACAATTTTTGTCGCTTGGTAAGAATACCAGGCGGCTATCTTCAATTACATCAGTTTTGCCAGGGCAGCGGGGAACCCCCCTGCTTTTTCGATTTTCAACTGCCGTGGGTTCTTTAACGTGTGCAGGGGGCCAGGAAGGCACACGGGTCCGACTCGCTTATAGTCCCCGTCCAAGGACTTGACGTTCAGTTCGATTTGTCATTCATATGCAGTCTCATGTCAGCTGTGCCATAAGGGGTGACATGCAGGTTCATGTCATTTGTGCCATAAATAATTATTTTAGGCTAATGTCATCTATGACATACACAGCCATATGCACTCATGTCAGTATGCCATAAACAGCCATATGCAGGTTCATGTCAGCTATATCATAAACGTTAATGTCAAGTATGCACAAACAGCCATATACAAGCCCATTTTTGGTATGCTATAAGCAGTCAAATGCAGGCTCGTGTCAGCTTTGTCTTAACAGTTGTATTCAGCTTTACCTCATGTACACCATAACCATTCCTATGCTGGATCATGGCACCTATGCCACAAAATGTATTATGGGTCATATTATCACGCCATAAAAAGTTGTAATAGGTACATTCGCATCTACACTATAAAAGCTTCGACCTGTTGCGTGAACGGTGCCAGCTGTCTACAAAGTGTTACCAATGACAGGTTGCCATCAGAACGCCAACAAAACGGGGTGCATGCCCTGTTGCTCAACTACTTTCATACGGTTGCGATCTTTTGATTTGAACATGTGCAGAACACTGCTTTCTGAGCACCATTATAGACAACACTATTTACTATGTCGACAAGTCAGAATGACCGTCAATCAGTAAACACGGACTAGTTCTATGTCACATCTGCCTCTTAGTGTCCCTTGTTCATATACATTTCTAGATTAAATAAGGCTTTCACAAAGAACTTACAGGGGCGATGATGATGATGATGATGATGATGATGATGATGATGATGATGATGATGATGATGATGATGATGATGATGATGATCCTCATCCTCATCTTCATCTCCTCCTCCTCCACATCATCATCATCATCATCATCATCATCATCATCATCATCATCATCATCATCATCATCATATCATCATCATCACCATCATCATCGTCGTCGTCGTCGTCGTCGTCGTCAGTAATCAGAGTGATTAAAAACAATACTGGTGTATTTATGTTAAAATCGAGCGACTTTACTTGCAGTAGAGGAAGCAAAAGAAAAATGGAGAAAAAGGAAAGAAAACAAAGAAAACAAAAGGAAAGAAGAAAAGCAAAAACAAAAACAAAACACAAAAATAGAGAGGCACAAATAGACAGATTGCCATACAGGCAGACAGATTGACAGACAGGCAGGCAGTCAAACCGACCGACAGACAGACCAATGTACAGAGAGAGAGAGAGAGAGAGAGAGAGAGAGAGAGAGAGAGACAGACAGAGAGACAGACAGACAGACAGACAGAGACAGAAACAGAGAGAGAGAGAGAGTATCAGTGTGTGCATTTTTAATTTATTAATCTGATCTGATTCCACATTGTGTCCTCACCACCACCACCACCCACCGCCCACACTTTACAGGAGCCAGACAAATCATCGTCACGTCGACCATTAGACCTCCCTCCTCGAATCCAACCTTCCCCATTCTCTCTGTTTGTTGCACGTGCTTTGTGTGACGTAGTAGGGGCCACAAAGAGCACTCTTTGAAGAATCAGCGAAGAAAGGGGCTATTCAGGGTGGCGTCGTTGCGCCATTAAAATCGGGCGGCCATTGTTGCCAAAATGGAGATCCAGCCTCTGTGGCTGACAGGTTTTCATTGAAAGTGAGGCTGTTTTCAAGTTGTTTAGCTTGGCTGGCACTGTGTGTGTCCCCAGCAACGTAGGGTGCTGGGGGTGATGGTTCATATCAGCCTTATACCCATTGATTAGATGGTGTTGATGTGGAGTGGAAGGCTGTTGTGGTGCATGGGTGAAGGTGTTTTTTTTTTTAATTTTTGTTCTCGAATTATAGTTTACACACACACTATTATTGTGATCAATCACTTCTTGTCACTGCAGCTAAATCTCTTCTTCGGAGTCCTATAGGAAACAGCTCTGTAGTTTGCTCGTTTTGAAAATTAAAAAAAATTTAAATTATAGGTATTGTTTAATTGATGTTTATTTCTGTCAAGCAGGGTATTACGTTGACGGGGGATATGAAATGACGGGGTATTCCTATTTGTGATCAAATACTTATGTCATTCAGGATGATTTCAAGATCCGTCTAAAAACACTATTTTGTGAAAAGACGCTAAATCAAACAAAACAAAACACACACCACATATATATATATTATATATATATATATATATATATATATATAAACAAAGCTTGCTCTTATGTCTTAGATTGAAGAAATATGGGAGATACGCATTCATACCTGCAGTGGCAGATGATTCTGCCTAACTAACATACAGTATGTGCTTGAGTGGGTGGATGGGGAAAAATTAAAATAAATGCTTCTCAAAACGAGCCTTCAGCAAGCTTATATTCTCCAAGGGGGGGGGGGGGGGTGACATCCTCCAATAGGAGGGAAACTCACTAACATATAACTCCTGGTCATATACCGATATTTCGAAACTTGGTGGTTTCTCCTCAGTGACCGCGGAAAGTGGTAATTTGACTCCTCTGCCTTTTTCAGTTTTAAGAAGAATGCTATCCCAGAAAAGGCTGGTGTGCAATACCGTAGTATGTTTGTTGAGTTTTCAAAAAACCAACCAAGGTGCCATCTAAGAAGCAAAAGAAAATCATGAAAGAGCGAAACAAGCTACATTTTCTTGTGATGTATTTTAGATGGATCTGTTGGGCACTTGAAGAATACACTGAATATGATGAACAAAATACTGCACTTCTGAATGTTTCTGCTCTCTAAATTGCCACCAAGGAACTATCATGAAGAAGTCTACAGCAATGTCCCAGTAGTGAAAGAACCAAGTAGCTGCAGAATTCTATTGAATTTTCTTTTCATAAATTTTTACTGTCAGCTGTTGAGAATGACTCGACTGGGAACTGCTCTTTGAAAGGATGCTGAGACAAATTGTGATGACTTAACATTCGTTCTCTGCCTGGATACTTAGTGTTCTTTATATGCTGACGTCTGAAAGTGTATGATTTCAGTCTACAGCATACAATATTAATATAATCCATTTTGATTTACAGAAGGCTGTCGCACAAATGTGTGTTCATCTCTCACAAAGCCAGAGGGATTCTCTGTGCATGTGTGTATGTAAGTTTTCTCACGTGTCTCTTCAATGATGGTTATGTAGTGAGGGAATATTCGTTTGAGCAAAGAATAGGAAAGGGTTAGGAGCAGGTAGGTCAGGATTGTAATGACAATTTTTCTTCAGCTAATTTCCCCGGCAGTTCATGTTATATCCAGTGAAAATCACACAGACCATATTTTTTTCTACAGAGGTTTTCGTTACAGAAAACTCTGACCAAATTACATTCAGAAACAGCACACTCAAGTTCTGATGGATGAGCCATATAAGACTTTTTTTCCCTTCATTATGTCCCTCCAAAGCTTTAGACCCAGTCAGTGAATCATGTAGTCCAAACGGTTTTGAATAAATGCTAAATAATATTGCTTCATTACCAATTAACAAATGTCCCCTTCTTTAAAGAACAAATCCCAGGGATCAATACATCACTGTGTTAGTAGGTGGGATGTGTGCCCCAGGGTGTTTGCTTTGCGTGTGTTCGTGGCGTGGCATTACTCTATCTGTTAATAAAACCAGAAAGTCATTGTATTGCACAGATACTCTGCTCTCAGGAAAACAGTCTATAACTGGTATCACGAAATCTATAGTGACAAGAAACTGGCACTCATGATCAATAAAATTGGCGAGGATACTGAAAAGAATTGTTTAAGATTTTCCGGGTATACTTTGATACACTTATAACCAATTTGGCAGTTCCTTGTAAATTACCGCAAGACAAGTATGTGTTCAATCATCTGCACCAGCATCTCTATTCACAGTGAAGAATTCAACACAGCAAACGTTTTAACTGGCAACAGAACCTCACATGCGTAGAACTGGACTTTGCAAAAAGCTGGTGAACTAAGACCCCCAGTCTTCAGAGAGGCCATACAAAGCGAAACAAAAGGAGCTTTGAGTTCTTTTCTCCCCTGTCAGACCCTTCCCCGGCACAAAGGGGAGAGAAATAGGATTGGGTTCCCTACAAAAGCAATGGAATTGATCGACAGGAACCAGCATCTTTCTCCCTTCCTCCAACTTTGACAGGGAAAGGCTAGATCTGGCATTTCGACAAATCCATGTGTGTATGGTGTTGCGCTGTTTTATTATGTAGCATTCTGAATGCATGCATTTTGCGTTTTTTTGTATTCCATTGTTTTGTGTCGTATTGTAGTATACAGTGTTGAGTGTTGAATGTTTTGG
>CM031613.1:38899871-38918670 GCA_018398815.1 Conus ventricosus
AGGAAGTTCGGGGGGCAGTATTTGTTAGAGAGAGAGAAAAGGGGAATTGGAAAGCGGAAAAGCTTTTACTTGGGGGCGGGCAGGTCCTCGTGATTACGGGAGTTAGGGTTTTCCCCTGGCCCGGGTTTTTTTTTTTGGATAAGGGAAATGTGAAGGCCACGGCTTTATAGAAGGGGAAAACTAGATTTTTTTTTATCTTCAGTTTGAGGAGAGAAAAATGTGGGAAGATTGTTTTGTCCCCCGACGTGAGGAGAGTTACTTGTTTTGCAGATTTTTTGTCTCTAGGGGGGGGAAAAAAAAAAGATTACAGAGGAAAAAAATCGTTTACACGTGGATGAGTGATTTAGAAAAATTTTTTTCCCTGAAGGAGAGGGGGGGGAAAAAAAAACATTCGGAAGGGAGCCTTTTGGTTGACGGGAAAAAATTGCGTGTGCGTATGGAGTAAATGCTGTCAGGGGAATGGGGTTTGAAAGGTGAAGTGTGACAGTGGTGACCCGACTCCAGTTTCCCCGGGCGTAGCTCCCGTTTTTTTTCCCGGAAAAAAAAAAAAGAAAGATTTTTATTTGTCCCCTTTGGGGGTTTTAAAAAAAAAAATTTTTATTTGTACCCTCAAGGGTTTGGGGAAAAAAAAAAAAAAGGTTTTCTATTTGTGCCCTCAAGGGTTTGGGGGGAAGGAAAAAAAAAAAAAAAAGAAGAAATTTTAATTTTTGATTGTGTAAAATTTTTTGCATTTGTTTTTGGTTTTTTTGCATTTCTATGTGGGGTTTAAAGGTTTGGTTGAGATTTTTTTGGGGTTGCTCTACTCCTTTTAAGGGTTTTTTTTTTTTTGGTAGGATTTTTTTTTTGGGACCTTTCCCCCCCTCGGCCCGTTACCCTAAACCCTCCTTTGCTCGAACCTTGGAAAGAAAGGGGGGCAGGGCTTTGAGGAGTTGTTTTTCCTTCCCCCTAGAAGTTTAGTTTTTTTGCCCCCTTTCCGGACTGTTAGCCCAACCTCTTCCTGCGTTTAGCGGGGGACATGGCGTTGGGGAGTAAATAGTTTTTCCCCTTCTCTTAAATTTCATTTCTTTCGCTTTTTTATTGTTTCATTTTGTTTTTTCCCCCTTCCCCCTCAGAGTGTGGGATAAAACTTTCCCCCGTCCGCAAATTTGTGTAGGTGGGGGAGTTGTTTCCCGTTTTCCCCCAAAAAAAAACATCTTTTTCTTTTGTCATTTTTTTCTTTTTTGGGTGGGGTGGAAAATTTTCTTTGAGTTTGGGTGAATTTTGCATTTTTTTTTTGTTTGTTTACCCTTTTGTTTTTATTACTGTAGTGTGGTGTTATTGTCCCAGTGTTTTGTTTTTCCCGTCTCCATTTTTCAGGGGAGACAGGGGACAGGGTTTGCTTTCTGGGCTTCTTTTGTTTTTTCTTATTTCTGCTCACTTTTCCCGGTTTCCTGTTTTACCCTTTTTCATTTCCTTTTCCCCCTTTTAAAAATCTTTAAAACCCTTCTCCTCAAAAAGTCCAAATTGTTTTTTTTCAACTTTTTTCCTATTTTAGGTAGGTTTTTCCGCTAGTTTTTTGTTTTTTTCCCCCTCTTTTTAATTGTTTGTGCTTCCATTTGTTTTGTAAATTTATTTTCTTTTTTTGTATAAGGGGGTTTAATTTGTTTTGTAAATTCGTTTGAATTAAGAAAGAAAAAAAAGACTGACAATCAAGAACATTTGAGAACAAAAACCCCTTTAAAAAGAATTTTTTTTTCAAAAAAACTTTATTGGTTTTTTTTTCTTTTCTTGGGAAAAAACATTTTTGTATTAAATTATTTTGTTTTTTTAAATTCCAATTAAAAAAACAGTTGCAAATTATTTTTGGAAAAATACTTTCCCTTGGATTTCATATTTCCCTTTTTTTAGTAAGGGGTTTTTTTGTTTTACCCGGAAATTGAATTCTGTATTTGTTTTATAAATTAGGGTTTGTGTAAAAACTTTAATTTAAATTCTTTTTTTTATTTTTTTCCCTTTTTTTTATTCATACTTTGAGTTGTTTGGGTTTATATTGGGATTCTTTAGGGATGTTTTTTGAAAAATATGTTAAAAAGCGGAACGCTTGGGTTTTGTGGAGAAAAACTTACAAACCTATGTGCAAAAAATCTTTAGATAGGGCAGCCCGGATAAGACAGAGGGAAGCTGAAGAAAATAGAATAGGAGAGGGAAGAAATAGACTACAGGGGGAAGCTGAAAAAAATGGGACTACAAGGGAAGCTGAAAAAAAATAGTACGAGGGAAGCTGAAAAATAGACAAACGGGGGACCCTAAAGGGAAAATAGACTACAGGGGGGAAGCTAAATCGGAGGAAAAAGGGACTACAGGGGGAATTTTGGAAAATTTGAAGAAAAAAGATTACGGGGATGCTAAACCTGAAGAATTTTAAATTTAAAGTTGGGCAGTTAAAAATAGGGGACTGTTTCTGAAATTAAAAAGAATACAGGCATAAAAGAAAAACCCCCACCGTTCCCCCGGGTGGGTTTCCGACCCAAGGCCCCTCCCCAAAAAGGGCTTTTTTCCCAAAGTTGCCCCCTTTTGGGGAAAAAAAAGGGAAATGACATTGTTTAGTTTTCTTTTCCGTTTTGGGAAAGTCAGGGCAACGTCTTTTTTTGGTTGGCCAAAAAAAAGTGGCTTTGGTATTTTGCGTCGTTGTTTAAGGGAAAGGGGCTTTAAACCCCTGTACCCCCTCACTGGCAGCGAAAAAAAAATTTAACTTGGGATCATTTTGAAAGAGAAACTCCTCAAAAAAATTTCAATGTTTGCTGATGTTTTCCAAAACTTTTCCCCGTTCGTGCCCCCCCTGAAAAAGGGAATCTTTTTCCGTTTTTTTTGACCCTTTATGAGCCCATTTTTTTGGATCGATGGATAGATTTATCTAAAAACAAACAAGATTTTAACCCCCCTGCAAGATCTCCTTCTTAGAGAACAACTTTCCCAGGGGCGTGAGCAAAGATCTGGAAATTTTCCCTTTTAAAGAAAGGAAATTTTGGGAAAACGTGGAGGAAAGGTGTCGGATGGTGATCAGTTTTTTGTGTCGCTCACCCAAAAAAAAGGGGGGTGGGTAGGAAAGGAGATTTTTCCAATCTTTGGTTCATCGTAAAGTTCTATCCCATCAGGTGGGGGAAGGGTTTAAAAAAAAGGGAAAAATCGTGGGTCTTTTTGAGTCCTCAAGGATATACCTTTCCTGGGAAAACGGACAGGGTTTTCCGGGGTTTTCGAGGGACTTTCGTAAATTACCGTACTCCCCGCCGGAAATTAGGACCTTTTTCTTTCGGGAAAAACTTTCCCGAGGTCTTTGGGATTTTACGACCACCACTTTAGACCTTTTGGGCCATTTCGGGGCCCAAAGAACAGAAGTTCCCCCAAAAATTCAGCTCCCGATCAGAAAATCGCTGTTTCTTTTGTGATGGCAATTTCCCATCTGAAACAAAATTTTTCCCCTTTTTCGGGACCGGGTAAATTAAAAAACCCGCTTTTGTCTCCACTGATTGGAAAGAAGGCCTTTTTTTGGGAACCGATCAATCTGTTGTTGGACTGGTGTTAAAAAAACGGAGCCATCAATGGTTTGCAGGCTTCGGTTTTTGCGGGGGACCCTGGGTGCCCCACTGTTTGGTGTACGGAAATCTTTCGGGCTTCAAGCCCATTTATCTCAACACTGCCCAAAAAGTGTAGGTCGTTTGGAGGAAATTTTTTAAAACGTTTCCGCTGGCGAAAATTTTCAGTGCACACCGTACTACCCCGGGGTTTTTCTTGCCTGTGTCATTGAAAACCCCATTTCTGCGACTTGATTTGGGCTTTTTCCCAGGTGTCGTACAGTACATGGTGGTGCTGGGGATGTTTGTTCCTTGTTTTGGGTGAGTACTAGATAAAATTTGTCATAGGCAGGGAAAAGGCCCAAAAAAAGCCGCTAAAGTCTCAAACTGGATGAACTCCAGTTTAACCCCAGATGATTTAAAGAAATGCGGGGAAAAAGGGACGAGACCCCTGACAAACCCAATTTACTTTTTTTGCGGTTTTAAACGGGACTGTCACGGAGTACCAAGGGGGAAAAACCAACGTACATACTGGACTCGGGGCTTTCCCTACAGGTTGTCCTGGACGGGGAAAAACAGACAAGTTGGGGGTTTCCCAAAACCCAACTTAGAGAAACGGGGGGCTGCACCACGGCTCATGATGCTTTGTTCGTGGTCATCCCGGAATAAAAAAAACATTAAAGAGGGGTTCTTGTTCTTTTTTTTGGGCCAGGGTGCCCAAAAATGGAAGTTACGAAAAAATGCCCCCTTCTTTTGTGCCCCAAAATTCCCCAAAAGGAATTTTTGAAAATCCCCTCCCATTTCCCCTTTCCAAAAATTTTGTCTAATTTCCTTCTTTTGGGGAAGGAAAATTATTGACTTTGGTTTTCCCACGGTTCCCCTTTTTGGGTTTCCCAAATTTTTCCCCCTTTGGGTGGATCGGCGCAAAGGGGCCCCCCTTTTTTTTCCCCTTTTTAAAATTCCTTTTTTTCCCCCTTTTTTTGAAACCTTTTTTTTTAAATTTTTTTTTTTTTTTGCAATTTTTTCCAGGTGGGTTTTCCCAAAGACGAAATTCTTTGGATTGGGGAAAAACGCTTTTTATTTCTGATCTCATGAGAAAAATTTAAACGACTGTTGTCTCTTTTTCCTTTTCAACCAGCCATATAAACCCCCAATCAAAAAGGCATGGTTTTTGGAACGTTTCAATGGAACGTTGAAGTCCATTTTTGAAAAAGGGTTCCCCAAAAAAAAAAAGACCCCCGGATATGGGATCGTTTCATACGGTTTTTGCTTTTTGATACGGGGAAAAATGCCGAACGAAACGTTGGGGAAATTCTTTCATTTGGGGCTTTTTTTTTGAAAAATCACCAAGGGGCCCTTTGGATCACTGAGGGACACAAGGGACGAAAAAAAAAACGGACTTACCTGCCCGAAAAACTGTTTACCAATATTTTTATGAACTGCATAATCGTTTAAAGGGATGCATGTGAGCTTCCCTCAACAGTCAGCTGATAGGAAAACAGTGTGTAAAAGGGTCTTTGCAGACAAAAAAGGAAAAGGGCCCTTTCCCTTCAGTGTAGGGGAAAGCCCTTGTGCTATAAATGATAAACCCTTAACAAGCTTGGGGTTATGTGGAAGGGCCCTTTTCGGGTTTTGGTTTCGAAAAAATTTTTTTTAAAAGTAAATTATAAAAATCAAAATGGCAAAAAACGGGAAAAGGTTTATTTCTGGAACTTGTTGAAAAAAGAAGGTTAAAAGTACAAATGTTCCCTTTAAAATCGTGGGTTTGGAGGGGTTTATGTCCGTGTCAAAAAACTGTTGTCAACGGGACAGACATTTCAGTGATGAATTTGCCCCAAGGAAAAAGAAAGGGGGAAGTAAAAGGTTAGGGAAAAACAGAAATGTGGAGTGTTAACTTTTAACCAGTGCAGTAAAGTTGTCCCCCTTTTCCTACTCTGTTATAAAAGGGTTTAAAAACCTATGAGGATGTGGTTCTTTTCGAATGTTTGTTAAAAATTTCAAACAGAACAGTTAAAAAGACATTTTGAAAGATTTTTAGGATTGGTTGACGGATCCCCCGGTACAGTAAAGGGTTTATTGAACCCCATAGTATTCGGGTTTAATTTCTGAAATACCAGTGCGAACCAGCCCCATACCCCCCCATTTTCCCAAAAAAAGGGGGTGGTTTGAGAGAAAAATTTCAATGAAATTGCGGGTTTTAAAAAGGGGATAGAACCTTCTACTTCCCCGTACAGCTCACCAGTGGTTTTGGGTGGAAAAACCCTGTTTGGTTTGGGTTTGCTTTTCGGCATGGGTTTTAACGGGAAAAAGTAAAAAAGCCCACTGGGGTTCGTTTCCCGAGCTTTCCCAGACATTAAAGAACTTCTGTGTCGGGTCTCAGAAGGGGGAAACTATTTTGTGAAAGTTTTATTTTGGACAAAAGGAATTCTTTTTTTCCCATTGCCCCGCCCCCGGGGAACAAAAAATGTCCGGGAAAGTTTTAAATTGTCCGTGTAGGGTATATTCAGGGGGAACCCCAAAAAATTGGTAACGGTTTAAAGGGGGAAAAGACTTTTCCTTTTTTTGTTTTCTTAAGGTTTACGGTGGGGATCATTTTTGACGGTGCATTGTATGCAAAGGGACGATTAAAATAAAGGGTGGTATTTTGCATAATTGGCTTATGAAGTGCCCTATTTTTTTGGCAAGCAAACAACTATTTTGATGTTGATTTTAAATTTAAATTTTTCTTTTGGTAAAAAATGGAAAAATCAAGTATTTATTTTTGTTTTAATTTGTTTGTGAGTGAATCTTTTGTATGTTTTAGGGGCCCAAAATAAACTTTTTTGAAAGGGTATTTATACATGTTTTGATTGGGCAAGGGAGAAAACCCCAAATTTTTTTCTTTGCCCTTGTCAAAAATGGAAAGCATGTGACTTTTCAATGGACTATAACATTACATGGGGGGAAAAAGAAATTATTTTTTAAATTGTTTATTTTGTTTAAAGTCTATTGAGGAAAAAATTTTTCACCTTTGGGAAATATTTCATTTTTATGGGGGGTTTTGAAACATTTTGATGTGGACAAAGATCAAGGGGGAAAAAGGGTTCCCCATCCTTTTTGTATGGGAAAACCAATTTTTTGCTTTGAATTTTTAATTTTTCCCCAATTTTTTTTATCCATGTAAATTTTTGAAAGGGATTTTGGGGGAGATGTGGTGAATTCCCTTTTTAATTTTTTTTTTTAAAAATGCTGAAAGTTTGAATTTTTGCTATTTTTGGTGGACATGAGATTGAATTTTATACGTTGGGTTAATTTTAATTTTGGTTTAAACATGTGTGGGTGGGGTTAAAATTTGGGGATTCAGGTGAAGATTTTTGTTTTTAAGGTTTTTTTAAAGGTTTTTTTTTTATTTTTTTTTCTTTTAAAAAAATTTTTAAAGGGGAAAATTTTTTTATCCCCGGATGGGGGGTGTCATGGGACGTAGCCTTTACATAAGGCTGTGACGCTCCATCGCATGTAGTTTTGTGATTTGAATTTATTTCCCCGTGCCACAAAAAAAAAGGAAGGGAAAATTTATGTGGCTTGGGCTAGTGTTTGCGGGCCCTCCTAAAAAATTGTTTAGTTTGGGTCATTCAAGAAAACGAAAGTGGTCATTTGGGGGAAAATGACCACTGAGTGAGAGTTTAAAAGGGGTTGGGGAAGGGAAAGGGGCTGGTCATGTGTTTTGAACACTGAGTTTTTGCACTTTTCCCAGGAAAAAGGGGGGAAAAAGGTTCCCGTTTTTTAAACCCCGCAGATGGCCCCAAAAAGACTCGAAAACCCGTCAGGGGGCGGTGGGGCCTCGTTTCTGACCTGTTATTACCAGGTTTAGCGAAAAGGGTAGTTGGGGGGGAAGGGTAACCCCCCCCCCCCCCCCCCCCCCCCGGGGGAAAACTTAAAAAAGAGAGGGAAAAAATTCATATGTTGAATTTAGAACAGGTTCTTACCGAACCTTTTTTGTGTTTCAGGGCCCTTTACCCTTTTACCCTTTTGCCCTTCCCCCTTTTACCCCCTGAGGTGGTTGAAGATGGCCATTGGGGTGAGGAAACCCCTGGTTGGTTTTGCCCAGCAGGTTTCCAAAATCCAGGGAGAAAGGGGTTGATGCTCGTCGTTTCTCAAAAGACAGAAGAACTTTCCAAAGGGAAAAGAAGTCGAGACTGTATTTTCAGGACAGGAGAGTTCGGGGGGGGCGTATTTGGTCGAGGAGAGGAGAAGGGGGAATTTAGAAAAAGGGGGGAAGCTTTTCTTGAGGAGGGGTCCTCGTGATTACGGGAGTTATGTTTTTCCTGGTCCGGTTTTTTTTTGGATAACGGAATGTGAAGGCCAAGGCTTTTTAGAAGCGGGAAATAGTTATTTTATCTCTCAGTGTGGGAGAGTTTTTTGTGGGGAAAATTATTTGCTCCCGACGTGGGAGAGATAATTGTGCAGATTTATTTTTTCTCTCAGTGTGGAGAGAGATACAGGGTAAAAAACTGTTTAACGGGATGATGTGATTTTTGTAAAATTTTTTTCCCCGAAGGAGAGGGGGAGAAGGGAAAAAAAATTTGGTAGTGAGCCTTTTGGTTGGGCTGGAAAAATTGCGTGTGGGGTTGGAAATAAATTTCTGTCATGAATGCGGGTATGCAAGGTGACCCCGTGTGACAAAACCACACCCACACACCCCACACACTACACACACACCCCACACGAAAGCACAACAAAAACACCCCACGGACTATTCCCCAAAACCCCATAAAAAGATTTTTTTGGCTTGTCAGATAAAGAAAAAACATTTCTAAGACCAGTCTGCCCCTCTTCCTCTAAAATTTTTTTTTCCTCTGTGCCTGCAAATAGGGAAAATTTGGGGTCAGGACTGGAAAAACCCCCCACCACACCCCACGCACACCGACACACAAAACACACAAAACAAAACACACACACACACCCACACACCACACCAACGCCCCGCGAAAACACACAGAATGACAAAAAAAATAATTTTTAAAAAATTTTCCAAAAAAAACGTAGAAAATCCAAAAAACCACGTGACAGTAATACAAAAACGAGCAAAGAGAGCTTTCCCTTCTCTTCTCTAAAGTCAGGGTCCATCCCCTGACACAATGGGGGGGACAAATTGGATCGGGGTCCCCCCACAAAGGCCGCAGAAAGGAAACCCGGGAGGGGCCCCGATCTTCCCCGGCCCCTCTGACAAAACCAACAGAAAGGACAGAGGGGGGAAGGGGCAAACGTAACTGTGGTTTTGTTGTGTGTTTCTTTTGTTACTTGGGTTTTGGGCTTGTACTGCACTGTGTTGTGTCATTATCGCTTGAGACAAGAAAAGCGCACTTAGTTCTTAGATACATGATCTGCCGTTTGTTTTTGCCCCAATTTAAAAAAATTTTTGGGTTCCCCCTAAAACCCGACGGTATATTAAATCTTTTGCCTCAAAGCAAAACATTTTTGACCGGTCTTAACCCGGGGCCCTGGGGCAAGTCAACAGGGGAAAGGAAAGTAATTTAACATTTAACCCCTGAGGAGGGGGAAAAAGTAACTGAGCAAGATTTCCCTTTTGTGTTGACAGGGCATCGAAAAATTTAATCGAAAAGAATGTACAAATTTAAAAAATCGTGTAAAGATTTTGACAAAATGCAGATCCCTACAAATGAAAAACAGTTTGTTATAAAAAATTGGAGGGTTTGCACACGATACACTACTTTGGGTTGAACGGATTTTTATCGTACCCCTTTTTTCTGGGCCCCCACCGTTTATAGTGGACTTTGGGAAGAGAAAGTAGTTACGGTAGAGTTTTGTTAGAGTTGGGGGGCACAAACCCCTTTCTGGGGGAATTTAAAACCCTCATCAGGCATGAAAGATCAGGAGAGATGGAAATCAAAAATAAAGGTTTTTTAAAAAAGAAAGCAGTAAATTAAAAAAACGAAATGTATGAAATTTTAAAAATTTTAGGGACAAACGAAAAAAACGTGAGGTTGATATGTGTACCCCCCGGATATTTGTTACAATGGCAATATCCCAAGGGTTTAGTTTGGTTATAGTTCTTTTATCAATTGATAACATCAAGTTTTTTCAGGCCGAAGTTTTGCGAGCGCAGGAAGTGAGCAGCAAATTTTGCATTTAAGGGATTTTTTTCCCCTTAAACTACATAGAAAATATTATTACTTTTAAAAATTTTTTCTAATGCCGTTATGACCCAAAATTCTTTCACCACTGCATATTTTGTAATTTGTTAAAACGGGGCGCCGGGGGCGCGCCCGCGCGTCTGTTGTGTGTGTTTTGTGGGGTGTGTGTTTTGGGTGTGTGTTTTGGTGTGTGTGTGTGTGTTCTTCTTTTTTTCTTCTTCTTCTTCTTTTTGCCTTTTCTGTCTCTATTTGTCTGTTTGACTGTTGTCTGTCTGTTTTGTCTGGGCCCGTCTGTCTGTCTTTCCTCTTCCCCTCTCTCTTTTTCTCTCTCTCTTCTCTTTTTCTTTCTATTTTATCTTTTCTATCTTTTCTATCTTTATTCTTTTTTCTGTCTGTTGTCTGGGCTGTCTGTCTGTTATTTCACTCTCTCCAGGGCACAAAAGCAAAAACACGTGAAAAGATTTAAAAACCCTTTAAAAAATTTTTGTAATGCCCAAAAATCTGTTTTTGACATTGATAGGTTTGGATTTGGAAAAGAAAGGACAGCATAAAAAAATTATTTTTATTTCGGTATGGGGTGACATTTATGTCATATGATATATGCTTTTTTGATATTTATACGTTTTAAAATTTTTATGTGAGATCAAAATTAAAATGGTGTGAAAGTATGGTAAAAAAATAAATTTAAAATGACTTTGGGTATGACACGGTATGATTATATAATTTCTATATGATATGATTGAAATTTTATAAAATATATGATACATGAAATTTTTTTGGTTTGGATATGATTTGATATGAGATGCTTGTATGATAAATTTTATGAATTTGATATGCTATGATTTAAAAATGATTTGGGGATGATTTTTAAAATTTTAAAATTTTATATTTTTGAACGATACGATTTAAAAATATGATAGGAAAAGTTTGATATGGTTTTTTGGTTGGGTATTATTTGGGCATGAAATTTAAAAGATATGTAAGGGCATTTTATGATACGATTTGATACGATGTATGTTTGAAAATTTTTTTGATATAAAAATTTTTAAACTGATTTTAAAAAACGATTTTTTTATGAATTTATCTTGTGAAATAGGGTTTGGAACGGGTTTGGATTGGGTAGGGGTACAAGACGAAAGCGAGAAGACGACACGTTTGATACGATGAGGACAATAGGATAGAATAAGAAAAAGGGTACGAATATGAAAACCGATATGTGAATCCACCCAATTGGGAGTGATTTTAAAAATTCTGTTCGTGTATTAAAAAATCTGCTGAGAGTACTCTTTGTGTGTTAATTTTCATGATTTCGAAGAGATAGCAAAAGTTATTGGGAAAAGGACGAAATGGAAAAAAGGAATTTTTGGTGTTTTGCTATGTTGGAAAACAATACACAAAAAACGCGCGCGGCCGGGGGCCCGCACTTTATCCCAAAGCACGAATGCACGCCCTGAACGCACGCACCAAGCCCCGCAGCACGCACGAACGCAAAAACAACACACACACACACACACACACACCCCCCACCACAAAAATTTCAACACAATTCAGGGAAAACCCCTAATTACAGAAAGGCAAGGTCAGGGGCACAGGCCCCAAAATATTTTTTATAACATAAATTTTTCTTTAAAAAATTTTCGTATTTTGAAAAGGAAGGCCCAGTTTTAAATTTCATTTTGAATTTTTAATGATAGGGGTCTGTCACCCCAAGGGCTTTAGGAAAATTAAAGGGGAGAGACGAAAAGGACGAAAGGAAAAATAGAGAAAAGTAGGGATGGGGGGGTGGATTTAAAAAGGAAAATGGGGGGGGGGGGGGAGGGGGTTGGGCGTGGCCCGGCAGTGTGTGTTTTGTGTGTGTGTGTGTGTGGGGTGTGTGTGTGTGTGTGTGGGTGTTGTGTCAATACAATAGATTTCATTGGGAATACGTTTTTGTTTAAAAAAATCTGAATGCAAAATAAAGGGAACACAAAAACAAAGTTTGGGGACCAATTCAAAAACAGTTTATTTCCCTCCAAACAGCTTTGTCCCTTTCCCCCGGGGGAAAGTTTGGGAAAAAAGGGGGGGGTGCTAGTTCCCCCCAGAAACCCTTCCTCGCCTTTAGGCTGCCCCCGGTCCTATTTCTTTCCCCTTTTTGTTGGGGGGGATGGGGTCTGACAGGGGAAAAGAATCAGGCTCCCCTTTGTCTCGCCCCTTTTCCCCCGGCGCCCCTTTGAAGACCGGGGGGGTCCCTTTGTTCAACCCGGGCTCTTTTTAGTTCAAGTTTGCCGCTCGGGGGGATTTTTTAAGGGGGCTGAAAATATTTCCCATGTTTAATTATTTGGGGAGGGGGACAAGACCCATTTCAGTGTGAACGGCGCTAAAAAAAAAGACATTCAGAATTTTTCGATTTAAAAAATGATATTTTAATTCTTTTTTTTTCATTTTCCTAATTTCTATTGATTTTCTTTATATTAAATGTTCGCTGGTTTTTTTTTTAATTTCTTTTTCATCTACAGCGGGCATGTTTTGATGAATGAAAAGAGGAGAAAAAATGAAAAAATCTTAACGGTAGTGATCCAGCCCACGCTTAAAAGCAAAGGTGAACTGATGTTAGTTTCTGCCCTTTCCTTTTTTTTATAAAAAACATTCAAATTCCTGCAAACCCGGGTTTCCAAAAGCTCTGTTTTAAGACCTCGTAATCAGGAAAAATGGGTCTTTTTTTCAGTAACAGTGTCGCAGGTTTCATTTTGGAAAGTAAAGGTTAAACCCCCTTTGAGCATTTTTAAAGGTGCATTTCAATCCCGCCCGATTATTAATCTGAATGTTCAGTGTCCTGCGAATGGGGAAAAACGAAAACGAAAAATTGGTTTTTTGGGAAAGTGGGCTGGGCCCCGTGTCGCTCCGTTACATATATAAAAAAACCCGGGGGCCCCCTTTAAAATTTGGGTTTTATGATAAGGACAAATTTAGTTTGAGAAAAATTAAAAATGAATTTTAGTTCCCAAAGGAAATCAAAAGCGTCATCCTCTTTCTCTTCTCCTCTTTAAATCATCGCGAATTTAAAAGGGAGAAGACCCACACCCTTTACAGGTTTATAAACGTGGCCTTGCTTTTGAACCAGTGATGATTTCCGTCCGCTTCCCTGTGGGTTGTGACTTAGGGCACAGTTTCTGAGTGTCCCTCGGGATGATAAAGGGGGCGAGCTTTCGATTTTTATCGGGATGGGTACTTTTATTTTTTTGAAAGTGCAACCCAAGAGTTAGTGTCGTCCTTCGAGGGATAGCAGGGATAAACGTTCATAAAAATTTGGGTTTTTTGCGGGCACCAATAAAAAATACTGAAATGATTTATTAAAAAGCACTGCAATGCCCTGTTTCAATTTGTCCTTTTTTTATGGCTGGGTATTTTCAGCTTCCCGTGGTTTTTGATGTTTGGGTTTTAGTAAAAATACCGGGGGGTCTGGCGATTAAAAGGGAGCCGAAAAAAAATACGAAGGGGTTTAAAAATTTGGGGCGGGGGAAAGGGGGGGAAACGCACACCAAAACCCCACACACATCACCCCAAACCACACACACACACACAAAACACACAAAACCCCAGGGCAGGAAAGGGAGCACGCACGCAAAGCGCGCGTTTCGCCGCGCGCGCGCACACACCACAAAAAACACACACACCCCACACACACACAACCCCAAACACACACACACACACCCCACACACACAAACACACAAAACCCAAAAAGGCACCACGTGGATGTTTTAACGAAAAAATAATGCTGCACTTTTTTAAAAAAAGACACTCAAAGGGGGCTATCACTTTGTAAAGGGAAAAAGCTGGTAGAGGAGAAAGACGAGGAGGAGTGGGACAGAACGGATTAAAGGAAGCTGAGTTTAGGGGGTGACTTTTGAAAAATTTAAAAAAATTTTGATAAAGAAGAGGTTTGGAGGTCCAAGATAATAAAAGATGCTTATCCCAAAACCCTGTTATGATTTCAATTTTAAAATCCCCTTCATGCCCCCAAACCCCAACCCCCAAAACACACACGCTCACACTCACACACCCCCCAAAAACACCCCCAACACACAAAACAACACACATGCACGCAGGTACGCACACTTTCAACGCAAAAAACGCACCCCCCGCACGCACGCACCCGCCCCACGACGGGAGAAAAAAAATATGAAACTTGCATTGCAAAAAATTTTTTAAGAAGTCCCTGCCTTTCCCAAAAACTTTTAAAACCAAATGAAACTGAATTAAAATCAGAAAAAAAATTTTCCTTAAAAAGGGGACAAAAATTGTTTTTCTAAAATCGATTTGCCTCATACACTCGGGTTATTTACAAAGCCCCATACACATCTGACTTATTTTTCAAAAGCCCGTTTTCACATCTGACTTATCTACAAAAGCAGGGGACTGCCCCCCAAAAACGTTAAACTCTTCGGGGGGTTTTTTTTAAACCTATTCCCCCGGAAAAGGGGGAAATTTGTAGAGCCAAAAATTTTGAATAGACTATACAAGTTTTTAAAAAAAAGTGATGGACCCTTTCTGCCAAGATTTTTTAAGGCACATATAAATGAAACTTTTTTATTTTCATGCCCTTAAAAACTTTACAGTTTGTTCGTAATTGACAATTTATTTGTTCCCGGTTTAGATTATAATTCCATCCCCTTTAAAAATAGGAAAGGTTTTCCAACTTTTGGGAAGAATATTTCCTTTTTTACTGCGGAAATTTTTTGGGCCATTAATTTTGGCCCTTAAACTTTCTTCTTGTTTTTTTATTTCTGTTTTTCAAATTCCCACTTTGTGTTGATTCAAAAAACAGTTTCCCAAAGCTCTAAAATTTTCGAAAATTCCAAAATTTTGGAAAAGCAGAACTTATATAAAAAGTGTACCAAAAATTCATTTTTTTCATTTACGTGGTTTTATGTCGATTTTTGTTGGGTTCCCTTCATGGGATTATTGCTAATGAAAAGGGGGGAGACACATTAGCCCAAAAAAACCCGGATCACTGGGAAAAAATTTAACAAAGGGTTTACATTCTTTATCCTTAAATGAGAGTTATTTGTTTTTAAAGGCGAGCCCGGAACTCTTTTTTTAAATAAAGGGGAAAGGGAAACCAAAAAAAAAAAAAAGGGATATTATTTAACAAGAATCAAAACAATAAAAAAGGTATCAAGAATCTTTCCAAAAGGGGGGATTTTAAAAAGTTTGATTTTTAGATTTAGGTTGATGCCCTTTTTAAAAAACCCCAAAATTTTGTAAAAATGTGACCTTTTTTTGTGGCCAGAAATCAACCCCCTCCATTATTTTTTTGCGATAGAAAGAACCCTATTTACCAGCTTGGTTTTTGAACGTGAACCGTCGATGTAGTCTTTGAAGACGTCTCCCCTAAAAGAAATCAAACATTTTTTAAGTTGTTAAGGATGATTAAGAGCCCAAATTTGGGCATTTTCTTTAACGTCTATGTTATTTTCCCCCTCTTGGTTTTAGTTGCTTATTTAGTGTTTCTTTTATAGTTTTGGTTTCAGCTATGTGGTGGGTTTTTTGTGTGGTTTTTTTTTTATCTAGGCCTAATTGCATTATACATACCTACGTACGCCCAACATCAACACCAACCGTTCGCATGCATACACCCAAAAACATCACATGCACACACACATAACACTTACATACTGTCTAAGATCACTGTTAGGTGGATAGACGTTAAATTAAAGAACGAACGCACGCACATACGCAAGCATGCACACACACACACACACACACACACACACACACACACACACACACACACACACCACACACACCACACTCACTCACATACTTACAAGCGTACGCGCGTGCACACACACACACACACACACACACACACACACACACACACACACAACACACACACCATACACACGCACACACACGCGCGCACACACACACACACACACAACACACACACACACACACACACACACACACACACACACACACACGCACGCACGCACGCACGCACACTTTGTGATCATCAGTCTAAGCCACACAAACATCCGTTGATACCATGACATCCATGTTCCTCTCCACAACAACAACAACACCATCCAATCAAAGGATACATGGCTGACACGAGCCATAACCCCCAGCACCCTAGGTTGTTGTGGACACACACAGTGCCGGCCAAAAAGACAACATGAAAACCTCAGCGGCACTTTCAAAGGGAGACTGTCGATCACAGAGGCTGGGCCGCCATTTTCACAAACAATGGCCGTCCTAGCTTGAATGGCGTAACGGCGCCAACTTGAATAGCTCTTTTCTCTCCTCATTCTTTTGAGAGCTGGCATAGCCCCTTCTACGTCACACAGCGCACATGCAGCGAGACAGAGAGAATTGGGGACCTGGGGCACGAAGAGGAACGTCTATGATCGACATGACGATCGATTGATTGTTGCTCCAGTATGGGTTCTCTGTCTGTCTGTCTGTCTGTCTGTCTGTCTCCCTCCCTCTCTCTATGATATAAATATATATCAATTTATCTATCTATCTTTCTACCTATCTATCTATCTCCCAATGAGCATGAGTATGCTGCACATCATTTCTTTTCATGTACAAGCCAGCATACTAATTAAGACAGAAAAGTACTCAGACAGTGATGCTGATCTTTGCATACACACCTCGCCTTCCTTCAGCCCTAAGAACAACTAACTTAGACTTTTCCAAATCCTTTCACATTTTACCCCTTGATCAGTCCTATCTGCCTTGGCCTCAGCTTTCCCATAAAGTCATACCCTGCGCCAGATCAGATCTCCTATTAGCTGTCAAAATCAGGTCCAAGTTAGCTTTCCCATGAAGTCATGGACTCATACCTCAGTCTATCCCAACTTACCCATGAATATTCATATTCACATCCATCTCATCTTCTCCATTAATACACATATTTAAGTACATCTCAGCTTCCCATTAAAACTCATATTCAAGTCGAACTGAGCTTTCCTATTAACACTTATATTCAAGTCCATCTCAGCTTCGCTATAAGAACATTATTCAAATCCATCCCTTTTTCTCTATTAATACTCATATCTATACTCTTATTCAAGTTCATCACATCTTCCCTATTGATACTCATATTCAAGTCCATCTCAGCTACCCTTTCTATACTCTTATTCAAGTTTCATCTCATCTTCCCTATTGATAATCATATTCAAGTCCATCTCACCTTCTTTATCAACTCTCATATTCAAGTCCATCTTATCTTCTCTATCAGTACTCATATTCAAGTCCATCTCGCCTTCTTTATAAACTCTCATATTCAAGTCCATCTCATCTTCCCTTTTAATGCTATTATTCAAGTCCATCGTATCTTCTCTATCTACTCTCATCTTAAAGTCCATTTCATCTTTCTCATAAACAGTGATACGGAGGTCCATCCTACCTTTCCCATGAACAGTAATATTCATGTCCATCTCATCTTCACAATTAACAGGCCATCTATCACTTTTTCCATAAACAGTCATATCTACATAGACCTCAGTTTCCAAATGAAATGCCCTATTAAAGTTCATCTCAGCTGTACCATAAACAGTCACATTCAACTTCATGTCAGTTTTGCCAAAAGGAGTCCTATTCAAGTCCATCACAACTTTCCTATAAACAATCATACTCAGGTCTATCTCAACTGTTTCATAAACGGCCATTTTCAAGTTCATCTCAGCTTTCCTATGAACAATCTTATTCAAGTTCACTTCACCTTCCTTACATACAGTTACATCAAAGTCCATCTCATCTTTTCCATAAACTGACATACACAAGTCCATCCCATCTTTCCCTTTAAGGTCAGATCAGGCCTATAGCATGGACCACTCCCCCATGTTGCCAGAGTTTGTTGCAGATGGCAGTTAGGATATCAATCACTGCATGTTCGCCATGTTTCAAATGTTCAGCAGGGACGTTGTCGCTGTCTGCTGCCTTCCAACCTTCTTCATTGAGTATTGGAAAGGCATCCTCATTTGCTCCAATGAGTTCTGTTAGTACATTTGAATTTCCTGCGCTCTGTTTGTTGTAGCATTCAAAGCAATATTTAATCTATCTTTTGATGATGTCTTCTTCCTGCGTGAGTCTGTTGCCATCTTTGTCCTGAATCGTGCAGACATTACATGGCTTTTGCTTGGTCAGGTCCTTCACAACCTCACAAGCTTGCTTTGTGTTGTTATGGTCAATGCTCTTTCTTTCAATGTCCTCACACTGTTGTTGGAGGCGTCCTTCATATACTTCACTGATTTTCTTGTTTATGGCACTGTATTTCCAAGATTTTGCTTGAGATCCATGGTTTCAAATTCCATTTGATTTATTCTAAGAACCTATGTTGCTGTTTCAGTCAACATATGATTGAATTTATTTGCGACAACTCCAAACTCTTCTTGACCACTTGGAATCGTTCAGCGAAATCCTAATCTTCCTTTTGTCAAGACTGAGTTTGAGATGGCTATTTGTCACTTACTATGTACTTTAAAGTTCATCATGACAAGGTCGCGCGTGCTATCAATATAAGCTTCTGGAAATGGTCTTGCTTCAGTCCCCATAATGCCAGACTTGTACTGGTTCTTCACAAAGATATAGTCCGTATGGTTGTGGTACTGCCTGTTTGGGGATTGCTTTGTCCTTCTTTGGGATGCTTTATGTTTTCCAAGAGTGTTGCAAGATCCAAGTCATTATCGCTGGCAAATCATGGCGGACGCAGTCTTCTATCGTGGTTTGTTTTCATTACAATAGTGAAGCACAGAAATTCAATAAGATTGACCAGAAAGACACTTCATCAGAAGGGTGACTGCAATGCAAAAGTTGATGCAGATGTTCAAGTGATAAAATCATGTGTACATTCTTTCCAGCTCCACCATAGGCAGTGATATCCAAATTGACCGTATGCCCTGCATAGACAGTAATGTCACGTTTGAATCAGATTCCTACAATCATTCAGGTCCATTTTAGTTTTCACACAACAAGTGATATTCAGTCTCAAGTGAGCTCTACAATAAATGGTTGCACGCAAGTTCACCTTTGCTTCGCCACAAACACTCACATCCGGGCTCATGTCAGTTGTGCCATAAACGTCACATCCGCCTCAGTCAGCCACTCCACAGATTTTGCCC
>CM031613.1:38924781-38944781 GCA_018398815.1 Conus ventricosus
CACGCACGCCACGCACACACACACACACACAAACAGATTTTAGCTGCATTGTTTTCCACCTACTTAATTGTTCAGCATTATATTGTTTGGTCAATCAGTTGGAGATTGCATCTCTTGGGAGATCCAAGTAAAAGTTGTTATGCACAATTCTTAGCTACTGACAATGCTTGAGTTATTGAACAGCAGAGCTGACCACTCAAACTGTTCCATATCTTTTGATCTCCCTTGCATCCTTGAATGGATCCTCAGGCATAGGCTCAAAGATTGTCCCCTACATTTTATACTGTTTGCATAATGCTTTTAGTTTTTCAGCAATTTTTTTCCCTCTCTGCACTTTCGTTTTGTTCCATTAATTTTTACTACCCTTCGCTAGCTGCTTTGGGGGTGCTGTTGGATTCTTTTTTGAACCCTTGGTATTTGAGAACACCACAGAATTATGGACTGTGGTGTGTCTCTATTTGACACCAAGAGCACAGACTCACTCAGCCGTATCTCCCTGATGAGTTTGATCCAGCGGAATGAAAGGCTGGGAGCAGGCAATACAAATAGATCTGCCTTCGGGAGAGAATACGATGGTTTCCTTAGACAGCTAGTGAAGGGATTCTCAAATTTTGAATGCATTCTCTCCATTTTCTTGATCTTCATTTTTTTTTCTTTTCTAAAAGTTCAAAGCTTTGCCAAGTCATTATCATAATGACTGAAAAATTGTTAACCTGCACTTGTTTTCCCCCCCACTACTTAATTGTTCAGCATTATATATATATATATATATATATTATATATATATACAAAGAAACATGCATACATATGTAAACGGAGTCATACTTATAGCATACGAACACGCATCCATCCATGCGTGCGTACATACATACACAACACACACCCCAATCACATTGCCATTCAAAATGTTGAAAACAGAACGCTAGTGAACACACATTCCACAGGGCCTTTCTTCAGTACCATGACTGTGTCACTGGGATGGGGGAGAGTTGGCATTCCGACGGATCTTCTTAACAATCGGACGATTTCTGTTTCGCATATGGGGAATACAATAATGGCTGAACAGAATTTGAAAAGATTCCCGTTTCACCTCCAGCCTTTAGACACAATATTTTATCACGATGCTCTCGAAGATGAAGTGAATCTGAAATGGAAAGAAGCTGATTAGAAACAAAATTGCTGAGGAAGGAAATATTATTAGTCTTTACTTTTTTTAACCTGTGTCTTTTCTTTTTAAGAATATATATATATATATAATATATATATATATAATATATAATATATATATATATAATACCTAATAAATTCCAAGGATAAGTACCGAGCACCATTCCAGCAACTTACAGAGCAGCTTGGTGTTGCAATGACTGCAAAAAATATTCAATTATAAACAAAGCTTGCTCTTATGTCTTAGATAGAAGAAATAGGTGGGGGGGGGGGGGGGGGGGGGAGACGAATTGCAACACCAAGCTGCTCTCTCTCTGTAAGTTGCTGGAATGGTGCTCGGTACTTATCCTTGGAATTTATTAGTTTGTTGTAATTTAGTCCCTTGCGGATTCATTCCAAGACTGGCCCTCAGCACTTGTGTCTTAAGAGGTTATCATTTTATATTTTCTACTTTTCACAAGAAAATGTAGCTTGTTTTTGCTCTTTCATGATTTCTTTTGCTTCTTAAGTGGCACCTTTGGTGGGGTTTTTTTGTTTGAAAACTCAACAAACATACTACGGATTGCACACCAGCTTTTTCTGGGATAGCATTCTTCTTAAAACTGAAAAGGCAGAGGAGTCAAATTACCACTTTCGCGGTCACTGAGGAGAAACAATCAGGTTTCGAAAATATCGGCATCTGACCCGGAATTATTTGTTAGTGAGTTTCCTACCCCATTGGAGATTGTCTCTCTCTTGGAGATATAAGCTTGCTGAAGGCTCATTTTGAGAAGCGTTTTATTTTATTTTCCCCCATTCACCCACTCAAGCACATACTGTTAGTTAGGCAGAATTTATCTACCACTGCAGATATGAATGCTTATCTCCCCCTATTTCTTCAATCTTAGACATAAGAGCAAGCTTCGTTTATAATTCAATATTGTTTGCAGTCATTGCAACACCAAGCTGCTCTGTAAGTTGCTGGAATGGTGCTCGGTACTTATCCTTGGAATTTATTTGTTTAATTGTAATTTAGTCCCTTGTGGATTCATTCCAAGAACTGGCCCTCAGCACTTGTGTCTAAGAGGTTATCATTTTATATTTCTACTTTCACAAGAAAATGTAGCTTGTTTTGCTCTTTCATGATTTTCTTAGGTGGCACCTTTGGTGGTTTTTTTTTTTTTTTGAAAACTCAACAAACATACTAGGTATTGCACACCAGCTTTTTCTGGGATAGCATTCTCTTAAAACCGAAAAGCAGAGGAGTCAATTACCACTTTCTGCGGTCACTGAGGAGAAACAATCAGTTTTCGAAATATCGGTATCTGACCAGGAATTATTTGTTAGTGAGTTGCCACTCCATTGGAGATTGTCTCTCTTTGGAGACTATAAGCTTGCTGAAGGCTCATTTTGAGAAGCGTTTATTTTATTTTCCCCATTCACCCACTCAAAACACATACTGTTAGTTAGGCTTAATTATCTACCACTGCAGATATGAATGCTTATCACCCCCTATTTCTTCAATCTAAGACATAAAGAGCAAGCTTTGTTTATAATTCACATATTTGTATATAATTCAATAACAGTATGTGCTTGTGTGGGTGAATGGGGAAAAAAATAAAATAAATGCTTCTCAAAATGAGCCTTCAGAAAGTTTTATTTTTCCCCATTCACCCACACAAGCACATACTGTTAGTTAGGCAGAATAATCTGTCACTGCAGATATGAATGCTTATCTCCCCCTATTTCTTCAGTCTAAGACATAAGCGCAAGCTTTGTTTATAATTGAATATTTTCTTGCAGTCATTGCAACACCAAGCTGCTCTGTAGGTTGCTGGAATGGTGTGGTACTTATCCTTGAAATTTATTAGTTTATTGTATATATATATATATATATATATATATATATATATATATATTGTGGCTAATCGCTTCGCAGAATTCTACGTTGGGGTCAGTAAGATTTTATTCACTTCGCTTCATCAGTAATGTCACTTGTCACTGAGTGGGGGTGGAGGTGGGGGGGGGGGAGGGATATTGGAATCTGTGATGAATATGGACACATGGATCCTAAAACAAACAAAAAAAGTTTAAGTTCCTTTGCTTACTGGTCCTGCAGGACGTTGAACTGTTAGAGGTCCACGATAGAAAGGACATAACGATGAAGGAAGTTGGAACTCATCTCTCTTCTTGCGCGGCTTTCAAAATCCCTGGCTTGAATCAAGTGCTCACTTACTACTGCTGCACGGGTAGAGAGCGCCTTCACGCAGTAAAACTCCGACCCCATAAGTGGTCCCAGCACACGACCGACCGCCAGCTCTGCTGAATAAACACTCTTAGCCATACGAACATCCGGGAATCAAATGAACTTCACTTTATGCGGAGCTCAGCACGATAGAGGTGGGAGTAGAGTCGGTAAGGTATAGTAGGAAAAACACAGGGAATTAATCAAATAAGGGTAGGAAAAGTGAAAGCTGGAGAGGAAAGGAGCATGGGTAGGTGCTAGCACAAAATGCACACTCAAAATCCACACAAATGGATGAAACATGCATGCTTGTTCACGAAGATTTATTTCCCTTTACATAGAATAAGCGATATTTAGACTTTGCCACTCATTTCTGGGCAGAGTTGTCCGCACATTAGTAGTCGCAAGTAGCAAGCTGGAGTAGGCGACACAGAAAGCCCCAATGAGTTAAGACCCGAAATCCACGTGACAGCAATACAAAGCGAGACAAAGAGAGCTTTCCGTTCTCTTCTCTCCATGTCAGGCTCCATCCCCTGACACAATGGGGGGACAAATAGGATCGGGGTCCCACACAAAGGCCAGCAGAATGGACCGGCAGGGGCCAGCATCTCTCCCAGCACTCTGACAGCACAGAAAGGACAGAGGGGGGCACGGGGCAAACGTAACTGTGTTGTGTTGGGTGATGCTGTGTTACTTGGTGTGGTCTTGTACTGCACTGTGTTGAATTTTTTTCCTATTATATTCTGTTTTCTGGTATTTGTTTTGCCCTATGATATATCACTTTGCAGCTGAATATATATTTCATGGATTATATCAAATGAAACTGTCTTGCTTCATTTTGTATTGTACTGCATTTTATCATATTGCACTGTTGTGTGGAATGCTCTAAACAGCACTTTATTACATTAACTGCATTACTTTGTATTGTGAAGTACGTTGATCATCACTAGAATGCATTATACTTTATTTCATTATTCTCTACAATACAGAATTGCAACGTTTTGTGTCACACTGCACTGCATTTAGTGTATTTATAGTTTTCATGGTGTAGAATGCTGTACTGTACTGAATCGGGCTGTATTTACCTACCCACATTGTATTGTATTGTGCTGCGTAATACTGACAGTATGATAATGCACTGTATTATACTTCATCCTACTGGACTATACTATATTGTACGGTCCTGTATTACATTGCACTGTGCCATGTCTACTTACCAGTGATGTATGAACTGCATAATATGGTACCAGAAGATATTGATTTATTTCGCAAGTATTGCACTGTATGAACTGAATATTATGAAACCTCTGTCCCACTCCACCCACCTCTCTCTCTCTCTCTCTCTCTTCTCTCTCTCTCTCTCTCTCTCTCTCTCTCTCTCTCTCTCTTTTCTTTATGCTTTGGCAAGTTTGGATATGTTTCTCATACTTGTCATCGTTGTAAACAAATAATGCAATATGAACGAAACTTGTTTTGTCAGTTGCCTGCTGCCAGCATGAAGTACAATATAGATTATGTAAATGAATGAGGTTAGAAAGATGTGCATACTGGTATTCTCTGATGGCACAGAGGACATTCACATGAGTCTCTCTCTCTCTCTCTCTCTCTCTCTCTCTCTCTCTCTCTCTCTCTCTCTCTCTCTCTCTCTCTTCTCTCTCTCTCTCTCTCCACGTACACGCACACCCCACACACACACACACACACACACACACACACACACACACACACACACACACACACACACACACAATCTTATCATGTCCACGATATTTGTCATCTTTAATATACAACCTTCGTCTAAATTCGTGGAAAACCAAGTTTTCCCAAAGTGTAGCATGTGGTTATTCTTTTTCATTGTTCAATATTAACTTCATTGTATAAAGAATCGAACGTGGATGTGACTATACACGATACTAGCAAAACAATAACCCACAAACCAGACATCGTGCAAATAGCAAAAGTGCTTTCCATGCATCAAATTAATAGATTTTTATAAACGCTTCCCTTCCCCTTGCTTTTCTTTTTTTTTCTTTTTTTTATAGTCTAATATCACCAAGTGTGAACAGATTCTAAATTAATGAACTCACTCACACACACACACACACACACACACACACACACACACACACACACACACAAACACACACACACACGCGCGTGCACGCGCGTGTGCGCGCGCGCGGTACTCACACACACATATCTATTGATGTGAGGAGGGATGTATATGTATAAAAATTATTGTAAGTGTGTGTGTGTGTGTGTGTGTGTGTGTGTGTGTGTGTGTGTGTGTGTGTGTGTGTGTGTGTGCAGAGAGAGAGAGAGAGAGAGAGACAGAGAGAGAGAGAGAGATACATATATACATAACATACATACAATGTGATAATAATTCAGCTCAGATACACACACACACACACACACACACACACACACACACACACACATATGTATATATAAATATATATATATATAATATATATATATATAATATATATATATATATATATATATATATATATAATACATATATATATATATAAGACAATGGTAGTGAATACCAGCAGAGATTTTAAAAAAATGCTCAACCGAACTGGGAGCAACATTTAAAAAGTAAGGTTTTAAAACTATCTACAGCGCTGTTTCATGCAATGCAATCATCAGGATGTGGTGGGTCTGTGCTGCCGGTGTTTTATAACTGCTTGTGTTGTCTGTCATCACGTGCTGTCTGTGTTTTTCGTGTGTTTCTGGTTCTTGTTCACTGATAGGAATTTCCACTTGTGCCTGCAGTTGTTAACCATTCTATCCTAGTATTTAAAGTTGCCAGTTGTGGTTTGCATAGTATTATGTACTTTTCTGTTGAGCATAGGTTACATCTTTTTGAAATGTTGTTGTATGGTGCTGCTCTTTCTATGATTTTCCAGGATATATTGTATTCTATCTTTTTCTCTTTGAGCTTCCAGATGTATTTACTCAATTCTGTTTGGTTTTTGTATCTTTCTTTGTTAAATGACTGTTTGTGGTTTGCATATCTAGTTTTAAATTGGTTTTCAGTGATACTATATATGTTTCTTCTGCGTTCTCTGATGTTACAGTGGCTTGGTACACAATGCTGTTGTAGAGGCATTTGTTGCTCAGAGGGCACTGTTCTTTCTTGATACAGTTGCAGGATTTCCTTTCGTCACCCTCGTTTTTCTCTGTACTGCTTTTCATTTTGTTGGTTGAATCAATGATGTTTTTAAGGTTGGGCATACATGAGTATGATAATTGATGCTGTTTTGTTGAATATCTTGGATAAATTTGTGCTCTTTTGGGAATGATGATGTTAGGATTCTAAAGAATTCTTTCCCTATATTTGTTTTCACTCTTCCGTCATATGGGGGGTTGTACCATATGATCTTTCTTTTCCTGTTCTTCTTGTGTCTGCTCATGTCATTATCTGGGTCATATTGTAGTTTGTAGTTTTTAGCCACTTTTGTGTAACGCTTCTTGATATTCAGCTGCAGCGTTTTTGAATGCTGTTTCATTGCTTGACAGGTTAGATAATCTCTTATTTATGCCTCTGGGTATTGTTTTTAGTATGGAAGGTGGATGGTTACTTTGATATTTACATAGACAGGTGTATCATTTGGTTTTTTGTATGGTTTATATATGTGCTGGTTGAGATCAAACGTTATATCTAGATAGTTCACTATCTTTTTATTTGCTTCTATAGTGATTTTAGATTTTGGTTTTGGAAGATTTTACACAATTCTTTTTTCTTATTTTCAATGTTTCTAGGGTTGTCATTCAGCGCAGCGAGGCCGTCATCCCTGTACAGTCCGACTTGTTTTCCCAAATTTCTTTTGAATGTTAGACAGCATGAACAGTCCGACAAGTTCGCAAGTTTCGGCACCATCATACGATCCCATTGTGACATCAAAGTTGAATTCTTGTTTGCGCTCTTGGTCCAGATTTCATTTTTGCTGTGTAGTAGAGTTTTCTTTGTATGGAAAATGATTTCCATTTCTGACCCTGATATTTCAGTGTATTTGCTGGCAAATTTTATAGCTTTGGTGAGCAGATCTTCATCTATAGATGTGTAGAAGTCTACTTTATCAAATGTTATAAAAACTGTATTATCTTGCTTGTTGAGTTTCTTGAACCATTGTATGGCTTCGTATGTGTTTTTCCAGAGGTTGAGTTCAGTGTTCTCTCTTATGTTTTTTATGGCTTTTTCTAAGATTTTTTTGCTGATTTTTCCTAATTCAGATTTGGATGGGTTTATCAATCTGCATGTTGGGTTATTCAGGAAGTTGGGTTTGTGGTCTTTAAGTGTTATGAAAGCTTCTCTTGCTGCTGTTGTCTCCACTCTATCGCTTAGGTCCATTTGGTGCACAAGCTCCTTTTCTTTTTTTTTTAATGTACTCGTATGTAGTTTATCAGCTTTTTTGTAATTTTTTTGTTTTTTTTGTCGAGAAGCTGTGAGTACTCTTTAGTTTCCATTTTGTAGAAGTTGCTGGTTTTGTCTGCTTTCACAAATATTTCACAAATATTTTTTTGTCATTTTGGATTTGGAAATCCTGCAACTGTATCAAGAAAGAACAGTGCCCTCTGAGCAACAAATGCTCTACAACAGCATTGTGTACCAAGCCACTGTAACATCAGAGAACGCAGAAGAAACATATATAGGTATCACTGAAAACCAATTTAAAACTAGATATGCAAACCACAAACAGTCATTTAACAAAGAAAGATACAAAAACCAAACAGAATTGAGTAAATACATCTGGAAGCTCAAAGAGAAAAAGATAGAATACAAAATATCCTGGAAAATCATAGAAAGAGCAGCACCATACAACAACATTTCAAAAAGATTAACTATGCTCAACAGAAAAGTACATATAACTATGCAAACCACAACTGGCAACTTTAAATACTAGGATAGAAATGGTTAACAACTGCAGGCACAAGTGGAAATTCCTATCATGAACAAGAACCAGAAACACACGAAAAACACAGACAGCACGTGATGACAGACAACACAAGCAGTTATAAAACACCGGCAGCACAGACCCACCACACCCTGATGATTGCATTGCATGAAACAGCGCTGTAGATAGTTTTAAACCTTACTTTATATATATATATAAAATATATATATATATATATATATATATATATATATATATATATATCTCCACACATCCATCTGTACTGTCATAATCCTACCCACCCATCCACTCCCCTCCACAACATCACCACCATCTAATCAATGGAAATCATGGTCGACATGAGCCATAACCCGGCACCCTGTGTTGCTGTGGACACGCACAGTGCCCGGGCCAAAAAGACAACATGAAAACCTCAGCGGGCACTTTCAAAGGGAACCTGTCAACCACAGAGGCTGGCCGGCCATTTTCACAACAATGGCCGCCCCAATCTGAATGACATAATGGCGCCAGCTTGAACACCTCTCTCTCTCCCTCATTCTTTGAGACATTGGGCACCCCCTGCTACGTCACTCAATGCACGTGCAGCCAAGCAGAGAGTGGGGGTGCTGGGGCACGTGAAGGGAGTCTATGTTGGAGGTGATGATCAATCACCCGGGCTGCTGTATCGTCGGTCTGATGATGTGAGGATGGATGGAGTGAAGAGAGCGTGGTGACAGCCCTCTGATAAATAAAAGTATTTTTCTCTGTCTCTCTGCCTCTGTTCCCCTCCCCTCAACACTCTCTCTGTCTCTCTGTCTCTCTCTTTCTTTCTCTCTCTCTCTCTCTCTCTCTCCCCTCTCTCTCCTCTTCTCTCTCACTCTCTCTCTCTCTCTCTCTCTCTTCTCTCTCTCTTTAGAATTCTACATCAGATTGATTCTGATCTATCTATATTTCCCCACCATAAACGGGAAACGCTACCACGTGCGTGCGTGCGTGCGTGCGTGCGTGCGTGTGTGTGGTGTGTGTGTGTGTGTGTGTGTGTGTGTGTGTGTTGTGTGTGTGTGTGTGGTGTGTTGTGTGTGTGTGTGTGATTTTGCCATAACTGGTCATATGCAACCTCGTTTCTGATATGCTACACAACCGTTGTATTGAGAATAATTTCAGCTGTCGTATTCTGGCTTGAGTCGGCTATGTCACAATACATCATACCCAGGCTCATCTCAGCTATGTAAGCTACGCAGCAAACTGTCATGCTCAGGGTCATATTAGCTACGCATTAAATTGTCATATGAAGACCCATGTCAGCTATGCCCTAATAAAGTCATATCCAGGTTGTGTCAGCTATGCTATGAACAATCATATGCAGGGTTTAATGGCAGCTATGCTGCAGACAGTCATATTATTATTATTATTATTGTTATATTGGGTATATATATAGCGCCTATCCTCGGTCACAGACCAAGCTCTGAGCGCTTTATAATAAACACACTACCTCACTCACTCAACGGGCTGCCTACCCAGGTAGAGCCGGCTGAAGAGCAGCCTACTGGCGCTCATTCAGTGTTTCCCTACCATTCAAATATCAGTCACTCATTTTCATTTATCTCATTTATTCCCAGTTTTGAAAAAGGGAAATGCATGCGATGTTTTATACGTGCCCACCATTTCCACCGGTACACGATGGCACACGATAACAGTAAGTGACAATTTTTGTCGCTTGGTATGAAATACCAGGCGCTATCTCATCTACATCAGTTTTCCCAGGGCACGGGAACCCCCTGCTCTTTTCGATTTCAACTGCCGTGGTTCTTTAACGTGTGCATGGCCAGGAAGGACCGGGTCCGACTCGCTTATAGCCCCCCCGTCCAATGGACTTGACGTTCAGTTCGATTTGTCATTCATATGCAGTCTCATGTCAGCTGTGCCATAAGGGGTGACATGCAGGTTCATGTCATTTGTGCCATAATAATTTTTTCAGGCAAATTTGTCATCTTGACATACACGCCAATGCACTCATGTCAGTATGCCATAAACAGCCATATGCAGGTTCATGTCAGCTATTCATAAACGTTAATGTCAAGTATGCACAAACAGCCATATACAAGCCATTTTTGGGATGCTATAAGCAGTCAAATGCAGGCTCATGTCAGCTTTGTCTTAACAGTTGTATTCACTTTACCTCATGTACCCATAACCATTCCTATGCTGGATCATGGCACCTATGCCACAAAATGTATTATGGGTCATATTAACACGCCATAAAAGTTGTAATAGGTACATCGCATCTACACTATTAAAAGCTCGGGCCTGTTTTTCGTGAACGGTGCCAGTGTCTACAAAGTGTAAACCCAAAGACAGGTTGCCCTAGAACGCCAACAAACGGGGTGCATTTCCCTGTTGCTCAATACTTTCATACGGTTGCGATCTTTGATTTGAACATGTGCAGAACATGCTTTCTGAGCACCATTATAGACAACACTATTTACTATGTCGACAAGTCAGAATGACCGTCACATCAGTAAACACGGGTAGTTCTATGTCACATCTGCCTCTTAGTGTCCCTTGTTCATATACATTTCTAGATTAAATAAGGCTTTCACAAAGAACTTACAGGGGCGATGATGATGATGATTTATGATGATGATGATGATGATGATGAGATGATGATGATGATGATGATGATGATGATCCTCACCTCATTCAACTCTCCCTCCACCAATCATTCATCATCATCATCACATCATCATCATCCAACATCATCATCACATCATCAACATCATCACCCTCATCATCGTCGTCGTCGTCGTCGTCGTCGTCAGTAATCAGAGTGATTAAAAACAATACTGGGGTATTTATGTTTAAATCGAGCGACTTTACTTGCAGTAGAGGAAGCAAAAGAAAAATGGAGAAAAGGAAAGAAACAAAGAAAACAAAAGGAAAGAAGAAAAAGCAAAAACAAAAACAAAAAACAAAAAAAGAGAGGCACAAATGACAGATTCCCCATACAGGCAGACAGTTTGACAGACAGGCGGGGGAGTCAAACCGACCGAAGAAGACCAATGTAAAAGGGAGAGAGAAGAGAGAGAGAGAGAGAGAAAAGGGGAGAGAAGCGAGAGACAGCGACAGACAGACAGAGACAGAAAAAGAGAGAGAGGGGTTCGTGTGTGGCATTTTTTTTTTTGAACCGATTCACATTGTGTCCCCACCCACCCCCACCCACCCCCCACACTTTACAGGGGCCAGACAAATCATCGTCACGTCGACCATAGACCTCCCTCCTCGAATCCAACCTTCCCCATTCTCTCTGTCTTGTTGCACGTGCTTTGTGTGACGTAGTAGGGGCCACAAAGAGCACTCTTTGAAAGAATCAGCGAAGAAAGGGGCTATTCAGGGTGGCGTCGTTGCGCCATTAAAATCGGGCGGCCATGTTGCCAAAATGGAGATCCAGCCTCTGTGGCTGACAGGTTTTCATTGAAAGTGAGGCTGTTTTCAAGTTGTTTAGCTTGGCTGGCACTGTGTGTGTCCCAGCAACGTAGGGTGCTGGGGGTGATGGTTCATATCAGCCTTATACCCATTGATTAGATGGTGTTGATGTGGAGTGGAAGGCTGTTGTGGTGCATGGGTGAAGGTGTTTTTTTTTTAATTTTTGTTCTCGAATTATAGTTTACACACACACTATTATTGATGATCAATCACTTCTTGTCACTGCAGCTAAATCTCTTCTTCGGAGTCCTATAGGAACAGCTCTGTAGTTTGCTCGTTTTGAAAATTAAAAAAATTTAAATTATAGGTATTGTTTATTGATGTTTATTTCTGTCAAGCAGGGTATTACGTTGACGGGGGATATGAAATGACGGGGTATTCCTATTTGTGATCAAATACTTATGTCATTCAGGATGATTTCAAGATCCGTCTAAAAACACTATTTTGTGAAAAGACGCTAAATCAAACAAAACAAAACACACACACACATATATATATATATATATATATATATATATATATATATATATAAACAAAGCTTGCTCTTATGTCTTAGATTGAAGAAATATGGGGAGATACGCATTCATACCTGCAGTGGCAGATGATTCTGCCTAACTAACATACAGTATGTGCTTGAGTGGGTGGATGGGGAAAAAATAAAATAAATGCTTCTCAAAACGAGCCTTCAGCAAGCTTATATTCTCCAAGGGGGGGGGGGGGGGGTGACATCCTCCAATAGGGAGGGAAACTCACTAACATATAACTCCTGGTCATATACCGATATTTCGAAAACTTGGTGGTTTCTCCTCAGTGACCGCGGAAAGTGGTAATTTGACTCCTCTGCCTTTTCAGTTTTAAGAAGAATGCTATCCCAGAAAAGGCTGGTGTGCAATACCGTAGTATGTTTGTTGAGTTTTCAAAAAACCAACCAAAGGTGCCATCTAAGAAGCAAAAGAAAATCATGAAAGAGCGAAACAAGCTACATTTTCTTGTGATGTATTTTAGATGGATCTGTTGGGCACTTGAAGAATACACTGAATATGATGAACAAAATACTGCACTTCTGAATAGTTTCTGCTCTCTAAATTGCCACAAGGAACTATCATGAAGAACGTCTACAGCAATGTCCCAGTAGTGAAAAGAACCAAGTAGCTGCAGAATTCTATTGAATTTTCTTTTCATAAATTTTTACTGTCAGCTGTTGAGAATGACTCGACTGGGAACTGCTCTTTGAAAGGATGCTGAGACAAATTGTGATGACTTAACATTCGTTCTCTGCCTGGATACTTAGTGTTCTTTATATGCTGACGTCTGAAAGTGTATGATTTCAGTCTACAGCATACAATATTAATATAATCCATTTTGATTTACAGAAGGCTGTCGCACAAATGTGTGTTCATCTCTCACAAAGCCAGAGGGATTCTCTGTGCATGTGTGTATGTAAGTTTTTCTCACGTGTCTCTTCAATGATGGTTATGTAGTGAGGAATATTCGTTTGAGCAAAGAATAGGAAAGAGGTTAGGAGCAGGTAGGTCAGGATTGTAATGACAATTTTTCTTCAGCTAATTTCCCCGGCAGTTCATGTTATATCCAGTGAAAATCACACAGACCATATTTTTTTCTACAGAGGTTTTCGTTACAGAAAACTCTGACCAAATTACATTCAGAAACAGCACACTCAAGTTCTGATGGATGAGCCATATAAGACTTTTTTTCCCTTCATTATGTCCCTCCAAAGCTTTTAGACCCAGTCAGTGAATCATGTAGTCCAAACGGTTTTGAATAAATGCTAAATAATATTGCTTCATTACAATTAACAAATGTCCCCTTCTTTAAAGAACAAATCCAGGGATCAATACATCACTGTGTTTAGTAGGTGGGATGTGTGCCCCAGGGTGTATTGCTTTGCGTGTGTTCGTGGCGTGGCATTACTCTATCTGTTAATAAAACCAGAAAGTCATTGTATTGCACAGATACTCTGCTCTCAGGAAAACAGTCTATAACTGGTATCACGAAATCTATAGTGACAAGAAACTGGCACATCATGATCAATAAAATTGGCGAGGATACTGAAAAGAATTGTTTAAGATTTTCCGGGTATACTTTGATACACTTATAACCAATTTGGCAGTTCCTTGTAAATTACCGCAAGACAAGTATGTGTTCAATCACTCTGCACCAGCATCCTCTATTCACAGTGAAGAATTCAACACAGCAAACGTTTTAACTGGCAACAGAACCTCACATGCGTAGAACTGGACTTTGCAAAAAGCTGGTGAACTAAGACCCCAGTCTTCAGAGAGGCCATACAAAGCGAAACAAAAGGAGCTTTGAGTTCTTTTCTCCCCCTGTCAGACCCTTCCCCCGGCACAAAGGGGAGAGAAATAGGATCTGGGTTCCCTACAAAAGCCAATGGAATTGATCGACAGGAACCAGCATCTTTCTCCCTTCCTCCAACTTTGACAGGGAAAGGCTAGATCTGGCATTTCGACAAATCCATGTGTGTATGGTGTTGCGCTGTTATATTATGTAGCATTCTGAATGCATGCATTTTGCCGTTTTTTTGTATTCCATTGTTTTGTGTCGTATTGTAGTATACAGTGTTGAGCTGTTGAATGTTTTGGGTGCCTTTGCGTTGCGTTTGTTGGGTTACAATGTAATGTATTCTATTGAACAGTGAAATGTTGCACGTGCCCTCGTCTCCCCTCTCTCTCTCTCTCCTCTCTCCTCTCTCTCTCTCTCTCTCTCTCTCTCTCTCTCTCTCTCTCTCTCTCTCTCTCTCTTTTCTCTCTCTCTTAGTCATCCCGTAAATGTGCATGTGACGATAGTCTACATACGTTTCATCCATGTTCCTGCCTTATTTCCATCGTCTTCATGATTCATTCATTTTATGTCTATCCGTAAATTGTAACTTTTTCTTATGTCTAATTACATAAACTGCAGGTTGAATGCTTTGGTGAATTTTGCAAAGTTTTTGCAATTATTAGAAGAGTAATCAAAATTCACTTGCTTGGGGAGCAGAGAATGTTAGATTTTGATAGCATTTCATTAATACAGATACGAATGGACAAAGGGATCAGGAAATAAACGATAGTTTAGAATCCCATTGACTTGTTAACACAGGTGCAAGAAACAACTAGAAGTTCAATGTATCTCAGATATATTAAGACAGAAGGCGAAGCAGATTTCTCTCCATCCACCACCTTAACCTTCCTTGACCTAAATTAGGTACCTGTTTATTGCTGGTAGGTATGGATGTTTCTGAGCCATAAACTCCAGACTTTGAAGTGATTCAAACTCACCACCATAAGCGCTGGAAGCAAACAAACTGTTTGTCTGTGAACCTCTCAAGAAGACAGAGCAACATTAATTTGTGTATGACTGAGAAAAGCTGAGCATAGAGATGATGGTGGTGAGAACTAGAAAGAAGAACGATGGAAGATAAGGTAGTAGGGTGCTAAGGGGATGACTTCAAGGGTATCAGAAGGGGTGGAAAAAATAGTTTCAAGTCAAAAAATGAATTTAACAGAATTTCAGGTAGAAATGGTTTTCTGAATGTAGAATTAAACGATTAGTGATAATATCTCCAACTTTCCACTTATTTCTCAACAGAGTTGCCACCGGTCTGTTGTTGTGAGAAACTGAAGTTGGAAACACAAATCGCCCTGACGAAGTAAGACGCCATGTCCACAAGACGACAATACAAAGAGAGAGACAAAGAGAGCTTTCTGTTCTCTTCTCTCCATGTCAGGCTCCATCCCCTGACACAATGGGGGGACAAACAGGATCGGGGTCCCACACAAAGGCCAGCAGAATGGACCGGCGGGGGCCAGCATCTCTCCCAGCACTCTGACAGCACAGAGAAAGGACAGATGGATGGAATGGTGACGGGGTGGGAGAGCGTGTGGCATGGGGTAAACGTTACTGTTTTGTGTGTGACACCAGTTAATCTAAGATAGAAAAGGACTGAGTAAAAAATAATTATACGTCTTAGGCATTACTGAAGGTGTACTGAATGAAGAGAGAGAGAGAGAGAGAGGAGAGAGAGAGAGAGAGAGAGAGAGAGAGAGGGGAGGAGAGAGAGAGAGAGAGAGAGAGAGAGAGAGAGAGTGATCATCAAAGCAGATCATTTTGAATTTTCTTATGTGAGCCTGCTGCCATGTTTTGTTCTCCACCCACCCCACCCCCACCCCCACCCCCACCCCCCCCCCCCACACACACACCTCAAACCCTCCCACATCGTAGGACTATATAGGAGCCACAGGCAACCAATCATCATGTCGATTAAAACACTCCTTCCTCCTTACCCAGCATCCCCATTTTCTCTGTCTCACTGCACGTGCATTGTGTGACGTAGCAGGGACCGCTGGAGCTCTCAAAAGAACGAGGGAGAGAAAAGGGCTGTTCAGGTTGGCGCCATTACGCCATTCAAATAGGGCGGCCATTGTTGTGAAAATGGCGGCCCAGCCTCTGTGGTTGACAGGTTCCATTGAACGTGCGGCTGAGGTTTTCATGTTGTCTTTTTGGCCGGCACTGTGTGTGTCCACAACAACCTAGGATGCTGGGGGTTATGGCTCATGTCGACCATGTTCCCATTGATTGGATGGTGGTGTGGGGAGAGGAGAGGAGGGGAATGTCAGGGCATGGATGGAACTGTTGGGTGTGTCTGTGTGCATGCTGTCATATTTTAGTCGTAAGAAGTATGTTTAATTAGGCTTGGCAGTTGCTGTGTGTGTGTGCGCGCGCGCACGCTCGTGTGTGTGTGTGTGTGTGTGTGTGTGTGTGTGTGTGTGTGTGTGTGTGTGTGTGTGTGTGTGTGTGTGTGTGTGTGTGTTTGTGTGTGTGTGTGTGTGTGTGTCTGTGTGTCTGTGTGTCTGTGTGTCTGTGTGTGAAAGTGTATGTATGTGTACATTAAAGTGAATGTGTGTGTGTGTGTGTGTGTGTGTGTGTGTGTGTGTGTGTGTGTGTGTGTGTGTGTGTGTGTGTGTGTGTGTCTTAGATAATGTAGGTGTGTGCATGTGCGTGCGTGCGTGCGTGCGTGTGTGTGTGTGTGTGTGTGTGTGTGGTGTGTGTGTGTGTGTGTGTGTGTGTGTGTGTGTGTGTGTGTGTGTGTGTGTGTGTGTGTGTTGTATGTAAATATGCAAGAGTGTGTCTATTTTGATTTTATTTTCCTTTTCAAACAAACATACAAAAGGTATGTTTCTTATACGTTTCATAACGATGTGTGACACCAGTTAATCTAAGATAGAAAAGGACTGAGTAAAAAATAATTATACGTCTTAGGCATTACTGAAGGTGTACTGAATAAAGATTGTTTTGATCGTGTTTCTATAACACGACTCTTTAATCATTATTTCAAGTTGAATCGAATGTGCTACATGTAATATGTTGTTTTCATATCACATTCCTGGATGTGGATGATAACTGTACATTTTGAGATCCAAATGTCTTAGAAACTTTGAGTCATTTCCGGTTCTGGCATGGTCAAGCAAATCCATATTCATAAGACGATGAACTGAAGATTAGTGTTTCACTTTTGTCAGTGTATTTGTACATCTGCAGATTGTTATACAGAGAATATATTGCTTTGTGTGCATTCATTCCATTACTTGATTTCGTATATGAATAGAAATGAATGTATGGTGTGACTGCGATCTGCTTCCAGAACAATTTATTATTATTATTATTTATAAACGGTGTCATGAAATCTATGGTGAAAATCCAGTACGTTATGTTCATTCAAAATGGCAAAAAGCCTCTAGAAAGTAGTGTCAGATTAGTGTTTATGCACTTTAACACTTTAACAACCAGTTTTCTAATCTTTCGTAAAATTCTGCAAGACATGACCATGCATGATCAATTCGCACTTGTCTAATTCATCCACAGTAAATAAGTACAAAATTGCAAACATTTCAATTGACAGCGAAACCTTGCGAGTACAGAACTGGACAGGAATTATATTGAACTGCGACCTAAGTCTTCAGAACGGCAACACAAAACGAGACAAAGGGAGACATAGAAAACGTTGAGTTGTTTTCTCTCCCTGCCATGCCACATCCTCTGACACAAAGGGGAGGGAAATAAGATCTGGGTCCCCTATAATAGCTGGAAGAACAGATCGACGGGAATGGTCGACTCTATTCCCTCAGCCGACTGTGTCAGGAGGGAGGCTAGAGCTGACATTTGGACAAACATAGTAGTTTGTATAGTGTTGAGCTGCTGTATTATGAAGAGTTGATGCTGCAGAGTGTCTTGCGGTTTTTGTATTGCATTGTTTTGTCTTACATTGCAATGTATCGTGATAAGCCGAGAAATGTTCCAGCGATATCCAGCCTCTCTCTGTGTCTGTCTGTCTGTCAAAATGTCTGTCTGTCTGTCTGTCTGTCTGTCTGTCTGTCTGTCTGTCTGTCTGTGTCTCTCTCTCTCTCTCTCTCTCTCTCTCTCCCCTCTCTCTCTCTCTCTCTCTTTCCTTTTCACTTATCTTGCTCTATTGTATCATTTCTTATCTTCCTGTACATATGCATGTGATGGTTATTCATATGTGTTATTTTTCCTTTCATGTGAAGATGTTATTCACTTGACGTCTGTTTAGACGTATCTGTCTACATGTTCCAAACTGCATCTCATTTTTATATTTAATTATACAAACTGCCTTTTGAGAGTTTTCTTTCAGAGTTTAACAGATTATTCGAAAGATAGAGTTAACCCCCCCCAAAAAATATGGTTCTTGATGTTAGCCTTATGCATAACTTTTTTCATTCAAAGCAATTATCAGGTGTCCTTTGTGTGCTTAGAAACGAGTTTAGAGGTTACATAGACGTTCACATTTAAAGCTTTGGGAGTTTATGGCTTCGGACATACCATTACAAGACTGATTATGGTTGTTCCTAAACCTTGATGTATTACGTTTTTAAGAGATTGATGTACATATAATCTCATAGTGAACAGCTTTGTAAACAGAACTGCGCTGTGTGATGATTTAAGTTCAAGAATGTCCAATAGTTCCTTTGATTATCTTGCTAAAAACAAGTTGTATGAAAATAACGCAAAACATCACAGGGGGTTCAAACTCAAAATCTTCATCTCTGCTGGCAAACGCTCTAACCATTTGACCTAAAGCCTCCCAAAAAGAATAAAAAAAACAACCAAAAACAAATTGATATCAGGGCTGACAAAAGATGAGTGTGATATGGAGACAGTGACGGCTAGAAGGATAAATGAAGGGCAAAACGAAGACAGGGTGAAGAGAAGGGTGAATGTATGGGTGGGGAAGGAGATTGATTGCATTAATGTTTCCTTATAATTCAAACAAATGGATTTATGCACACAAAGTAAACATTTAATTATGATATCTAGCACTTTGTATTGATCTTTCGAGGGCGTTTCATCGTATCTGTTGTCGCTAAGTGGAAGATGGAGTAGGAGACACAGAAACCTTCGATGAAGTAGGACCCCAGTTCCCACAATACAAAGCGAGACAAAGAGAGCTTTCCGTTCTCTTCTCTCCATGTCAGGCTCCATGCCCTGACACAATGGGGGACAAATAGGATCGGGGTCCCACACAAAGGCAGCAGAATGGACCGGCAGGGGCCAGCATCTCTCAGCTCCGCTCCCAGCTCTCTGACAGGACAGAAAGGACAGGGGAGGGGGGGGGGGGGGTGCACGGGGCGAACGTAATTGTGCTGTGTTGTGTGACGCTGTGTTACGTGGTGTAGTCTTGTATTGTATTGCATTGTGTCGCTATCTCTCTAAATGTGTTGCATGTCATTGTCCTGTGATCTATCACACTATAACTGATTCTACTGGAATATATTTCATTGCATTAAGCTGTCTCCGTACTGGACTGGACTGTATCGTGCAGTTGTGTACTATGCTCTATATCATCACTTACGTTGCATAATTTTGTTCCTTTTTACTCACTTGGCTATACTGCACTGTATTAGATTTCACTGTTTTGCACTACATAGAATTTCACTTTGTAGAATTGCACTGTGCTGTATTGTATTGCACTTTCTTGTTTATTATTCACAGTAATGCACTGCCCTGAACTGTACTTTACTGCTCTGTGTTTCACTTCACTGTGCTGCGTTGTATTGCACTGCCTTCAAGTCTGTGGTGTGGTGCACTGTATTTCACTGCACTGAACTATTCAGAATTATACAGCCCTGTCGGGCACTTTGCTGTGCCATGCCATGCTGCACTGTACCATGACTGGCTTT
>CM031613.1:38949362-38971862 GCA_018398815.1 Conus ventricosus
AGTGTCGCTCCAGTTACATATATACGATCTGGCTTAAATTGGGATATATGATAAGACAGGTCAGTAGAGCAGCATTAACATGTAATCTTAGTCTCCAATGGAACTCAATAGCGTCATCCTCTTTCTCTTCCTCCTCATAACTCATCGCGAATAAAAGGGAGAAGACCCACACCCATTCACAGGTTTATATCGTGACCTTGCTATGAACCAGTGATGATTTCCTGTCCGCTTCCATGTGCGTTGTGACTTAGAGGGACAGTGCTGAGTGTCCCTCGGCATGATAAAGGGGCGAGCTTTCGATTTGTATCGGGATGAGGATACTGATTTGTATGACTGTGCAACTAAGCAGTTAGTGTCGTCCTTCGAGGTCATAGCAGGTGATAGCGTTCATAAATGGATTAAAGCGGGCACCAATAAAAACTACTGAAATGATTCATTCATCAGCACTGCAATGCCCTGTTTCATATATCGTCTTTTCATGGCTGGGTATTGTCAGCTTCCTGCTGGTTGCTGATGTTTGGGTTCTAGTAAAAGTACCGGCGGGGTCTGGCGATATAAAAGGGAGCCGGAAAGAACTACGAAGGGGTAATGTTGCGAAGCGGAATGGGGAAGCGCACACACACACACACACACACACACACACACACACACACACACACACACACACACACACACACACAGAGGCAGGCAGGCACGCACGCACGCACGCGCGCGTGCGCGCGCGCGCGCACGCACACACACACACACACACACACACACACACACACACACCACACACACACACACAACACACACACACACACAAACACACACACCAGAGGCACCACGTGGATGATTGAACGAATAAATAATGCTGCACTTTTAAAAAAAAGCACACTCAAGGGTGCTATCACTTTGCTCAGGAAAAGAGCTGGTAGAGGAGACAGACGAGGAGGAGATGGGACAGAACAGGATTAATGGAAGCTGAGTTAGCGTGACATATGAACATTAATAAACTTATGATAAAGAAGAGGTAGGAGAGTCCAAGATAATAACGATGCTTCATCCAAACCGCTGTATGATTCATTAACAGTCCCATTCATGCCCCCAACCCAACACACACACACACGCACACACACACACACACACACACACACACACACACACACACACACACACACATGCACGCAGGTACGCACACATGCACGCACAAACGCACCCGCGCACGCACGCACCCGCGCACGCACGCAGAAGAAAATATGAAACTTGCATCTGCAAAATATATTTTAAGAAGTCATGCACTACAAAATCTAATACCAGTGAAACTGAATTAAAATCAGAAATAAATTTTCCTAAACGGGCACAAAAAATTGATTCTCTAAAATCGATAGCCTCATACACATCTGACTTATTTACAAAAGCCTCATACACATCTGACTTATTTACAAAAGCCTGATACACATCTGACTTATCTACAAAAGCAGGCACTGCCCCTCAAAACGTAGCTCTTCGGGTGTCTTTTAGCACTATCCCGGAATGGGAACTTAGTAGAGCAAATTATGACATAGACTATACAAGTTAAGAAAAGTGATGGGCCCTTGCTGCCAACGTATGTTAAGTCACATAAAATGAAACTTATATACATGACCTTAAAATCTATACAGATCGTTCCGTACTAGACAATCATTTGTCTGGTTCAGCATTCATAATTCCATCCTTAAAATAGAGAAAGGTTACCAACTTGGTAAGAATATTTCCATATTTACTGCGGAATTTGTTGCCATTATTATGGCATTAAACTTTCTTCTTGATTTTCGATTTCCTGTATTTCAAATACTACTTTGTGTTGATTCAAAATCAGTCCTACAAGCTCTAAAATTTTCGAATACAAGTGTGAGAGCAGAACTTATATCAGAAGTGTACCACTTAATTCATTTTTGCATTTACGTGGTTCTTATGTCGATTTTGTTGGTTCCATCTCACTGTGGATTATCTGCTAATGAAAGGGTAGACACATTAGCCAAAAAGGCTGCTATCACTGAAACTAATTTAACAAAGATATACATTCCTTTATCCTTACATGAAGTTATAGTCTTTTAAAAGACGCAGCCTGGAACTCTATTTTAAATAAGGGAAAAGGAACCAAAAACAAAAAAGGGATATTATTTAACAAGATATCAGACAATAAAACAGGTATCAAGAATCTCTTCCAAGAGAGGATTTTAAAAAGTTTGATTTTTAGATTGAGGCTTGATGCCTTTAAAACCAAATTCTGTAAACATGTGACTTGTATTTGTGGCCAGCAAATCACTCCGCTCCATCTACTTTTTTATGCGATAGAATGAAGCCCTATTTACCAGCTTGGTTATTGAACAGTGAACCGTCGATGCCAGTCTTTGAAGACGTCATCTCTAACGAATCAAACATTTTTGAAGTTGTTCAAGGACTGATTAAGAGCCCAATTGGACATTTACTTTAACGTCTATGTTATTTTCCCCATCTTGGTGTTAGTTGCTTATTTAGTGTTTCTTTTATAGTTTTGGTTTCAGCTATGTGGTGGGTTTTTTGTGTGGTTTTTTTTTTATCTAGGCCTAATTGCATTATACATACCTACGTACGCCCAACATCAACACCAACCGTTCGCATGCATACACCCAAAAACATCACATGCACACACACATAACACTTACATACTGTCTAAGATCACTGTTAGGTGGATAGACGTTAAATTAAAGAACGAACGCACGCACATACGCAAGCATGCACACACACAACCACCACACACACACACACACCCCACACACACACAAAACACACACACACCACACACACACTCACACATACTTACAACGTACGCGCGTGCACACACCCACACACACACACACACACACAACACAACACACACACACACACACCACACATACACACGCACACACCGCGCGCACAACACACACACACCCACACACACACACACACACACACACACACACACACACACACACACACACGCACGCACGCACGCACGCACACTTTGTGATCTCATTCTAAGCCACACAAACATCCGTTGATACCATGACATCCATTTTCCTCTCCACACAACAACAACAACACCATCCAATCAAAGGATACATGGCTGAAAAAACGAGCCAAAACCCCCCCAGCACCCTAGGTTGTTGTGGACACACACAGTGCCGGGCCAAAAAGACAACATAAAAAACCTCAGCGGCACTTTCAAAGGGAACTGTCGATCACAGGGGCGGGGCCGCCTTTTTTCACAACAATGGCCGTCCTAGCTTGAATGGCGTAACGGCGCCAACTTGAATAGCTCTTTTCCCTTTTCCTCATTCTTTTGAGAGCTGGCATAGCCCCTTCAAACGTCAAAACAGCGCACATGCAGCGAGACAGAGAAAATTTGGGGACCTGGGCACGAAGAGGAACGTCTATGATCGGACATGACGATCGATTGATGTTCCCTCCATATGGGTTCTCTGTCTGTCTGTCTGTCTGTCTGTCTGTCTCCTCCCTCCTCCCCTATGTAAAAAATATATCAATTTATTATTATCTTTCTACCTATCTATCTATCTCCCAATGAGCAGAGTATGCTGCACATCATTTCTTTTCATGTACAAGCCAGCATACAATTAAGACAGAAAAGTACTAAAAACAGGATGCTGATCTTTGCAAAACACACCTCGCCTTCCTTCAGCCCTAAGAACAACTAACTTAGACTTTTCCAAATCCTTTCACATTTTACCCCTTGATCAGTCCATCTGCCTTGGCCTCAGCTTTCCCATAAAGTCATCCCCTGCGCCAGATCAGATCTCCTATTAGCTGTAAAAAATCAGGTCCAAGTTAGCTTTCCCATGAAGTCATGGACTCATACCTCGGGTTACCCAACTTACCCATGAATATTCATATTCACATCCATCTCATCCTTCTCCATTAAAACACAAATTTAAGTACATCTCAGTTTCCCATAAACTCATATTCAGTCGAACTGAGCTTTCCATTAACACTTATTTTCCCAAGTCCATCTCAGCTTCGCTATAAGAACATTATTCAAATCCATCCCTTTTTCTCTATTAAACTCATATCTATACTTTTATTCAAGTTCATCACATCTTCCCTATTGATACTCATATTCAAGTCCATCTCAGCTACCCTTTCTATACTCTTATTCAAGTTCATCTCATCTTCCCTATTGATAATCATATTAAAAGCCCAAATCTCACCTTCTTTATCAACTCTCATATTCAATTCCATCTTATCTTCTCTATCAGTACTCATATTCAAGTCCATCTCGCCTTCTTTATAAACTCTCATATTCAAGTCCATCTCATCTTCCCTTTTAATGCTATTTTTTCAAGTCCATCGTATCTTCTCTATCTACTCTCATCTTAAAGTCCATTTCATCTTTCTCATAAACAGTGATACGGAGGTCCATCCAACTTTCCCATGAACATTAATATTTATGTCCATCTCATCTTCACAAATTTAAAAGGCCATCTAAACACTTTTTTCCATAAACAGTCATATCTACATAGACCCAGTTTCCAAATGAAATGCCTATTTAAAATTCATCTCAGCTGGACATAAACGTCACATTCAACTTTATGTCAGTTTTGCCAAAAAGGGGTCTATTCAAGTCCATCACAACTTTCCTATAAACAATCATACTCCGGTCTATCTCAACCCGTTTCATAAACGGCCATTTCAAGTTCATCTCGCTTTCCTATGAACAATCTTAATTCAAGTTCACTTCACCTTCCTTACATACATTACATCAAAGTCCATCTCATCTTTTCCATAAACTGACATACACAAGTCCATCCCATCTTTCCTTTAAGTCAGATCAGGCCTAAAGCATGGACCACTCCCCAATGTGCCAGATTTGTTGCAGATGGCGTTAGGATATCAATCACTGCATGTTCGCCATGTTTCAAATGTTCAGCAGGGACGTTGTCGCTGTCTGCTGCCTTTCCAACCCTTTTTCATGGGGTATTGGAAAGGCATCCATTTGCTCCAATGAGTTCTGTAAATACATTTGAATTTCCGGGGCTCTGTTTGTTGTAGCATTCAAAGCAAAATTTAATCTATCTTTGATGAGTTTCTTCCTGCGTGAGTCGTTGCCCTCTTTTTCCTGAATCGTGCAGACATTACTGGCTTTTGCTTGGTCAGGTCCCTTTACAACTCACAAGCTTGCTTTGTGTTGTTATTGGTCAATGCTCTTTCTTTCAAAGTCCTCACACTGTTTTTGGAGGCGTCCTTCAATCTTCACTGATTTCTTGTTTATGGCACTGTATTTCCAAATTTTGCTTGAGATCCATGGGTTTTTAAATTCCATTGATTTATTAAAAAACCTATGTTTTCTGTTTCAGTCAACATTGATTGAATTTATTTGCGACAACTCCAAACTCTTCTTGACCACTTGAATCGTTCAGCGAAATCCCAATCTTTCCCTTTTTTTCAAAGACTGAGTTTGAGATGGCTATTTTTCACTTTCTATGTTTCTTTAAAGTTTATCATGACAAGGTCGCGCGTGCTATCAATATAAGCTTCTGGAAATGGTCTTTCTTTCAGTCCCATAATGCCAGACTTTGACTGGTTCTTCACAAAGATATAGTCCGTATGGTTGTGGTACTGCCTGTTTGGGGATTGCTTTGTCCTTCTTTGGGGTGCTTATGTTTTCCAAAGTGTTGGCAAGATCCAAGTCATTATCGCTGGCAAATCATTGCGGAGACGCAGTCTTCTATCGTGGTTTGTTTCATTACAATAGTGAAGCAAAGAAATTTAAATAAGATTGACCAGAAAGAAACCCTTTATCAGAAGGGTGACTGCAATGCAAAAGTTGATGCAGATTTCAAGTGATAAAAACATGTGTACATTCTTTCCAGCTCCACCATAGGCATGTTTACCCAAAAATTGGGACCGTTTCCCCTGATGGGAACAGTAATGTAGTTTGAATAGTTTCCTACAATCATTCGGGTTTCCCATTTATTTTTCACCCCAACAAGTGATTTTCGTAAAAAGTGAGCTTTTCAATAAAGGGTTTTGCACGCAAGTTCCCTTTTGGGCTTCGCCCCCAAAACACTCAAATCCCGGATGTTGTTTTGCCATAAACAGTCCACCCACGCCCCCGGGCGCCACATACAGTTTTTTTTTGCCTAAATTTCAGCAAAACCCTTTAAACAGCCATAGCCCATTTTATCTTAACTATCCCTTAAATTTAAATCATTTTAAAGGTTTTTCCTAAAGGCTACCCCAATAAACAACTATGATTTAATCATTCACAGCAAAAATGGTTTAAAGGCCCCTGGGTTTTTTTTACAAATGCTTATGTCAAAGGTTATTAAATTTCCCCCTATGAAAAGTTTGATTTGTTGCAGGCCGGTGCAGCGGGACCCCCACCAATGTTATAAATTATCAGGCCCCGATAGAATTTTCATCGTGGAGTATTTGCATTACTGTTTGGATAAATTTTTTGTTTTTATTTTCGATCTTTGAGTTAAAATTTTTCCGCCATTCCCTTCAAAAACGTCTTCATGAACGACAAAAATTTTCTGGGCCCAATTTAAATCGGGCTGGTTTTTTCTCAAAAAAACACGTTTTGTTTTCGGGAAATTTTTGATCTTTGTTTTTGGTTTTTACAATATGAAAATTTAAAAATGAAATTCCCTGAAAAACCAAAAAGACAATATTATAACAGTCCCCTTCATCATTTTCAAAACCCAAAGTCATAAAAAATAAAAGTGTTGCGTTTGTTTTTTTGGGAAATTTGAAAACGTTTTTTTTCTTGAATTAGAGAAAGAAAAGGAATTTGGAGAAGAGGAGGAAAGCAAAGAAGAAGAAAAAGGAAAGGGGAGAGAGAGGAGGAGAAAAATTTGAAGGGAGGGTGAGAGGAGAGGGGGAGAGAGGAGAAGGACAGACAGGGGGAAAAAGAGAAAAAAATGCAGAACATTTTGGGGAATGTATTTCAGAGCTGTGACTCGTTCTCGTCCTCCCCCCTCCCCACATGTTGCCCAACCACACGGGAAAGTGACAGGAAATTCGATCTTTAACTTTAATTTTTAAAAATTTCCCCCCCCTCCCCCCGACCCCTTCATTCGCTCTTCCCCGCTGCAGGGGCATTGTGGGGTTTTAAGTAGGGGTTTTGCGAAAGTTTCTCAAAAAAATTTCAGGGGAGGGGCTATTCAGAGGGGCGCCATTAAAACCCGGGGGGGCCATGTTTTTAGGGAATGGGGGGCCCAGCCTCTGGGGTTTGGGAAGAGGTTCCTGTGAAAGTCCCGGCTAAGGTTTTTTGTTGTCGTTTTAAACCGGACCGCTGTGAAAGGGCCCACAGCAGCTTTGGGTTTTTGGGGGGTTTTTGGCTTATGAAACCATTTTTTTCCACTGATTAGACGGGATGTTATGGATGGGGGGGCAGATGCGATGGTAGGAGGGGCATGTGGTGTCCCCGGTTTAAGTGTTTTAAAGTATAACCATAATGTTATGTCTAATAGATTTCGGTAATTCTCTCTCTCTCTCTCTTCTCTCTCTCCTCTCTCTCTCTCTCTCTTTTTTCTTGTCTGTGTGTGTGTATGTGTGTGTGGTGTGGGTGTGTGTAAGTGTCTGTGCGAGGTGTTTTTGTTTGGGGTTTTGGTTTTTGGGTGTGGGGAGTAGGTGTGTGACGGGTCTCCGACGCCCCTCGTTATAAAAATATGTTTTTCATATTGGGGATGCAGGGGGTTATAACAGAAGTATTTACGTTTTCCCAAACCCAAAATGCGCTCTCGCATAGGCACACCCCTTCTGTCCTCACTTTTGGGGGGCCCCCCAAAAAGGGTTGAGGGAAACCAATAACATTTTTTAGAAATTTTTAAACTTTTTTTAAATTTGGACTCGAGCCCCCCAGTCACTACACAAACACAAATACCTGTTTTCATACAAAATTTAAACGGGATACAGACAATTCTTAATCCCCACCCCCTTTCCCTTCAATCACTCTTAAATTAACCCGGAAAAAAACCCATTTTTTCTTTTTGGCACACTTCAAACTTAAGAACAAAATAAAGTCCATAAATTGCCAGCTTTTCCTTGGTTGATCGTCATTTTTCTCTCACCCCCATGTAGGGACCCGAGTGAAGCTCCCACCCCGGTTGTGTCCCCCCGTTTGGGCCCAAAATTCCCAGTTGGGGGGACACTGCAACGTTGCTTGAGTCGCCCCCTAAAACCCCGATTTCCCCGGACCCCACCTTTACTTCGCCCTCTCCACGGAAAGGGTCGGGTCACCCTTTCCCCACAGGTTTTTCTCTGGGGGCAAACCCCCCAAGTTGTTGGCGCTCCCTGTTAGGCCCCCAAAGGTTGCCGTTTTGCGTCGACCGTCCCCACACGGGAGACAATCCTTCGTCGTCGGCCCCGAGGCTACGAAACCCCACTGTCTTATTTCCCCCCCCAGGAGAAAACAAGGGACAGCAAACCTTTTGCTTCACGCTTTTATTTTCTTAAACCCCTTTGCAAGGGGGGCGAGTTATTTTCCCCTTAAGTGGTTACCCCATTTTCCTGGTTTCCCCAAGAACCTTTTTTTTCGTTGTAAAAAGAAAGAGAGAACCCGATTTTAAAACTGGCTCAAAAAGGAATCACTGGCACAAAACACTCACACGATTTGTACCAAAAATTTCCCCAAGTTATTTTTTTTTCCCCAAAATGGAATCATGTCCCCTTAAAACATACACACAACCCACCCTGCTAGCGCCAAAAAAGACTTGGGCCCCCAAAGGGGTTTTAATCTTTAACCTCCTATTAAACTTTTTGTTCGATTCCCCCAAGTTCCCATTGAACAAAACAACCCTGGACCTCCCCAAAAGCCAGACTGATGCTTCAATTTTTTACTCCTCTATGGACAAAAAGGGCGAAAAACCATCGATGGGCCCGCGTTCCATTCTTTCCCTCAGAACGGGGGAAGGACTAAATTTGGCCCTTTGTACTTGCCGGCGGGACGGTCCCCTTTCCCAGGGCCGGCCCCTGACACGTTCGTTCTTTCGGGCCCCCGGGGAGCCCAGAAAAACCCAAAGTGTCAAAGTGGACACTCTTCTCCCCCCAGGACGGGGAGGTCCCCAACCCCCTTGTCACTACCCCTCGGACTGCAAAACCCTTTCCCCATTTATCTCCTTTTTTCAGTAAAAGCCCGGGGGTATCCCCCCCGGGATGCCGGGGTTTTTCCCCACACTTAAAGCCCCAAAGGAAGTGCTCTCAAAAAAAGCAACTCCCCTTTAAATTTTCCCTTTAAATGCTCGGGGAACATTCGGCCGACCCTGGACACCCCCTAAAATTTGCCCAAATTAACTTTTCCTCCGGGGCAAAGTTCCCCAAATTGGGGTAAAAAAAACTTAGTTGCAGGGGTTCGATAAAACAGTACAAACCCCATGTTTAAAGGGCATTTTCCCTTTCAAACTCAAAACGGGAAATGTCCCAATTTAAAAATCCAATATATAAATCGATAACCCCAACACCCTTTTTTGGGTTTCGTCATAACGCTGTCCAACTTTTTTAACTCAAACCCTGGCTAAATTTTTAATCAAGAACTTGTCCAAAAGGTTGGGCCCCGTATGTCCATACATTTTAAATTTTCATTATTCATTTTCTTTTATAGCAAAACCCCCTGATTGAAACAAGACCCAAAAATCAAACCCTTTTTTGCTAATCAAGATTCAAATTGGGTTTTGTGGCCCGGGCCTACAAAAACATAAAAATCAAATTGGATGGGCCCAAAAATGCTCCACGGTCTCATAAAACAATATGCAAATAAAATTTTCCTTTTTTTAACAACTTTAGGCATTTTCCCATCAGTGCAAGACAATTTAGCAAATTTTTTCCCAACCAGAAAAAATAAAAAAATCAAAACACGGGGGGCAGGTACTAAACCCCCACCCCATAAGGGCCCAATGAAAAAAAACGCAACGGGGGGGTTTTAAAAACATATATCAAAAAAGGGAAAAAAATAAAATTTTGAACTTAACCCAAACCCCCGCCTATAGGGGCAATCAAAATCAAAAACACAACGGGCCAGCTAATTATTTAAATTTACCCTGTCGGAACTGTGTTTGTCCCCACCACCCCCCCAACGGGCACCCCGTGGGCCTTCGCCCCTTTAATTGTTCTTTTCTGTTGTTACAATAAAAACCAGCAACCCCCGGGAAATCACCCCAAACCCCTTGACCTACTCCTCCCCCTCTCAATTTTGGCCCGCGTTTGGGGGCTCCCCAAATTAGAAACCTGGAGCGTTAGTTTGCGCATTCCAGGCTTTACAAGAGAGTCGCGCACCCTTTTAACATTTTAGTCCTTTAAAAGGGGCGCGTGAAAACTGCGCGATCCTCTTTTTAGCCTGTTTGCCCCCCATTTACTGCGACCCCGATCATTTTCCCCCTTTTTAAAATGTTAAGGGTGTTTCCCCCATCATCCTTTCCCAAAAAGATTTTCCTTCTTCTAAAGAAATTTCCCTTTGGGTTTGATCCCCTCATTGGGCCCATGGCCCCTTCTTGATGGCCTTTTTTCTTTCCCCTTTTGACCCCCTGGATTATCTGTCCTTTTTTGGGACTATCTTTGGCATTTTCTAACGATAGCTGGTCCTCGACCTTCTTGCCAAAGCGTTATGCTGCCCCCCTGGCCCAACCCAGCCTTTGGGTTCCCGTTTCTTGTGGTCCCTGTTGGCCCCGGGCCCCGAGGTTCCCCCACCGTGGCTCCTTTCATTTTTGACTGCCACGGGAAAGCCAACAACTTTTTGAAAAACCCCACTACGGCCACCTTTGGGGGACGGGACCCCATCGGGGCCCCCTCCATGGGCCCAGGCACGCCCCTTTCGGCCACCTCCCTGGCCCACGGCCCCCCACTACCCACCTATTTCATGGTCCCTTGCACCAAAACCCCCATGGCCACCCTTTATGGCCTCACTTGCTCTTTGCTAGCGGCGCCCGTGCATCCCCTTTCTTTTGGTTTTACTTCCTCCCTGCAAATGCCCCTTTTTTCCCCCTTGACTGGCGCCCGGTTTAACTTCGGGGTGATATACCCACCCCCAACAAGTGGAAAAGGGAAGATTGTTTTGACTGCCCGCAGTGGAGTAATCCCGACAAACTTTTGACTTACCTGACACGGGCCAAAGGTTGGGGAATTTTAAATTTTTCCTTTTGCCCTAAACGCCGCAGGTGGTTTCCCCCGGTTTTAGTTTTCCCCTTCAAAAAACGGGTCTACCAACCGCTAGGTCAGTCCCGTATTTTAATAAGCAGGCACCGGCTTCCGTTTACTACTGCCCCAGTAGTTGGTGGGGGGTACTCTGGCCCCTTTTGTTGAATTGTTCAAAAGGCAACAAATGAGTGTATTCGCACTCCGTTCTTCTTTGGGGTATGACCCCCTCGCCCCCACTTAAAAACATGTGCGTTTTTCCCCAACATTCTCTTGAGTCCCCCGTTGCCCTTTTGGGTTTTTTAAAGCGTTTCAACGTGGGCTCGCCTCCCGGGTTTTAGGGGGTCGGCCCGAAACACTCCCTGACTGTGTGGGCTGGGGTTTTGGGTCGGTGGTTCGATTCCCCCCGGGCCCCCTTTCGCTGACATGGGCAGATTAAAACCGGGCTGCAAATTTTTAAATTTAATCCCCTAAAAATTTTCCCTTTTCTCTTTCTGCAAGAAATTCTGTGGGATCCTTCCGAAAAGTGGAGAGAAAAATTTTTCCTTAACCCATTCCCCCCTCAAAAAATTTTAATTGTTTGTTCAATGTTTTTCCCAACCTTATCCCTTTGTCAAAGAGAGCCCCAAGCCCAAAAAAAGAAAAATGTACGGGGCGTTCTCACCGATTTAGAAAGGTTTCTCTGAACAATTTTATTTTCTATCGGCGGTTACTTTATACTCTGAAAAAAAAGCATCGGGCAACCCACTCATAAACTGTCTGTTTTTTCCCGGGGGTAAGCAAAAAAAGCATCCTAGTTTGGGTTTTTCAGAGCGGGCCCCCAAATTGTGGCCCAACCCTTCTTGGGTAAGCCCTGATCTTTGGCCCAAACCTTTCAAATTGGGGAAAAAGAAATCCCCAGATGGTTTGGATTTTTCATGAACCTTGGATATTGGGTCAAGGGGGAATGAAAAGTGGTTTCAAAGTTCATTGGGTTTTCGTTTCCCCGTCCCGTTCTTTCTCCCCCTTTTTTTTTTTTTTAAAATTTAAATGCCTTATTTCTCTCTTTCTCTTTCCCCTCTTTCCCCTTTTTCCCCTTTTTCCTCTCTTTCCCTTTCTCTCTTTCTCTTTCCTGTTCCCCTCTCCTCCTTTTTCCCCTTTTTCTTTCCCCTTTTTCCCCTTCTCTTTCTCTCTCCTCTTTTTTCCCCTTCTCTCTTCTTTTTCACGTTCCCCTTTTTTTCCTCTTTTTTCCCTTTCTCTTTTCTTCTCCTCTTTTTCCCCTTCTCTTTCTCTTCCCCTTTTTCCCGTTTTTTTCTTATTGCTTTTTTCCCTTTTTTTTTTTGGGCCTCGATTTTCACCGGGGGGCCCGTTTTCATTCCCTTTTGCCTTTTGTTCCCGGGCCTTTTGTCCTAAAAATTTTCTTTCTCTATGAGGTCCATCTTTTTTTAGCGGACCCCTTGTTCGCACCCTCTTCAGTCGACATTCTGAAGTATTAAACCCCCGTCGTAGTTAATTTCCCCACGTAACAAGCGGATTTTCCACCGTCACTTGTAAAAAAGCGATTTAAATTTGTTGTGCTTTCACCCAACAACCCCTTTAACCCCGCAACCCCAAAAAAGCAAGTTCCCAAAAACAAGGCCCCGGGCATGAAAAAAAGATCAAACAAAAACACATGACTAACGTTTTCCAGGTTTTGAAAAAAAAACTAGGTTTTTCCCCAATTCCCACCAATTTCAAATCCCTTGGGAATTGAACAAAAACCCGATTTCGAAAAACACTTTTGGGCTCATTTATGGTTTATCCCCGGGCGACAGTCCCCCAATTTTTGACGGGGTCTCCGACGTCCCCCTCGTTTATAAAATATGATTTTCATATTCAGGGGTTTCAGGGGGTTATAGACGGGAAATTTTACGCTTTCCAACCAAAATGCGCTTTTCCCCATAGGCAACGCCCCTTGTCACTCAATCGGGCCGCACCAAAAAGGGGGACGGGAAAACCCAAAAACATTTTATAAAAAAATTAAACAATTTATTTAATTGGGCTCCGGGGCCCCCCCCGTCACCCACCCCAAAAAAATATGTATCTACAAAAAATGTAAACGATACAGCAATTCATAAATTTGATTTCCCCTTTTCCTTTAATCACTCTTATTAACCGGAAAGGGCCAAAAATTCCACAATTCTGTTTTTAAAACCCTTTCAAACTTTAAAAAACCCAAAAAAACGTCCTAACTTGCCAAAATTTCCCTTTGGGTTTATCGTCAGTTTCTTCTTTCCCCTGTACGACCCCCGGCCCGAAGGGTGCCCAAGTTGTGTCCTCCGATTTTGGGCCCAAATTCCCCGTTGGGGGGACACTTTGGGAAAAGTAGCTTGGTTGCACCCCCACACCGATCTCCCGGGGCCCACCGTACTTCGCCCTCTCCTCGGAAAAGGGCTTCCCGTCGGCCTCTCCCCAGGTCTTCTTGGGGTGAAAAAAACCCTACCGTTTTGGGCTGGCCCCCCCGGGGGCCCGTCTAGTCTCCCCCGGTTGGGAAAAATCTTGCTGTCGACCGTCCCCAACGGGGGGACAATTCTTCTCGTGTCGGCTCCAAACTACAGCCCCCTCCATGTTTTTACGTCCCCCCCCCAGGGACAACAAGGGACAGCTAACCTCTGTTCCGCTGTTTTTCTTGGGCCCTAAACAAGACGGGCGAGGTTTACTTTCCTTAAGTGAGTTTCACCCCTTCTGGTTTTCCCAAACCCCCTTATATCGTTTTTTCAAAAAAAAGAGAACCCCAGTTTAAAATGGCCCCAAAAAAATGGAAACACTGGGACACACAATTTACACGATTTGTACCCAAAAAATCCCCAAATTATTTTTATTCCCCCAATGGAACAAAAGTCACCTTAAAATAACCCCACCCCAAGCTGCTAAAGGGAAAAAGACTTGGGACCCCGTGGTTTAAAGCATAACCTCCCATTTAAAATAAAGTTTTGGGGTTCCCCCAAATACCATTGAACTAACGCCTGGACCTCTTTACCCGCCATGGGGCTGATGCTTCAAGTATTTACTACCCCTTAGACCCCCAAGGCGCAAACCCCTCGATAGGCCGCCGCCTTTTCCCTTCATTTCCCCCCAGAACCGGGAAAGATGAATGGTCGCTGTACTCTGCGGAAAGGGTGACGGTCACCTTCCCCTGACGGTCACCTGACACGATGCCTTTCCTTTCAGGGGCCCCCGGGAGGCCGTGGGAAAAGGGCCCGTGTCAAAGTGGAAAACTTTCTCTACCCCGGGGCTGGCGGGGCGCCAAACCCCTTTTTCACTATCCTCGGGGCATGCGAACACTTCCCAGTTCTCTCCCCCCCCTTTAGTATACGACTCGGGGTATCCCCCCCCGGGGGATGCCTGAAATTTGCACATTGAAAAACCCAAAGGGAAAGTTTCTCTCAACAAAAAGCAACTACCCTTAAAATTTTCCTAAAAGCTCGAGAAATTCCCGGGCCGGGTCATGACAAGTTGTTTGTGTGTGAGCGTGTGTAAGATAGATAGATAGATATATATATATATATATATAGAGAGAGAGAGAGAGAGAGACTGAGTGTGTATGTTTGTCTGCATTGTAATTTGCTGTGTGTGTGTGTGTGTGTGTGTGCATGTGTGTTTCTGGGAGTGCGTTAGCGTGTGTGTGTGCACATGTGTGTGTGCGCGCGCACGCGCGTGCTGTGTGTGTGTGTGTGTATATATATATATTATATATATATATATATGAGAGAGAGAGAGAGAGTGAGAGACTGAGTGTGTATGTTTGTACTGTGATTTGCTTGCTCTGTGTGTGCGTGACACGGGAGACACGGCTGGTTGTGTGTGCGCTCTTGGTGTCAGATAAAGACACACCACAGTCCATAATTCTGTGGTGTTCTCACCACCAAGGGTTCAAAAAAGAATCCAACAGCACCCCCAAAGTAGCCAGCGAAGCGTAGTAATTGGAACAAAACGAAAGTGTGGAGAAGAAAAAGTTGCTGAAAAACCAAAAGCATTATTCAAACAGTTAAAATATAGGGGACAATCTTTGAGCCTATGCTTGAGGATCCAGTCAAGGATGCAAGGGAGATCAAAAGATTAGGAACAGTCTGAGTGGTCAGCTCTGCTGTTCAATAACCCAAGCATTGAGTGGCTAAGAATTGTACAGAACAACCTTTACTTGGATCTCCTAAGAGATGCAATCTACCACTGATTGACAAAACAATATAATGCTGAACAATTAAATAGTGGGGGAAAACAAGTGCAGGCTAACAATTCTTCAGTCGTTATAGTAATGACTTGGCAAAGATTTAAACTTTTAGAAAGAAAAAAAAAAGCTGAAGATGAAGTAAATGTATTATAAATATGAGAAAGCCTTCTCTGGCTGCCTGAGGGAACAATTGCAATCCCTCTCGAAGACACATCTATTTGTATTGCCTGCTCCTAGGCCTTTCGTCCGCTGGATCGGACTCATCAGGAGACACGGCTGGTTGTGTGTGCGCTCTTGGTGTCAAATAGAGACACACCACAGTCCATAATTCTGTGGTGTTCTCACCACCAAGGGTTCAAAAAAGAATCCAACAGCACCCAATATATATATATAAACAAACTTACACGAGTACACTATTAAGGAGACAAGATACTCAAAATACCGGTAAATCCAAACTTTCAGATTGATATCAATCAAAAGCACAGTACGGTAAGAAGCGTGTAATTTGTGCAAGAGTTACTGCGCAAAAAAGTGTATGCATGGTTTTCAAAATTGTGCACGTTTGATTCCGTTCTCAGCAAGAGAGATCCAATGTTGTAAAAGTGCCTCCAGGGATACACTTCCATGTGCACGTATCCACCTCCGTTTTCCCAAACACCCCTCTATTGCCCCTACTCTTCCCCCTCCTCTCCCCGACCCTCCTCGCCTTCTTCTTCCTCTTCCAAAATTATATTCTTCCTCTATATATCCGTCTTCCACCCCCACGCTTCAAACTTGTACATGCAGCTCTCTCTCTCTCTCTCTCTCTCTCTCTCTCTCTCTCTCTCTCTCTCTCTCTCTCTCTGTCACACACACACACACACACCACACACACACACACACACACACACACACACACACACACACACACACACACGCACGCACGCACGAAAGGACGCACACTCTAACACACACACACACACACACACACACACACACACACACACACCACACACACAACACACACACACACATTAACATGACAGTAATAGGATAGTTTAGTTTGTAGCTCGTTTACGATCTGTTGTCTTCGAGTGTTTACCAGCTTGTTCAGGGAGCTGAGGAGGACCCAGACATTTGAAGGCGATGGGATTTCCTGTAACGATTCCCCAGGATACTTTGAGTTCAGGGTGTTGGGAGGGTAGGTGAGAGGGAAGGGAAGGGGGAGGTTGTCTATAAACATAGAAACGTATTTTAAACGAACGTTTACATCATTCATATCGTTTCACACAGAATTATTTCTCACGTAATATCAACAATAAATCATTGCAGCAAGGACTTGAAATCCATTGATTTCTCAACGGAATTCACCGCCCATCTGTTGTCACATGTGGAAAGATGGAGGTGGGACACTGAAACCTCTGATGAAGTAAGGACCCCCAAATCCACGTGACGAAATTTACAAAGCGAGACAAGAGAGCTTTCGTTCTCTTTCTCTCCATGTCAGGCTCATCCCCTGACACAATGGGGGGACAAATGGGATCGGGGTCCACACAAAGGCCAGCAGAATGGACCGGCGGGGCCACCATCTCTCCAGCACTCTGACAGCACAGAAAGGACAGAGGGGGAACGGGGCAAACGTAACTGTGTTGTGTTGTGTGATGTTATGTGGCATGGGTTATCATGTACTGCATCGCGTTGTCTTGTAATACATTCAACCTGTGATCTGTCCGCATTAATATTCGTTCAATTGTATGACTGTCTCCGTTTGTATTAGTAATTTTGTATTGTCCTACACTGTTTTATGTTGTGCAGTAAGTGTACAGTATTCAAGCGATCGGAGAGAAAGGGGAAAAAAAGCTGTTTTAGCCTATATGCTTTACATTGAAACATATGATATGCTGTACACTGCTAAGTGTGATATGATTAGTATGATATGATATGCGATGTGCATACTCCTATACATATAAACCAGGCATGCGCGCGCGCGCGCGCACGCACGCACGCACGCACGCACGCACGCACACACAACACACACACACACACACACACACACCTCACCACACACAGACATGCGCGCACGCGCGCACGCGCGCCACACACACAGCAGAGAGAGAGAGAGAGAGAGAGAGAGAGAGATTCACACGCGATCATTTATATGGCATACTTAAAAAAAAAAACTTGGGTTTAAATGTTCTTGCCAGTTTTTAGAAAGCGTTAATTTTATTCATTTAAAAGACATGAATAAGAAATTCTGTAAAAAGAAAGAAATGAAATATTGTCCTATTATACACAGTACCCGCCATCAAAGAAAGAAATGAAATATTGTCCTACTATACACATACCGCCATCAAAGAAAGAAATGAAATATTGTCCTACTATAACACAGTACCGCCATCAAAGAAAGAAATGAAATATTGTCCTACTATACACAGTACCGCCATCAAAGAAAGAAATGAAATATTGTCCTACTATACACAGTACCGCCATCAAAGAAAGAAATGTAATATTGTCCTACTATACACAGTACCGCCATCAAAGAAAGAAATGAAATATTGTCCTACTATACACAGTACCGCCATCAAAGAAAGAAATGAAATATTGTCCTACTATACACAGTACCGCCATCAAAGAAAGAAATGAAATATTGTCCTACTATACACAGTACCGCCATCAAAGAAAGAAATGAAATATTGTCCTACTATACACAGTACCGCCATCAAAGAAAGAAATGAAATATTGTCCTACTATACACAGTACCGCCATCAAAGAAAGAAATGAAATATTGTCCTACTATACACAGTACCGCCATCAAAGAAAGAAATGAAATATTGTCCTACTATACACAGTACCGCCATCAAAGAAAGAAATGAAATATTGTCCTACTATACACAGTACCGCCATCAAAGAAAGAAAATGAAATATTGTCCTACTAATACACAGTACCGCCATCAAAGAAAGAAATGAAATATTGTCCTACTATACACAGTACCGCCATCAAAGAAAGAAATGAAATATTGTCCTACTAACACAGTACCGCCATCAAAGAAAGAAATGAAATATTGTCCTACATACACAGTACCGCCATCAAAGAAAGAAATGAATATTGTCCTACTATACACAGTACCGCCATCAAAAAAAGAAATGAAATATTGTCCTACTATACACAGTACCGCCATCAAAGAAAGAAATGAAATATTGTCCTACTATACACAGTACCGCCATCAAAGAAAGAAATGAAATATTGTCCTACTATACACAGTACCGCCATCAAAGAAAGAAATGAAATATTGTCCTACTATACACAGTACCGCCATCAAAGAAAGAAATGAAATATTGTCCTACTATACACAGTACCGCCATCAAAGAAAGAAATGAAATATTGTCCTACAAAACACAGTAACCGCCATCAAAGAAAGAAATGAAATATTGTCCTACTATACCAGTACCGCCATCAAAGAAAGAAATGAAATATTGTCCTACTATACACAGTACCGCCATCAAAGAAAGAAATGAAATATTGTCCTACTATACACAGTACCGCCATCAAAGAAAGAAATGAAATATTGTCCTACTATACACAGTACCGCCATCAAAGAAAGAAATGAAATATTGTCCTACTATACACAGTACCGCCATCAAAGAAAGAAATGAAATATTGTCCTACTATACACAGTACCGCCATCAAAGAAAGAAATGAAATATTGTCCTACTATACACAGTTACCGCCATCAAAGAAAGAAATAATAATAATAATAATAATAATAATAATGAATATTTCTATAGCGCAAATCCTAAATTAGCTCTAAGCGCTTTACAATACAAGGACTAACGAAAACCGCATGCACGCACGCGCACACGCGCGCACGCACACACACACAACACACACACGCACACACCACAACACACACACACACACACACACACACACACACACACACAACACACACACGCACACAAACCGCATATCAGGCACGGGGAAGCAGATACGCACAGCACACACGGGAAAGCAGACACGCACAACCACTCACGCACAACCTCGCACACACACACCCACACAAATGACATCTGTGTATGACCGGGACTTTTGAATTATCAGCGGAAATAGACTGTAAAAAGATGAGTTTTTAGTTTCGTTTTAAAGACTGGAAAAGAGTCACAGTGCCTGATGTCGTGTGGAAGAGAATTCCAAGTTTTAGGAGCCAGGAAGGAGAAGGAACGATCCCCCTTCTTTTGCATTTGTCTACTATACACAGTACCGCCATCAAAGAAAGAAATGAAATATTGTCCTACTATACACAGTACCGCCATCAAAGGAAAGAAATGAAATATTGTCCTACTATACACAGTACCGCCATCAAAGAAAGAAATGAAATATTGTCCTACTATACACAGTACCGCCATCAAAGAAAGAAATGAATATTTGTCCTACTATACACAGTACCGCCATCAAAGAAAGAAATGAAATATTGTCCTACTATACACAGTACCGCCATCAAAGAAAGAAATGAAATATTGTCCTACTATACACAGTACCGCCATCTTTCTTTTGCGTCACAAATCAGGTCTTCCGATCTGCGCATCACACATACTACAGGGTGGACCATGAGAAAGTTCTTATGAACTGTTCTTGGGTGAGATTACTAGCGCTCTGGGAAACGGAACAATACTAATTTCGTATAAGAACAAAGGATTATGGACAACGTTTGAAATGCTGGCTCAAACTTTTGCTAGGCTTCAAAACGCTTACATGGATTTTATAGTGATTTAGAGCACGATCCTGACTGTGGGTGTGCCCACAAATGCGAATAGTGAAAAACGAGGCAGATACCAGTTCTCTCCCCTGTGCATCTCTGATTTCTACCCAAGATGGGGCGGAACGTGAATGTAGTGGAGGAAAAAAGACCCACCGAATAAAACGTGATTAAATAAAAGATGATCGGGTTGACATTTAATTGGCTGAATTGGGTTGGTTGAGAGTGACACATGGTCCACTGACGGACAAGATGCTTTCAACCAGCCTGCTTAATGACAAATTCCGGTGGCTCCACCACCAAAAGGAGTGAACCAGCAAACGAGACGACCCACTGGGTTCAAATCCCTTGCAGTTCATGGAAGTTTGAGGTTGAAACAGTACTAGGCCTAGTATATTGAAGATATTTTCAAAATAGATTCAAACGAGAAAAATGTGTGTGTATCGAAGATATCTTCGTATCTAGTTCAAACAAGAAAAGTCTCTGTGTGTTTAAAATATTTTCAAATTATATTCAAACGACACAAATAGGCCTATGTGTGTGTTGAAGATATTTTCAAATAAGACTCAAACGAGGAAAAAAATGTGTGTGTGTTGAATATTGTTTATATCAAATTAGATTCAAGCAAGAAAAGTATGTTTATAACATACCACATTTTCACACATCCACACTCATAAACATTTCCGTGGAGTGATTCAACTAACGACTGAAGTTGGATGACAACTTGTGTTCACGTTCCATGAAAGTTTGAACAGTGACCGAGACAACACAGACGTGGGAAATGAATTCCATTGCTACGAAATGCTCTGTAGAGGCCAGTTTGGAACTAAGATCCCGCTTATATCCCTAGAAGATACGTTCATGTTAAGTCAGCTTCTGATTTTTCCTTATTGTTTTCTGGAGGTAAGAACGTACTGTAACACTGGAGTAACTTTATCAAATGAAATTTGAGAGAGAGAGAGAGAGAGAGAGAGAGAGAGAGAAAACGACAGAAAGAAACAAAGAAAAAGAGTCTGATGATAATCCAAATGCAGGCCTATCACATTGTTTAAAAATAATTTTCAAAAAAAAAGAATTGATTTACGATCTATTTTTTCCATCATGGAACCAGACATTTTCGAATTAAAAGAGACAGACGCGATAGACAAAGACAGGGTTTCTTCTTCTTCTTCTTCTTCTATTTCTTCGTTTTCTCTTCGTCGTCGTCTTCTTCTTCTGCAACTTCTTCTTCTTCTTCTTCTTCGTTTTTCTTCTTCTTCTCTTAGTCTTCTTTTTCTTCAACTTCTTCTCTTCTTCCCCTTCTTCTTTTTCAACTTTTTCTTCTTTTTTCTCTTCTCTCTCTCTCTCTCTCTCTCTCTCTCTCACACACACGAACACAGAGACACAGAGAGAGACAGAGAGACACAGACACAGAGACAGAGAGACTCAGACCAGAGAAGCTAAAAAGCCTGGTTCAATTTACCACGTTAACTGTCAACGCCACGACAAGCAGGCAAAATGGCGGCATCAATCCCGCAGTGAATAGCAGGAACGAAGCCCGTATTCGCCGCTCACAATACGCACTTATAAATTAAAATATCGCCATTGAGTCGACGAGACAGACGGCGCGGCGGCTTCCAGCCTAATCAGGGAGTCGTTTGTTGGTGCCACAAAGCGTTCAAAAGACTGCTCTGCTTCAGTGGGCATCTCTCAAGTCGTCGGCTCCACTGCTGCCGACAGCGCTGACTGATAAACGTTAATGATGCGATAGAAACGGTTGTGGACAAGTGCGCGGGTCATGTGTGTGTGTGTGTGTGTGTGTCGGAGGGGGGGGGGGGGGTGAGCGGGACAGGGGAGGGGGGGCGGGGGATGTTGTGTGTGTGTGTGTGTGTGTGTGTGTGTGTGTGTGTGTGTGTGTGTGTGTGTGTAAAAGGGAGTGAGGGTTAGTGTTGACCATGAAACTAGAAGAGAAAAAAAAACAATTTTGTGTGTGTGTGTGTGTGTGTGTGTGTGTGTGTGTGTGTGTGTGTGTGTGTGTGTAAAAGGGAGTGAAGGTTAGTGTTGACCATGAAACTAGAAGAGAAAAAAAAACAATTTTGTGTGTGTGTGTGTGTGTGTGTGTGTGTGTGTGTGTGTGTGTGTGTGTGTGTGTGTGTAAAAGGGAGTGAAGGTTAGTGTTGACCAAGTAACGAGAACAGAAAGAAAAATGAGTGTGTGTGTGTGCGTGCGTGTGTGTGTATGTGTGTGTATGCCAGTGTGCGCGCGCGCTCACGTGTGTGTGTGTGTGTGTGTGTGTGTGTGTGTGGTGTGTGTGTGTGTGTGTGTGTGTGTGTGTGTGTGTGTGTGTGTGAGGGCGCCCACGTGCATGTGTGCGTGTGTGCGTGTGAGGGCGTGTGCGTGCATGTGTGTGTGTGTGTGTGTGTGTGTGTGTGTGTGTGTGTGTGTGTGTGTGTGTGTGTGTGTGTG
>CM031613.1:38976862-38981862 GCA_018398815.1 Conus ventricosus
CTGGTGTCGTTGTCTTCACCCAGCCTGCATGGAAACCAGTTTTCTTGTACATCCGGCCATGAGGCGACAAACAACAGTACAACAGACTGAAGGGCGATGTACTTATGTACTGAACAATAACCACAAATCACAAGGGTTCTGTTCGACATACAGAACATGTCAAATTCCGGGTCAGAAACAAGTGAAATAAATGCGAAACGGCAGCCGAAAATGCAACACTGAACGAATTGTGAAAACAAATCATTTAATAACAACGATTAATGTATCATTCTGAACAATGACTGAAGTGTAAACGTGCTGATTGGGAAAAAAAAAAGTTGAACTATTGAAAGCCAAACAAAAACAACATACTGAGTGTCGAACTAAGGACACGACAGAGAATTACAGACGGCAGTTAGAAGTGTAATACAACACGTTAATGTTTTACTTAATTCATGACAAGGAAAGCACAGGTTATTGAACGACGAACAAAAACACAGCGTACGGGACAGCAGACAAAAGGGCAACATACTGAAAGACAAGAGATAGAGCAAATAAAAGTGTGTTCATCTTTTACTCCATTAGATCCGGGAGGGGGGAGGGGGGGGGAGTGAGCGAACAAAATACTGGTGTGCCGCACCGAGCTTTGAAAAAAACCAACAGAATCCTGTAGTTTTGTCGCCTGTGTGCCAAGACCTGGGTGTCTGGAAACAAACCTGTAGTTCTGTCGCCTGTGTGCCAAGACCTGGGTGCCTGGAAACATCCTGTAGTTCTGTCGCCTGTGTGCCAAGACCTGGGTGTCTGGAAACGGTTTCCCTGTCCATTCTGCAGAAGGGAAAAGAAGTAGGCACTAGCGGCATCTGTCCCATACAGAACGGCGGGTTCACCCTCGCTAAACTCGATTTTTTGAAAAAGCTGTGGAGGGACACTTCGGCTGGGCAGACACTTAGGACGAGGGAGGGGGGAGGGGGAGGGCACTTCGGGCTGCGGGGACACTTCGGGCTGGGGGACATTTTGGCAGGGAGGACATTTCGGGCTGGGGGACATTTTGGGCTGGGGGGACATTTCGGGCTGAGGGAACACTTCAAACTGAGGGAAACTTCGGGCTGTGGGGGGACACTTTGGATTATGGGGGACACATCAAATTGTGGGGGTGGTTGGGCAGGTGGGGGTGGGGGGGGGGGGGGGTGGGGGGGGGGGGGGGGGGAGACATTTCGGGCTGCTGAGGACACTTCCAGCTACGAGGGACATTTCAGGCCGTTGGGGATACTTTGGGCTGTGGGCGACACTTCAGGCTGCGGGGGACACTTCGGGCTGTAATAGAGAAAGGGGAGGGGGGGGGGGGGGGGGGCGGGGCACTTCGGATCGAGGGGACACTTCGGGGTGATGGGACACTTCGGGCTGTGGGGACACTTCGGACTGAAGGGGACACTTCGAGCTGAGGGAACACTTTGGGCTGATGGGGACACTTCGGGCTGTGGGGACACTTTGGGCTGTGGGGACATTTCGGGCTAATGGAGACACTTCGGGTTGTGGGGACACTTCGGGCTGTGGGGACACTTCGGGCTAATGGGGACACTTCGAGCTGTGGGGACACTTCGGGCTGTGGAGACATTTTGGGCTAATGGGGACACTTCGGGCTGTGAGGACACTTCGGACTGAAGGGGACACTTTTAGCTGAGGGAACGCTTTGGGCTGATGGGGACACCTCGGTCTAAAGGGTCACTTCGAGCTGTGGGGACATTTCGGGCTGTGGGGACACTTCGGGCTGTGGGGACACTTCGGGCTGTGGGGACATTTCGGGCTAATGGGGACACTTCGAGCTGTGGGGACATTTCGGGCTAATGGGGACACTTCGGGCTGTGGGGACACTTCGGGCTGTGGGGACACTTCGGGCTGTGAGGACATTTCGGACTGTGGGAACACTTTTAGCTGATGGGGACAATTCGGGCTGTGGGGGCCCTTTGCGGGCTGGTTGGGGGACACTTCGGGCTGTGGGGACACTTCGGGCTGTGGGGACACTTCGGGCTGTGAGGACACTTCGGGCTGTGGGAACACTTTGGGCTGATGGGGACAATTCGGGCTGTGGGGACACTTTGGGGTGATAGGCACACTTCGGGCTGTGGGGACACTTTGAGCTGATGGAGACAATTCGGATGAACTTCGGGCCGTGGGGGGACACTTCGGGCTGGGCCTAAACTGTCTTCTTCTTCTTCCTCCTCTTCTTTTCTCTCTCTCTCTCTCTCTCTCTCTCTCTCTCTCTCTCTCTCTCTCTCTCTCTCTCTCTCTCTCTCTTTTCTCTCTCTCTCTCTCTCTCTCTCTTCCGTGTTCTTCTGATCAGCAACCACAGTTCTAATATTTACTGTTCAGAGAGAGAGAGAGAGAGAGAGAGAGAGAGAGAGAGAGAGAGAGACAGAGACAGAGACAGAGACAGAGAGAGTGAAGGAGAGAAAGAAAGAAAGAAAGAAAGAGAGAGAGAGAGAGAGAGAGAGAGAGAGAGAGAGAGAGAGAGAGAGAGAGAGAGAGAGGGTCAGCGGCTTCTGCATGACACCTACTCAACTACTACTGCTACCTGCTGCAGGAGGGTTTATTCGTGGGCTACAGTTCTGCCAAATCCCTCATAGAAAAGGCGCTGGTCAATAAAGCAAGAACGGTCTCTTTACTTGAGGATGTTCCAGTCTCTGATGGCGTGGGGGGGGGGGGGGGGGAAGAAGACAGACCTTCGCTGCTCTGTGTGGCAAAGGATTCTGCAGTACTGCTGCTCATGTTCTCAGCCTTTTCTGACACCGAATAGCTCCTCGAGGTTCTGGCCTTTGACGTGTTGAGTTTTTTTTTAAATTCTGAATTCTCAACAAGAAAGTCGTAAGGCTGTCCGCGCTTCTCCTCTATTCCAGTCCGGGCCACTTCAATAGGGGCTTCGCGCTTGGTTGAATGCTTTCACGTCTCTTGTGCTTGGCGGTAGAGTCGCGAGATTGACCTATATTCTTTTCTTCGACATGGTGTGGAGTTGTCGAGGCGTTCGGCGCTTCAAGTTCTCCTGACGTATTCGTCGTTTTCACTGCATGCACAACAACGGAAAGGATTCTCTGTGTGCAATGGTGTGTCGGCAAACGAGGTGGCAGGTAGGTGTGTGTGTGTGTGTGTGTGTGAAAGAGAGAAAAAGAAAGAGAGAGAGGGGGAGAGGGAGTGCACGCGCGCGCGCGCGCACGCGTGTGTGTGTGTGTGTGTGTGTGTGTACTGTGTACTGTGTACTGAAAGTGTGGTTTTTAACTGAAGCCAATGCACTCGGTTCATCGTACAAGCCGTAAAGGATGTCAACAAGTCGGCCAGTGCGGAGTGACTGGTTTCAGTGTCATCAAGGTGGCAGTGTGTGCGGAGTAGTCCACATGTACTAAACCACATTTGCTAGGTTTCCACACCATACTGCACAGGAGTTACAGCTTATGGATAAATCCACATGTACTAAACCACATTTGCTAGCTTGCCACACCATACTGCACAGGATTTACAGCTTATGGATAAACTATTTAAGGACTAAGATGAAAGAAATGAAGACGAGGATCTCATGGAGACCACTTTGCAAATGCCTGAGCTGCGCATGAGCCTAACGCCGTGGTGAGATGTTGGATACCAACCCAACATTGTCTGCGCCATTATTATCAACATACACGTGTTTGCCTGTATGTGCACGTGTGTGTAGTGATGAGGGGGGGGGGGGGGCAGGGTGTGTGTGAGCACAGGTCTATGTGTGTGTTCCAGCGTATGCGGTGTGTCCACGCATGTGCACGTGTGTGTGTGTGTGTGTGTTGTGTGTGTGTGTGTGTGTGTGTGTGTGTGCATGTGTATGAGTTTGTGATCTGTCTGCTTGTGTGAGCATGCTCCTGTATGACATACAATCGCGCGTGTGTGCGTACATGTATGTGTATATATGTACACCTTAGCATATAGGTATACTCGCAAATGTGTGTGCATACGCGAGTTCTTGTGTGTGTGTGTGTGTGTGTGTGTGTGTTGTGTGTGTGTGTGTGTGTGTGTGTGTGTGTGTGTGTGTGTGTGTGCGTGATTGTTTGCTTGGATTAAATGTACAGAAGATAACATACTTATCATCAATCAGTAAGAATAATCAATAACAACAATAATGATAATAATAATGACGATGATTATGATCATGATCATGATCATGATCTTGATGATGATGATGATGATGATGATGATGATGATGATGATGATGATGATTGTGATAATTATGAAATGCAATGAAAATGGTAAGAGCAGCAGCAGCAGCGGCAGTAGTAGTAGTAGTAGTAGTAGTAGTAGTAATAGTAGTAGTAGTAGTAGTAGTAGTAGTAGTAGTGATAACAATGCAGAAGTAAGTAAAAAATGGTAAACACATAAGGCAATTGACAAACAGACATACCACAAGTTCCTACCTCACCCCCCTTTCCCTCAACCACAGCACTTGGAACACATGACACGCGCAGTCACGCATACCGTATACTGACGACACCGCCCCCATCCCACATGACCTCGCGTGCTTTTAGTTTGCGCATAAAATGACCACCTCATTCTATCCATCCATCCATCCACCCCTACATACCTACAATGCATCAAAAGCCTACAGTTACCAGGCTGAGATCCTCATGGATCTTTGACGTACCCCCAATACATCTATGAACAATCCACATTGCACACTGACATCGCTTTATTGGTGCACACTTGGCAGCGCACATATGTCTACTTTGAAAACAGCGGATCCTGAGAGATTGAAAGTCTGCACTCTCATTTACGCGTGTCTACTCCCTTGCGTCTGCTGCTGGAAAGGCCGAGTATGAATCTGCACCAATCTCTTGGAGCCTTCACAGAGTTAGGCTTGAGATTATTCCAGTGTTTGTTTGGTTGATGATGTTCCTTGCTCTTTGTTTAAGTCTGGATGTGTGGCCAGTTCCTCTCGTGATGCTGAGCGCTGCCACATGGTCCATGGTACAGTGGCTTCGATTTTGTTCGTTGAGCTGATTCTTCAG
>CM031613.1:38986862-38994362 GCA_018398815.1 Conus ventricosus
CATTACAGCACACAATCAGGCACTAAATCAATGTTAACCGTTTCTTTTTTTTTTTCCTTTTAAACGTATTAGCACCTAATTTTACATCTGATATGTAATTCTTTTTATTTGAATGAAACAGAAATGAGCATGGTTTTGCATGTAGATTATTTCAAGCGCACGTTTACACACGCTCAAAGATAAAGAAAGAAGAAGAGGAAGAAGAAAAGAAGAAGAAGAAGAAGAAGAAGAAGGAAGAAGAAGAAGAAAAAAAAAAAGAAGAAGAAGAAGAAAGAAAGAAAAAAGGGAAGAAGAAAAGAAAGAAAAAGAGAAGAAAAGGACAGATCCCTGTTATTTCCTTGGGCTTTATCAGTGTCCTGCTTACACGGAAATCTTGGCGTTGGTGTTCCTGAGCATCATTTTCTACGTGCACGTGACAAATGACAAACCCCAAATGAGGTATTTGGTCAGGTTTCGTCAAGGAGTACTCTTATTTTAATTTTTCTTCCTTTGGGGGTAATAGGGGGGGGGTGGGGGGGGGGGAGAAAAGAACGGGTAGATAGTGCTACAACAGACAACTAAAAGCCTACTTGCTTGCTCCATGAGTTATAATGGGGGTGGGGGTGTCAACCCGGGGTATGTCAGTGGAGGAAGGACAGCGCACAGCCCAAACACACTCACAGCTTGCTTACAATCTCATTCATATATCATGCATTCGTCACATCAAACCACTAGAAAAGGGCTATAACTTTACTACACATAATCAATGGCAAAAACATCAATGCTATGAAGTCAAACAGAATAAAACATCTCTCTTTCCTTGAACTTCACAAAACCATTATCAAAATCATCATAACTAACCCGGGTACAAATAGATTTTCACTTTACCTGGCCAGGTGATCTTAAACTATTTACAAATCACTGTCTTTCCTTTCTTCTTTTTTTTTTTCTTTTCTTTTCACTGTCACTTTCACAAACACCAGTCACGACACAACTGCTGGCACTGGTCAGGTTGGACTGCTGGCACTGGTCAGGTTAGACTGCTGGCACGGGTCGGGTTAGACCGCTGGCGTTGGTCAGGTTAGACCGCTGGCGTTGGTCAGGTTGGACTGCTGATGAAAGTGGCGCGGCCAGGTGTGAGGTCGGCCCCCGGGTTCAAATCGAACAGTGACTACCAACATCGTCTGTTCTCCTTTCTTTCTTCCTGCTTAACGCATTGCACTCTCTCTCTCTCTCCTCTCTCTCTCTCTCTTCTAGTCTGCTCTATCAAAGGGACATGGTTGCTTTTCTTTTCCTTTTTTTTTTCTTTTTTTTTTCTCTTCATCATTTTAGAAACTCTCTCTCTCTCACATCTCTCCTTAGTCCTCCCTCTGCAGACTCTATCTGGTGCTAATGCTACAGCTCGGTTCTCTTCACTCCTCCTCTCATCTCTCTGCCCTTCTCCCATGCAGAGCCTACACCCAAACCTCTTCCTCTCTGTCTGTCTGTTCGTTCTCTTTTCCCTCTCCTCCTAAACCCACATCTTTCTTATCCCGTTCCGATCTGTCAAAAGGGGTGATACCATTGGTCAGTATTTTTACCGCCTTGTACCCGAAGTTACCTCCCCTGTAATTCCATTGGACGTTCAAATCTCAAAGTCACATCTACCGCCCTTGCTCTCTGTGGTGGTCAATGGGTCATTTAATTAATTAGCTTGATTTTACCCCCACCACACAATACCTTCCCCCTTCCTACTTCAACCTGCGACGTCTGCTTTAAACTGTGGGCGCTGGTCGCAAATTGGCTGTCTTAGTCTGACCCAGACGCCGAGACCCGTCTGGCCAACCTATCGAGACGTCGTCAGCCACTCAGTCTGTCGCCAGACAGTGCTGTCTCCGTGGAGCCTCTCCACTTGCCTAATTGGCTGACGCACACCTTAAGTCGTCTGCTTGGACACCAGGATATTTTGATTTGGGAGCTTATGTCCAAACAAACTGGCTGGCGACTGACCACGACTTCGGTTTTTCTTTTTTCGTCCGTGACAATTTCCCCCTTGCAAAAGACTATGCTCAGCATTGTCTCAAAACAACGGTACAAAAAAGACAACAACGAATTTGCTGACACCACAGCTACACGTGCAAAATTTTGCAAAATAATTTACAACAACGGTTTACAAATTGTAAGATATATCATTAGTGGATATCACCCCAATGAGTTATCTTGACGTGCGCTTTGTGCCTCATTTCAACTCATTTTATGAAAAACCTCTGTGCGCACCTATGCAATTCCCCTACCTACGGATTTGCCACATCTTCTCTTCACAACTATTATGAAAAGCACAATCTAACATGATCACGATCCATGACACCTCACTGAGGAATCTCCAATCCTCACTTATTGCAAACAGTGCATTACAAACACAACACTGTATGCTCCAAACATAACTACATTTTACATGAACCAAGTCTCACAAAAAAGAATAGAACCATAGCCAAATGGGAATGAACCCATATCCACTCAATCCACTGTAATCAGCACATATTATTTACGAAGTAGCTATGCACCACGGATAGACTGACTTCCTCTGATTGCAGCTTGCTAGACTACACGACTTAAATAGCCCAGCTCCTACATTCTGTCGACCTGGAATGTACTGAACTCGATACCTGAGGGCTGCAGTGCCATTGCCCAGCCGCAGCACCCTGCTGTTTTTCAGCTGCGCCTCCTGCAGGAATTTGAGTGGTTGATGATCAGTCTCTATCACGAACTCTTTCCCATACAAGTATTTGGGGAATTTCTGCACGGCCTACACGACAGCCAAACACTCCTTCTCTACCGTTGCGTACCCTTCTTCACACTTCGTCAGCTTCCTGCTAGCATCTTCACAGGAAACCCTCGACCCCTTCGTGTTCCTGCAACAATACGCACCTACTCCGCACCTGATGCATCTGTCCGCAACAAAACGGTTTTAGACTTATCCGGTAGCTTCAAGATGGGACGGGAACCTAGTCTTTCTAGCACTGCCCTGCAGTGCTTGCTCTGCAGCGTCGGACCATCCGACCACTGCCGGTTTCCTGCCTTGACCAAATCACTGCGAGGAAACTCGTGATTGCTGCGAAATTTGGAACAAACTCCCTGTAGAACCAATAAAACCTAGCAACTCCTGACTTCTGTTTTGGTCTTTGGTCTCTCTGAATTCATCTTTTCCCTCCACCTTTCCCTTTTCTGGCTGCTTTGTGTCGCCTCCGACAACAAAACCTAGGAACTCCAGGCTTGAAAACCAATCTGGCACTTTTTTGGGCTGGCTGTGAGATTGGCTTGTCTCAACCTCTCAAATGCCCTAGCTGCTTCATAAGCTCCTCCCATGTCTCAGATGCTATCAGAATGTCATCCATGAAATTCCCTACGCCTTCCAAACCCGTCAATAACTTTCCCCATCATCCGAGAGAAAACTGCAGGTGCGTTGACCATACCAAAAGGAAGTACTTCGCCACTGTATAGCCCCATAGGAGTGGAGAATGCTGTGACTTCTTTTGAGTCCTCACTCAAGGCTATTTGCCAATAACCCTTGCTCAGATCTATCCTGTGAAATACTTGCTCTTTTCTTGTGGCGATCTGAGCGAACAGGTCTTCCACGTTCGGGAAAGACTTCGCATCGACCTTGTGACACTGTTCAGGGCGCCTATAGTCAACACAGAATCGATGCTCACCTGACTTTTTCCTCACTAAGACGACGGGTGCACTATACGATGATTTGGACGGTTCAATCACCCCAAGGTCCAACATCTTTTCCACCTCCTCCTCGATCACTCGTTTGGTGGCATACGGGATCGGGTAGGGTTTCACATGTACGGGTTTTTGCGATATTACTTCCACCGTACAGGTCTCTAGATTGTCCTGCCTGGTTTATCATCAGGGACCCCCCTATACTGTTCTAGAGCCCCCCAACTTCCCCTGCTCCTACCATCTAGCCCTTCCCACAGTGACACATCCCTGTATGACTCTTCTCCTGGAAACTCAGGCAACAAAATCTCCCTTCTTCTGCTGGGTCTCCTCACCTCCATCAATGATTGCTGCTGCGCCTATGTGCTGAGTCTCACGCTGAATATATTGCGGAGCAAAATTTGCATGGAAAAGTTTTGATTTCCCATTCACATCAATTCGGTAGTCCTGATCTACCTTTTCAATGATGGTGAATGGTCCTTTCCAATGCATCAGCAGCTTGTTGTGATCCGTGGGGAAACAGTACAGACTTGATCTCCCACCTTGAGGAATTGCTTCCTCACCTTCCTGTCATATTGCTCTTCTGAACGACCCTAGCCTCCTGCAAACTTTCCCTTGCAGCCTTACATGTCTCCTCTAGCCTATTGCGTAAAATCCACCACATACTGATAAGTGGTTTTGAAACCCCTCTGACTCCTGTTCTCCGGACCACAGCCTTGAGAATACACACTGGTCCCGAACTGTCCGCCCAATACAGCAGCTCAAAAAGGTGAAAAGCCTGTGCTCTCCTGAGGGGCTTCCCTGTAGGCAACAGTGCCGCTGGATGTAACGGTCCAATCTGCTGGCCTTTCCTCACAGAGCTTCTTTAAGATGCCCTTCAGTACACCATTGAATCTTTCCACCAAGCCATTGCATTGTGGTTGGTATGGGGTAGTGAGAAGCTGTGTGATCCCTAGCAGCCTGTTGACCTCCCTCATCACGCTTGAGGGAACTGGATCCCCTGTCACGAGAAATTGTGACGGCACAACCACGCGAGAGAAGATGTCTACCAGCCCTTCAGCGACCTGTTGCGCATCTACGCCTTTCAGTGCGACTGCTTCTGGATATTTGGTCGCATAATCCACGAGCGTCAACACATACCTGTGCCCACCTTTGGAACAGGGCGAGATTGGGCCAATCAATCGACGGCCACTCCCCCGAATGTGTGTCAATAAAGGGGGATGTTTAAGAGCCCCCTCCTCTTTACCCCCCCGTGCACCTTTGACACACGTCAAAAACATGCAGAACCGCTTTATGTCTGCCATTTCTCCTGGCCAATGAAAATCACAAAGATTCGTCAGCCGTTTTACCGGGGCGAGATGACCCGCCATGAGCGACTCTTGACCCCTGAATGACAGTGTCACGATAACCTGTTGGTAACCTCTAACTGAGTTGTTACCTTACCTGTCTTCCCCTTGGTAAACACTCGGTACAACAACCCGCCTTTCACCAAAATTCTGTCTCACCTCCTCTAACCACCTGTTTCTCTCCACCTCTTGCCAACTCCCAAAACTTCACGAGCGAAGGGTCTTGTTTTCCCGCGCTGCCCTAAACTCATCAGGCGACAATCTATGCCTGACTTCCTTGCTGGAACGACTAACGGTTTATCAACCTTTTCCTCCTTCTTGCTCCGTTTTTTGAACTGCTGCCCCTGTACAGTCAACAACTCAGGATCCCCTGGATCCCTTGCACCTGGAATTATTTCCAATGATCAAATCATAAAGGGGTTTCTCCATCACTAGCGCAGACAAAATCGCCTGAGAAGTAAGGGTACGTACTTCTATCTTAGCAACTGGAAACTCCCTCCAGTGCCATCGATTAGATACAGGTCGGATTTGCCCTGTCCCAAAACCCCTTTCCCTTTACCAGCGTTGTTCTTACTACACCACATGAACAACCAGTGTCTCGTAACACTTTCACCCTCTGCTGGCCAATCCACCCTTCTTCCACTGTAATGAACCACTCAGCCTAGTGCCCTCCATCCCCGACACTGACTGCTGTCCAGTACTAGCCATAGGCCTACCCACCCTCTTTAGACTGGATCCCTTTTGTTCCACTGCAGGTCGTTTCCCCTGGCGCCCTTATCAACCCCTTGCAAGGCTGCTGCCTTCTGGAACCTCATGCGACAATCCCTCGCCACAAAGTCCCTTCTTGTGACAAATGAAACACCTAATGTCCCTTTGCCCTTCCCTTTTGCCCCACCACGGGTTTGCAGACTTTGAGGAAAACTCCCCTGGTCTCCTTGCACTCTTCTCACCTTGCCTGGCACCGTTTCTCCTGCACCTTTGTGCCCCAAAAGTGCCTCCCTATACACCTCTGCTAAATTTAGCAACTCCCCTGCTGTCTCTGGGTGTCTCTCTTTTAAATGTATAGTTAACTCAGGGGCCCCAACCTGACAAAATCTGTTCTTTCATAACCACTCTTTCAATTCAGCGAACTCCTTTTTCGTACCACCAACTCTAACCACTTCTCAAAATAGTGATCTAAACGTGCACCCCAAAATGAGTGTACGTTTCACCTGCTTGTAATCCTAGCTGACCGAAACTTCTTCCTGAACCCCTCCTCTGTGAGGTCAAATCCCTTCATTAAAGACTCCTTCACAGCAAACCAAAATCAGATTGTTGGTCTGCGGGAACGCGGTGAAAATCGTAATGCCTTACCCGTCAAATAGCGCTGACAAAATGACTGCCCATTCTTCTGAAGGCCAACCCTGACTAGTAGCAAACGTTTTTAAAACGACTGATTATGCATCAAAACGAATCTGATCCTTCAGAGAATTTTTGGCAACTTTGGTCGGGGGCTTAACTGCGAAAAAGGGGCCCCTGGAAACTGAACTACCATCATCAGTGGTCTCCCTCGTGTTCTCACTTTTTCTAACTCTAATTGGATCCTTAAATTTTTTTGTTTCCTGCCTTATTCTTTCTGTTTCCTGCTTCATTCTTTCTGTTTCCTGCGTTTCCCCTTTTTCTTTTCTGTTTCCTGCGTTTCCCTAGCCTGATTATTATTAGCCTGAATCCTTAATCTTTCTGTTTCCTGGTGTTTCGCTAGCTTTAATCTTTCCTGCTCTGCATTTCTGCTGCAACACGGCGTCTTTCGCTCGCTCATCTCTTTCCATCTTTTTTTGGTTTTCAACGAATGCTCGAACTCTTCTCCCGATGGCCTAAATCACGAGCGACGCTCACAAGTTGGTTCAATAGGGGGTTTCCTTTCGTCCGCCATTATATCCTCTTATTCTCTTTTTTTTTTTTTGAACAAGATTTTTATTACTACGACAGCCAAACGGTGGTTTCCGACACGAGTGACGTAATAGCAAAAATCCTATGAATGATAATATTAGCTTGGACAACGTAATTAGTTTTTATAAGACGCTAAGCGCCTGACCCAACTATGAGAGCGAATTATAGGCAATCTGTGCGAAAAAAGTAATCTGGGGCTGAATGCCAAGCCTAGTGTTAACTACCTTGGAAGCATGCAAGCCTAAATATTTAACTATCTTGGAAACATACAGTAAGACACTACCTTGTCTTAGGATTACAATACCCTTTAATCCCACCCAGCTTCCTCTCTGAGAAGTTGAACAATTAAAAAAAAATGGGCCAGAAAATCCTGGCAGGCTCGCCAATAATTGTCAACGTCGGGGTAAAGTCAGTGGAGGAAGGACTAGCACACAGCCCAAACACACTCCAGCTTGCTTCAAATCTCATTCATATATCATGCATTCGTCACATCAAACCACTAGTAAGTCTATAACTTTACTACACATAATCATGGGCAAAAACA
>CM031613.1:39001862-39016862 GCA_018398815.1 Conus ventricosus
TGGAGCCCATATGACCTGCCATGGGGGAATCGTGGGCCTGCCGGAGAACAGATTCTCTCAAGCTTTGGGGAACGCCCAAGCTGCTTGGCCACACGATCTGCCTGAGTGAAACCCTAAAGAGGATCCCCTTGTGAAGCTTGAAGCTCACCTTGGCGTGTCGGGCAGACTGAGCGGGACGATCCACCAGTTGTCGCAGGCGTTGGACATCCAAGTCCCTGGCCTGAAGACGGATAATGCTAGCAGGATCGGCCCTTGCCAGAACCTCGTTAGAGATCGGCTGAAGAAGGGGACGCAATTCCTGTTCCTGCTTCTTAGCTTTGGCGCGTGTGGTGACTCCCACACACGCCTGTACGGGCAAATCCGTAGACACGGCTGACTGCGTCCGTCTGCGAAGGTGATAGTATTCCCTATGATAAGGGAATACAGAGGTCGCTCCACCGCGATGGCCCATACTTCGCCACAGAAGTAGGGGGTGGAGATAGAGACGAGTACTGAAGGACGGGTGGAGGTAAAACCAGCCTCCAACCCGCACACATCGTAACTGGCCCCGCCGGGCCTTAGGGGAAACTAAATCCTTATCCACAAAGAGTGCTGATGCTCCCGAATCCCTGATGGTGTCGACCAAGGATGAACCAACAACAGAGAGAAACACTGGGCACTCTGAATCACCAGAAGCTTGGATGGAACCCACGTTAGCCGAGGCACGAGGATGCTGGAAAGGAATAGCCCCATGACTACCAGCGGCTTTAGGGCAATCTTCCTAATGTGGCCGGGACGACCACAAAGAAAACAAAATCGGGTGCTGAGGTCCCCCGATGAACTGCCTGCCTTGTTCACCCCACTAGCGGTTGTCGGCGCTTATTGCTACTAAATCCTGTGGAGGGCTTCCTCTCCGTATCTGGCGATGCCCATAAGCCCTGCGAGCTTCAGCAAACACCTCAGCGGTGTGAATCGCAGCCGCGAAATCCTGAGGTGCTGTCTCGCCTATCCGGATCCTCAACTCTGGGGACACAGTGTTGGTGAGCTGTTCAATGAGGATCAGATCCTCCAGCTCCAACTTAGCTAACTGACGCCAGTACCCTAGCATCTTGCGCAGCCTATCACCAAACTGCACGAAGGTCTCATCATTATTCTTCTTCATGGACCTAAACTTCCTCCTGTAGGTCTCTGGGGTAAGGTGGAAACGCTTACGCAGAGCCAACTGCAAGTCTGCATAAGACGCACCTTCATTTAGAGTGAGCACACACTCCCTTGCAGCACCAGATAATCCAGAAAAAAGGTGCATAGCCTTTTGCTCCTCAGACAATTGGTATGAACAAGCAACCTTGTCGAAATGCTCTAAGAACATATCAATGTCCTCACTAGGTCTGAACTCTGGAAGCTTCAACTTTGGGCCTCTAACTCTATCACCTGCCTGGTGATTAACCCCCTGGTTTACAGAAGCGGGAGGCCGCGAAAGAAGTTGTTCCATCTCCTCCCTACGCAGAGCCTCCATCCTGTCTAGTTCTTCCCTACGGAGGGCTTCCGCCTGTCAGCCTCCTCCCTACGCTGAGCCTCCTGTCTAGCACCTCCTCTCTACGCTGATCCAACTCTTCCCGACGGAGCTTTGCCTCTTCCCTACGAAGAGCTTCCTGCCTAGCAACCTCTTCCCTACGCAGAGCTTCCTGCCTAGCAGCCTCTTCACTACGCTGCCGCTCCAGAAACAGAAGGACAGAGGTGAAAATCCTGAGCGGGGTTCACCACTCCCGACCCGGGAGGATGATCCGTCTGACCCGTCCCTTGGGTCTCGACTTTCCCATAAGGAAAGTCTTCTGGGGCATGCCCCCTTTCGAGGGGAAGCCTGGAGAGGAGAAGGTTTCGGTCTCTGCGACTCAACAGAAGCCCACAGTTGCTTCGCTATACTCTGACGCTTCCGAGCGGAAGTGCCAGCCGGGGTCTCGACAGGGAGACCCCCCAGCGAAGAGGTAGTAAAAGTACTCACTGGGCTACCTGCTACAGCACTGGAATAGGTAGAAGTTACCGTAGTCGAAGTACTGGTACTAATAGTAGGGACTACAGTAACATTTTGAATTACCCTTCTTCTTCGACGCCCGCGTCGCCATACCACCAGCGCCGGACGTCGCCATGACAACAATATCCTACAGTTTTCCAAATACAGGGGAAAAACAATTCCACTAAGAAAAAAAAACAAATATTTTTAGGGGCGTGTGTATATGTGTGTATGTGTGTGTGTGCGTGTGTGCGGACAAGTTCCGGCTGCTCCCACTCTGGCAACACCGCGCTCTACAGCACGAGCAACAGTGCGGTGGGGCTCACCGAAAAAAAAAAAAAAAACTATGTCCGGCTGCCCCCACTCTGGCAACACCGCGCTCTACAGCACGAGCAACAGTGCGGTGGGGCTGGCCGGAAAAAAAAAAAAAAAAAACAAAACTAGCAGACGGAATCCGGAGAGAGGAAGAAAAAAAAAAAAAAAAACACTAGCGTCCGATGCAACCCCCTGTACTCAACAACCCGTAGAGAAAAAAAAAACAAGAATTTGGGTAAATACAAAACAGGAATGGAAGACTGAGCGGCAAAAAGAAGGGCAAGACTTTACGGCCGTACCTGCGTGAGGTACCCGGCGGAAGGAGGTCTGGAAGCGGTCGACTCCTCTTGGTCTCACCTCGACCCCCGAGTCACGCCGGATGTTCCCTCAGGCCACCAAAAAGACTCCCTTCACTCTAGAGTCACCCAGCCAACCACCCACGAACAAACACGACAAACTGACTAAACATATACAAAACAGACCAAAACTAAACAGTAACTCTGCGAAACGAGAGAGAGACAGCCAGAGCCCTCCACATCCCGGACGAGCCCCCACAATTGTCACGACCGACCCCCTGGAGGTCTGCCCTGACAGGATCGGTCTAGTGGGAGTGAAGGGAGTGACTGACCTCACACGCTCCGCAAGAGACCACACAATAAAGATTACGATACAACACCCCATTTATTCACACCAGCAAAATAAACATTCCAACACACGCACCATGCACGATCACAATAAAGCACTCCAACGCACACAACATGCACAAAACACGATCAAGCAAATCCAACGCACACAACATGCACAATCACGATCAAGCACTCCAACGCACACAACATGCACAATCACAATCAAGCACTCCCACACCCACAACATGCACGATTATAAATAAATATTTCGCCATACGACGTACACGATCACAATTACAGCATTCCAGCACATATGACATATACACAATTATAAAGGAATATTCCCAGTATCAAACCTTTCTCACACCATGGGGTGCGTCCACATCCCTGCCCCTGTCAAGTCCGCAGGGAGCACCCTGTCGCACTAGGTGCTCCGAGCCGGGCTGGTTCTCGCAGGGAGTCGCCCAAAGCCGACACCCTCGACTCCCAAGCGGGCAGTGAAGAGCGTGTCCCGGGGGGGGGGGGGGGGGGGGGGGGAAACGTAGCTGTTACTGGAGGTCCTGGACGGGGGTCCAGGCCGGCCAGTCAAGACGGCGGGCTCCCCTAGCAGTCCACGGTCCCGACCAAGGCGTGGCCTCGACCAGCGCGTGGCAACCATCCCGTCCGTGGTCTCAGCCAGAACGTGGCCTCGACCAGCACGTGGCACCATCCAGTTCGTGCTCCAGGTGAAGCCCCCGGGAGGGGGGAGGACGTAGCTGGGAGGAGAGTCGGAGAGGAGGAAAAGAAGAAGGAAGGAGGAAGGAAGAAGGGTACTGGAACCCTGCCGTCAGTACAGTCTGACCATTGCGTCAAGTCTCAACAGCCACCATCCATGATGGGCGAGGGGAAGTGTATTAAACGCCCACAGTAAACCCATTGAATCAAGTCTTCTCACACGAAGCAGGTAAAAGACTGCATTAAATCAACAGGTTATAAAACAATATGAATTATCTTCACCCTTCTCTCACTCACGCTTAACGTTTTCCTTCCTTAGGAAATAAATCAACACAGCGACCATCGCTTAATAACTGCCACCACATTTTCAAATAGTAATTCAATGGCACAACTGTCACATTTTATAAACACATTTCAAAATAACACAAATCTCCCAACCACGCATCCGAACGACCAAATCATGCGTACGCACGCTCGTGAACATAAAACTCGTTCTCCTTGCACACACAAACAGACGGTGGCCGAAGGATAAAAGTCCGGCGAATGTGACAGGGGCGGACGAGCGAGACCAAGCAAGTTCCAACCCTGAATCACCAGGTTCTCTCCCTTCCCCACCGACTACCGCATCACCAGATACATAAACAGGAGAAAGAATTTGGAAATAATTAGAATGGCCAGGTTAAAGATGGAATTAACCAGAGAAAAGGTCTCACACAATATTTCTCTTACAATTTCGAAAAAAAAAGAAAATTGCGCAAAAGCGAAGACTAAGCCGGCTAACAACAACAAATCAAAACAAACAGACCACGAAACTGATGCTTACCAGCTACCCGTGGGTGATCCCGAAGAGGCGGGTCAAAGGACTCTCTCTACCCTCTGTCCAGTCGAGAGGACAGAGGCGAAGATGCGGAAACAGAAGAAATGATGTCCCTCTCCTACAGGCCGACTGCAGGAATTGAAAGTACTGACTGTACTCTCGACGATAAGGTAAGGAACCAGGACTGGAGCAGGCGCCCCCAGAGAACATCTTCCGCTCGAGTGAAGAGCTAACCCTCCCTCAGCAATGGCGGCCAACATGCCATGCTGCGTCACAGAGTGAGCATACTTCAAACTAAAAGAAACGAAGCACGTGCGACAAAGGTAAAAAGACAGGCGAGAGGCCGATAGACAGAAAGTTCGAGAGAAAGGTACCGGCCACCCGTGAACTTGCAGGATGAATAGCACGGGCGGTGGAATTAGAGAGAGAGAGAGAGAAAGCAAACCGAAGTTGAGCTGAACCACACCAAGGTGCAACTGCACCACAAGCCACCCTAAGGGACGGATACACGACAACAGCAACGACAATAAACAAATAAGTAATTCCGCCACCCTAGGTGGGTCGAACGTCGTAGGGCCTCGTGACAAACTCGTGACAGGAGGGTCTGGGTAAAGAGGGAGAGGAGACGTGGGGTATGCGGTGGGTGGGGATGGGGGCTGAGGTGGGAGGAAACGGCTGCGCGTCGGGCATTGGAAGATGTGTGTGTGTGTGTGTGTGTGTGTGTGTGTGTGTGTGTCGCGCGCGCGCCGTGCGTGTGTGTGTGTGTGTATGTGTGTGTACACAATTATCGTAAAACGTGTTGACATGCATTTTCTTTTGAGATTTCAGCTTCCTTTTCGTAGATGTGTTTATACGTATAAAGCTTAATGTGTATTTTCAAGCGTTTTGAGCTTCCGGTCAAAGCAGAAAGCCCTCAATAAATGTTTTTTTTTTTTTTTTCATTATTATCGTCATCATCATCATAATTATCATCATAGTCATTTCTATCGCATCATGATGACGATAGCAAAGTGATGATGGTGATGATGATGATAATGATGATGATGATGATGATGATTACGACGACGAATTGTGTGTGTGTGTGGTGTGTGTGTGTGCGTGTGTGTGCGTGCGTGCGTGCGTGCGTGCGTGTAGCGGATCCTATTTTGGGACCAGCTGGGCCATCAAGAAGTCCTTCCTGCTGACTGTGTATTCCTGGGTATCATTCGGGGGTGTGGCCAGGCCATTTTGTACCCTGCCTGCCTCAACCTACCTCTACAGGTAAGTCATCAGCCTCCTTGGAACTTTGATACTGTGTAGTGTTCAATTCATATCTCCCTACAGCCCCTCCTCGCACCTTCTGTCGAGAGAGAGAAAGAGAGACACTTTGACACTTTGATATTTTATTGTCATTACCAAAGAGGTCTTTTGACAAGGAGGGAGAGGTAACAGAACAATAACATTTCCCTCTTCCTTTCCTGCAAACAAATAGTACACATTCATTCCTAGTGTGCACCAAATCAAAGGTTAAAACAAATAAATTCATAACATTTCCTTATGTCATCACGCACAGGAGTAATGCAATTAGAACAAAAACAAAATAAACAAACAAACAAAACAAAAAGCAGACCAACTCGACCATCCACTCGATCAAATGATGACAATGTGTCTTACTGATCTCTTCCACTTGCGATGAATGATAATATCCATTCAGATATCTCTTAAAATGCGTTATTGTAAATTTCGCTATCCTCCATCGTCTAATTTTCAATGCTTCTGCTATGAATTTCGCAATTGTTGGAATTACAAGTTCATCATCTGATGATAACACGACAGCAACATTTTGTCTTTTCGCTATATCTAACTGGAAAAGTGAACAATTTGTCCTCACTTCATTATAAGCAGTACAGTGGAACAGAAAGTGTTCTTTGTCATCAATAATGTGTCTACATGCAGGACAAGGAGATTTTGTGGATGTTTCACCATCAAACCATCTTTTGTTCGCATTAAAACCTAAAGTTCTCAACCTAAATCTTGCGTAATTTATTCTGTGCCATCTATCTGTTATGACATTGAGAAACTTTCAGATGAAACACATTCTTAAATGAGAAAAACCAGCGATATATTTCTTTACTTTCCATATCTGAGTGCCAAGAACAAATAAGCTGTCTTTAAATTCCGCAATAAACTGTTGCTCATTCCCTACTTCCTGGGCCATCCACACTATTCCAAAACCCTGTTCTGAAAGGACTTTCTTTACTTTATGAGCCCAGTTTTCTTTACCTTTTTCCATTTCTAAAAGCATCATATCATAGGCTTGCCTGCTAAAACGGACTGGGTAGCTTCAAGATCTTCAACCAGTACTTAATACATTTCACAAATGTACTTATGTACAAAGGGTATCTGCCCATCTCTCCATATAAAAACGGTGTTGGATGAATAGTACTTGAAGAAAACGCTTCATAGCATACGTATGTACTTTTTCCATCATCAAATTTTCATGTAAGCCCCAAATTTCAGCTGCATATGTAAGAAGAGTTTTATCTGTGTATCAAACATTTTCCAAAATAAACTACAGTCTGTACAATTCAGTTTTCTCTGGGATTTCAGAATTTCAATAGTACCTTTTCCCTTTCCTAAGAGATTCTTCCCATGCGTAGCGAAAGTTTATGTTGTTGAAAATATCATTCCAAGATATTTATATGAATTAACTACTTGAACGTCTGCATGTCCATAAGACACATTTTTCACACACTGATAGGTGGCCACCCATTCTAAAGACCACTATATTTGTCTTACCCAAGTTAACTGATAAACCTAAGCGATCTGCTTCTTCTTTCAATACATTTAGTTGGTTTTGCAAACCTACAACTGTTCCGGACAGAAGAACAACATCATCAGCATACAGTAATAAACTAATTCAACTGCTCCAGGTATTATCGGATACCATGTCTGCTTTGCGGGACAATTCCACAGCCAGTTCGTTTATGAAAAAGAAAACAATTGTGGACTCAACAAGCATCCTTGTTTTACTCCATTTTGGACAATCAAATAATCTGAATACTCACTCTTCACACGCACACATACCAGCACTGAGTTGTTGACCCCTCTAATGGCCATGTACAATTTACTATTAACACCACTTTTACGGAGTACATTCCACAGAGTATTTCGATTTACCGAGTCAAAGGCCTTCTTGAAATCTACAAATGCAATGTAGAGCTTCGACTTACAGAGTAGATGTTTTTGAATCAAGGATATAGTGTAAATATATGGTCTATGGTGCTGTAACTGGTTCTAAAACCTGCTTGTTCTTCCAATATTTTTTCTTCAGTTTCAGCCCATTCAGTTAATCTGATTTAGTATGTGAGTGTAGATTTTACTTAAAATGCTGGTAATTGATACTCCACGATAGTTGTCGGGATTGTTCACGTCTCCTTTGTTTTGAATTGGTACAATAATTGATTTAGCCCACTCTGATGGAAAGATGCCATTATCAAAAAGTTGGGCAAATAAATGAACAAAGAAATCGATTACAGTTGTGTTTGCATTCTTCAACATTTCTGCTACGATTCTATCTGGTCCTGCACTCTTTCCTAATTTTAAATGTTTAATACCAGCAACGACTTCTTCACTGGAAATAGGCTGATTAAATAATGGCTCAGTTTCATTCTCTTCTACCACACCGGTCTCTTCTTCCATACTTTTATTGTCAAAACTATTAAAAACGCCCCAAAAATGGTCATGCCACTGTTGAACTGAGATTTCGTTATACACAAAACTCTTTTTATTTACAGATCTTATCACTGACCAGAACATTTTAGAGTCACTGACTGAATTTTTTTTTATTTCTTTAACCTACTTTCTTTAAACTCCAGTTCCTTTGTTTTCCTTAGCGTAGCATACTCTTTACGTGATACAGCGTATTCTTCTCTTTTCTTACTTTTATCCTTGGCTGTTTTGCATCTCTGAAATCTTTTTAATAACCTATTACCTTCCTGTTTCTTTCGTTCGCACTCATTATCAAACCAGTCATTGTATTTTCTGCTACCTCTACGAATAACTCGAACCAGACGCGCTTGAGAGAGAGAGAGAGAGAGAGAGAGAGAGAGAGAGAGAGAGAGAGAGAGAGAGAGAGAGAGAGAGAGAGAGAGAGAGAGAGAGAGAGAGAGAGAGAATGAATGAATACAGTTTAATGTCATCAGCAAAACCTGCTATTTGACATGGGGAACACTGCTTAAACAAAATTAAGAAAAAATCAAAATTAAAGAGAATCAGAAAGCAAAGAGAAATTTGTAAACACCACAAATAGCAAGCGACCAGCAGGCCTAGTCAATCAGTCGGCAGGACAATAGGACTTAACAAGAAAGAACATTAATTCACTTAAGTATTGAGAAGCTTCCTTTTTCGAAGAATATTGCTTCTGCGATAAATTTAGCAATAGATTTTAAGTTGTTTTTCACTATCACTCTGTAACAGAGTGACTAAGTCACGTTCTTCTGCTAACACTGATTTAAAGACATCGCATTTTCCCCGTACCTTTTCATACACCTCACACTGAAAGAAAAAGTGAAATTCATCTTCTATATTATTTTTTTTACAAATTGGACAGATACAGTTACGTTCATTATTAAATATACTATACCATCTTTCTTAGCATATAGACCAAGGGTCCTTGTTCGAAAGCGTGCTAATGAATCCCTGTGCCATTTTCGTGTTACTACCGATAAATACTTTCTGGCTGTAAGTCACTATTAAAGCGCAAGAACCAAGAGTATCTCTCACTATTTTCTAATTCAGAGTGCCAGATCTGTTGGTAGGAGGATATCAAACGCTCTCTAAATTCTAGAATAAAAAGTTTGTCGTTCTCAACACCCTGGTTATTCCATATAAAACCAAATCCAGTTTCAAAAAGGAGATTTTTTACTCCAGAAACCCAGTTTTGTCTTCCATTTTCATGTTGTCTTAATAACATATGATATGCTTGTTTATTAATTCTGCTTTGTGGAAGTTTTACAAGACGTAGCCAATACTTGACACACTTAGTTTTGGAACGTATTTGCAAGGGTATCTACCCGTTTCTCCATATGCCATTTTATTAGAACTGTGTAAAGGGATGTTTAGAAAACGTTTAATCGCCAGTGTGTGCACCTTTTCCATAAGGTCATTTCCAATAAACCCCATATTTCTCCTCCATATGTTATCATAGGTTCCACTTGTGAATCAAAAAGTTTCCAAAATATAGTAGGTACGATACCTTTCAACTTCCTTAGAGATCTTAAAATCTCAATAACTCCTTTCCTTCCTTTTCTATACATTTCCATCCATGCCTTACTCATACTTAGTTTAGTTGTGAACATTAGACCTAAGTATTTTTCATGCCTAGCCAAATACCCTCCCTTTCTGAAAACCATTATCTTTGTCTTATCCATATTAACCGTTAATTTTAGTCTAGCCGCCTCTCCGTTTAGTGCATTTAATTGATTCTGCAGTCCAACTGGCGTATCTGAAACAAGAATCACATCATCTGCAAATAGCAACAGAAAAACTTCTGTCATACCTGGTATTAACTGAATCCCGTGCCTTCCCTTTCTAATAATTTCTAGAGCCAATTCATTTATAAAGAAAGAAAACATTTGTGGGCTCAATAAACATCCTTGCTTTACACCTTGAGGGCATCTAAAATAATCTGAATATAAACCCTTGTCCCTAACACAGGCTAGTACTGAATTATAAACCCCCTTCAGTGACCTATATAATTTACCTTGAACACCTGCTTTTCTTAGCACATCCCATAATATATATTTCTATTCACAGAGTCGAATGCTTTCCGGAAATCGATGAAGGCTACATACAGTTTCTTATTTGTCAATAAATAAGATTGTACCATAGCATACAGCGTAAACATGTGGTCGATTGTGCTATAATCTTTTCTAAATCCTGCCTGTTCTTCTATGATTTTTTCCTCCCGTTCAGCCCATGCGGTCAGTCTCCTGTTTAAAATGTGGGTGTAAACTTTACTCACTACGCTAGTTAGGGCTACACCTCTGTAGTTATCAGGTTGTGTGCATCTCCTTTTTTAAATATTGGGACTATTATAGATTTACACCATTCTTTTGGGAAAACACCAGTATCATAAAGCCTATTAAACAACATCTGAAGATAGTCTATAATACTGTCACCAGCACATTTCATCATTTCACTAATTATCCTATCTGGTCCAGCACTTTACCATTCTTTAAGTTTTTTAAACTCTTTTTTATTTCCTCTTTGGTTATGTGTTCATCAAAAAAATCTTGTACTCCTTCTTGATCCTCATCTTCAAAATAAGTACCGTCATTTCTATCAATATTGTCCAGGTCGTTAAAGACTTTAAAAAAGTGATCTCTCCATTGTTTGATGTTAATATCATTATATATCACTGATTTTCTATTGGTTTCTCTTACCGTTTTCCAGAATAGCTTTGGATCTTTGCTAGATTGTTTTAGTTTTTCGAGTCTGATTTCATCATGCACCCTCTTTTTATCTCTTTTAAGATCTGTGTATTTTTTCCTTTCGTCCACATATAATTCCTTCTGATGCTTTCTATATTCTTCAGATCTTGCTCTTTGAAAACTCTCAGTAACCGTTCCACTATTGTTCTTTGTGCTTTACATTCTTTATCAAACCACGCATTATCTTTTGTTCTCCTACGACCCAATGTTCTGATGAAACAGCCACCAGCGGCGTACAATGCATTTGTGAATATTTCTAATGAGCTATCTACATCTTTACTTACTTCTGCATAGGCCTTATTAATACATGCTTTAAAGTTTTCAGAATTTATTTCATTTTTGAATGAATCTACAAAATTATCTGACCATATTATCTTTTCTTCTATTGTAATAATCGTTTCTCTGGTTGTTCCATCACACATTTTTGATTGGGTAGCCATGTAAGCTCAACAGGCAAATGCCATGAAAACAAACAATTATTAACAAACAAATCACAAAATGATGATAAGCCTTCCGAAACAATAAAATAATCGATGACACTATCACCTTGTGGTGCCACAAAAGTGAATTTTCCGTCAAAATCATTCTTACATGATCCATTCATAATTTCTAAAGAAAAAAGAAAACATAAGTCTAACAAAGACTTTCCAAAATTGTTAACGACACAATCTTTTGACCGACGTTCAGACACATCATCACAATCACCATCATCATCATCATCATCGTGATCATGAAAACCAAACAAATAATTTTCCATTCTCTCCATTCTTGACTGCTCACGCCCAGTTCTAGCATTCAAATCACCACAAATCATCATATACACATTTTCTTTCTCCATCTCAGAATGTCCAAGTAATTCTTCTTCTAACATCGCAATCCCATCCTTTAAGTTTGAGTTCATGTATGCCGGGAACCCTCGGGTGGAACATAACATGCTGCTAAAATCAAATCTTTATCAATGCCTAACAATTCTTTACTCATTTTTATCATGACAACATTAGAACAATCCACTCTTATCCTTTCTACATATTTTTCATATTTATTATTTATAAGTAATAACACTCCACCTGAATTTCGACCTTGATTTGACAGTTTTTTGGCTGGAGCACTATATTTTAGGAACTGAGGGAAGATATAACTAAAGTCAAAATTATCACTAACAAAGGTTTCCGTTAAACAAACAACATCAAACTTATCTATATATTGTACAAATGACACATCATTCATTTTTGAGAACAAGTTTTCTACATTGTAGTTCAGGAATTTTATTTCTTGTGCCTGTGGCCGCGCGTTGTCCTATTTCTGGCTGGAGTCGGATCGTAGTCTGCGCTGGCTGTCACTGGCTGTGTTGACACCGCCACCACCACCGAGAAAGGTTGGCATGTTTCCCTGTGTTTTTCCACCCCGTGACTCTCTTCGTTCAGTCAGTTTCACGTGCCTGTCGGGTGTTACCCCCACCTCTCCCATTTCCACCCCCACGAGTAGCATTCCGAGGACCGACCCCACCTCCCCTGTTCCCACCCCCATTCACAACACGCTGTGTAGTGGACCCAGTCTGTCGTCCGTGTGTGTGCCGCCGACTGGTTGGCTGCCCACGGTCACGTGCGGAATCCTCCTGACGACACAGCACGTCACCAAGGTGATCCCCAGTCCCTTGGTCAGGAAACCCCTCATCATCTCTCACACCCGTCGTGTCCCCTGACCCCGATGTTGTCGGCGCCGCCTCTGCCACCGCTGCAGCCGTCAGGGAGGAGTCCCTCACCGACTGCACTGTCACCGTGTCCATTCCCCTTGGTCCCCGGTCGTCGTCGTTTCCCGTCCAGCCGTCACCTCGGCGTAAGTGCGTGGGTCAGCTCGCCTGGGGCCAACCACCATCTTCCCCCGGACAAAGTAGGCTGCCTGTCCTTCCCGCTTTGCTCGTGCAACCGTGGCCGCTTGTCGTCGTGTCAGGTCATTGGCAACACGTATGCCGATGTTGTCAAGCCGACTTCGAAACGGTTTGTCTCTGATCACGAACATTTTGTCGTTCCAGTTTCGAAATTTCGCGATCATAACTCTTGGATTTCCGTTTCTTTGCCCGCCCCACTCGATGTGCTCTGATCACGTCATCAGTAGTCCAGGTTGTATCGCCATCAGCCTCGTTCAAAGCGTCAATGACAGCATTTGCACACTGTGTGTAGTCCTCATGGTCACTTTCGGGAATGCCAAAAAATCGAAGGTTGTCGCGTCGTGAAAACGATTCTAAACGATCAATCTCTTCATCCATTTCGTTCATTTGATTTTGCATGAGTTTTACTGTTTCTGAACACTGTTTTTCTTTCTTGTCTTGCTGTTGCCATTTCTGTTGACACTGCACGTAATTCATCTGTTAGTTCTGCCATTTTCTGTTGACACTGCACGTAATTCATCTGTTAGTTCTGCCATTTCTGTTGACACTGCACGTAATTCATCTGTTAGTTCTGACACTTTATTTGTCAAAAGGTGTTTTTTTTTCTTCCAACCTGTCACATCGCGTTTTAATGCCCTCACATTTTTCATCCACTGTCTCTAATGTTTGTTTAATGTCTCTGAAGTCACCATTAGCTCTTGCTGCATGTTCTTCTATTTTCTGATTTGTACTTGAAAAGCATTTAACACTTGGTCAATCTTGTTGGAAAGTGTTGTATCAGTTCTCTTCCAATTCTCCCTTTCTAGAGTCAGGTCCAGGGTTAAGCTCTACATCTCCACTCAGAAGAATTTTTTTGAGTGAGAGCCACAAGTTTGTAATAACACACACTGACACAACGATGTGCAGAAATAGCTGATAATGTGCACTGTTACTCGCCGAATGACCTACCGTGTCAGTGAAAAGGTAAGTCCCTTGTTGAAGGTGTTCCATCTGTATAAGTGAGACACTACTGATGTGTTCACAATAGACAGTTTTCACATTCTCCACGACGCTGTAGCACATTGTCCCAAAAAGTAAACACAACACAGTCGCCAGGAGGAGGTCACTCAATGTCCAACGTTCCGTGTCACCTGCCGTGTTGTAGTTCAGACACACCTGTCTTGACCTACATTTCACTTGAAATCCAAATTGACCAATTCTGGCCCGCCAGGTGCTCAAGTCTACCATCCCGCTGTTTGTTCACCTTCACCACACCAGAGAGAGAGAGAGAGAGAGAGAGAGAGAGAGAGAGAGAGAGAGAGAGATTCATTTGATAAGGGCGATGATATAACCACCCAAAAAAATGTTGTAGAGGCAGCAGTATCACGTGTCCTCACAATTACAACATCTAAACAATCATGATAGCAATGTTTCTCGTAAGTGGTAAACTTTATATAGAAGAGAGAGAGAGAGAGAGAGAGAGAGAGAGAGAGAGAGAGAGAGAGAGAGAGAGAGAAGAGAGAGAATAGACATTTCCCAAATTTCCAGCTTTACTACTTCGTCAGGGAGTGAAGAGGTTTAATAAACCGTCAAGATCTGGAAAAAAACACACACAAAACCTACCCTTCGCGCCCTAAAAAAAAGCATTCTGTACTGGTTATACACAGACCACTCTTTCGACACAGACTCGCATTTTGTAGAAGATGAGGAGATTCCATAGCGCATATCATGTAACGAGCCATTTGCAACGAACAGTGTTTATATAACACTCGACAGAAACGATTTCTCATTACATTCAACAGAACCGAATTCACTGTTACATTCTACTGAAACGAATTCACATCACATTCGACAGAAACGAATTTACGTAACTTTCGACTGAAACGAATTTACATGACTTTCGACACAAACGAATTCACATTACATTCGACAGAAACGAATTTACGTAACTTTCGACTGAAACGAATTTACGTGACTTTCGACACAAACGAATTCACATTACATTCGACAGAAACGAATTTACATGACTTTCGACACAAACGAATCTACATGACATTCGACAGAAACGAATTTACTTGACATTCGACAGAATCGAATTTACATGACATTCGACAGAACCGAATTTACATGACGGTCGACAGAAACTAATCTGCATGACATTCGACAGACACGCTTTACAAAAGCAGACTGCATGAAGA
>CM031613.1:39021862-39061862 GCA_018398815.1 Conus ventricosus
GTGCTCTCTAGGGCGACACGAGTGGATGGTGCTGTCCAGGGCGACATAAGTGGATGGTGCTGTTTATAGCAACGTTAGTGGATGGTGCTCTCTAGGGCGACACGAGTGGATGGTGCTGTCCAGGGCGACATAAGTGGATGGTGCTGTTTATAGCAACGTTAGTGGATGGTGCTGTCAAGGGCGACGTGAGTGGATAGTGCTGTTTACAACGACGTGAGCGGATGGTGCTGTTTACAGCAACATGAGTGGACGGTGCTGTCTGCTATGACGCAAAAAGATGGTGTTGTCTACGGCGACGCGAGCGGATGTTGCTGTCTATGGCGACGCGAGTGAATAGTACTGCCTACGGCAACGCGAGTGGGTGTCTACGGTGACGCGAAAGGATGATGCTGTGTATGGCGACGCAAAAGGGTAGTGCTGTCTACGGCGACGCCAGCGGGATGGTGCTGTCCTTGGCGACGCGAGCGGATGGTGCCGTCTACTGTGATGCGAATGGATCGGGTTTTATTGTGGGAGTTGTCACCGGGGAAAGCACCCCATACTTTTCACACGGAGAAATCTGCTGTGACTGCAAAGTGATAGAATCCAACGTAATACACTTTGCCCCGAAAGAAACGAAACCAAGTGGATTCTGACACACTGACTTCCATGGGTAGATTAGTGAACAAGATGCTGAAATTTTCAAACGCATACATGCGGAGATAAACTGCGAAATTCACTTTTGAGACAGTCAGAGGGTGACAGATGGTTTATATTGTAACTTTTTTTTAAAATAAAGAAATATGAACTATGATCAAACGAGACCCCCCCCCCCCCCCCAACTTTATTTCTATACAATACAGTACAATAAAACACAATACAGTACAATGCACTACAGTTTGTTGCTCTCTGTACTCTTTGCCACGTTTCGCAGAAACAGGGAGCAGGCTATGGCTGAAGAGAACGCATCGACCGGGATTCGTGACTACAGTCCGCTGGAGCTGCTCCGGTCACGTGCCATGTGGACCATCACCATCTTCTGCTTCTTCGTGGACCTCAGTATTGACATCGTCTTCGACTTCTACAAGGTGAGAGCATACTGTGTTTGGTACGTGTTCCCCTCTCTCTCTCTCTCTGTGTCTCTCTGTGTCTATCTCTCTCTCTCTCTCCTCTCCTTCTCTCTCTCTCTCTCTCTCTCTCTCTCTCTCTCTCTCTCTCTCTCTCTCTCTCTCTCTCTCGCTCTCTTTCTCTCTCTCTCTCTCTCTCTCTCTCTCTCTCTCTCTCTCTCTCTCTCTCTCTCTCTCTCTCTCTCTCCCTCTCTCTCTCTCTCTCTCTCTCTCTCTCTCTCTCTCTCTCTCTCTCTCTCTCTCTCTTCTTCTCCAGTCTACCCACTACTACTGCTGCTGCTGCTGCTGCTGCTGCTGCTGCCGCCGCCGCTGCTGCTGCTGCTACTACTACTACTACTACTACTACTACTACTACTACTACTACTACTACTACTATGTACTACTACTTCGATTTCGTATCTGTGTGCTTTTTTTTCTCGTGCATGCACACGCAGGAGAAGAGGGATAGAATGCATACGCGTACAGGTAAAGGGACAGAAGTCTTCCACCCAAATTGGGGTGCTCGTTTGCAGCAGTTGTCTCCAGTACACTGTACATCAACTATCTTGACGTCGGTCTCTACGGCGATCCGATCCACAGTTACAGTTTTGGCCCAAAACACTATATATTTTGTATTACACTAAAAACTGCACCTGGCTTTTCTCAGAGGATCAGCCAGAACCAAAACATACTCATCGCACAGTCCAGCCCTTGACCCATACCATACCAGAGTCTGAGGCGGGTCTCATGTCTGTTGTTTTTTTCTATGCAAGCACGATCCACACGACCCTTCATTTTCCTGTCGTCTGCTAGACTTTTCACTCCCAAATCCTAGTGCCCTACCAATGGCGTATTAACACATGGAGACCACAAGTCATGCATCATTCTGCAATTTTTGCTGACATAGGGAATTGAACTGATTTACTCACACCCGAAATTCTAGCATAAAATTATCTTTTTCACATGCATTTTTTTTTCACAGAGCCAGGGCGGTTTGCATCTGTTTAAACTTGGTTGTTGCAACATGACCTTTGCTATAACTCCGAACTCTGACCTGCAGTGCGTTGTCGCCATAAATAATGACGACAGTTACAGGCTTTTTTTAAAGTTTGGTCAGCGAAGGGGGGAAACTGTACTGGGACGTGAACAAAAAAAAGGTAAAAAGTAGGGTCCAGTCTTCTGTGGCTGAAATGACAATCGTTATCAAGCCGACTGAAAGAGGTACAGTGTGAAGAAAAGCTGAAGAAAGTGGGTCAGTGCTTTCTCTGGGCAGCGTTCGGACTCGTTTCAAGCCAACAATGAAACTACTAGTTTGGAGGAGGGGGTGTCAGTTACTTTGACTTTGACTTTGAGATACAAGATTCAGGTCCTTCCATAGGACCATGTTCAGGTTCTCAACTAACTGATTGGCCTGGGTGGTTTGAGGATGGTGCCAATCAGATCACCTACTGAACAATTAAAGTAGGCATTCTGGGTCGTACACTGAAGGTAGTGCTGCCCAGTGCTTGTCCAGTCTTCTCTTGAAGGCGTCTACCGATGGCGCTGTTACCACATCATCCGGGAGGCTATTCCAGAGGTTCACAACTCTGTTTGCAAAGTAGTTGCCCCGTACGTTGAGACGATGCCTTGGTTTCTGAAGTTTCTGGGAGTTGCCTCTGGTGGATCTCAGTTCATTTGTGGCGACATGGAAGTCAGGGCGTGACACCTTGTAGAAGCCATGCAAGTACTTATAGACTTCAATTATGTCTCCCCGCTTTCTCCTGTGTTCCAAACATGGAAGCTTCAGCCGACGTAGCCTTTCGGGGTACGGGAGGTCCTTCAGAGGGCCCAACATTTTGGTCGCCCTCCTCTGGACGTTTTCCACTTCAGCGCAAAGGCCTTTTTGATTTTTCTCGTCTGGCTTCCACACACAGTGACCGTATTCCAGAAGTGGCCTGACTAATCCCTTGAACAGCTGGACAAAAGTTACTGGTGTTAGGTAGTCGAATGCCCTGCGAATGACTCCAACAATGCGGTTTGCCTTTGCTGTTGCCTGTGCCACGTGTTGCTTGAAAGTGAGCGCCTTGTCAATGGTCACCCCAAGATCTTTCTCTGCCTGTGTTTCTTTCAGTTTTACTCTAATTGAGTTGCCGTCTTTGTCTTTACTGTTCATGAAGTACTCCGTTTCTCTTTCGTGGCCTAGTTTCAGGACGCAGCACTTCTCTGGATGGAATTTCAGTTGCCATTTCTCAGACCATTGCACCAGCTCGTCTAAGTCGTTCTGCATGGTTTCGTGGTTGTTCGGAACATCTACTCTTGTAAACAGCTTCGTGTCGTCGGCGAACATCCTTACTTGGCTCTTCACGTTAGCAGGCAAATCGTTTATGTAGATCACAAAGAGGATGGGCCCCAGTACACTTCCTTGAGGAATGCCGCTGGTTACCTTGCCTTTCTGGGACATCACTCCGTTGATCACTACTTGTTGTGTTCGGTTTGCAAGGAAGTCGATCGAGTTGGTTTACTAGAGTCTGTAAATGGAAACATGAACAGGTCTGCTACTGACAGCCATCTAAGAAAGTATCGTTCTGTGTATTTTTGTATCTGTCACTGGTAACGTCGGAAAAGAGTTATGTTTGTCATGTTTATCGAAATCTAATTTGCCTGCTGTGGTCATCTTCAGTCATTGGTTTGCCAGAAGACGCCGGTGTCGTATATAATACTGTCGCCGTGGAATTGTATCGCAGCGATAGCATTTCACGTGAAATATTGTTGCAGCGACAATAATTGCTGGAAAAAAATGTCGCGCGACAACTTTTCACGAAAAATGTCCCATAGAATATTGTAGCTGTCCATAAAATGCAGTATTTCCCGGGAAATACTGTCGCTGCGACACGATTTTATGAGCGACAGTATTATATACGACACCGGCTCTCAAGCTCCAGTATTTAGCCGTGCAACGACCAACGGCGACTACTGCTTGTCACCCGCATCAGTGAACTATCTTTAATTCTAAACAGTAAACAAGTGGGGTATGTTTTGCTCCCATAAGGAAACCTAACACGGAGTAACTTTTATTCAAGACTGGCACAGCCTTTTAAACTTGAATAAAGTCAGACAAATACATAGACGAACAATCTAATAGTGGGGGAAAACAAGCGCAGGCCAACAACTGAACTGTCTGGCAAAGATTTGGACTCGAGGGGAGTTTGAAGATGGAGAAACTGGGAAAATGAAATTTAAAAAAAAAAAAAAAAAAAAAATTAAAAAAAAAATGTTACAGATATGAAAACTCTTCTCTAGCTGCATAAGGGAACCATCGCAATCCCTTTTGAAGGCAGATATATTTGTATTGCCTGCTCCGATTTATCTTTAATTCTGTCTGAGCTGATTTTAGTGCGCGCGCGCGCGCGCGCGTGTGTGTGTTTCTCCCTCTCTCTCTCTCTCTCTCTCTCTTTCTCTCTCTCTCTCTGTGCTTGCGCGCGCGCGCGCGCGTGTGTGTGTGTGTGTGTGTGTGTGTGTGTGTGTGTGTGCGCGCGCGTGCGTGCGCGCGCGCGTGCGTGCGTGTGTGTGTGTGTGTGTGTGTGGTCAGTTTGTAATCTTTACCTTAACCCCTATTACATATGTGGTTCATTCTGTCAATTATTAAACTGAAATTTACTGGTCATTCAAAGAAAAAGATAACAACTACCATTATCGAATCAATGCTGGTCGATTAGGAGTCTGGGGAGAACAATATCTGACTGTTGCAGAGTTACGGGCAGACGTTTGTGCACAACGATCGTCTGTTGTCCATCATAGCGTCCTTCAGCGCTGTGGTCAACGCCGTGTCTCGTCCAATGTGGGGCTTCATCGCTGACCGCTACGGCTTCCACGTAGGGTCCTCTAGTGGTCTTTGTTGTAGGCCTGCAGCTCACAGACACGCAGGCATGAGCTCATTCCTTGCCTCCCTTCTTCATTCCCTCTACCCTCTTGCATTCTTCCCTTTCTTCCTGCCTTCATTATCTTCTTCATTCCTTCCTACCTGTTATCCATCCTTCTTCATTCCTTCTTCCTTTTCTCATTCACTCGTCAGTTCAGTCATTACGTTCCTTCCAGCATTCGTTTCTACCTTCCCACTGTCATTCTTCCCTCCCTTCCTTCATTTCTTGATTTTCATTTCCTCCCTTTATTTCATAGATAAACTTTTCTTTCATTTGTTCCTACTTTCCCTTTGTCATTTTGTTCTGTTCTTACCCCCCCCCCCCCCCTCCTTCATTTCTTTCCTTATTCCTTTCATTCCTTCTTTTCCTCAAACTCCACCCCCACCCCCTTCACAGAGACACACACACACACACACACACACGCACGCACGCGCGCGCGTGCACGCACACACACACACGCACGCACGCACGCACGCACGCACGCACGCACACACACACACACACACACACACACACACACAATCTTTCTTCCCACTTTTCCCTTGTCGTTCTTTCTTACTCACTCTTTTCCGACACTTACTTCTTTTATTCAGTCCTTCAGTTCTTCCTTCATTTCCTTCCTTCCTGTCTTCATATATACTTATTCATCATGAGTCTGTAGGTACAACAGCTGAACTATCTGTGCCTAAAAAGTGAAGGAAATAGATAATTTATTCATTCACTTACGAACCCGTTTGGTTTTATTTTTCCAGCAGTGTCTGTAATCCATGCACTCGGATGATCGAGAATTTATCAGTGATGACCAAAAAAGAAAAATAATAAAATAAAATAAGATAAATGAAATTAGAAAAAAACAAACAACAAAAAAACAAACAAACAGAAAATGTTTTAATAGTCTTTTTTTCGTTTGTTCGGGTGTTGTTATTATTGTGAATGTTCAAATCACAGCGAAGATGATGATGATGATGATGATGATGATGATGATGATGATGATGATGACTACAACGACAACGACTACAACAGCAACGACGACAACGTCGACGACAACGACGACGACGACGACGACGATGATGATGATGATGATGATGATGATGATGATGATGATGATGATGATGATTGTTATCCTTTATTCATTTCAATTTACATAGTGACAATTTCTTTGCAGCTCTGTCTGATTCTGAGCCAGGCCTTTTTGGCGTTTGGCACGGCCATGTTTTTGGTGAGTGAGATCGCGGGGGCCGCCATGTTGTTCCTGGTGGTCTGCCTGGTCTTCCTGGCGGCAGGGGGCATCTACGGGCTGGAGTACACCCTCATCTTCCTGCTCTTCGGCTCCAAGAACTTCACCTTCAACCTGGGCTGTCTGGGCTTCACTGGGGTGAGGTTTGCTTTCATCTCTTGGCAGTCGAACACTGTGTGTTTGTACTGATGCTTTAGGGACCCCTCCGATGGCGAAGGATCGGGGTTTTTTGTGATGCTGCCATTAAACACCTCAGCAACAACAACAACAACAACGTCCAGAAGAAGAAGGAGAAGAACAACAACAACAACAACAACGACGACGACGACAACAACGACAACAACAACAGACGACGACGACGACGACGACGACGACGATGTGGTGTACAGGTACTCCTTTTAACAATAATGTGCTGGTAAACGACTGGGTGAGGTACCCCCATGAAAATTTCGGTCCCCAGACTAGCTTCTGCCCCCTCATCCCCTCCCCAATATTTAAAGCCACAAAACATGGTGGGCGTGTTATGGTACGCCCTTACCACACTATCCCCCCTTTGGAAGAATTTGAACAGTGAGTGAGAACTATCCTCTTCACCATTGGGAAGATGAGAGCCAGTGTTAATCCCACATCCTCTCCACCCCATCCGCTTGCTTTCAGTTGAATTTTTGAAACCCCCCCCCCCCCCCAACCCCCACCCTAAGAGTTTGGAAGATGATGTCTACCTCCACGATACTCAACTCCACTACACCTGCCCTCTCCCCTCGTATTTCACACACACACACACGCACGCACGCACGCACGCACACAAAATTAAATCCTCTCACTCCCAAACTCGGCTTTACGAAAAATTGGAAGGTGAGACCCCCCCCCCCCCCACACACACACACACACACTCCACCCACCCCCGTCTCCGCCACCGCTTTTATAAGAAAAAAAAGCGCCCCTCCCCCTCCTGGCCTTCAAAATACCTTCCGACGCCACTATTTGGGGAAGCGAAAGTGTGCCGACTGATCTTGTGAACACTAACACTTAAGAGTGAAATACAGCGTCAGGAACGTTCTCTCTCTCTCTCTCTGTCTGTCTGTCTCTCTCTGTCTCTGTCTCTCTCTCTCCGTGCTACTTCAGCGGCATTGCACCCACGCAACTCATTCCAGCTCCCTGTCCACATCCACAGTCCGGCTAGTCCCGCCGGAGCCTCGGCACCGACAATCCACAGGTGGTAGCCAATGTCAAGTCGTGGTCAGACAGCCCACCAGAGGAGACACTGCACTACTGCCAGGTCACTTCAGTGGTGTACAGTGGTGCCTTTCTGAGCCCACATGCGCAAGATATCACTTACTAAGCCTTCCCACTGACGACAAGAATTGCTTGATTAATCGCGGAGCCAGCGCGAGTTCTCCCTCCGGAAGGACAGCTCTGGTGAATTTGCCAATAGCGGTGACCCCCACAGAACCCCACCAAAGGCGCAGAGGTGGAGAAGAAATCGAAACTGAGGTCATCATGAAAGCAAGGCATGAAAGGCCACAGAATTTGAGACACTTTAAAAAAAAAAAAGATTATTGATGAGGGTGAGGATGATGGACAAAATGTATGGCTTTCTGATCGGACAGTGCACAACAGGGCTGTATGTACCCAACGCTTACTTTCGTATTCCGCTTACTTACGGCGTCAACCTGGCCAAGGAGATACGAACACCTGCAGTGTTGGTCAGGAAAGGTGAGCAATTCAGTGCGCATTGGATCGTGTTCTGCTGAAGAAATGATATTATATCTTCCTTGATCAGAACTCTGCCTGGATTCGCTTGAAGCCAACTCAAACAAGGAAATATTGCAGTGGGTGAATACAGCTTTGCAGTTATGTTCACTGTTTGAATTGTCTGGGATACACTTAAAGGCAGTTTAGTGTTGGTGTTGCGCGTGTGTGTGCATGCATGCGTACTTTTTTTTGTGTGCGTGCGCGCACGCGCGCGTGTGTGTACAGGTGTTAGTCTGTGTGACCATCTCTCTCTCTTTCTCTGTTTGGGCGTGTGTGACTGCGAGTGTCATATTAGGGTGGTTGGATGAGTGTGTGCGTGCGTGCGTGCGTACATGTGTATGTGTGTGCTTGCGGGAAGCGCACGCATACGTGCACATGTGTGTGTGTGTGTGTGTATGTGTGTGCGTGCATGCATGCGCAATTTTGTGTGTGCGTGCGCGCACGCGCGCGCCTGTGTATACAGGTATTAGTCTGTGTGACCATCGCTCTCTATGGGCGTGTGTGAGTGGTATTTTAGGGTGGCTGGATGTGTATGCGTTTGTGTGTGTGCGTGCGCGCATGCGTGTGTGTGTGTGTGGGGTGAGAGAGAGAGAGAGAGAGAGAGAGAGAGAGAGAGAGAGAGAGAGTTTGGGGTGACTAGATGAATGACGGGAGAAAGGCAATGGTGACGGAGCGACTACGGTAAAGTGTAAAGTGTGTGTGTGAACAGGTGTTCAGCTCTCTGATCGACATCTACGTGGTGAAGGCAGCCAAGGACGCCTTTGGATGGCACGGGATCTTTCTAGCCGCCTCCATGTTTGCTCTCATTGGTAGTGGATGTTTTTCTTTCAGTCGGGTCATTATTCACACCCGGGAATGTTCATCAAATTAATGTGAACACAAGTCATGAATAAGAATGGCGATGAAGTTGATACCAGCAAGACAAATAAACCCTAATTTCTACGAGTTCAAAACTATCACACACACACACACACACACACATACACTCTAACACACACACACATACACTAACACACAACCATTTTTGTCCGTGCACATTGTTGCCAGCTATCGTTCTGTGTGTGTGTGTGTGTGTGTGTGTGTGTTTATGCTTCTGTTATCTTCAGAATTAATACAATGGGCCTGTCTTAACCGCGAGGTTGTAAGAGGACGTTTGCAACGCTCGTCAAATCCTTGATGAAAAAAGAAAAAAAAAGTTTAAAAGGCATGTAGCATTGGACTGGTGAAAATCTTTCCCTTCGACAACTACTGCCATGAAGATGAAATCTCAAATGAGAGAGGGAAAAGGTTACTCTCGCTCCCATGATGAAATATTTACACGCCCGTAATTCCAAATGTATGCTTCCTAGCAGCGTTCGTTTGGTGCTATGGGCATGTAATTACTTTATCCTGGGAGCAAGAGTTATCCTACTTATTCGTTATGTTTGTCGCTATGATGCTTTTGAACATTCCCAACATGTCCTTACCAGCCTTTGGCAAGAACAGATTTAAAAGCGTCTACCCACGCACTGTCTCAAATAAAATAACTGCAAGTGCTGAGCTGAAGCTAGGCTAAGGTTCAATGGGTCAAAGAAAGGGACCCGAATTCAGGGGTCAGAACTGACGGTGGCGGGTTTGAACAACTCGAGGGGGGTGGATTTTTACGGCTTGATAAAACCTCTCTGTTGACCTATAAGGTAACGGGTGGGTACCTGATTGAGGCCTGAGATGGTGAAGGCAGCGCAAGGAGAAGAAAGGGCTCCTGAATCGGCGAACCTTTAACGCCCCCCCCCCCCCCCCTTCTCCCCCCACCCTCCTAAGGCTATAAAGCTGTGGAACATTTTTTAAAAGACTGATGTTCCTTGTTTTCTTGAGGACTTTGCGGATCTGTTAACAGAATGATTCCACATTACTAAACCAAAAAAGAAAAGTATCGCATATGTGTTTTATTTGCTAGATAAATGCATGTTTTCCCCCAATAAATTTTTATTGTTCCATTTTGCCGTTGGCTTCACTCCCTTGCCGTTCATTCGGACCCTCCATCAGCCCCTAAACCGGACATTTGTCATCGACTAGGCCATAATTAAATTGAAATGAAGGTTGTATACATAACCACTCCCGGACTGTCCGCGTCGCACTGCCAGCAGTCCATGTTCAGCTGATTGTCAAGAGTTATAGCCATCTACTTTTTTTCTGTGTGGTTACTTTCATTTAGAAACCAACGTCCCCATGCTGTTGAACAAATGTTCAATATATTTCAGTGACCAACTTCCCTGTATTGCTGAATGAATTTTCCATATATTCCAGGGACAAACTTTCTCATGTTGTTGAGCAAACTCCCCACATATCCTCGATACCAACGTCTCCATTCTGTTGAATAACTTGCCCATTTAACCCAGGAACCAAAGTCCCCAGGTTATGGAATAAATCTTCTATCAGCCCCTGTGAGCAACTCCTTATTTCGTTGAATAAATCCCTTATTTATAACAGTGACCACCGTCCCCATGCTGTTAAAGAAATTCCCCATTTACTCTGGTGACCAACGTCACCAAGCTGTTGGATAAATCAATCATTTACTCCAGTAACCATCGTTCCCATGCTGTTGAAGAAATCCCCCATTAACCCCAGAGACCACTGTCTCCACATTGTTTCAGGTCTGCTGATCAACTGGTCACTGGTGTGTGACTGTGGTCATCCACTCCCAGAACACATTAAAGGCACGCTCTTCCACTGCCGCCGGTCTCCGCACACATGCTCCGACGTCAGAACGGACAGTGACCCGCATCAGGAGGAACGGAGGAAGCACACAGAAGAGATCAGTATTCAAACAGCCAGCTAGTCCATACCCAAGTCAGCACAGTACTTCTCAGAATGCTTTTAACTATTTCTTGGGTAGCGCTAGCTCTGGAGTTCTGTGGTGTAGTGTAGCCGTCTGTGGAATGCTCCAAAACTGAGGTGATGTGTTTGGGTCCGTACTGCTTGCAACTGGATACTGACATCTCTATGTTCTGTGATAAACATTCTTGTGTGGAACAAATATGTAAGGGATGTGTGATGACTGTTGTCATTAAATCTGTCTCGAAGCTTAAGTATAGATCTTGGATCTCATTGCAAACTCTCTCTCTCTCTCTCTCCTACACACTCGAACACAGGTAGTTGTGTGTGTGTGTGTGTGTGTGTGTGTGTGTGGTGTGTGTGTGTGTGTGTGTGTGGTGTGGTGGTTTCATATGTGTGTGTGTGTGTGTGTGTGTGTGTCCAATGCAGTCTTTCAATGCTGTTAGTTTTGCAAATCCAGTTTTCATCTCATCTCCAAATTCGGCATGGAGACTCATTACCACGGTAAATGCATAAAGAGTGAAACACTTTTTGGCCAGAAAGTCCCAATAGTCACATTCTAATGCGACTATATGGTAAAGCAAAGCAGTGTTGGCATTTGAAGTGGATGAACGCCTCACCACTGATATTCATATGAATTTGAAACAACTCACACTGGGGACGTCTCCTTGTTTGTTCTATGAGCTGTGTTGTCATTTCTGCTAGGCAATTCAGTGTCATAAGCAGCATTCGTTGGGAGTTGAAGGCATGTATTTATTTCATCCTGGGAAGCATGAGTTACCCCACTTGTTCGTTATTTACCACTTGCTGTCAGCTGTCGGAATAGCTTAGTTGGCAGAACGTTAGACTGAATATCAAAACGTCCCTATTTCCGATGTTTTTTCCATCTGCTTTCCTTTCAAGGATGCTTATATGCACTTTCCCCTCAGTCCTAGCCACTATGACCTTTATACGGCTAGTGGGCTTTTCACTGCGAGTCTGATCACATTAACTGGAGGTAGGTTTCTTTCACTTTTGATCTCATCCAATCACTACTACAGAATTTGTGTCAACTTGATCATCATCTGTTTTGGGGGCACTCTGACTTCTCAGTCTACAAAAACGTTAAAAAAATGATGAAAAAGCATTTAAACGTGACATAAGAAAGAAAGAAAAAGGAAATAACAATAACAACAGAAAGCCCACATCACAAGGGCTTTACTTTTGACCGTGTGGAGAACTGTGTTGTTACAATTCATGACCCGAGACATCATTTAGAATTGAGACAGGAGAATGGACCACAAAAGCAAAAATGACAGTTTCAAAAAGAAACAAAAAATCTACAGAAAAAGAAAGGCAAAGTTAAAGCGAGTTACTGGAAAGAGGAAATTCCAATTACAGAAGGCGTGGATCATAGCCATGAAGCAAACAAACTTCGCAAAACAGACGGACAGAGATGGCATTCTCATTTTCTTTTTAAATTTGCAGACCTCGTTTGCTTCTTTCCTGTCTTGGTCCAAAGCAGACAGAGAATCGATGCTGATGACACTGAACCAGATATGATTCACCTATAACTTCCTTTCACCATTTCAGTGACCTGTCGAATTGCCGGCAACATAAAATGCTATGTCAGAGTACCATTTGCTTCAGTCTGGAACTTGCCAATATCTGTCTGCCTGTAAGAAAGTCGCTGATTTAAGTTTTCTAATTTAATGAAGTTTTTCATTGCCTGCTTGCAATTTCTCATCAAACATCAGATAGAATCATTATGAAATCCTTGCTGGGATGACAGAAACATTCTGCTGCTATGACCCACACTAACAAATAAAATGATTGGTTTGCAGTCATGATGATGATGATACATTTTATATTTGTGAGCATCAATGGCCATTGACTCAATGACTGACACTGAACACTTGCCATCACCATGGATTGGTATGAATTTTACTGCTAAAACAACAACAAAATCAACAAACAAAAACAGACTCAGACAGGTGCAGATGTGCACACGCATAAATTACCACACACTGCAAACAATCCCAAACATGCATGTAGGTACATGCACACAGACTCACACACACACACACACACACACACACACACACACACACAGTGCGGGCACAAGAGCACAAACACATACAGACTTCTGTACCATAAAAGTAGTATATGGAGGGGACAAAAGGGAATAACACTTGAATCCTGAACTCAGGTAACATACTTTTCAGCACTTAAACAATGGACTGAAAATACACTTTGTCACTGAAGCTTTTCTCTGATAGAAAACAACAGTTCTGACAGATCATCTGTCCCAGCCTCAGGCTGCCGGTTCTGTCTGCTTCAGAATCCCAGTCACTGGAACAACAACCAACTCGCAGCCAGCAGTTGACCAATAGAACCCACACGACCCATGCTCTTTCCAGTCCACAATGCTTTCTCCACAATATACTCTCTTTTGCACTCGCTTAGGATTAGACACTATGTGTCAACCAGTCCAGTAACGCCCCCTTGTCTGTAGATTTCAGTAACTGTGGATGATCTCCCCTTCAAGCTTTTTCCGTCTCATGCCTGTCAGCTTCTGTATCCATCGCTCCATCTTCTCCTCAGGATCCACGTTTACCTGCAAATATGTTATAAGTCTTGTTTCAGCCACACTGTGTGGTTCATGCTTTTGAACCGAAATGCTATTTCGAGAAATTCCGGATCCATGATTAGCATCCTATAAATTCAGACAGCCATCAAAGACCAATGGAATCTGTCAAACTCAAACATGAGATTAAATACACCCAGAGAGTTACTAATCATTGACAGAATTTGTCAATCTCAAGCTTATTTTACACCCAGTAATCACTCAACCATCAACAAAATCTGTCATTCAACAATTAACTTACTAAACGCTTGGGAGTCATCAGTGCTCAATGGAACTTGTAAAATTCGAAGTGTAGCTTAATCTCCATTCAAAAAGTCTTTAGCATTAACTAAAACCTACTTCCAATGTTGATTTTCACGCTCTAAATAGAGCCTGAAAATCAACATATCATTAATATATGATGGAAATATGATGCCTGGAATTACAACTATGGCCACTGATTAAATCAGATAAAAAGTTTTCAATGGCACCTTCGTGTGTATTGTAATAAATGACCCTGTAACACACTTTCCATTCCATTGTGATGGGTTTCTTTTTATGACTGTCAAGAGTTAATGACAAAGTGCCTTCTTTCTGATGAAGCAGAATATATGACTCGCAGAAAGAAATTCATTAAAGATCATTTAGCAAAGTTGATCTCAAGTGTCTGTCTGTGTCTAAATATTTGATAACATGCAGATACATTGGAACATAAGCGGGGACTACAAACCGCAAAAATCAGGAAAAAAATGACCAAAAAACCCCCGAACTTTAAAAAGTGCAAAAACAAGGTGAGAAAGAATTAATTTGTGCCAAAATATGCTGATGAGCCTGGTTTGGGAGTAATTTGTATTGGGATAAATTATTACTACTGTAGTTACAGGAACATCAGCAGCTATCACTCTACTCTCAGCTGTGTGATGGTAGGCAAAAAATGAATCTCACACACACACACAAACAATACTTTTATAAAGATTTGGAGAGAAAAAAAATCTAACCCTCTCCCCTCTTTTTAAAAAAATCTGGAAGGTGTACACATACTTAACAAAGATTGCAGCTGTTCACTTGTCCAACTACAAGAAGTACTACAAAATGACAGATAACTTGCATTTTTAATACCGACACTGACATGTCAGTGGTATCATCAATATGAAAGGTTTCTGCACATTCTGCATATTTAAACAATTCAAAAGTTAAATTGCTCCATAGTGTTCCAGTAGTACGGAAACAAATGAGGATAAAGACTTCAGTGCTGCTGTTACATTATATTAAGGATGTAAGATAAGATAAGATAATGTTGCTTATAGCCCAGCCGACCGCAAAGGGCCACATCAGGGCTGTCACCACGTTAAAATCAACTCACCAGCAGACCTGACTACATCAGCAAACCATTTCCAGTAGCACAGACTTCTGTTTCCAGTAGCAAGACCCTCTAACCAGTAGCCACTACCTCGGCCAGGTTTCAAACTACCGCGGGCTCGTTTCAAACTACTGCTATCTAATCATAAATGAAAAACTATGTTTCTTTGCTTTAATAATAGTAAATACTACCTTCATTTCCTTGAGAGAGAGAGAGAGAGAGAGAGAGAGAGAGAGAGAGAGAGAGAGAGAGAGAGAGAGAAACTACCTTACAACATATGACAAACTCAATTTTGAGCTCATTACTGAACTTTGCACAAATTACAGTAGGCATAGTGTGAATCACCATTATGACTGTTCTTCTTCTTCCAGATGGGGATGTTTAACCTGCCCCGTGCCCACAGTCTTCACGTAGACTATTCTGGCACACAGGTTGCATGCATTGTGTATACATTCGTGTAGCCGGTACTCACCCGTCTTAGGACATGAGCATCGGGATCTTTAGAGTCCGTGTATGATCTTAGTGCATGTGACACAGACTAGACCTCGGTTTATAGTCCCATCCGAACGACTATATGGGGAATGGAGTCAGAACCAATGTTAACTCCGAGGGAAAAATCCCCCTATACCGAAATTCGAACCCGCAACCCCAGGATCACGAGTCCGGCGCTCTACCAACTGAGCTATCCGGCCCCTGTTCACTATGCATGGCCATTCTTCCGTGTAACTTTGCCTAAACGTCTGCTCTGCCACACGAACTCTTTTACGTTTACATTTGCTCGGCCCGCTTTCACTTCCCTCGAGACACCGTCTTTCACCAGGTCGTGGAGGTGTTGAAATCTCACAATCGCTTTCGCTCGCCGGTGCCGCCATTATCGATTCGAAGAGACTGAATGACTTGCACGCATGCGCGATAGGAACAGGAAAACCGTGTCCGCTCAACACTCGCGTCTAACGGAACTGCTCTCCTCACTAAGCGCAAAATCTACTAAAACGCCATGATCGACTTCAACTTTGAAAAAACCGTAGCAAAATTATCGCTCGTCGTAGCTCCGTAGCAGACCCCTCAAATACGTAGTTGCTACGGCCGAATCGTAGCAGTAGTCAGGTCTGCACCAGTCATTTAAAAAAAAAAAAAAAAAAAAAAAAAAAAAAAAAAAAAAAATCCTTTCACACATCTCTTTAAATTACATCGTCTAGAAACGTACCAGAAACTTAGTTAAAAATCTTTCTTCCGTAAATATTACGGATGTGAAAATGATTACTTTTATCACATTTCTAGCACAAAGAATGAAATGCATTGTATATTTCCATTGCTTTGCTATCGGCTGACACAGTAAACTCATTTTTTTCTCAAATTCACCCCAGCATTCTTCGTATCTGCAGCTGAACTTTGCCTTAAGCAACCTGTTAATCATCTCGCAGGAGGCCATCACAAGTACATATACAAAGAATGTGGGATCTCAGGACAAACACTGAAACAAAGTACATATGCTCCATCGACATACTGAGCAAAAGACAGACTCACAGTGGAATCAAAGAGAGTGTCAGGTTGTCCTCCAAAGCCAGACAACTCTTGTCCACCGGTTCCGTTTTGGTGAACACCACGGAGCTGCCCACCGCTCCGAACATCGCCATTTGATGGGAAGGTAACTCTGACACTTCTCGGCTCTCCTGTGGAATCGTGCGCATACATGACAATAATGATTGAATCAAGCATAATAACACCATGCTTGTCTTTTTCTGCCCTTTAAAGACATTTGACCACATACATATCATATCACGGCCGTCATTGCACAACAAAGGCAAAAGCTAGTTGTATCATACACATTTACATACAACAGTTCATGACTTAGTTCCCAGACCAATAACTTTCTTGAGGCAGTAAACAAGTGGGATAAGTTTTGCTCCCATAGGAAAACCTCGGAGCAGGCAATACAAATATATCTGCCTTCAAAAGGGATTGTGATGGTTCCCTTATGCAGCTAGTGAAGGGTTTTCATAACTGTAATATATTTTCTTAATTTCATGTTCCCAGTTTCTCCATCTTCAAATCCCCCCCCCCCCCCCCCCCCCCCCCCCCCCCCTTAAGTCCAAATCTTTGCCAAGTCATTACTACGAAGACAGTTCAATTGTTGGCCTGCGCTTGTTTTTTCCCCCACTATTAGATTGTTTGTCTATGTATTTGTCTGACATTATTCAAGTTTAAAAGGCTGTGCCAGTCTTGAATAAAAGTTACTCTGTGTTAGGTTTTCCTATGGGAGCAAAACTTACCCCACTTGTTTACTGTTTATTGTTTACTGTTCCCTACCTCATTTCATTTTCAATTTTCTTGAGGCAGACAAGGCTGATTTTTTGTTTTGTTATTTGCTGTTGTTAATTTAATCAGGTCCTGGTATTGTACATGACAATCAGGTATAGTACCACATGAAAACACAATAGTACCACATGAAAATACAATCTGATAACACACAAAGCAGAACAAAACAGTAATGAACACGCACCCTTCTGGCTTTCTTACCAAAGTTCTGATCTGCTGCATTAACATGCCGCCAGTACTTTTCCTTAACTTGATAATCATTTTCTTTTCTGTCTGCTCAACCTACGCTATATGTAATAAAATTCCTTTGTGCGTAACCAAATGAATGCAGATGTCAACACCAAGTCTGTTCAAATTTTTCCATTGTAGCTGTCCTGATCTAACATAGGATCAATGCTTGAGTTTGCATCTAATCTCCACCTAGCTCTTCACTGCTTGCCAAAATTGAGTACTTTGTTTTTAAAGGCATGTATGTGCCTTCCCTGATATAACGCCTTGTTCACAGAAACGATAATATATTATTTCTCTTCAATCACATTTCCCTCACCTTCAAACTTTTGGAAGAGCGACTGGATTTGAAGGCAGTGGGAGCGAAGGAATCCGATTCGATGCTGGCCACAGCTTCGGCAAACTGCTGACGACTCAGGGGACTTGATGAAGCCATTTGGGATGAGGATGACTGTTCCTTGAGTTTCTCGTCAGACAAGGTTGCCGCTCTCAGTGCCATCTTCAGTCGCATCTGAGCTTGTTCGGCTGGAGTCTGGCAGGACATTGTCTGGCATAGACAGGTGACAGTGCCTTCCATCTCTTGTCCCCTCCCCCTCCCCACACCTCCCTTGGCTAATTCCACATAAAACAGTACAGACCTGGGAACCTTTAAGTTTCAGTTTTAGTATTCTTTTCCCTAGAATCTGACATATTTGGGGGGGGGGGGGGGGGGGGATGGCAGTACTCTATGGACAATCTAAGTATACCATTTGTTTGGTAATTAAAACAAACAAGCAAATGGGGGCAGTTCTGATCTATTACAATGTCCCCTGGAATTCATGTACTACTGAACACCGAGTTCGCTTCCATCAATTGTAAGTGGCAGTTTGAAATCAAGCCAGCACTCTATGCATCTAATGTATACAGATGGCTGACCACACAAAAAAAAAAGCACTTCTATTTATGTCTTTGATAGTCAAAGGTGAAGAAGAAATACATACACTCAACGGTGTTTTTCTTCTTCACACCTGATTATCTTTGACATGGAGAAGTGCTGGTCTTGTTTTTGCTTTCTGTTTCTTTCTTTCTTTACCTTTAGTCTTGGGTAACACAAGAATTTATTTTCTGTATGCATCTGCTGAAGTAAACAGAAATTCTGACTGGTTTTCAAATGTCAAACATTACCTATACACTCAGCAGCAATGCACTTTGGTCTAACCAGCATAGCTTTTTCAGATATATTTTTCAACCATCGAATGAATTGGTAGTATAACTGGTAAACAGGTGTACAAAATGCGTCAATATTATATGGGGTCCCAGGTCTATTGGTATCATGTGCACACTAGAGATACCTTATCATGAATCCAATCACTAGCATAACTGATTACATCAAACCCAAGTTAACTCATTTCAATTCAGTGCTATTCATGTTGCTTATAGCCCAGCTGTCCACAAAGGGCCATGTCAGGGCTGTCATTTCGTTGAAGTCAACTCTCATAACAGACTTAAAAAAAGAGCACACATACCACTCATTAAAACAGATTTTTCTTTAAAAAGAAAACCAACAACAAAAAACCGATGGAATCGCTTTAAAATCTTCTTCCTGTCAATCCTAAATCAGATGAAAAATGTTTATTTCTTTCAGAAACTCAAAAATCACATCAGGTAAAGACATCTGTGAACACAATTTTTTTTATGGAGTCTTGTTAAGAGTTTATGTAACTGACATCATGTAACTCGCATCCAATTCCACTACTGTTTTCATTGACTAATCTGTTCAATGATAACTTTAGAGCAGATTGACACAAGGAATGCTTGCAACACCTGCAACAGTTACAATGTTCATTTGACAGCATAATTGGACATATTTGTAAACGATTTCATATATATATATATTATATATATATATATATATATATATATATATATATATATATATAAATGGGAATAATAAGAGAAGAATGAGAAAGAGGTCAATCTCCATTTCAGTTCTTGTAAGTTCACTTACCACCTTTTCTGTTGACACGATGTTGGATCAAGAAAGAAATCTGTTCCAACTTACATCTGCTCATATTTGACTGCATTTTCCTCCTCAGCACACCAAAAAAGACTGCTGTGATACATCATGAAAGTAAGCATAGAGCAGAGCTTTGTCATGCAGTTTCCAACAAGAACGGAACTCCACTGCATCGTCTTCATCATCCTCATCGATCAGCAGGAAAATAGTCTAAAATTCCGTGGCCCTTTACGCCCTGCTTTCATGGTGACCTCAGTTTTGATTTCCTCTCTGAATCTGTGCTCTCGGCGAGTCCGTGTTAAGGTCACCAGTGTTGGCAAGTTCGTAGGGACTGTCGTTGGATGGACAGGATGGTAACCTCAGTAGAGAGATGCTCACTCATGCTAGCTCCACAATGAAACAATTATTGTTGTCTGTAGGGGGCTCAGTAGGTAGCATCCTGCATATGTTTGATCGGAACAGGTACAAAGTGCGGCTGTGGATGGGTAACCTAAAAAAGCAGCGTGGGGATACCGCTGATGCATGAAAGATAAAATTGAGAAAGGAAAAAAAAGGAAATCCTTTCACTGATCCTACCTGTTGTGTCGCTTTTATTCTCAACCAGTCTGACTGGCAGCAAGGCAGGGGAGACTACCAAGAACAATACATCTTTTGAGCTGAAGACCGTGTCTCTTTCACTGATTGCAGAGCCTGACCACCATCAAGGTAGGGGAGACAACTCACTGTGTATCCCGATGCCACATGAATCATGATCAAAAGGTGGGAAAAGTGGGCTTCCTTCTCATCTACCTGTGCCTGACCATATCACTATCCAGTGGTTTGTGGTTGTGTTACATTAATATACTATGCAATTTTCTTATTCACCAGTAATATTTTGTTGCTGTCTTTTTTTTCTCAAGTAGCTTTGGCAAGAGTTTTTCCTTTCTTTGCCTCACGTTTCCTTAACCTGAAGTTGGATCTACAATGTGGAAGAGAAACACACTCCGTGTTCTGTTACCAACCAATTCTACTGCACCTTTTTACCTACAAGAATCCAGTACCACGTTTTCACATTGAAACACCAACTTAGATATGATAAAAAGAGGATGACAAGATTAAAATAGCCAATTCAGATATCCTCCTAGTAAGATGTAACACGATTTTTAGGTAACAGACAGACAAGCATCAACGATCAAGTTACATGCACGTTAAGTGTTTTCGAAGAGAGTGAGGCGGGAAAGTGGGGCTGGGGTGGGAGGTGGGGCTGGGAGTTCATTTTTATCCTAAGGGCAGAGACAGAAGGGGAGGGGGGGGGGGGGGGGGGGGGGGGGGGGTCTACATACCCAAACACTGCACCACCAGAATGCAGTGTGTTACCATGGGCTATGCACTAGCTAAAAGCAGGATTCAAACTCGGAGCTCAGTCACCGTGCTCACCAGATACCTAGACAGATGTAACTTTATTTGTGTGTGCGGTGTTACCTAAAAACTTATGGAAGTACTCTTTGACAGAATGATCGCATTTACTTGCAGCCATGCTTGTGTTCCCATCCCTTCCTTCCTCAATCTGCCTCTGTCCCATCAATGTTCGTGTTCCAACCCCATCCCATCATCTAACATCTGTCCAATCCATGTTTAATCTGATTCTATCCCCTCACTTTACGCTGTCCAGTCTCTGTGTATATTGTGAGCCAATCCCTTCCCACCACCATGCTCCTGTCTCGTCCATGTTCATTTTGTGATCTAATTCCTTCCCATTTCCCAGTCCAATCCATGTTTCTTCTGTGTTCTGATTCCATTTCCTTCAGTCTGCTCCTTTCCAGTCCAAGTTTATTCTAGTCCTATCCTCTCACACCAAGCCCCTTCCGGTCATCACCTACCATGTCCTTGAAGCCAGGGATCTCATCCAGCGTGTTAGATCTGCAACATGAAGCACACAGGAGCACATCAGATCCCGTCAACATGCATCTGGTCCTGTGTTACTCACCGAGACAGTGGGCATATTTGTGAAGTATATAGTTGCATGTAAAACGACTCATCTGCTATGTAAGCGGGTAGATTCAAACAGGAAATTTGAGCAACATTCTAACAGACACATACATTAAGTGAATAAAACTCCACTGTGTGGACCTAATCTTCCAACTGAGCCCATAGCAAACTCAACTCTGGGTAGGAGCTGGTCAGGCCAGAAAAATCCTAAAACTAAATGGCTGCTATGGGAATCAAACCCAAGAACTCCTAGACAGGAGTCTGCAATGCAAACCACTTTGCCACAGCCACTAGTGCATACACACATTTTGCATAGACATTTAGTGGATTTTTTGGTTACATGCATTCATTTGTTCATGCATAAACGCGCAAAAATTTTCCAACTAAATAATGAGCATATTTTGTACAACGTTTATGTACATGTTTTTCTAAATTTTTTTTTTAAAGTTGGGGGGAAAGTGGGGGTGGGGTGGGTGGTGGGGATGGAGTTCATTTTTATCCTAAGGGCATCATGTGGCAGAGGTTAGACAGCAGAGGGATATCTGATCTAGTTTCTCCACATTAAAAAAAAATCACTCTCAAGACCGATTCACCAGCATACCCTGGCTTTCTCGCCTTCTTTGTTGTTGTTGTTGTTATTGTTGTTGATATTTTAGAACCTGTAGTCCCTGCTGTTATTCCAACGTCATTGATCCAGACATGAGTTCAAGCACAGAAGTTAGCGAGTGTCGTCGATCGTTGGTAATAGCACACAAACAATGGTTACACACCACAAGTGAAACTACCACCCAAGAACTCTTGTCTCTAGATTTCTTTTTTGACTTTCTTTTTTTCCTGTTCATCATGTTCATTGCATTTTAGCCCAACGTGCGTACAAAATACGGCGAAATCTTATGGGTAATCAGGTCTGTAAGTCCCAACGATTTCAGCTGATAATAATTCATGAAGTCAATCCCATTTACTCTCCATCAGGATCCAGCCCTGATTGCCATCACCAAGATAAAAGAGCCAGTCAGTCTCCCCCAGATACAAACCCCAGTCACCTTCCCCCATAGATGAGGCCCAATGGATCGCACAGTCACGACCTCCTTAGCTTGGTGATCTGCCTTCCACCCAGCAGCACTACAGGCATTCTCACCATCCTCTTTTCCAATCCAGCTTTTCACTAGCACTCAAGACAGCACTTGCATCAGTTTCCCCCCTTTCCTCCTCCAAGACCAGCTTAACAGAGTCACCTTAATCAGTAACTTGCTCCCAGAAAAAGTTGGCAAATAGAAAGCATATTTTCATGCATCTTAAGGCCTACTCAGACTATTAATACTATCCAGCCGAGAGCGGCACGGCGGCATGAATCCCTGCTGCCGCACGCTCGCGCACAGTGCTCATTCCCTGCCGACGCACATATTTGGCCACTTTCTAATTTATTTTTACGGTAGCTAGACAACAACTGACGGTCTTGTGTTAAGTGTCACAGGAAAGAACACTCAACTAATCGAACATAGTAATTTCAAATCATTTACTTTCAATGTATACACATGACTGTGCGTTGAAAAACACGTCTGAAAAGTAGAAAAAATGCTTTGTTTGCATTCTATTCCGTTCTTTTTCAACACCAAATCGGAAGATGAAGGGATGGCTGCATCTTCAAACAATTCACTTTCCTATTCTCTTTTAAAGTTTTCTATCTCTCTATCACTCCCCTCATCACCAGATCCACTTTGTAATACGATTTCAAGCGCTTCATTGAGCGAGAAATCGTTACCACCCCTTCGCCTGACCGACATTTTTTCTGGCACAGGAAATACGTGCCGCGCGCGGCGTGCCAGTGCCGCCAGTTCCTTTGTTTCAAAGCTCCTGGGGTCAGCCAAGTTCACAATTGGCCACTGAAACTATGGTCTACAACTCGCTCCAACATCCCCAAGACTAGTTACAGAGCTTATTTCCCTTGGATCATTTCATGGAAAGTGTAGGAATTTTTTATGTTCCCGTCGTCTCATTGTGCACAACACGGCAGACTGTACTGCTGTCTGTCCGTTATCCGGACTTGGACGACTCGGCTCAAGGAGAGAAATCCTGTCGTCCACTTTTGAACGACTCAGCTGGAAAAGGTTAAAGGCTGTCAAATGTACCACCGTGGGAGCCAAAGACTGTAAATTTGTTTCTACGAATACACAACCTCACCATATACAAAACAAAAATAACAAATACACAACAAAAAAACTGTCATGAAAGTTTTGATGTACAATTATTGACGGGACACTATACAAAAAATAGAAAGAAAAAAAAGGCAAAACAAACAAACAAACGCATTAGCAGCGTAACTCATCCATATGCAACTCACTCAGAAGTGCTGATTGCCTGAGATGGCGATATGGATCGTCTCCCTCTTTTCCGCTCTGCTGATGACCTGAAATGGCAACAGGCTGATCATACACAGGCTTGATGCATAATACAGTGTATACAAACTCTCTTGTAATTACATAAACCACAAAAAAACACCCAAAACAAACAAAGAACATCCAGGAAATACACACAGGAAATCAATTTAACTCAATAATAATAATAAAATAATCTAAGAGTGACAACTTGGAACGCGTTATGCAGGAATCTCATCTCATTGCCAAACTGGGCACCGTCCACCCTCATGGCATCAACGTCCATAAGTAGTATGTGCCATTCCATCTCTGCAGCTCCAGCCTGAAATATCCTCCACCTACGCACACCCTACCTCTGTTTACCTCAGACATAGGTTGCAGCTATCATCCTCTTCCCTTTTCCTACACTCTCCGAGTCTCTCCATTTGCTACATCAATCGACTTACCCCCCACCCCCCCACCCCACCCATCCCTGCCCTAGTAATGATGTGTGTAGGGATGTTGGTGGGTATGGCGGTTGTTGGGGGTGGAGGTGGGGGTAACCAATGAATAAGGCTGATATTACACATGGAACACACACACACTCACACATACACACACACACACACACACTCACACTCACTCACACACACATAATGAATAGAATGCTATCTTCTTTATCGTTGGTCGTGAAGGAGGGGGGGGGGGGGGGGGGGGGGGAAGAGAGAGAGAAGAGAGAGAGAGAGAGAGAGAGAGAGAGAGAGAGAGATTTTGTGTATAGGTGTGAATATGTTGCCCCTCCCCCTCCCCCAGTTAGTACGTAAACCCATCCCCTTCTTCCCTCCACCCTCATAGCATCAACACCTTAAAGTAACATGTACCAACCCACCACTTCAATCTCAGCCGACAATATCCTCCCACAACACACACACATACTACCTTATCTCCCACTATTCACCTCACACATAACTTATAGCTATCTTATTTATGCATTTATTATCATTATTTTTATTTTTATTTTTTTATTTTATTTTTTATTATTATTTTTTTTTTTTAAATTTATTATTATTTTTATTTTTTATTTATTTATTTATTTTTTTTAAATGTTTCCTTTATTTATTTATTTGATTATTATAAAAATGTATTTTCTAAATATGTTTTCTGTATCATGCTTCGTTACCTTAACCTTCACTATCGTTGTTAGCAGTATCATTCAGTAATGCTATTGCTTGTATTGATACTACCACTAGCATTGACATCACATTCGTCTTCGCCTCTGGGACTGTTGCCACGGCAACCCTGCTGCTTAAGAATCCTCTAACCCACTCTCCTTTCTCCCATACCCATACTTATTGACACCAAGATTGATCCTGTCTTCCCCCCCCCCCCCCTCCCCCCCTAATATTTTGACCATTATTAGTATACCTATCTGTAATATTATTATCATCATTACGACTTTGACTCACTCACTATTTCCCTTCCAACAGCCTCGTTCTCATTCAACGCCTTCTTCCTTGCGCTGAACCCAAAGCGATCTGAAGCGATCAAAGCTAAGTGAATTTTCGTTGTTTTATTCGTTTATACATCACCTGACGAAGACCTAAGAGGTCGAAACGCGTTGTGTTTTGTCTTGTGACTTGTTTGTCCACGTTCTCTGGGGGTTTCGCTAACATTTATTTAAGATTTGTCAATAATACAAACAGGAAATCAATTTAATTCAATCAAGTCTTGTCGGAAGCGGGTTTCCGACACTGTTCACATCGCTTGAAGGCGTGTCGGATGCATACTTCCGACAGAGTTTGACGATGTTTAAATCATACCGCCTTTTATTAAAGGGCAATAAATATTGTTTTAGGGACAACTTAGGGCCTTTTTTTTTGCAGCTGCTTCCCTCAGACTGTTCTTCGTGTATTCTGTAGTAGTTTTTATACAGATTTGAATTGTCCTACTCTCAGTTCCCGCGATCACACGATTTTGAACATGATCACATGATTTTGAGTGGATCAAGCATTTTGTGGTCAAATTCTTGTGTTTTATGCAGTTGTCATAAATATGCTATTCTCTGTAGGTCATACCAAGTGCTCAGAAGTGTAATATAACTTGTGTGGGAGGATAGAGAGCATGAAGAAGTGGATTACAGTGTGCCCAAAAGGTTTTTGTTTTTCTGCAAATGTGTATCATTTTGGATTACCTACATCATGTGAACTGTGTAGATTCCTCTCTGAAGGTAAGCATTTTTGATAAATACATTGTTTCTTCTATCCAATGCTGTATGTCTCATGCTCCTAGGTGAAGTGGTTGATTTTTTATGATTTTTCGAAAATTGCCAAAAATTGTGTGATCTGAGAGGCAAACTGGTCCATTCTGGCTGTGACTTGATTGAGTTAATAGATAAGATAGGTGCCACTATTATGAAAGTTTGCCTAACAATCTTCAGCAGTTGCCAGTATTATGAAAGCCTGCCAAATAATCTTCAGCTGTTGCCAGTATTATGAAAGTCTACCAAACAATCTTCAGCAGTTACCACATTTAAGAGTCTGAGAGTCTGCCTTACACTCTCCAGCAGTTGCTGTTTATTATGAAAGCCTGCCAAACAATCTTCAGCTGTTGCCGTTATTATGAAATCCTGCCAAACAATCTTCAGCTGTTGCCAGTATTATGAAGGTCTGCCAAACAATCTTCAGAAGTTGCCACTGTCATGAAAGTCCGCAAAAACTTCAACAGTTGCAACTATCATGAAAGTCTACCAAACAAACTTTAGCAGTTGCAAGACTGCCAAACAATCTTCTGCAGCTGCTGGTATTATAAAAGTTTGCCAAACAATCAGCAGCAGTTGCCACTATCATGAAAGTCTGCCAATCTTTAGCTGTTGCCACCATCATAAAAGTCTGCCAAACCTTCAGCAGGTGCCACTATCATGAAAGTCTACCAAACAATCTTCAGCAGTTGCCAGTATTATGAAAGTCTGCCAAACAATCTTCAGCTGTCAACCTCCATACTAAAGTCTACCGAACAATCTCCCCCTCTGCCTCATTCCACCACACTCCCTTGATCTCTTCCCATCCCCTACACCTTCCCAGCACAGCTGACTGGCAACTTTCACCCTGACGCCCATGTGTCGCATTCATGGAGCCCACCTTCTTGAGTCGTACTGGCTCCTTGAACCGGAGTCTGATCGTGAACGACGGCTGCGCTCCCTATGATGAGGACCGTCTTCGGCTGAACACCCTGTCTCTGCTATCTGAGCGGGACCTTCTATCTCGACTGCGGGATCTACACAGATACTACAACATTTCAGATGAAGTAAAGACTATAACACTGACACTACCATCAACAAAAAATATAATAACAATGATAATGACGGAATAATGACAACATTCATCTGCTGAGAGAAAATAGCTATGACTAGCAGAATTACAGGGCCGAGGGCAAACATTTAAAAAAAGAAGATTTTTTTTATGTCAAAAAATCCCAAAATGTACAACCAAGCACCCCAAATCAGAAAGCACAGTGATGTTCATTTAATACAGAATACAAATCAGCTAAGTGAATTTTTATACAACCATGTCTTCAGCAGACGTCACAAACAACAAAGAAATATGCACAGAACAACACTCCTCAGACTGCAACCTGCATGAGGACATGGTGGATATGGGCAGGAGAGGGTAGTGGTGATGGGAAAGGGATCAAAATGGAAGAGGCAAGACATCAGTGAACATGCCTAACTGGTGAGCATGGGATTTGAATACTGTACATATACAGTCATTTGTATATGCACATATGCATATACACTGTTATTTTAATACTAGCTGCAATCAGTGGGTTATCATCCTGGTGTCTTTTTGTACTCCCAGTTCTTATAGAACAGGGAGTACTTTAGAATGGGAATGAAGAAATGCTGTGTGTGGATCTGTCTGTCTGTCTGTGTGTCCATGGTCAAAATGTGTTCCACTCGCTCCAGACAAAACTACTTGGCCGATCTTTCTGAAAATTTGTAGGTATGTTCATTATGGGCCACGGATGATGCCCTATGTTTTAGTTTACCGCTATAGCCATTACTAACAGCTGTAACGGCCTATAACATTTTTTCTTCTTTATGGAATATCTCAGAAAGTACTTGGCCAATTTATAAGTGGTTTGGATGGTCTCCTGACAAATCGGAGCCTCTGTCCATATGTAAGTGATGTAATGCTGAAAATGGATTAAACAACCGTTAAAAAACCGCTATTCTGCTGTTACTTCTTATAATAGGTGGATTTTAATGAAATTTGGTATATAGAAAGGTTATCATACACAAATGGCACTTCTATATAGTGTTCAAAATTTGACCGTTAAAAACCGTTATTCTTGACATATTGTCCGATTTGGATGAAATTTGATATGTACACAGGCTTTAGCCCAGTGAGGACTAAAATACCGGTTTCAAAAGTGTATATCGGCTATATAACTGTTAAACTGTAATTTTGCCGTTATTTTTTTTAATATATATTGGTGGGTTTTAATGAAATTTTGTATATAGAAAGGTTATCACACACAAATGGCACTTCCATGTACTATTTCAAAATCTGACCGTTAAAACTGTTATTCTTGACATATTGTCCGATTTGGATGAAATTTGGTATGTACACAGGCTTTAGCCCAGTGAGGACTAAAATACCAGTTTCAAAAGTGTACATCGGTTAAATAACCGTTAAAACCGTTATTTTGCCTTTATTTCTTATCTCACAAAGCACTTGGCCGATTTATAAGCGGTTTGGAAAACTGGGAGTACGTTTATATGCTTCGCATCTTGTTTTCTTCTTTGTTTGTGTTTTTTGTTTGTTTGTTTGCTTGTTTTTTTGTTTAGCTGCCTCAATTTCTGCACCCTTCTGATGGTATTACCCTTAACAACGCTCATTCCGGCTCCCTGTTCACCGTCACAGCTTGTATTGTCCCGTCACAGTCTCAGCACTGGCAATCAACAGGGACAGTCAACATCAAGTCATCATCACAAGGCAACCAACCAGAGTGGTCACTTCCCTGCTGTTAGGTCACTTCCATGGTGTTCAGTGGTGCCCCAAGACATACAGACACCTGCATTGTCAGTCAGGAAATCTGAGCAACACGCTCAAAGTCGCATCCGTTAAAGAGGATGAAACTCCACTGTGTGGTTCCAGTCTTCGCAGCTGAGCCCACGGCAAAACTCAACTCTGGCTAACAACCAGTCGTAAGCCAACACCCCCTCCCCTCCTCCAAATATCAATGGCTCAGTTGGGAATCAAACCAATGACAACCCAGCTGGGAATACCCAATGCTAGCCACTGTTCCACTGCAGCTGGTCTGTGTATTCTTTTAAGTTTGCTGTTCACAGCATCTGAACAGGACATGTTTGCTGAAAATCCGCTCACCTGTTTTGTCTTGTTACCGAAGTCGCCCTACATGCAGGTCAGACCTTCAGCATCCAGCAACAAAAAGTTCGCACCACGGCATTCACTTTGTTTCTATGTAAAGGAATGTATATCTGACTATCTCCTGCTCACGAGCTAGGTATGCAGTTATGAATATTCATGGGCAAGTTAAAGAACCAGATGATGAATATATGAATGCATATAAACATAAATGGGCATGTCGTCAGCATCTGTGTATGCTGATCCTCAACTTGCAGCCATACCTTGACCCTCGCCTTCTCTCATACGACCGTGAGCGCCGACCACGCTCTGATGACCTTGACCTCCTTGATCTGTCAGTTGACCTTGATCTTCGTCTCCGAGCTGGCAGGCGATCCCTTCGGCTGTGTCTGTCTGGGGAGCGACTGACGGATCTGGACCTCTGGCGGTGTTTTTTCTTGGACTTTTTGTGCTTATGGCTGTGAGAATAACGGCTGCCACTGCTGCCTCCTGACCTGGTGGGATAAATGTTCAAATGAACAAATCAATATCGCTATTAATGAATTCATGACAATATGGTCCAATCAGCAATACAAACACTGGTTCTGGCTGGGAAAGGAAAAGAATTTGCCTGGGTACAAAAAAAGCTTTTGTTTGTAACTAGCAGCTTCAAAACAACCAACTTTGCTGGACTGTAACCAAATAGAGATGCAGTAAAACGACCGATTACAATGTATTATATATTTTTTTTTTTTTAAATCTATATCTATATCTATCTATATATATTTAACTACCTATCTATCTATCTATCTGTGTGTGTGTGTGTGTGTGTGTGTGTGTGTGTGTGTGTGTGTGTGTGTGTGTGTGTGTGTATATATATATATATACACAGGGTTACAGGGTTTCAGATCTCTCTATCTACCTCACCTCCCTGGTGTACCCCCTTTGGTGCCTTTGGGGGAAAAAAATCCAAAAGTCTGATTAAAAACAAACAAACAAACAAAACCTCCAAACAAACAAATATATTTCATCTGTTGTGAGCTGGGTTTTTCATGAAAATGCAATATATATATATCAAATGTCAAATTGGTCTTGCTGTACGGCTTTGATAATTGAAAGAAGAAAGAGATGCAGGAAAGAAATGCAGCAGAAGATATGGCCATCAGCGGGCAGCTGTCTGAGGAAAAATATTTAATATGTGGTGGCCAGGCAAAATCAGCAATGAAGACTTGTGGCAATGGGCAGGAGAGGAGTCAGTTACCCCACTGATGGTGAGGAGGAAAGAGGCTGGACTGGACACACACTTCAGAAGCCAGCATCAAGAACCATTCCGAGGCTCTGGCCCAGAGCCCCATGGAAAGAGGATACAGGGACAATTAACAAACATGGGGAGAACTGACAGAAATGAAGAGGTGGGAATCAGCTGGACAGAGACACAATGGACCACACACAGTCAGATACACTGAGGAAATGTTCTGGCAGGGGAAAAAAAAAGTTTTCAGTCACCCAATCAACCCTTGCTATTGCTGCCAACCCTGTACTTTTTTTTGGAGGGGGGTGGGGTGGGGCTTCTGAAGAGGTTAGGGGATAGTGGACATTCACATGAAAGTAGTGCACAGAGAAATGTTGTAGTCAGGACCAATGTGGCAGACAAAAGAAGTACAGTTTGTCTCCAGAGACAAAGCTCATTAGAATAAAAATGCTAACGGAAGGTGCAAATAGCATGCCTACAGTTCAATAATTTAGATCATTGTTTCTACCAATAACAGAAATCTGCCAGTGACATATCTCAACATAAATATCATTCAGAAAAGAAACACTATGAAAAGTAAGGTTCCCACAGTCTAGCACACAAAACAAAGTGTGAAGTAACGCAGATTTAATGCACGACACAAAACAGGACAAGAAATTTTCGGCAATATGCCTTCCTCAGCGACAAAAAAATACAGACATAAACATGCATAATACTCCCCTTGTGAAGCCAAAGTGGTGAATGAAGTAGACAGAGGGACAGTGGAAGAGAGGGTGAGTAGAGTTCGAGGAATAGGGCACAAGGAAAGAGGGTAGAGTAAAGTGAGGAGGAGGAAAAGGAGAGAGAGAGAGAGAGAGAGAGAGAGAGAGAGAGAGAGAGAGAGAGAGAGAGAGAGGGAGAGGGGGGGGGGGGGGGGGGGAGGGGAGAAAGAGAGGGGAGAGACAGAGAGAGAATGGAAGTAGAGGAAGAGTGGAGAATGAGAGAGAGAAGAGGAGGGGAAGGAGAGTGAGTGGAGGGGGAGTGTGATGGTATGTAGTGGGGGTGTTGCATATGAATGAAATGAACAAGAGAAAACAGAAAAAAAAGATACAATATACTCAAAAAAGCATTTTAAATGACAAGGGGAGGGGGGGGGGGGGGGGGGGAGAAGGGGGTCAGCCGCCTAAAGCACCCGACCCAAGTCTGACCCAAGGGTAGGTTGCCCTACCCAAGCACCAAGGGGTGAGAGGGAAAACAGGAGAACCCCGAGAAAAAAACCCACTAGCCAGACGCAGCTAAGAGCTGCAAGGCTCACCCCCCCCCACACACAAAAAACCCAAACACCCCCCCCCCCCCCCCCAAAAAAAAAAAAAAAAAAAAAAAAAAAAGCACTTGCCCGCGGGCACAACCACACACACACATACAAGTGTGCGCGCGCGCGCGAACAACCACGCACGCACACATACACACGCCAATAAGCACACACACATGGGGGGGGGGGGGGGGGGGGGGGGGGGGGGGTACAATGGGGAATAAATGGGTAAATGTACAAACAAGGCATACATTAAGACATCTGGGTGTAGCATAGGGAGGTAGGTGGTGCTATGGTGGCGCAACAGAAAAAAAAGGGGGCAAAAATAAGAGCATTAACGCAAAAGATAGATATATGCGGTCATGACGAGAGGCGCTAACAACCCTCCCAATGACACACACACAAAAAATTATCTATACATATATATATACACACACACACACACACATATAATATATATATATATATATATATATATATATATATATATATATATATATATATATATATATATATACATACACAGATAGATAAATAAAGGGAAGAAAAAGGGAGGGGAGGGAGGGAAAGGGGACGGGAGGGAGGGAAAGGGGAGTGGGCGGGGGGAGAGAAGGAGAGACATAAAGAGAGACAAAAAGAAGGGCCTAAAGCAAGGGTGGAAGTATGAGGGAGGGGGAGGGGGAGGAGGGTGGGGGGTGAGAGAGGAGAATAGTAGAGGTCAAAAGTAGAGAAGAAGGAAGTAAGAGGGAAAGTAAAGAGAAGGAACGAAAGGGGGAAGGAGCCCTTCAGAGGATGACGTGTGTGTAGGGGGGTGAGCCTTGCAGCTCTTAGCTGCATCTGGCTTGTGGGTTTTTTCTTGGGGTTCTCCCGTTTTCCCTCTCACCCCTTGGTGCTTGGGTAGGGCAACCTACCCTTGGGTCAGACTTGGGTCGGGTGCTTTAGGTGGCTGACCCCCTTCTCTCCCCCCCCCCTCCCCTTATCATTTAAAATGCTTTTTTGAGTATATTGTATCTTTTTTTTCTGTTTTCTCTTGTTCATTTCATTCATATGCAACACCCCCACTACATACCATCACACCCTCCCCCTCCACTCACTCTCCTTCCCCTCCTCTTCTCTCTCTCATTCTCCACTCTTCCTCTACTTCCATTCTCTCTCTGTCTCTGCCCTCTCTTTCTCCCCCCCCCCCCCCCCCTCTCTCTCTCTCTCTCTCTCTCTCCTTTTCCTCCTCTTCACTTTACTCTCCCCTTTTTCCTCGTGCCCTATTCCTCGAACTCTACTCACCCTCTCTTCCACTGTCCCTCTGTCTACTTCATTCACCACTTTGGCTTCACAAGGGGAGTATTGTGCATGTTTATGTCTGTATTTTTTTGTCACTGAGGAAGGCATATTGCCGAAAATTTCTTGTCCTGTTTTGTGTCGTGCATTAAATCTGCGTTACTTCACACTTTGTTTTGTGTGCTCTTCTGCTTTTTTGTCGTGTTCCAGTAACGCTGCAGTTTGTTTCCTTTGCCGTTCAACAGTCCAATTTCAAATACTTATTAGTTAATTATTTTAATAAAATGTTAAATCCACTTCATCTTCAACACCAAATAAGATTAATGTTGTCCATAGAGGCAAGAGGTAAAATTGGATTTTTTCCCCCAATAACATCTTCTGATTGGTAGGAACAGCCATGTGTTTGCTGTCAGGTAAGGCAACCTTTCTCTCAAGAAATATAAAAAAAAAAACGCAGCTGACCCACCTACCCTATTTTTTTAACACACTAACCAATGGGGAAAAAAAGGAAACAGAATGCAATTTACAATTACAGTACTTGGCCTGCCACTGCATTCTCCCTTCTGATTAGTAAATGCCTCCTAGCTAAACCAATCACTTGGCACTTTACACCATGCTGTTATGTCACAAACAGCTTAAAATGATCCGAGTCAGGAAGAGAGATCTGTGGCTGTCGCAATAATGACTAACAAATATCACTAAAATCATGCTGAAAAAGTGAAATACAACCTCCCCATGGCAGTTGTTTGAAGCATATTGGTCTTGCTCAGTGGGCAGGTTACAACATTCACCAGAAGCCAGACACAAATAAACATGTCATAGGCCGTCAAACAGATGTTCCTGTCCTTACACACACACACACACACACACACACACACACGCGCGCAAACACACTCACACACACACACATGCACATTCACTCACGTGCACACACACACACACACACACACACACACGTACACACACATACCCAAAAACACACAAAACAAATTTACATTTCTACCCTTGCTGAATGAATTACTGTCCAAACCTGGAAGGAGATCTTGATCGCCTCTTCTCTTTTTCTTCATCTTCCGGCTTGAATCATCACTGTCAGAGTACCTCCCCATTGTGTAGACCTGTACTTTCTGTCCCTAAGGAAACTGAATATATGTACATACACACAGTGATATGATTCTTCTCCAACTTCAGTCCAGTCAGACCTTAAATCTATACATATATCAATCTTCATGCATTCATGAATAAAACACTGCAATATAAACAGTTTCAATAAAATTACTAAATTAAATAGAATGCTCTTGACAAGAAACGGCATGTATGTGTGTGTGTGTGTATGTGTGTGTGTGTGTGTGTGTGAGTGAGAGAGAGAAAGAGAGAGAGAGAAAGAGAGAGAGAGAGAGAGAGAGAGAGAGAGAGAGAGAGAGAGAGAGAGAAAGAGAGAGTGAGAGACTGTGTGTGTGTGTGTGTGTGTGTGTGTGTGCGTGCATGCGTGCGTGCTTGCGTGTGTGTGTGCATGCATGCATGTGTGTTGTTGATTGAAGTTGTTAGTTGATTCAATTGGTATTCCATTAAAGGAAACTGGTGAGGGTACTTGTCATCTCGTCTTGTTGTTGAGAGTGCAGACTAATGTTTGGGCTTTTGTAGGGCTGATGGATGATCCAGTTTCTTGACAACACTGAGCAATGTTGTTCAACTGTTGCTGAACTGGTTTGTCCTTTCTTGAGCATTCTTTGATGTTTTGTAGATCAGACTGTCATCTGCTAGTGTCAACACTCAAGCAATTCCATTTCTGTTGAGGTCTGCAAGGCCTTTAGTGTAAACACTGTACAAACAGGGGAGAGAGGAGAACCTTGAGGTAATCCCATAGAAAGTTTATGAGGCTCAGACGTCCAATCTCCAAATCTGTTTGCGTGTAGGCTTTGACAGAATGCTAACCTTTAGAAAGCATGTTGAAAATATTGTTCTTAAAATAAATGCCAAAAAAGGCCTATCTGCCATGAAAGCAATGGCAGCTAAAGGCACTGAACAGCGCCATCTCTACCGACTGCATCATGCACTTGTTTTCATTGTGATTGATGGATTAGGGCTTACAACACTGCCCAACACCAACCTTCTCAAATTAGAAACAATTCAAAATGAAGCAATGAGATTGATCCTGGGAACCACGAAGGACACACCAGTTGAAACTATACGATACCTGCTAGCCCTTCCTTCAATGCAGACAAGACACAAGCTAGAACAGGTGAAGGCATATTTCAGAGCACTTGAAAATCCCCAGAACCCACTTCATGCAGCATCAAGGAAACAAAAGGCACTTGGCTACAACATGGAAAATCATGGATGGGACAGGCAGAAGACAGTATACAGCTTGTGTGCCAGTTAGCAGAACTCAAAGAAACCAAGGAACGGGAGAAGTATCCAGACCACTTGAAACACCTCTACCAAATTGCCATCGCTCCAGAACTTGGAAGACATTGTCGAGAATGGCCAGAAGGCAAAACCAAACCAGAAATTCAGATGCAGGTAGAAGACCTTTGCAAAAAAGATAATATTGGAATATACACTGACGGTTCTGTCACCAAAGGTTAAGTCAGGCTGGGGATACACAGTGAAGCAAAATGGCCAAACTATTCAGGAAGACATTGGTGTGCACAGTTTAACAACTTCATGTCTAGCAATGGAGGTAGAAGTAGTGACACAAGCACTCTACTGGCTTTCATCCACAAGCCAGTTTCAAACTCAACAAGCCATGATACTGACTGACTCTATGAACCTACTTCAGAAAGTGAAAAGTGGAATGGGAAGCCCTGCTTGGAATGAACTTAATGCGCAACCTTCCATTGGAGAGACTCATTAATAGTACTGCCCTGGAAATGCTGGAGTTAAAGAAAACAAGAGAGAAGACACATTGGCTGGCAAGGCGACGATAAGAACTGGATTACAGCTTGGCCGATCTGATATGATAAGAAATCTGAAGAATTAGTTAAGCAAATAAGCACAAAACCACTGTACCATAGACCATCTTTCAGATCTGAACATCAAGAGAGGAAGTGGCTGCACATCCAGACTGAAGGGAAGAGCAAGAAACATCACTAACCAAACAAACATCGGAATAATCTCAAGGCCAGCACTGCGAAGACTCCTAGAGATTGGGGCAAACTCATACTGGGCCTTTCCAATAACAGACACAAATGATCAAACACATGTCAACTGAGATAAGACTTTGAATCTTTCAGGGCCCCCAGCGCATACTGTAGACGTGTGCGCGCCAGTGTGTGTTCACCAGTGGGGTGATGCCAGCATGTTAATTAGAGAGTCCACAGACGTGAATGTGCAAGCGTTGGTGTGTGAGTGTGCGAGTGTGTGTGTGAGAGAGTTTGTGTGTGTGCGTGTGTGTGCATGTGTGTATGTGTACGTAGGGTGGTGTGTGTGAGGGGGAGGAGTTGTTGTTCTTCGTGTTGTGTGTGTGTTTGTGTGTGTGCGTGTGCGTGTGTATGTGTGTGTGTGTGTGTGTGCGCGTGCGTGCATGCATGCGTGTGTGTGTGCGTGCATGCATGCATGCACGTGCACATATATGGTCTTGTTCTTGTTCTTGATCCTAAGTCATCTTCTAAGCATTCACGCATGCAGTCACTACAAACACACACACACAAACACACATAAGCACACACACACACGCATGAGTACACACAAACACACACACACACAAACATGCGCGCGTCCATCCACTTGCTCCTACGCACACATGCGTGCATGTGCATGTCCACACCCACTCCTGTGCGCACATACATGCATACACATGAATGCACAAATGCATGAATACACGCACATATGCACACATCCACATACAAAGACACACATATACACACATATATGTACACATGTATATGCAGATACGTGTGTGTGCTCACACAAACCCACAAATTACATACACACACACATGCACATGGACTTCTGCACACACACACGTACATGCAGGCACACACATGCACACACACACACATGTGCGCGCACACATACATACACAAGCACGCATACATGCATGCACGCACACACATACACACACACATGCGCACACGCACACATATGGGCCTGTGCCAACACATCCATACACACACATGTGCATTCACTACACACACATACCAAAAAAAAAAAAGAAAAAAAAGACAACCAATGTTAGGTAAGCACTCAAGGTTTGACCAGCGCATTGGGCTAATGCGTAGGTCAGACATCTGCTAAGTCGTAGCCACGAGACCTTCTTCAATTCTCTCATCTTAGTTGTTGATTCATTTATAATTTATCTATCAGCTTAAATCTAGTTGCAAAGTGAGACAACTGCTGGCAGAAATCTAAACAAATCTTAAATAAATGTTAGCGAACCGCCCAGAGAAACGTGGACAAACAAGTCACAAGACATGTATTGTGACTCGTTTGTCCACGTTTCTCTGGGTGGTTCGCTAACATTTATTTAAGATTCATCAGCTTAAAATCATGTGGAGTGTGGTCTCAAAACTAAGCAGATGTGGTGTAGTGTATATGGATCAGTCCACACGAAGTGTCGCCTCCTTGATGAAACTGAAACTGTGTGTGTGTGTGTGTGTGTGTGTGTGTGTGTGTGTGTGTGTGTGTGTGTGTGAGAGAGAGAGAGAGAGAGAGAGAGAGAGAGAGAGAGAGAGAGAGAGATTCAAATATTCACTGATACCACATGTGAGGGGGAGGGGAGGGGGACACATAGAAGGTAAAACAAACAATTAGGGAAAAAAAGGAAGAGCACCATTATCTGACACAATGGCTGACATAACCAGCAGCATGACACCACACATACACACACACACGCACGTACACACATAAAAATGTACGCATGCACACACACTCACACATAGGCACGCACGCACGAACGCGCGCGAATCGCACGCACAACGCATGGTAAGTTGCCAGTCGTTTTTTTTCGTAATCATGTATGGTGATTAAATGGAAAGCTGCCATTATAATATTCTACAGTGTTATCAGTATTTTCATCAACATTCTTTATAACTAACGTTTACGGAGCAGAAATAGACACACATCTCACCTTTGTTTTCCCACACTCCCAAGTTATGGTTTGCCTCTTCGTCGCCAAAATGCTTTATAAGCTAGGCCTATGACAGTGCTCTCCCCATAGATCCTAAGGGAGATCACTTTGTGTGCAGTTTTGGTAGTGTCAGCCATTATTCACTCCCTTTGAAGTCTCGCGCGCGCGCGCTCTCTCTCTCTCTCTCTCTCTCTCTCTGACTCCAATTCAGAGTCAAACTGCAGGGGTCACGAGAGCCTTGAACGGTCTACCGGAGCAATCTGTATTGCGTACAAGCAAACCACTTCTGGTTCTCTTTTTTAAGAGCAGAGACATTTGTAGGCCTACAGCGCGTTTTACCACGGGACGCATGACAATATTGAAATCACTTAGCCTATAACAATTTTAATCAATTTTAGTATGACATTGCACGTCTTGTCAGCATGCTGTCAGGTGGATTTGATATTTCAGTGCGGTTTCAATTTCGTGAAAACAGATCGAGCTTATTTTGTGCATCATGGTCTGTTCAACACGCGAAGGAGCTGACTTCCCTTCTGTGCGTGTCGACAGGTATAATACTAGTTGTGGCTCGCTTGCTTAGCTCTCTTTATTTGCATGTGACTGAACTACTGAACTACGGTGTGTGTGTGTGTGTGTGTTTAAGAAGGAAAGGGCAGGTAGACGGAGGGTAAATGGCGGGTAGGTGAGGTTGAACGTCATCGACGAAAGGGGAAGACCTAGCTGGAAAGGCGTTCCTTCTGGAAAAGGAACCGTTGAAGTATTACATAAAGAGCACAACATAATTCTAACGAAAATAAACTTAAACAGTAAACAAGTGGGGTAACGTTTGCTCCCATAAGAAAACCTAACACAGAGTAACTTTTAATCAAGACTGGCACAGCCTTTTTTAAACTTGTATCATCATCATCATCATTCTCTTGCCCATGATGGGCGTAGAGGAGAGATGAGAGACACTCTCGAAGCCAGGCACCGCCATCCGGCCCTGTCCTCTGCCTGTCGTATCAGCGTAGGGCCATCCATCCTGGTCCATTCTTTGATGTTGTCCATCCAGCATTTGGCTTGTCGTCCCCTTCGTCTGCCACCTTCCAGCGTGCCCTGGATGACTGTTTTGGGCAGTGAATTATGGCGTATGACATGCCCGAACCACGACAGCTTCCTCTTCTTGACTGTTGCCAAGAGGGGTTCTTGGGGGCCTACAAGTGATGCTGTTTGGCTCCTCACAAGGTCGTTTGTCTTCCGGTCTTGCCAAGAGATCCCGAGCAAGCGCCTGAAGCATTTAGTTTCAAACGTCTGGATTCTCTTGGTGGTCTCTGCTGTCATGGTCCAGCTTTCGCAGCCATACAGCAGGATGGACAGCACCAGGGACTTGTACAGCTTCATCTTTGTAGTAAAGCTGATCTCCCTGCTCTTCCAGATCTTGTTTAGCTTTGCCATTGCTGCTGTTGCGATCGCTAGTCTGGTCTTGATTTCTGTTGTAGAGCGACCGTCTTTGGTGAGAGTGGCGCCAAGGTATTTGAAAGCGCCCACTTCTTCAAGCTGTTGTCCGTTCATGTAGATTTCAGCATGGGTGTTGGTTGTGCTGTTGACCAGGACTTTGCTTTTTTCTGTGCTCACTTCCATTCCATATGCACCTGCCCTTTCTTCCAGTCTCTTTGTCAGGTCAGAGTCATCTTGAATCGACTGAAGAAAGAGGCGGAAGAACACCTGGCGGAAGAACAAGCTGGATTCAGGGCAGGCAGAAGCACAGTAGAACAGATCTTCACCTGCCGATACTGATGGAGAAACATCTGCAACATCAGAGAGACCTGTTCCACAACTTCATTGACTTTAGGAAAGCGTTTGACAGGGTGTGGCACAAGGGTCTGTGGCAGGTGCTCAGAAAGTTTGGCATAGAGGAGGGTCTCGTCCAAACCATCCAGGTGCTGTATAACACCGCCAGCAGCGCAGTCCTCCTCAACAACCAGATAGGGACTACTTCAAGACCACAGTTGGAGTCCGTCAAGGCTGCCTGCTATCTCCCGTACTGTTCAATCTCTTCCTGGAAAACATCATGCGTGAAACCCTCCATGACTTCCACTCCACTGTCTCCATCGGATGAAGAACCATCAATAATCTGAGGTTCGCA
>CM031613.1:39071862-39074362 GCA_018398815.1 Conus ventricosus
CCCCCGCTCCACTCACCAAGAACGGCCAAGACCGTAGGGTGAAGAATACTGGCGAAGAGATAGGTGAGAAAATAGACGAGGAGGACCGAGGAAGCTTGCGTCACCCCCTCCTGATATCTGCGGTGGACATCCCCAACAGCAAACAATGAAAGAGGCGCTCACCAATAGTTCAATGAATAAATGAAACAAAAGGTGGGGAAGAAACGTATGCCAGATCTTGTCTTGCTTTGCCTTGCCTTGCCTTGTCTGTCTCAGAACTTTGAGTAGGGATTGTTGAGGCCTTAATTAATGAAGACTTCCTGGCAACATCCATCTGCTGCAACGCTGGGTAGGGGTTGTTGAGGCCTCAACGAAGACTTCCTGGCAATATCCATCTGCTGCAACGCTGGTAGGGGTTGTTGAGGCCTCAACGAAGACTTCCTGGCAATATCCATCTGCTGCAACTCTAGGTAGTGATTGTTGAGGCCTCACCGAAGACTTCCTGGCAATATCCATCTGCTGCAACTCTAGGTAGTGATTGTTGAGGCCTCAACGAAGACTTCCTGGCAATATCCATCTGCTGCAACTCTAGGTAGTGATTGTTGAGGCCTCAACGAAGACTTCCTGGCAATATCCATCTGCTGCAACTCTAGGTATATTGTTGAGGCCTCAACGAAGACTTCCTGGCAATATTCATCTGCTGCAACTCTGGATAGGGATTGTTGAGTTCTCAATGAAGACTTCTTGGCAATATCCATCTGCTGCAACTCTGGATAGGGATTGTTGAGGTCTCAATGAAGACTTCTTGGCAATATCCATCTGCTGCAACTCTGGATAGGGATTGTTGAGTTCTCAATGAAGACTTCTTGGCAATATCCATCTGCTGCACTTCTGGGTATGGATTGTTGAGGCCTCAATGGAGACTTCCTGGCCATATCCATCTGCTGCAACTCCGGGTAGGGATTACTGAGGCCTTAATGAGGACTTCCTGGCAATATCCATCTGCTGCACCTCTGGGTATGGATTGTTGAGGCCTCAATAAAGACTTTTTGGCAATATCCATCTGCTGCACCTCTGGGTAGGGATTGCTGAGGCCTCAATGAAGACTTCCTGGCAATATCCATCTGCTGCAACTCCACGTAGGGATTGTTAGGCTTTAATGAAGACCTCCTGGCAATATCCATCTGCTGCAACTCTGGATAGGATTATTGAGCTTTAATGAAGACTTCTTGGCAATATCCATCTGCGGCACCTCTTGGTAGGGATTGGTGAGGCCTTAATTAAGACTTCTTGGCATGTCCATCTGCTGCAACTCTGGGTAGGGATTGTTGAGGCCTTAATGAAGACCTCCTGGCGATATCCATCTGCTGCAACTCTGGATAGGATTATTGAGCTTCAATGAAGACCTCCTGGCGATATCCATCTGCTGCAACTCTGGATAGGATTATTGAGCTTCAATGAAGACTTCCTGGCATGTCCATCTGCTGCAACTCTGGGTAGGGATTGTTGAGGCCTTAATGAAGACCTCTTGCCGGAGTCATCTGCTGCGGTTGTCTGTGGTCCACAGACAGCTGGTTAAGGACAGGCTTGTCCACTTTCTGATTTAGTCCTCTCACCTCTTCTGTCTGTCTTTTCTTCGTCCTTCTGTGCACTGAAGGAAGGTGTCGTCTCCTCTTGGGCTACATCAGCTTGGGATGTGCCTTGCCATTTTCATATTTATGACAATGTTGAACATTTTGTCAGTATTTGGAAAAAAAAACTCACTAAATTGCTGCCTGTCACTTTTTTGATCGTGTACGTTTGAGTCACACAATTACAATGGTGAACGCATAATCAGTATTGAAAACAAAAATACTAAATTGCTACCTGTCACTTTTTTGATTGTGTACGATTGACAGACAGACAGACAGACAGAGCTGAAACACACGAACAAACAGAAAGGAAGAGAAACAAGGTAATTACCACTACCTGTTGAAACTGTCAGAACCTGGCTCCGCCCCGGGATCTCCACCATACACTCCTTTTCCTACAAAGTCCGATATGATCGTGCTGAACATCGTGAGAGAGTGAGCGGAGAAAAACGACGTAGAGCACACAAACAGGATCCTCACTTTGGGGTTCCGCACACAAGACGGGCATCCTCGAGATTCTCCTTTACGTTTAGAGAGTCCAGCATCCCTCACGGTCTCTTTAACGGACGTTGCTTCTTCGTGAGTCCTGGCTGCTGATTGGACAGCGCCGTAACTGACAGAGAGCGACCTGACCTGAAGTCTATCCGCCTCTGTGTCCAAAGGGTGGTCTTCCAGGAGAGGAAAATCTTCGGCCGAAGAATTCCAATGTTCATATCCTTCAGGATCTGAGCTTTTCTGAGCTTCCACGGAAGATTTCATTGTTTGCGCAGGTACTGGATTCGGAGCAAGATCATCGTTGTTTGAGACGGCTGTGTTTCTCTGAAGTTCCGCGGTATCTTCTCTGATTCTGTTATCGTTGAATTTTGTGGAGGCGGTTCTGGTTTTGTTTT
>CM031613.1:39081862-39084362 GCA_018398815.1 Conus ventricosus
AGAGAGAGAGAGAGAGAGAGAGAGAGAGAGAGAGAGTGAGAGAGACTCAAGACTCAATACTCAAGACTCAAAAACTTTATTACTCAAGGATAGAGATTTTAGGCAGTGCCTATTCTTCCAATCTGTCCTTGCTATTCTACAACATTCAACTAAGCAGACTGCACATATTAATAGTGACAGAAACAATTAAGAATATAGCAACATTATAATATTAACAATAACAATAGTAATAAGAATAATAATTATTTTTAAAAAAAATCCATCACAAAATTACACAAACACAGTCAGACACGTACGCGCGCGCGCTCACATGCATGCACAGGCCCACACATACACGCACGCATGCGCATACCCACATCCACACCACACACACACACACACACACACACACACACACACACACACACACACACACACACACACACACACACACACACACACACACACACACACACACACACACACATGTTCATTAGCTAATATAGAGGCAAGCATAAAAGTAGGGCGTTGAGACTATGATCAAAAGGTTAGATTTATTGTTCAAGTAAATGTTTAAGTACTGCTGATTTGAAGGACGGCAGCGATTGACATGTTTTGGCAGACGGAGGAAGAGAGTTCCACACAGATGGACCAAAAAATGCAAAACTAGATTTGAACAAATCAATGCGGACACGTGGTAAAATGTAATTATTTGAATCATATCGCGTTGTTGCCATTTGGATAAACTCAGCAAGATATGTTGGCGCCATGTTTGCATGGACTTTAAACATTAGTACTGCCTTATTATAGGTCAGTTGGCTCTTCAGTGGTAACATCATTAGTTTTGCGAATTTGCCCGTGGATGATAGAGACTTGTCGGGAAGAATCAGCTTAATTCCCCGTCTATGCATAGAGTTGATCTTTTTTATGTGATTTTCACCGGCACCACTCCAGACAGTGGACGCATAGTTGATGTGAGAAAGGCAATGGGCTTCAAAAAATAATTTCCGGATATGTGGTTCAACATAATAACTGAGTTTATTGAGTAAAAACAAATTGCGAGCCAACTGTTTGCAAACATGATTTATATGTGATTGCCATTTAAAGTTCTCATCAATGATCACGCCTAAGACACGGTGTTCGGTAACCCGCTCGATCAAGGTTTCACTCATTTTTAGGCTCAACATAAGATGCTGTCGTTGATGTTTCTGTCTCGATGCTAGGACCATACATTTTGTTTTGTGCGGATTAAGGACCATTCGGTTTTGGTTGCACCATTCTAAGACATCAGTAATACTAACGATATTTGTACAGACATGATGTTTGTATCACTACAGTGAAGAGAACTATCATCAGCGAACAGATCACAGCTGACATCATTGTGAGATATGTGCATCGGTAGGTCATTTATAAAAATACAGAAGAGAAGAGGTCCAAGGACAGAGCCTTGTGGAACGCCACAGCTCACTATTCCTTGAGAGGAATAAGTACCGTTAAAGTAAGAGAGAGAGAGAGAGAGAGAGAGAGAGAGAGAGAGAGAGAGAGAGAGAGAGAGAGAGGAGAGAGAGAGAGAGAGAGAGAGAAGGAGAGACAAACAGAGAGACAGAGAGAACAGTTATCTATCAATGAATAACTAGCTAATTTGAATGAACTACTAGGTAACTTGAATGAATTGCAGACTGACTAACCTATTGTCTACTTAGGCTATCCATCTGCCCACTTGAACTACACACAAGCAATAGACCAAGTAACCAATCCTGATTTACTTACATCTGAACTGCCGCCATCGCCGACGTCAAAGGAACTGTTCACTGCTGGACCCTTTTCCCCAGACTCCAAGGAAGGATAGCTGATCATGTGGTGGCCTGGCCCGTAGCATTGGCGTCAAGCTCACTCACAGACCCATGTCTGTTGTCCCGGTATAGAAATTCTGACTCGTTCAGTGGGCTACCGGGTGCAGGCTCTGCAGGGGTAGAATCCAACACCTGGCTGAGATGCAGGAGGTTGGCTGACAGTAATATCAACAGTCCCAGAGTCTGAAGACTGGCAGCGTAAAAGATGGAGGCGAACTTCCGTCTCAGGGGATTGTGTCCTCTGTCGACAAGCCAACCGAGGACTAGGATAGACATGAAAGACGGGCCAGCTCCCATGCCGACTAGGAAAACCAGCTTTAGTGGCATCCCCAGCGTCTGCAGAGTCTGTATAAACACAAGAGAGGAGAGAGGTGTTGGTTTGAAACGACTGGGTCGGTTTCTCAATGAGTTCGTATGCATCAGTTTGAGTGTGTGTAATGAGCGTCAGGTTTGAAAAAAATAGGCGTTATGCAGTCATGGATTATGTGGTATCTCATGTATTTTGGAAATAACTGAGTTGTGGGGCTAACGTAAACACTGTATGATTCTACATCACGTAGACACAGCGGCAGTTCAGCAAAGGCCGAGAGTGTTCGCCTGTCCAAGACTCGCCATCGCTTAGAAAAACCAAGTGTACGGGTTTCTCATTGATTTGGGGAAAAAGTCAT
>CM031613.1:39089362-39096862 GCA_018398815.1 Conus ventricosus
ATTATAAGAAACCATTATAATATGACTTCGTTGTTTAAAAAATCATCAGAGTAATCTCTTAATTTAATTTACGTTCCATTTAATGCAATATTTTGATGAAAATTTTGTTTTAATTAGCATACTGTAGTAATCCCATCTTTCTTTGTACACAGACAAGATAATTTTTTCCTCTTTGTTTCAGTCGCTCTATGGCACGTAATTTACATCTTACATATACTTGTATGTATACATTTTCTTATCCTGAATACATTCCGAATAAGAAACGAAGTCCAATGGTTATTCAAAGCATCTGAACTTGTTCATATGACAAACACTTCCTGACAGTGGGCAACAAATGCCTTATTGATATATTACACTTTAAAACCATCTTTTTGCAACACAAAGTCTCTATGCCTATCCTCAACATTATGAATATGAATCAGATGCAAATTTCAAGACTGAAAAGAGCGAGACTTTCCTTTCGGATTCCTTATAAGGTTGAGTACGTCCAACCAAAACGCATCTATCTGTCGGCGTAAGATCCAGGTTGCCCCAATAGATTTGTACATTTGGTATTGCAATATATAATCACCTTTCTGAAATTTTCGTGGGCAAGTGATTTTTACAGTCATTATAGGCATTTTGATATTAGGTTTCTTTAGCTTTCCTTTGCCAATTCTTAGAGGTACTGTTTTTTTTTCTACATATTACATCATTTCTTCCTTTTCCACAAAAATTGTAGTCCCATCGATAAAATCAATCAGAAAGTTTAACCAGAACTCTATCATTTGTTAAAGAATGATCAATTTCAGTACGACAACCCTGCCAACAGGTGAAATCTATTGCTTCGAAAAAAAAATTCCAAATTACGCTTTAATCCTAACAAAGTCTCAGCCACGTAGGAATCATTAGTGTCTGTTAGGATATTTAAACACTAATTTCCAAGATTTTTTTAAAAGTGCATACGGTTCCACTTTCTGCACAAATGTTGCAGTAGTTAATTATTGAAGTTTTTTTTAATACTTCCTGACCAAACTGCATCGGTCTTATCCACATTCAAATGAGACTAGATCCTCACCGTCTTCCCCAATTCATCTACCCCTATCATGCATAGTTTTGATAGTTTCTTCGAATGATTTTCACATTCCATTCCACCATAATTTTGTGCCATCCACAAACTATTCATTTTTGGCTCCCCAGTATTAATTTGTATGCCTGAAATATTTTTGAGTCATACAAAAATTATGCACATAACATACAAAAATAAAAATGATGAGGATGATAGTAACACAGAGACGGAAAATATCCTTGCCTACATCCACGCGCAGTGGAGATTTAGGCGACATCTCTCTAATACTGAAACTGAGTTTAAGTAGTTTTTTTTTCTTCAGAAAATGCTATTCATTGACGAAAGTCCGTCAAAACTGAAAGCTCTAAAGTTATATACAAAGATGAGCAGACGAGGAAATCAAAGGCCTTTTAAAAATCAAGACATGAAAGAAAACCGGATCCACTGTTTATACCTAGATAACTATTTAAGTAACAAGTCAAACGAATACTGTATACTAAATACTTGTCAAACTCGAATCTACCTAGATAACCATTTAAGTAAACAATCAAACGAATATCGCCTACTAAATATTTTTAAAAAATTGAATCCTGAGCGGTGTTCACTTACCAGATAATACAATTGTATTTTTAAGCGAGTTGCTATGCAAGCAGGTCATTCTCTGAACACCCACACCCACACTAGCCCCCATACACACTTGCACGCACGCACAGACACAGACACACAGACACACAGACACAGACACACAGACACACAGACACAGACACACACAGACGCGCGCGCACACACACACACACACACACACACACACACACACACACACACACACACACACACACACACACACACACACACACACACACACACACACACACACACATGGCAAACTACAAGCAGCGAGAGCTGAGAAGAAAAATTACAGTCCCCACCGAACAAAAGAAGTGGCCACTCTCAAACAGAACATTCCATACACATCAAATCAGCAGCCAAGGTAGGAGTTCTAATCTTGCCTGCTGAAGATAGTCCTTGCACAGATTAAAACTGCCTCCCTCGTATTGAAATGTTGTTCTTGTCCGCTGAGGTACGTGATGCACAGAATCCGATCAGCATATGCACTGAATTCCCGTTTACATAGCATCTGTCTAAGCCTCAACGCGTCATCATCTGGGTATAACCTAAACCCAACAAACAAACCTGGGTATAATCTAAACCAACCAACAAACCTGGGTATAACCTACACCCAACAAACAAACCTGGGTATAACCTACACCCAACAAACAAACCTGGGTATAACCTACACCCAGCAAACAAACCTGGGTATAACCTAAACCCAACAAACAAACCTGGGTATAACCTACACCCAACAAACAAACCTGGGTATAACCTACACCCAATAAACAAACCTGGGTATAACCTAAACCCAACAAACAAACCTGGGTATAACCTAAACCCAACAAACAAACCTGGGTATAACCTACACCCAACAAACAAACCTGGGTATAACCTACACCCAATAAACAAACCTGGGTATAACCTAAACCCAACAAACAAACCTGGGTATAACCTACACCCAGCAAACAAACCTGGGTATAACCTACACCCAACAAACAAACCTGGGTATAACCTACACCCAGCAAACAAACCTGGGTATAACCTACACCCAGCAAACAAACCTGGGTATAACCTACACCCAACAAACAAACCTGGGTATAACCTACACCCAATAAACAAACCTGGGTATAACCTACACCCAATAAACAAACCTGGGTATAACCTACACCCAACAAACAAAACTGTAAACTTTGACAAGGGTCTGCTGACCCTTTCTGTCGAGTTGTCATCTTCCCATCCCCCTCTCCTCCTCACTCAGTTCTCCTCCTTTTCCCTGTTTCCACACCAAACTCTCTGTCCCCCACCCCACCCCCTTCACAGCACCTCCCTCCCCTCCCAGTCTCACTTTCACGTCTCACACACACTCAATGGATCGAATAAAACAGTGCAGTCTAATACATGGGGACTTGTCCTGCGCATGACCTAAATATATGAAGGTCAAGGTTCATACCACCATAATGATGACTCAACCGGGGTGACAACCGGTGGCAACCTGTGTGTGTGTGTGTGTGTGTGTGTGTGTGTGTGTGTGTGTGTGTGTGTGTGTAGATTTACAGGACAGGCTGAGATTGCATCCTAATGTTTCATCAGTCATGCTCTGGTGTTCGGCCGAATTGTTCAAGACGCCACAGGCTTTGCATCACAATCGCAAATAAAAATAGGATAATCACACAGCTAAACATCTCGTATATCATTACGCTGTTTATGAACACACAAACAAAACAAAACAAAAACAAAAAAAAAGAAAGAAAAAAAAGAAAAGAAAGCCGATGTTTGAACAAACTAGTCGCTAGTTCACCTTTCCGTATATAAAGTCCATTTCATCTTCGATACGAAGAGCTTACATGTCGTCACAAAAAATTTTGTTCAGTCATGAGTTTTGTCTGCATGATCTAAAAATAGTGAAATTAATTAACGGATTGATCCTCTCTATAGGTGTGAAAAGAAAACAAAAGGAAAAAAAAAAATCTCGCGAGATTGGCGAGTGACGGGATTTCATAGCACGTGACTGGTGACAGCTCACTAATCTCGGTGGACCACATTGCATGCGAGAGAAAACGCCTAGCAGTAGTACCGGGGTCTGATTGGTGCATGGAAACAAACAACGTTCTCTGATTGGTAAATGACAGTCAGAATCCAAAAGTGAACCAGCCGCCGTGGCGAAGTGGTTAGCGTCGCGGACTCCCGGCTGGGAGGTCGTGGGTTCGAATCCCATCAGAGTCATGTGGATTTTTCTGCCCTGACCGGCTCCTACCCAGAGTTGAGTTTGCTGGGGACTCAGTTGGGAAGACTGGGACCACACAGTCGAGTTTCATCCACTTAATGGATGCGTTTCTGAGAGTGTTGCTCAAATTTCCTGACCAACACTGCAGATGCCTGTATCTCTGGGGCCTGGTTGACGCCGGGATATATTATGAAAGGAAGCGCAGAGTACACCCTGTCATGTAGTCTCAGACCGAAATGGAAATCCGTAGCATCATCTTAATCATCCCCATTATCATCGATCAGCATTAAAAAAAATTAAAAAAATTCTCAAGTTCTGTGGGCCTTCATGCCCTGCTCTCATGGTGACCTCAATTTCGATGTCCTCTTCACGTCTGTGGCCTTGGTTTGGTTCCGTCGGGGTCACCGGTATCGGCGAGTCCATGGGGCTGTCGTTGGGCGGACGTGGTGGCGCCCTCCGGAGGGAGAGCTTACTCACGCCGTCTCCGCGACTAAGCAATTATTGTCGTCAGTAGGGGCTTAGTAGGTGGTGTCCTGCGTATGTTAGATCAGAACAGGCGCCACTGAACACCACTGAAGTGACTCGGCAGCAGTGCAGTGTCTCCTCCGGTGGGTTGCCTCTTGACGACTTGACATTGACTGCTTCCTGTGGATTGCCGGTGCCGGGGCTGCGGGGGCCGACCGGGCTGTGGCTGTGGACGGGGTGTCGGAATGAGCGGCGTGGGTGCACTGCCTCTGAAGTCCCGCAGAGGTTGGGACAGCAACAAAACACACACACAAAACTGAGCATAACTGGAAGAGGGAACCATAGTATTCAAAGGAACTTTCCCAGCGACAACCAGCTCATCTGGCACAACTCGCTTCTCTCGCAGCAAATGCTAGCCACTGCCATTTCTCGCGTCACTTGCCATTTCTTGCACGTGTGTGTGTGTGTGTGTGTGTGTGTGTGTGTGTGTGTGTGTGTGTGTGTGTGTGTGTTGTGTGTGGTCACTTTTTAAGTTTTTGTGCGTGTTCATTGGTGTTTGCTGCTATGATGTCACTTCCTTGTAGCTTACTTTCTGGTGCAGAATAGTGAAGGCAGATTGGAAGACGTATGTGCCGCCTAAAATCTTCTGATTTAGTTGATGAATTTTGTTTTGAGTTCTCTCTCTCTCTCTCTCTCTCTCCTCTCTCTCTCTCTTCTCTCTCTCTCTCTCTCTCTCTCTCTCTCTCGTGTACAATTTCACGCATGCTCTGTCTGTCTGTCTGTCTCTCTGTCTCTCACATGAAACTGTGCCCTCTAATGTTTCTCTTTTTATGATTTTTGTCCTGCGACAACTTTACGGCCAAGCGCTTTACAATGACAAGAGTTTTCTCTTTTTATTTTATAAAACATAGTTAAACCAAAAAAGGCAAATTGTATGCAAACGGTGTCCAAATGAGCACTGAAAACAAGAAAGACAACAAAAGAATGAAAACAATGTAATCTCTGTTGCAAGGGGGAAAAAAGATAAAATCAAAGCAAACCAACAACAAACAAAACAACGAAAAACCCCACCGAAGAAAACATTTGCCTCTCTTTGCAAAGGCGCTACATGAAAAACCAACAACAAAGGAATAAAACGATAAACAACACATTTTGTGTCGTCAGACAGCGAACGAACACACTGACAAAGCAAAGCACCACCACCATCACCTCCTCCACCTCGAACCATTCTGAAAAGGTCTTCACCTGCCCCCAATTATTACGCTCAATTCATCCGTTTCTGTGAAAGTGTTCCCTACGAATGGTACGTGACTTATGTCAACATTTGCTACATTTTCCATACCGCTGCCCTCATCTCTCTCTCTCTCTCTCTCTCTCTCTCTCTCTCTCTCTCTCCTCTCTCTCTCTCTCTCTCTCTCTCTCTCTCTCTCTCTTATCACATCAGATCGGCCAAGCAGTAATCCAGTTCTTATTGTTGCCTTGCCAGCCAGTGTGTCTGCTCTCTCGTTTCCTTTAAATCCAGCATGTCAAGGGCAGTACATCCATATGAGTAGCTGCGCATTAGTTCCTTCCAAGCAGGGCTTCCCATTCCACTCTTCACTTTCTGAAGCAGGTTCATGGAGTCAGTCAGCATCATGGCTTGTGGAGTTTAAAACTGGCTTATGGATGTAAGCCAGTGCAATTCTTGTGTCACTGCTTCTACCTCCATTGTTAGACTTGAAGTTGTTAAACTGTGTGCACCATTGTCTTCCTGAATAGTTCGGCCATTTTGCTTCACTGTGTATCCCCAGCCTGACTTACGTTTGGTGACAGAACCGTCAGTGTATATTAAGATATCCTCTTTTGTGCAAAGGTCTTCCACCAGCATCTGAATTTCTACGTTGGTTTTGCCTTCTGGCCATTCTCGACAATGTCTTCCAAGTTCTGAAGCGATGGCAAATTGGTAGAGGTGCTTCAAGTTGTCTGGATATTTCTCCCGTTCCTTGGTTCCTTTGAGTTCTGCTAACTGGCACACAAGCTGTATACTGTCTTCTGCCTGTGCCATTCCATGATTTTCCACGTCCTAGCCGAGTGCCTTTGTTTCCTTGACCGCCGCATGAAGTGGGTTTTGGGGATTTTCAAGGGCTCTGAAATATGCCTTCACCTGTTCCAGCTTGTGTCTCGCCTGCATTGAAGGAAGGTCGAGCAGGTATCGCATAGTTTGAACTGGTGTGTCCTTTGTGGTTCCCAGGATCAATCTCATTGCTTCATTTTGAATTGTTTCTAATTTGAGACGGTTGCTGTTGGACAGTGTTGTAAGCCCTAATCCATAATCTATCACACTGAGTACACGTGCGTGATATAGTCGGTAGAGATGGCGCTGTTCAATGCCTTTAGCTGCCATTGCTTTCATGGCAGATAAGCCTTTTTTGCATTTAAGAACAATATTCTTAACATGCTTCCTAAAGGTTAGCATTCTGTCAAAGCCTACACCCAAATAGCGTAGGTTGGTAGTTGATTCAATTTGTATTCCACTGAAGGAAACTGGTGAGGGTACTTGTCCTGATGTCTTGTTGTTGAGAGTGTAGACTAATGTCTGGGCTTTTGTAGGGTTCATGGGCGATCCAGTTTCTTGACACCACTGAGCAGTGTTGTTCAACTGTTGCTAAACTGCTTTCGTTCTTTCTTCAGCATTCTTTGATGTTTTGTAGATCAGGCCGTCATCTTCAAATGTCATCACTCGAGCAATTCCGTTCTGTTGAGGTCTGCTAGGCCCTTAGTGTAGACATTGTACAAAACAGGGGAAAGAGGAGAACCTTGAGGTAATCCCATAGAAAGTTTATGAGGCTCATACATTCCAATCTCCAAATCGTAGGATGAGGCTTTGCTCCTGAAGTGCCGCTGCTATCCATCGTGTAAGTGTCTTACTGACTCCATAGTCAAGGAGCAGTTCCATGAGAAGCTAGAACTAGTCTTTGTTGTATGCATCTTCCAGATCTATTGCTACAGCTAGTGCGTCTTCCTTTCTTTGGAATCATTCGTACACTTCATTGGCAAAAGCGGCCGCATTTTTCCATGTAGTTTTACCTGTTCTATAGCCTCCTCGATTTGATGGGGAGAATCACTTAAGCAAACAAGAGCAAAGCCACTATACAATAGACCATTTTTCAGA
>CM031613.1:39104362-39114362 GCA_018398815.1 Conus ventricosus
TACTTTACAACGAAACTTAGTTTTGGTTTTTGCTTGTCAAGATATAGTCAATAGAGCCAAAAAGGCGGTCGATAGTATTTTTCATATTTTGTACAAGTTAGGGTGTAACTCGTTCAGTGTTTTTACTAAATTGTTTATTTCACTGGTACAGCCAATTTTACAATATGGTGCAGAAGTATGGGCTTTTGACAAAGGTGCCTTAATTGAAAAAGTTCACCTGTATGCGCTGAAGCGCTTTTTGAATGTAGACAGTAAGAACGCCCAATGATCTGGTTCATGGTGAACGTGGACGATATCCAATTTATTTAAATTCCTATTTGAAATGTATAAAATATTGGCTCAAGTTAACAAGAATGAATGACGATAGGATACCCTTTAAAGGTTACAGGGTACTGTTAAGTTTAGATGATAATGGTAAAGAACATGGGCTTCCATGTTCGACAGTGTTTGAATTCATATGGATATGGTTTTGTTTGGGATAACCAGGGTGTGAAAATATATCAGAATTTCTGAATTGTTTTTAAACAGAGGATTACAGATTGCAGGTGGCAGGACTGGCAGGACCATATGTAAATAGTGATAGATTTGCTCAGTATAAACTCTTTAAATCGTCATATAGCTTAGAACCTTACATTGGGATAAAAATGAATAGATTTATCAAATGTGCACTGACAAAATTTAGATTTGGCGTGTCTGATATCGCATGTCATCGCCTCAGGTATAGAAATGTTGTTGAAAATGAACTGATGTGTCGACTTTGTAATAGAGCAAGAGAAGATGAAATACATTTTTTGTTTTGCTGTCCTGCTCTGAGTGATATTAGAATAAAATTTATTCAACCCAAATATTTCACCGAACCATGTAATTTCAGACTAATTCTTTTTGCTGTCAACAAGGAATGAGAATACACTTTGGAAATTAGCCATGTATATTTACGAAGCAAATAAGAGAATTCAGACAGTAATGGCTTAATATACTCTGCGTTTTGTAACAGATCTACGTTTTTTCATGAATTCATTGTGTTATGTATTAGGAATGTTGTATGATGCATATATGAATACCCCTTCAGTATGGGGCTGTGGCCTTAAACTGAATAAAACATTCGCATTCGCATTCTCTCTCTCTCTCTCTCTCTCTCTCTCTCTCTCTCTCTCACACACACACACACACACACACACACACACACACACACACGCATGCGCGAGCACACGCACACACGCTCTCTCTCACACACACACACACACACACACACACACACACACACGCACGCACGCACGCACGCTTGCACTCACAGGCATGAGCATGCTCTCTCTCTCTCTCTCTCTCTCTCTCACACACACACACACACACACACACACACACACACATACATACACACACACACACACACACACACACACACACACACACACACACACACACACACACACACACACACACACACACACACACACACACACCAATCCTTGTGCTTGCGTCAACAACGAAGCAGTGTATTTCAAACAGGTCTGTGTTTGCCAGCCACCTTACGAGCGACCTTCAAACTTGGGTGCAAGTCACGACCTTTGTTTTCGTGCTGCACGTGGGTCAACCGTCCAACCTGCTCTCTGCGCAACCAGTCTGCGCACACTCGGATGTGAGCGACCAGGGGCGGGAACAACGTGAAGGAGAAGAGCCGCTACCACCTCGACACCAACAACGCATGAATTTATCGTCAGTGGTCTTCGCAAAAGTTTCTTATTGTGGCGACCTTGATGTGTTGGACATTTTGTGCCATTCACCCACGTGTGCTTTTCTGCTGTTGGGAGAAGCCAGTTTCTGAAACTTGCATAGGTAGTTTTACTCACTGGACAAAATGGCTGTTCTGTACATGAAACAGAAGAGTAGGCTTGCAACACCGTGCAAACGTGGACATTGTGTGGTGTCGTCGGCTCACGCCAGTGTTGACAGCGATGGACAACTACCCCTTTGGGCAGGTTATTACTCGTGTGCGTGTGTGTGTGTGTCGGCGGGTGTGTGTGTGTGTGTGTGTGTGTGTGTGTGTGTGTGTGTGTGTCACACACACTTTGTAGACGACTAAGATAATTTGGGGAATGTTACCAGAATGTAGTTATCAAGCACACACACACACACACACACACATACATACACACACACACACACACACACACACACACACACACACACACACACACAAGCGCGCGCGCGCACGCAAAGGCGAGGGGGGGGGGAGGGATGCTATCTATCAATCGAGCACTATCCTGTTGGTTTCTTATTCACACGGTCAATTTTTGTCTGTGTGTTTTCCAATTTTTGTCCGCGTGTGTTCAACGTACAGAAATGGAACTGTTTGAAAACCAAAGGGATGGTGCTGAATCGAACGATAACCACTCGCCCCCCCCCCCCCCCCCACACATACACACGCACAGAGAAACACACACACACACACACACACACACACACACACACACACACACACACCACACACACACACCAGAGGTGTTGAGATAAGTGCATGGGCCATATTAGGGCTGTGTACTTATAGTTGTGTACATTCACGCGTGACGTCCACATGCACCAGAACTTATGCGACAGATAAAAATAACCTTTTCTGATTGCATGTGCGTGGGCGGGGAAGGTGGAGCACGTAAAGGGGAATAGTCCATTAAAATGGGCAATGAAAATGACGATTTTTTTTATGTCGGCTGGAACTCCAAACTGTGCACACGTTGCATCACTGTCGGGTCGACCAGGCACCGTGTAATTTTCGGTGTAGAGTATCCGTTCATAACTGGCACCATGTTATTTTCGATATAGCATATCCGTTCATATCTGGCATCGTTATTTTAGGTATGGGATATTCGCTTATATCTGGCACCATGTTATTTTTGGTGTAGGACATCCGCTCATTGCTCGCACCTACTTATTTTCGGCGTAGGATATCCGTCCATATCTGGCATAGTGTTATGTTCGGTGTAAGATATCCGTTCGTGTCTGGCACCATGTTATTTTCGGTGTAGGATATACATTCATATCTGTCACCGCGTTATTTTCGGTGTAGGTTATCCGTTCACATTTGGCACCATATGTCACGTACTCCGTAGGGTGTAGGCTATCCACGCACACCCGGCACCATGTTACTCTCTGCGTAACATGTAGACTATCCGTGCACACTTAGCACCATGGTTTTTTTTTTTCCTGTAGCATGTAAGCTGGCATTCATAATACTTTCGCCGTAAGACCTAGGATATCCGTGCGCTCCTCGCATCGTATTACTTAATCCGCTGCAATCACCAGCAAACGGACATACAGTGGGACTACTTTTTTGAGGCTGTTAAAACAGAACAAGAAATTCGGAAGGCAAAATTTTTGTTAAGCAGTTTCATACTAACATGGGGAGATTCAAGTTCAGTAACAGAGTTATTACTAACTGGAACAGTTTGACAACTGCACTTAAATTTGCTAAAAATACTAATGTTTTTAAGAATTTGCTGGATGAAGACTTGAAATTTAAAGTACAGTTTAGAAGCTTTGATGAATAAGAAGGAAAATTTATATTGCATGCATTTTCAACCCTGTCATAAAAGTAAAATAACACGAGGGGACATTGAAAGGCTTAACGGCCTATGTATTGATTACGTCCCTACACTACTACTACTACTACTACTACTTTAGAACAGGGACGTCAGCAAATCAGGCTAGCCACCTTCTACAAGTACCACCACGGCGACATCAGAATCGACTCTGCGCACACCCCTCTGCGTTACACCCACCAGTACAACACCAGAAACTCCCATGAGCTGCAGTACCAAGTAGAATCCTGTTGCAGGAACTGCAGGAAGATCAGCTGCTTTCCGCGCACTACTGGGAGAGAGTGGAACAATCTTCCAGCTGAGGCAGTGGCATCGGCCTCGCTGGAGGACTTCAAATCCTGGGTTTAACCACCTCCCCCTCCTCCGCTCCCCTCCCCTCTCCTGTCCTCCCCACCACCACCTATCCCTCTTCCTCACCCTAGTCCGTCCCACCCACTCCAGTGCAAGGCCCATTTATTTCCTCCTCCCCCCCCCCCCCCCACTCCTCTCCTCTTGGAGGTCTGAAAATCGTGGGTGGCCCAGACTCCCCCGCCGCTCCCCCCCCCCCCTTTTTTTTTTCCTTTTCATAAGCTGATGATCCGGGCAGCATTTGACCTACTGTTCAATCCGGAAACCCCCTCCTATAGTGTCAGAATCTTCAACTCGAGAAGGAGATCCGCAATGTCCGTGCGCATGTGATATTATGTTACATTCGCCATAAAGGGTAGGATAGCCAGTCCACGCCCGGCACTGTCACTTTCGCCGTAAGGTGTAGGATAGCCAGTCCACGCCCGGCACTGTCGCTTTCGCCGTAAGGTGTAGGATAGCCAGTCCACGCCCGGCACTGTCACTTTCGCCGTAAGGTGTAGGATAGCCAGTCCTCGCCCGGCACTGTCACTTTCGCCGTAAGGTGTAGGATAGCCAGTCCACGCCCGGCACTGTCACTTTCGCCGTAAGGTGTAGGATAACCAGTCCACATCTGGCGCTGTCACTTTCGCCGTAAGGTGTAGGATAGCCAGTCCACACCTGGCGCTGTCACTTTCGCCGTAAGGTGTAGGATAAACAGTCCACGCCCGGCACTGTCACTTTCGCCGTAAGGTGTAGGATAGCCAGTCCACACCCGGCACTGTCACTTTCGCCGTAAGGTGTAGGATAGCCAGTCCACATCTGGCGCTGTCACTTTCGCCGTAAGGTGTAGGATAGCCAGTTCACGCCCGGCACTGTCACTTTCGCCGTAAGGTGTAGGATAGCCAGTCCACACCTGGCGCTGTTACTTTCTCCTCAAGATGTGTAGGATACCCGGCGCATGCCCGGCATTGTTACTTTCTCTGTCAGGTGTTGAATACCCGATGCACTCCTGACACGTGTTACTGTCGCCGTAATGTGTAGGGTACTCGGTACACGCCTGACACGTGTGTTACTGTCGCCGTAATGTGTAGGATACTCGGTACACGCCTGACACGTGTGTTATTGTCGCCATAATGTGTGGGATACTCGGTACACGCCTGACACTGTTACTGTCGCCGTAATGTGTAGGATACTCGGTACTCGCCTGACACTGTTACTGTCGCCGTAATGTGTAGGATACTCGGTACTCGCCTGACACTGTTACTGTCGCCGTAATGTGTAGGATACTCGGTACACGCCTGACACTGTGTTACTGTACACTCTTGACACTGTGTTATTGTCTCCGTAATGTGTAGGATACTTGGTACACGCCTGACACTGTGTTACTGTCGCCGTAATGTGTAGCATACTCGGTACACGCCTGACTCTGTGTTACTGTACACTCCCGACACTGTGTTTTTGTCGCCGTAATGTGTAGGATACTCGGTACACCCTGACACTATGTTACTGTACACCCCTGACAGCATGTTACTGTCGCCGTAATGTGTTGGATACTCGGTGCACGCCCGACACTGTTTCTTTCGCCGTAAAGTGTGGGACACCCGATCTTCGCCCAACGCTTTGTTAATTTCGGCGTCAAATGTAAGATACCTGGTTCACGCCTTACTTCGTAAGGTGTTCAGTATGTTTGCACACCTGGCAGCAGCAGCTTGTCCTCTTTGTGGCAGCATCTGTCTTCCCCGTCAGCATAGAATTTGAAATACCCTGATTAAAAAACAAAACAAAAAAAAAACCGGTTGTCTGTGATGTGGATTCAGTCACTGTGATTTGATTGTAGTTCAGCAGACCACTTAGAGCCATTTCAGGCCTGTCACCACGCAGAGAAAGTTCTGTCAGCACACGCACGCACGCACGCACGCACGCACGCACACATACACGCACACACATAAAGCACGCACACACATAAAGCACGCGCACACACACACACACACACACACACACACACACACACACACACACACACACACACACACACAGAGTGAGAGGAGAGAGAGAGAGAGAGAGAGAGAGAGAGAGAGAGAGAGAGAGAGAGAGAGAAAGAAATGGCATACGTACACAAAGTCATGTACACGAAAGCATAATTATAATACAAGGTAGACGACTTGAGGCATATGAAACTAAGCCATGCTGAGTGCGTCAGCCACGTGATCTTGCCACAGGTAAACATGAATTTCCACTTTGGCCAGACGATTGATTTCTCTCTGTTTTTTGGCTCGGGTGGTTTGGACAGGGGGTTCAGTTGTTCTGTCCCAGTCTGCTTTCCATATTCTGTGCCTTTGTTTGTTTGTTTTTTCATTGGTTGTAATTCATTGGACTGTTGCTCATTGAGATCATCAGGATCATAAGTCGTGACAGTCATTGTGTACGGAAATAAAGAACTATTTCTATGTGAAAACTTGTTCATGATCAAACTTGGCAGTCAGCCAGGGGCGCTAGGGGATGGAAAAAGGGGGTCTTCATCTCTGTTTCTCATTCCTGCCGATCTGTGAGTTACTTCGTGCAGATTTCATTTACGCTCAGTTTCTTTTCTTATACAGGTTGTATTTTATTTGCCTTTCCGCGAAGTCGAATTTTTTTGTCTCCCTCTTTGGTTTGTACCCTGCCCATGCTCCCTCCCCACCGCCCCCTTTAAACTAGAATATGTAACCGTTCAACTGTGTGTTAGTTCTTCTCTTCTCATTAAATCATATTGGATTTGCGATATGGAACGAGACCTTGCAAGACTAATAAAATGAACATGTATGTCACGCTTAGCAATGATCATAGACTCCAGGAGCTCGTATGAAACGATCGTCTTTTGGGCTCCTGTACCATTGCATAGCAGCGCCTTACGACGGCCGTAATCCTTTTTCTTCCTGTCTCCAGCGTCGGTTTTAGAACTGTCTCCCCCGTTTTCCCCCCTTTCTTTCTTTCTTTTTGTCTTTCTATCTTTCTCTTTCTTTCCATCTTTCTTCCATAGATCTATCTGTTCCTTATTTTGCATGTAAACAAGAAAAGCCCCCCCCCACCCCCAACCCCCCCCCCACGCCCCCCCCCCACCCCCAAAAGAAATAATAAAATGTCTCAATGGGCGAGAAATCTGGGTATATTTGTTGACGAAACTCTCGTTTCAACAACTCTCTTCCCTTGTTATTGGTCTCATTTTCCACGTCGAGCGCAGAAGAATCGGTTCCTTCCGCTTTTATCTTAACGAAGAAGCTATCTCTACTTTTATGCGCTCCTTTGTTCAATGGACACTAGGTAACGGAAAATATTTTTTAGTCCTGAGGATCTAGCATCAGTAAAAATCCAGAACAGTGCTGCACGACGTGTTTTCGGATCCCTTCTCCATTCTTGTGCTGCAACTGTCTCTTTTGTTCCTCTTCGCCGGTGGCACAAGATATATACCATTCTCTTCTTCTGAGTGCAAGTCGCTTGAAGACCAGGCTCCAACATGTCGCTCTGAACCCCCTCAGTCTGTCCACACGTCCTCATCTTTGTTCAGCTGCATGTATCTGCATCTACAGATTCCCTTCTTTTAGGCCAGAGCCAGACGGCCAACGTTTTTTCTGACATCGACATGTACGGACTTCCTTCTTTCAGGTCTAAATCCAACGGCCAACGTTTTGTTTGTATACTAGGGTCTCTCCATCTGTAACCAACCCCTTTCTCTGTTCGCCTTGCAGACCCTACCAACAGGTTTACAGCTTTCCGAAAATTGTATCTTCCAAGAAGCGTTCTGACCCTTACCCATCACCTTTTTATTTACTTTACGTCTTCTCTGACTGTTGGGCACTGTGTGTGTGAGTGTGTGTGTGTGTGTGTGTGTGTGTGTGTGTTATAATGAATATGAAATAAAATTCAAAACGAGGTGGGGGTGACCTATAATCTTACAAGCTTCAGCGTTATTCATGTTAAACGAAATTCCAAACGGGTTAAGGGGGATTAAATAGTGACTATGTTCTGACACGTTTTATTATAGTTTTAGATATAGCATTTAAGATGAGGTGTGGAGAATTCTAACATCTGTCAGCACGATTTATTATAAAGAACTACATTTAGTTTAGGAGAATTTGGTTGGTGTTAACACCCTAAGTTTTAAATCGGTCAACGAGGAATAAACTCAGAAGAGAGGTCAGGAGATTAGTAACAAACAAGCGAGCAGCGTGACATGCTCCGCAGACAAAAAGGCACAGAACGCCTACCCAGTGCTGCTTAAGATATTATTCAGCTAGCACACAAGAAGCGAACACACAAATACGCACATGACCACACTGAACACTTTTCTCAGTTTAACAACAGTCAAAGACTGATAAAAGAAAACGTATGTTTACATCTGGTATCAGGTTAAGCTCAAATAAAGAGAGGAAAAGATCACCTTCTTCCACTTTCCTTGTTTGCATTTATAGGGCGTAGCATCAAATGCAGAAACGGCTGCAAACTTTCATATCTTGAAAGAGTTTTCTTAATAGTAATCGTTCTAATCGGATACGTGGGTTGTAATCGCTTACACACACACACACACACACACACACACACACACACACACACACACACACACACACACACACACACACATGCACGCACGCGTGCACATACACACACACACACACACACACACACACACACACACACACACACACACACACACACACACACACACTCACACACATACATATATGCACGCACGCACCCACACATACACATATACACACACATACACACACGCACGCACGCACGCACGCACGCACGCACGCACGCACGCACACACACACACACACACACACACACACACACACACACGCACGCACGCGCACACACACTCACACTCACACACACACACACACGCACACACACGCACACACACACACGAACACGCCAAGACAACACACACACACACACACACACACACACACACACACACACACACACACACACACACACACACACACACACGAACGCGCGCGCGCACACTCACACACACACACACACACACACACACATACATACACACACGAACACGCACACACACACAAAATGACAGACAGACTGTGACAGAGGGAGAGAGAAGCGAACGGATGGACAGACAGTGAAGGACGGACAGAGAGAGAGAGAGAGAGAGAGAGAGAGAGAGAGAGAAGAGAGAGAGAGAGATGGACAGAGAGAGAGAGAGAGAGAGGGGGGACGGACGGACGGACAGAGAGAGACGGACGGACGGGGAGAGAGAGAGAGAGAGAGAGAGAGAGAGAGAGAGAGAGAGAGAGAGAGAGAGAGAGAGATTCTATTTCAGCCCCATTATGGCCTTTTTCTCATGTATTCTCACGACCCGTCTTCAAACCCGACTTCCTGCCCTTTGAGACAAGTTCCAACAATCAACCGCCCACTGACGGGCGTCCGCCTGAGCCCTCGGGCACCGGGATCACCCCCGACGTCATCAGACGGTGGTTCCAAGCACCCTCCCTCCTAAATGTTCCCCCTCTTTCGACTTTCGACTGGGGTCAACAGAGGGTGCATTCTTCTTGGTTCTAGACATAAGTGATCCCTCCGCCCACCAGAGAATGTTCTGGGCCACAGGTGATTAAAAAAAAAAAAAAGCAAACGAATCCTCTACAGCTAACGGGGCCATTGCCTCGGAGTCAGAATGATAGTATTAAATACGGCTTGAGACTCGTGAACACCCTGTTACGTTGACTAGAAAGTTGAAGTTATCGTAATCGAATAAAGGGCGATTGGACGGGGTGGGTGGGTGGGGGGACTCCGCACTAACGGGGCCAATGGCGCAGTCAGATGGTATTAAATACGCCTAATGACTCGTGAATGCCTTGTTGCGTGGACTATAAAAAAAAGCTTAATGTGATCATCAAATAGAGGGAAACAAACCTCCACAGCTAGCGGGGCCAATGGCGCAGTCAGATGGTATTGAATACGCCTAATGACTCGTGAATGCTCTGTTAGCGGGACTAAAAACAGTTCATAATATCATTGAATAAAGGAGGAGGGGATGATTTGATAGCTAACAGGGCCAGTGGCGCAGTCAGATG
>CM031613.1:39119362-39129362 GCA_018398815.1 Conus ventricosus
GTCAAGGTTTTTTTTCCGTGATAAACTTTTTAAGATGCAAGTTCTTCCTTGTAATCTAGTGACTAGGTAGTGAGTGTTTAACTTCTTGAACAAGTACCTGCTGTCCATTCTGCGGTGCTGTTCACCAATCAGGCTTTTTGATGTATTTTTCTAACATTGGAGTTTTCTCAAAAAGATTTTGTTAAAGAAAAATCTGAGCGAAATGATACGAACACTTAACATGACTTAGTTTTATCAAAGTGAAGCACTACAGCGTGGTATTTGTTATGAATAAGTGTACCTGTAAACCATACGTGAATCTGAGTTTCCCTTGACAGGAGTGACTTCTTGAATTTATTTGTTTATTTGCTAAAATTTGTGTGTGTGTGTGCATGTTTTTTGGTACGTGTTAACAGCCCTGGAAATGCTCTGTGTGGTCTGCTCGAGCTGTACTGAAACAGACATTGTCTGTGGCGATCTCCAACACTGCCATTTCAGTTTTGTTTCTGATAATGTTTTCAGCTTTGAATAACTTATTTCTCCTCAAAGCGCTAACATTATTCGCTCGGTGACTGTGGAGCCGATATGCCAAGACTTTGTTGATTTTTCACCACATATCCGGTTGAGCACAGTCCAACAAGACTTCCTTCATTTATATCCAGCCATCCAAAGTTCGATGTTGTCTGGAGCTGTTGTTTAATATTGGTAAAAGACGCTTTCCTCTTGGAACTGAAATCTATGGCACACGCATGCGCGCGCGCGCACACACACACGCACACACACACACACACACACACCACCACCACCACCACCACCACACCACACCACACCACACCACACCACACCGCATACACCGAGTGGCACGCACGCCACACACACGCCACACACACGCACACGCACACGCACACACACACACACACGCACGCACACACACACACACACACACACACACACACACACACACACACACACACACACACACAAAACACACACACGTGCTATGTTCAATTCTTGCGTGACATTTTTTTGCTTAAGGTTTAACTTCCGTTTAGCTCCCTGTACTATATAGGTCAACAGACAGATTGCCATGTAAGTGCCCCCTGATTGATTGTTTTCTGTCTGGAGGTAGTCAGCACCATACGGTTTTCCTTTCTTTGTCATTGACCAAGTTTCGGCACCTAGTTGAGTAAGCCTTTGTTGTTGTTTTTTGTTTTAGTTTTCCAGGCTTTCTGCAGTTTGCCCTTTCTGAGTGTAACCAAGGAGCAGCTCAATGTTATTTCGTTACCGTTCCGTAAAACACTTCGGTTGTGACACCACTCTCAGTATTCAACAGTTTTTTAATTGCTGCGATTTCTTTTGTGATACCGCTGGTAGTATCCAACAATATTTTAGCGTGGACATTTCTTGCGCATCCATCAAAGTAGAATTAATCTGATTCAGTGTAGACCCTGTGCAGAGAAGTGACACTCGAGCCACGTTCGGTGTGAGGTCATATGCAGGTTGAGCGCCGACACTCGCCAAGATGATGGGGCAGAAGGGTAACCGCGACATGAAGACCGGTCGGAGGGGGTGCGGGATGGAGGGGAAGAGAGGGGTGGAAGGGGTTTTATGCAACACTACACTGATATCATCATAACATCAACGCATGAAGCCGCAGACGTATGTGAATTCGTCTCACAACGGTCTGGGCGCTTTACCCTAGGCTTTGGAAAGGGTGGCGTGAGGTTCATGATGCAATCATGTTGAATCAGTTGATAGAAGAAATCTTGGCGGTATTTTTTAAGTTGTTATTTTGATCCATGCGTGTTTGAAGTCTCGATCTGGCGACTCGATATTAACCGTTGTTTTTTGTTTTTGTTTTTAAATATATGCCAACTGCCCTGTCGTGATTAACGTCTGATCCACTCAAAATATATCAATCTAGATAGATACAGGTTATGACTCTTTAAAAACATCCCAGTTTTGCCCTTATTCCCACTCCCGTAAGATTTTCTAATGCTCATTTCTACACTTTTAAAAGTTTACTTTCCTGTGCTTCTCATTATTTTTTTTCACACTAGCATAGTGTACATTTCAGTGTAGTTTTCTCTCCACTCCCTACTTTTCAAATTCATTCTTTGATGTTCTCCAGATACCTTCACTTTATTGTAATGCTATGGACATGCTGAAAGGATTGAACACACCATCACCAGTTTGCATGCACACCCAGTAGCGATTTTTCGCTTTTCCACTAGAGTTGTCTTCTTTTAATATCCCATGGATTTGAACCAGAGGCCCTTCAGTTTTTTCCCCTTCCTTTCATTCTTTGAGCCCTTCCTTTACCACCCATACCCCTTTAGACATTATTCATGTTTCCATATTCCCCATTCTTTTACGTCATATTTGGTCTTTTCCCACTACACTTCCAACCTTTGAAATCCTGCAGCCCCCCCCCCCCCCCCTCCCCCCTCGTTCATTCTCCTGTGCTACAAACGGTTCATTTTGTACACTGATGATCTATTTTTCTTCATTGCTATCGCCTTATGATACAGTCACTGCCATTGTTACCCCTTTACTTCTCTTTTCGCGGTATAGAACAATAGGATGGACGTACGATATTCATCTCCATCCAGTTCTCCGCTTCGTATCCTGCCAGTCATTTATCATTCTTGTCTTCTTCTCCCATCCATCAATCATGCTCTAAAACTCCTTTTATCCGCCAGAGCATTATTCATCAGCTTCACGTTGTCTTATCCTCACATCCATTGATCTTCGTTCTCCTTTTCCTCACTCGTCCATGACCATCATTCATTCATCTCACGCTCCCCAATTACCGTTCCTTCTCTCTGTTATCATTCTCATGCCCCGCCCCCCCCCCCCCCCACCTCCCCCGTCCAAGTTCAACGTTTATCGCTCTCGTGTTCAAGCATTCATCATTCTCATTCCCGCCCCCTCCAACATTCATCGTTCTCACATTTTTCTTGAGTCCAACATTTATCATTTTCAAGTTTTCCCCTTTCCTACATTTATTATTCTCACGTTTTCTCCCACTCCAACATTCGCCATTCTTACATTTAACCCCAGTCTAACACTCATCATTTCCACTTTTTCCCCTTGTCCAACATTCACTATTCTCCCGTTTACCCCGTCCAGCATTCATCATTCTCACGTTTTCCGCCACTCCAGAATGCTTCATTTTCACGTTTCCTCCGTCCAACAGTCATCATTCTCGAGCTTGCCTCAGTCCAACGTTCATCATTTTCACCCCTTCCCCATCCAACATTCATTATTTTCATTCTTAAATCAGACAATCAGTATTCTCACGTTACCCCTGGCCAAACATTCATCATTTTAATGTTTTCACCTATCCAATATATATCATTCTCATGCCCCCCCCCCCCCCTCCAAAATGTTTTATTCTCACGTTTTCCCTGCCTTGCTCATTCACAACTTTCCACCACGTCCAACATTCGTCATTTTAGCGTTTCCCTGTGTCCAGAATTCATCGTTTTCGCATAATCCTCTTCTTCGCCATTCCTACTTTCTCTTCTTTAATTTCGTCTGTCATTCGTTATTCTCTCGTTCTTTTCTGATGGCGTCTAGCAGTCGTTGTTCTCTCATTCCCTTCTCGTTCCATTCATCATTGGATAACTCCGACGATGTCCGATTTTCATGTGCTCCATGATTCCCACGTTCTGTCCTCTTATCTACCTTCTGTCATCCAGTTTCCCTTTCACCATTCTTGACTTCAGCTTCTCTTTGTTTGCAAAAACTCATCATTCCCCAATTTCCTTTGTTTATTCTGGCAGTCACTGTCCATTCCTGGGCTGCCCAGTGTTCGTTAATCCATTGGTCTGGCACTCTCTTCGTTTCCTTCTTTTCTCCATTATTCTCAAATTCTTTTCCCATCCACAATTCTATCCGTCACCTTTCATATATCATTTATCATTCTCACATTCTTCTTTCCCCTCTCGTTCCTAAAGATCACTTTCTCTCTTCATTCCACCCCTCATTCATGATTCTAACGCTTTAATCATCTCGATCATCCTTTGATCATTTTCGCGTTCACCAATTGTCTGCCAGTCGGGGCCACATGCGCCATCCTCAGTTTCTTGCCTTCTCATCCGAACTGTTTCTCATCACTCTCACGTTAGTCTCCCATGACTTTTTCATCATATTCATGTTCTTCTCTCATGTCTCTTTCATCGTTCTCGCGTTCTCCTTTTCTCCTCTCCTTCACATTTCTTTAGTTTGTCTTCCCTTCAACCCTTTTCCTTCCCTGGTGTCCCTTTTTCGTCATTCTCACACACTTTTCTCAATCTGTTCATACTTTTCATGTTCTAGTCCCATCATCTCTTTCTTGTCAGTCAATCATGACTTTAACGGTTTCTTGCTCTCATTGTGTCTGTTAGTCATAGTCCTGACTTCTTTCTTTCCTTCGTCGTATTTGCGTGTTCTTATTCTTGTGAATAAATGATTGCTTCCCCTAACGTTTTTTTCATTCTTCTAATTCCGTCTGTCATTCGATGCTTCTAGTCCGATCCATCACTGAAATTTCCCACGTTTTTTCCCCGTCCACTTTTCTGTGTTTTCCCGTTCTTCTCTATTCATATCGTCCATTTTGTATCTTTCTCTCCTCGGTGCGTCCATCGTTCATCATTCTCGTCATCACTTCATCCATTTCGTCCTTTATCGAATTATTCTGACAGGATCTTACTTTTATGTAGTCCATCGTCCCGACGCTCTTTTCTCTCTTCCTCTCTTCTTGTCCCGTCCGCGGTTAATCATTTTCACCTGATGAAAAATATATTGTTCTTTCGTTTCATTTTCTCCCAGTTTTGTCAGTCACTGGATCATTCTCACGCTGTTCTATTTTCATGTATTCTATCTTTCTCATGCTCCTCTCGCCTTCTCCCTCCTGTTTTTTGTCTAATCTCACGCTGATGTTTTGTCCACCGTATCTCATTTTCACATTCTCCTCACGGCCTCTCTCCTTCGTGGATACCATGTCTATTATCAGTCATTCACTTTTTCTCTTTCATATTCTCACGTTCCGTTTTTATCTCGTCCAACATGCATTCTTCGTTCGTTCTCATTATCTCGTCAGAACTATTTCTCATCATTCTCTCGTTCTTCTCCCTTCCGGGTTTCTTCTTCCTCTCCTCGCCTTTTTCCGTTATATCTTCATCATTTTCCCGTTTCTTGTCATTCTCACATTGCCTTCGCGTCCCGTTCACCATTCTCACGCTCTAGTCCCGTCAGTCATTTATTGTGATCACATTCTCCTCCAGTCAGTCGGTCAATATTTTCACATTCTTGTAACATTAGTCATTCACGGCTTTCCTGTTCTTCTCTGGTCACTCAGTCATCGATTTTAAGTTTTTGTCAGTCAGTCATTCGTATCAGTCATTCATCATTTCAATTTTCCTCTCCAGGTAGCCACTTATCATTTTAACACTTCTCCAGTCATTCATTCATCCTTTTCATGTTCTCGTCCAGCATTCATTCATCGTTTCCTCATTCTTCGCCCGCGCGTCGTTCATCATTTTCACATACTTCAATCATTGAGTATTGTACATTTTCACGCTCACCTCCCGTCAGTTATTCACCATTTTCAGGTTCTTAGCTCTTCTGTCATTCATCATTTTCACGTTAAATCATAGCAACGTAGTTGTCGCTGAAACAGAAATGACATTATTTTCTGATTTTCGCAATTCTAACACAGTTTTGAATTGAAAAATGTGCACCACGTGTAGAAAAAAGAAGAAAGTTAAGAACAGTTATAAACTCCCATCGTATCCTATTGAATTAGGAAGCATTGTCGTCATGAGATCTTTTGACTAAGCCTAGGCATTTGTAAGGCATTCTCGAAGAACTATTTACCGTCGAGCCTCGCTTGCGATATCAAAAGTTGAAAAGAAAAAGACGAGATTATATATCTATTCGTCAAAGACCGAATTCTTCTACTACATACAATGAATTTAAAGAGCATTTGACGTTTTCTTTTCGCGTAAAAGTATTGTTTGCATTCTTTGTGCTGTTAAAAATGTCAGAAGATCGTTTGAAAAGGTTTGCACATACGATATTATACTCGAAGAAAGAAAGAGGTCAGTACTATTTTTTCGCTTCATGAAATCCAATCAGTCCAAAATTATGCTGCAAGACTCGAGCAAAGAGTAATCAGTGAAGTGTCAATAAGCTGCTTAACACTCTGTATTGGCTTCCAGTGATGACAAGCGCGCGCGCGCGTGGTGTGTGTGTGTGTGTGTGTGTGTGTGTGTGTGTGTGTGTGTGTGTGTGTGTGTGTGTGTGTGTGTGTGTGAGTGTGTGTGAGTGAGTGAGTGAGTGAGTGAGTGAGTGAGTGAGTGAGTGAGTGAGTGTGTGTGTGTGTGTGTGTGTGAGAGAGTGCGTCTTCCATACACACGCGCAAGGTTGCGTGCGTGCGCGCACATGGTTGTATCTGTTGCGTGTGCGAGTGTGTGTACGCGTGCGTGTTTGTGTGCACGTGCGCTCTGTGTGTGTGTGTGTGTGTGAGTGTATGCGTGCGCGCTGCTTGCTTGCTCGCTTGTGCGTATATTTATGTGTGTGCGCGTGTGTGTGTGCGCGCGCGCTGCTTGCTTGTGTGTGTGTGTGTGTGTGTGTGTGTGTGTGCGCGCGCGCAGGCGTGCGCGCGTTGTGTGTGCGTGCGCGCTCGTGCTTTTGTATTGCGCGTGCGTGCGCGCGCGCGCGCGCGCGTGTGTGTGTGTGTGTGTGTGCGTGCGTGCGTGCGAAAGGAGGGGGCCCACAGGAGTCGGTTTTTTCGAGCATCCATGTAAACTGATGTGTTTGTGGAGGGGCGACAGGACAGGGGGAAAGATGGGGATGGAGAGGAAGGGGACGGGCAGAATACGTGTGTGTAACTTTTCAAATGAAATATATTCATGTTGTTTTGACGAATTGTATTGCTTTCGAATAACCTCGCCAAACGTGTGTTAACCACATTTTTTTCTTGCACATTGCTGGAATTTGTTTGGCAAAATGTTGGGAATATGGGTTAACTCGGTGTTAGTCGCGGTGTTCTCTCTCTCTCTCTCTCTCTCTCTCTCTCTCTCTCTCTGTCTCTGTCTCTCTGTCTCTCTCTCTCTCTCTCTCTCTCTCTCTCTCTCTGTCTCTGTACCTATATCCATTTCTCTTGTTTACCATTATACTTCATTGATTTTATTACGTTTATGGCTTTAATGGTGAAGGTCACAAAGCTGTGCTTTTACTATATTTCTGCTATAAAAAATGAATTGTATTTATCCTCAAAAGCTTACAGTAAAAAATTGCAAGCAAAACTGATCTAAAATGTAAAAATGATTAGAATACGTGAAGGCCTTTTAATCTGGAGAATGTGAATGTGTAAAAATCGGCAAAGTCTGGTCATCTTTTCAGAATATCCATACCCTTTAATGTGTCATTGTTTCCGTTGTGTGTGCTACTCCTACGTATGACCTACTAATAAGGTATCACGAAAAGACATGCATACATTATGATATTCAGACGATATTTCCATCTAGACAAATGCAAATCTAAGAGGATGACGGTAATAAATCATGCACAAATATTTGTCAACTGGAGAAGGATACATTAAACATGTACGTGGAATAAAATGGGATTGCACATTCGAGAGAGAAAATGCTACTAATGACTTTTTAAACGGAGAATTCCGATGCCGTTGCTACAACATCAATTATTAAATGAATAAACTTTACAACATTCAGAAGGCGAAGTTTTTTAATACTAACTTGAAGAGTAATTACATTGGCAATTTTATTCTGAGAATTTGATAATGGCGGCAAGAAAAAGTTTACAATTTTTGAGAGCAATTGATTCTTAACTATGGGATCAAGATACAAACAACAACAATCTGCTACAGTCACCAGCCTCGTCTGACCAAAATTGATTTATGAATAAGATTATTTTTCAACCCTGCACAGGTGGATGAATGAAATACAATCTGCAGACAACAGAGCTATCAAATTAGCTCTCGGCAGTCCGGTACATACAAATATATGTACTGTACAATACTATAAAGCTGGTTTACTGTCTCTTTCAGAATAACGTAAGTTGTCAAAAGCTAACGGTTTTTATTCGAAGTCGCTTTGTCTTGAATTCAAAAACATAGTCTTGTTAGATTCTGGCACCGAGTATCTGAATAGAGCCAGACACAAGCTGTCTCTCTCCAGCCAGTCAGAATTTATACAAATGATGTATGTAAAAAATGCAGTTTTGTTCTTTCATCTGTTTCATTAGGTCCAACAGTGCCTGTCATGCCTCACTGAGAAAACCGAAAGGTCAAATTTGATAGTGATTATGTTGTACTGACGACAGGTAAAACATGAATATTCTAACGCCTGAGAAAGATGATAACGTTAACGTTTTATTTTATAAGACTCGAGAACATACTAAAACTGTGTATCCAAACTGTTAAAAAATGTGAACAGATGGCTCAATCCCAGAATCACGCACACGTTCTGGGTTATAAAAAGAAATCAGTTAAAAGTACAAGAGTAATTTTGTCTTGCTGTCACTAATATCCGCTTTTTCCCCTAGGTCCGTGAGAAGTCATCGGGCCATCGCACAGAAGAACTGTTCAACAGATTCTCTCAGTTTTGTCGGTTATCTTCCGAGGCCTTGGGCTCTACCGACGGTTTCCCTGTCCTTTCTGCAGCGTTGTCAGCCCATTTTAGTTTCTGTCTTCCCCCTGGTATCGCTTCTTCAACACTTTCTGGATGATCATTTTAGCGCGGCCGTTGGATTTTGATGACAATGCCAAATTAGCTTTTTCTTTGTTTTTATTTGCTGGTGTCAACAAATCTTCGTATGGCCCGACGTGCTGTTTGATGGCCTGGCACACTTGTTCAATGAGTATATCTGAGGAATGGTATCTTGCAATGACGCTTCATTTGTATGGGTTTCTTTTCCCAGGTCCATGTCGCGTATGCAAACAGGAAAATGAAATACACCCGTGCATGCAGGAGCCAGGTTTGTGTTTTACTGAGATGTTACTCTTTTCAATTCAGGATTCAATCTGGAGAGAACTGATGTCTTTGCTGCTTTTGAGAGAATATCTTATTTAAATCCCTCGTCGCTGAAAATGAATCTTAGATATGAACTGTTTAACAGTTCCTAGCTTCTGTCCATGGTTATGTCGGTGCTGGAGGTGGTGGTGTGGCTGGCCAGTGCCTTGGTCTTCTCGGTGTTGGCATCCATACTATGTATGTCTCGTAGATGTTTCATCCAGAGTGTTGACATGCTTAGTGCCCACCATACCATCGAAGTTGTCTGCAAAGTGAAGGTTCATGATAGTTCTTACCGTGCTGATTGTGTTGTACGATCTTCAAGTTGATTTGTCATGATGCATTCCAGGGCTATGTTGAAAAGTATTGGAGAGAGAAAAGGGGCCCTGACGATTCCTAGCTGATGTGTGGGACCACTTTCCAGTGGCGCCCTTTGCGAGGACTGCACTGGTCACTTTGGAGTATACTTGCAGTATGGTGTTGGATAACTTTGTCCCGATATCAAATTTCTTCATAACGGCCTGCACCACACCTGGACAGATTCTACCAAGCACCTATTGGAAGTCTGTGAAGACGTGATTGAACAACGTTAGGTGTTGAGGTTGTTTTTGACGAAGGGTTAAAAATCTGTTCTATGATATAAGCCTTTCAGATACAACGGTGTCTTTTTGCAGCCGTAATACATTCCGAATGATTTTGAACATTACGTTGCTTACATTGCTGATCTTTCGGTTGTTCTGGCAGTGTTGAGGATTACCTCTTTTTGTAAGTGTAATGATATTGGTGATCGGGTCTTTTTGGCGTTAGCCACTCGCTAGTTTGCCGATTTTGTTTCAGATGACGGTTGACGTATCAGTTGCTGCCTTCAAGTGGTCTTCAGGAATGTTGTCAATGCTTGAAGCTTTGCCATGTTTCAGCGACTTCACTGCTACAACGACCTTCGACAGAGTGTTGGAAAGTCGATCTCCGTTTGATGAATCCTGAATTGTCAGCATAGTTGG